>OZ008340.1:12434736-13062221 GCA_963931975.1 Cataclysta lemnata | reverse complement strand
AGGTATTACGTTGGTTTTACATTTTATAAAGAATGACACGTCGAGGTTGTTGACATGCAAGGTAGCTTGCGCTACCAACATAACTAGGAACTTACGAAGACGATTTTGGTCACTTGATTTCACGACGACTAACGTCAAATTTCTTACATTTTGCTTTATCGAACTTCGTTATCTTTGTCAGTATGTTACTTTGTCTAGGTCCCCTGAATAGCTCGATGTCACAATGCTTAGTGCACTCGGCTCGGCTTACGATTTCATTTCAAACGAAACTAGGAAATAACACATGATTATAATATAGGAGTGCAATGTTAATAATCATAAACATAACAGAAATTCATCATCATCACCAGCCCTTTAATGTCCCCACTGCTGGGGCACGGGCCTTCCCTATGGATGGAAGAATATAAGGAGATTGGGCCATAACCCACCACGCGGGCCCAGTGCAGGTTGGTGGGTATTAACGACTGCAAATGCAGCCGGATCTACCGGCTTAACGTGCCTTCCGAAGCACGGAGGAACTCGCGATAATAAATTTTTGGTCACCCATCCTATGAATGGCCTTAGCGAATTTGCTTAGTTTACGCAATCGCAGGCCAAGCGCGCCGTGCCACTGCGCTATCGAGCTCCTCTAACAGAATTATCAGGATATAATGGAAGAAAAAGTGGTGTTCAAGCTCAAATTAAACGGATAAAAATGATTTCGTGTTAATTATTTAAATGATGTTCATTTAATTACGCTAGAAACAGATAGATGGTGGCGCTAGTGTAGACATTATGATTGCCTCAAGTAGGAAAATACAATTTGTTCCCACTGATTACACACTGCGACGGCCCTCAAATCCAAATTAACGCCAAAAAATAAATGTTATTCAAAAATAAATCACCGGTTGACTTGGTAATTTATGAGTTAGGAGGAAAAATGTTTTGGAGAGAAATGTTTTTGCCACTGTTCGGTATTCAAATATTCGCATTGACACTGTTCTTTATTTTAGCTACAGTACAGTAAACAGAAATTTACGTTACCACAATAATAACTGTAAAAAAACAGTACTTACTAAAATATGATGTTGTCTTTAATTTATTTTGCTCTGGTAAAACGTAAAGATAATTGTTTTTTGTTGAGACATGAAGTAGTCCCGAAAAATATAATTTTTTGTCGTATAACAATATAACAATTTTTTTTAGATTAAGAGCCTACTGGAGCATACCCATCATCGTAAGGTATATCAACAACATTAACCTAATTTTAGACTAAACTAGAGACAAAATGTCAACAACCTCGACGTGTCATTCTTTATAAAATGTAAAACCAACGTAATACCTACCTATTTTATCAAAGCCGCTAAACGATTTGAATTTCTAAAGATGATGTATTTCAAAATCTTTCTATACAAGGTGTTTGGTACATAGGGTATCAAGCCGGCACCTACCCATGCTAACTGAGTCACATAAATACTATGGTGATATCAACTGGCTGTGTTAGAATGGGTAGGAGCCGGCTTGATACCCTGTACCTTGTATGCATTTTGTAGATAAGGAAACATCAAAATTGTTTGCATTTTGTCTCTCTCTATTGTGGCCGGAGTGTAGGTATGATGGGATCATAGTAAGTCCGCCGGCTGTCTCTCTAATTCCCTGCAGCCTCTTGACTCGACAAAGTCCTAACTTTGCGCCACACAATCCCAACTTGCCATAATCTAGCGGTAAATCAGCCCAGGCCGTGATTGCGTGGATCGGACAGTTCGGGACCACCTATCTTTATTCATCTCAATTGTTAACGTAGGCTTGGACGAGATGACAGTAATTTGTCCCATAACAGAGGGTAATTTGCCAACAACAATATGCGGTAATACAATGGGCATTACAACAAATAAAGTTGGTACTGAATTAGGGTTCGCAGATGCACGTTTTACACAAGGAAGTTTCGAGTGTCACTAAACATAAAGTTGTGACTGAAGATGTACTCAGACTTATGAAGAATGAAGGGATTAGGAAAATTAAATAACTAGGCTGTACCCTAAAGTCATGTCTTTATTTTCTCTATAATACTATAATTTATCTTCATCTTTTAATATAAAACTTTTATTGGTGTAGAATTTTCAATCTTGGAATAATTTGTAATGACAAGTAAAAAAAAATTCCTTCTGAATAGGTATGGAATCTGGTGATTTTTCGAGAATACCAAGCAGCTGTAATATACCGAAACCAAGAACAGGCAGTGAAAAACAATTAATGCTAATACAGATAAATAATATGTCGGGAAGAAAATACACACTCCTTCCTCAACTTTGAGAACATGACAAAATGTAAGGCAGGCATACTTTTTAACATGCGATACGCTGATACCGGGCGTCTTAAAACATCTGACTAGCGCACATGCCATGCCAAAGCACCAGAATAGAGCGAAGAGGAAGGACGAAGGAAGAAAATTCAGCGAAGAGCTCAATTATTTCAAACAAAGAACTCGAAGGACACGCATTTGTTCTAAATTTGGACGTAACCCCTGACGGGAAACTCTGATTCCCGTGATAAATCCTGCGGGTGTATAAATTTCGTTTAAAAGTTTTAGTTCTCGTGAAGCGCCGAAGAAACTTTCCGTTAAGTCTTGTCATTAACAGCTTTTTCTTTAATTAATAATTTGACATGTTTCGTCAAAGAGGGTTTAGCAGTTAAATAATTATTGGGCAATGAGAATATTGTTCCAATCACTTTTGACACGGATGAGAAGTTAATGTCTTCCGTGAAATAATCGTTAAATTTTGTAGAGTGTAGGTAATATTTGCTTAAATCTATGTTTAGGATGATTATATATTTTGGAACCGAGAATAAAAACTTACGTCTTGATTTTATTTGGCATAGGTTTAAGATTTATTCCTTTATATTTTGAATGATACCTCAAAACCTGCTGAAGCTCAAAGTCATTCTAATTAAGAAAATGTTAAAGAGGATAAGAAAAACACTGTCACTCCAATCTCCAGAACCGAGAGTGACACGTGAAACACACACGTGACCAGAATACATGACCTCGGGATTAGAAATCACCTCTTGGCTTGTAGCCTCTCCAATTTCCAAGAAATCTGGAAGAATGTCTCTTTGTCACGAAACATCCTGCTGTATTACAACTGACCTTTTAGCTCAAAACAAATGACGCAACACATCTTTTTCTGCCCGCATCGACGGATTTCGATTATCGGATACCGAATTGGATAAATTAGTTAATGTCATTCTTGTGACTTTAGATGCAAATACAAATACATTATCATGAAAGCTACAATATTTTGCAATATCAAAATTGATTGCAGAATCCAATATCGATGTAGAATTTATAATCTGCTCTATTTTTGTAATAAATATCATAAATCGTGTTAACATAGAATATTGTTTCCCCATAGTCCACTTTTGAGAATTTATTATCCAAAGAATCTTAAACAAAAAGTTGGCATATCGTGATTGATAGTATAAATCTAAGCTTTAAACCTATCGATAGGTTAGGTTTTTGTGACAGCAGTCAGAAATGTGTAATAATCGCATAAATATTGTCAGCGTTTCATGATATACCGACATTTCGTGAAATGGTGAAGGCAGATTATGAAATGCCGAAGGCAGATTATGAAATGCCGAAGGCGGATTATGAAATGCCGAAGGCAGATTATGAAATGCAGAATTTTATATATTATTATCCTGAATGTCAGAGTATGTTCTACTTCTTTTAAAATATGTAAGGCAGACCCCGATACAGGCGAACTTTATATACCTCCATGATACTTTCTCCTGCAATACCTATTAAATGTAAGCTCTGTCGTTCATTTCAAAGGGCACAGCGGAGCATTTAAAACAGCTTCAAGCAAGAAGAAAATCTGTGTTTGCATAGCTCAATTAAACTCAGCGAAAACTCTCTGAGAACGCACGGGGTGACTCACAACATACCCGACACAAATTAAATTTTAACCAAGACTCCTGTATTTATGACGCGGTTAAACGTTGCCGAGCTCTGTCACATGGGACGCTACATTGACGCACGGTTCGTGCCACAACCGACCAACACGTGCATGCTTAGGGTTGCCAGCATTGTGTTTTTCAGATTTTCATTCAAATCTTGTAGTCTGAGTTCTTGAACATGGTTTGTTCTTACGTTTATTTATTTATTAGACATATCAACAACTTATTTAATGTTATTGTTAAGTAACATAATCAACGTTTGAATATATTCCCACCAAAAAGTTACCGAAAAGAACTGGTTAAGCACTGCATGTTACCTGTATTGAGTTTTCAATAACTAATGAATTTTGTACTCTTCAACTGATGGACCTTTCTAATACTTTATTAGCTGTCTATTTTACAATGCAAAGCTTCTGTACAAATGCGTCCTTAATGGATTATTGTTGAATGGCAAAGGCTTGCCCCATATTACACGGGCCTCAAAAGCTGGCGAAATGTGATCCTTAATACAGCTGCTCATACGATAAAAGCGCGATTTAAGTAAATGTACATTTCCACTTAAAACTTCAGATCTGATGAGACAAAAACGTTTAGCATTCCATTAATTACATTACATACCTAGTGTTACATCGTATCAAAATCTGTCGCCATAATAATAATGTTATTTAACAGCATTATTGTGCCAGTCCCGTTCCGCGTAAAGCTCGATTCCATCTTCGGCCTTTATCGTCACTTATATACCATCATGAGATGAAGGGTAAGAGCTTGCCTGTCTAATATAAAAAATAAAAATAAAACATAGAAGGGAGCCAGTGCTCTCCCCTTACGATTATTACTCCGCAATTTGCACTTATCATTATTTATATATGTACCAGTCAATATTATTGTTTTTCTCTAGTGCACTACCAAACATTTTCATATTATAAAGTATCTTAATTACATCGTGAAAGGAGATTTGAGTAAAAGCGGTCTTGTTGCTGGCCATTTACCGATAAAAAATTAAATCCAATTTAGCAACGTCATTCTTATCAAAATTATCAGTTTGATTTGGCTACAAAAATAACAAATTCGTCATGGGTAAATAAAAAACCTTCAATGAAACACCAACAATTTCGTTCATAGGTACTGAGATGTGTGTAGCCTGTAGGCACAAGTGCATTTATTATAAATCATCAGTATGAACGATTTTTCCAATTTAGAAAAAAAGATAGTCCGAGAACTGGCTTGTCGCTTATGCCTCTGTACGGACGTAGTGAAACTGAAGCCACTCACTTCTGAAGTGAAGAGGAAGTTGAAGAGGCTCTTCGACATTATAGTAAGTTGTCCTGACTTGCCAGTACCCCAAGTACCTCTACATATAGAATTGGATGTGATCGCGTTACTTGGTTATTTTTAATATAAATACATAGTGAAAATTCAATAACATTCGACCTATGCGGGAATGGAAACTGTTGCAGGAATAAATAATGTGTATGAGCCATAACTCTATTGTAATAAATAGCAATAGGCTCGCCACCTATTACATGGGACCTAACATAATTAGCGGAACGTGGGTGCTAGTTCACCTCTGCCTACCCCTTCGGGGATATAGGCGTGATTTATGTATGTATGTAAAAATATTGAGTCACATGACAAGTTTTTTTCAATTAGTTTACTGACTGCGTTTTACTAACCCTATTAAACAAAACACACTATTCAGTAGGTAAAGTAAAGTAGCTTATAATAACGATACAAGATAATTGATACAAGAAAATTTATTACGTATCTTATAAAAATAAATATTAAAATATATATACATACCGCACCCTTGGTGCAACAAAGTCGCAACAGGTAGTTTCAGATGTGTCAGGGGCAGACTTTTAAGTTTTTTGCTAGACCTACTTGTGACTATGTAGCACGGAGGATATTCTAATATCAATTGGAGAATACATAAATTATGGGCTTGTTATTTTGTTGCAGGTTCGAACAGACGATACGCTTCCAAAAGCAATATGCCACGACTGCTTGCAACAAGTGGGAATCTTGCACCTGTACGCTGTGAAAGTTGAAAAAACACAAAAGTTTTTAGAGTTCCACAAGACAAAATTCATTGAAGACAAAAAAGAAAAAACACCTCCAAGTAAATCGCCGCCAATAGCACTGCCGTCACAAAATATCACAGAAGCGACAAATAATAATGTACCAAGCCCGAAACCGAAATCCTCCACTTCTGATAAACAACAAGGTGATGTGAAGGCAAACAAAAGAGCGGTGCGGAAGATAAAATCTCCGTCAGAGATGAAGTTTTTGGAAGCCATGCCTTTGGATGAATTCGCTAAAGCGGAAAAAGTGGATAAAACTATGTTGAGCAGTACAGCTCTGTTGACGAAATCTCCACGAGTAACGATTAAGAACAATAAAGATTGCAAGACAGAATCAGATATAAAAGAGAGTTTGGATCCAATAGTTCTGATAGATGGCAGGCCAGCACGGCAAGGCGCCGCCCTAGACAAACAGATCACCCTATTTTATAGAATGGAATGCTGTATTTGCCACGAACAAGGTTTCCATTTCAGGTCTTTGATGAAACACTACAAGGACCGACATGGGGTCCCTGGTTATGTGACTTGCTGCGAAAAGAAGTTTCACTATTTCTATCCGAAAAGGATCATTGAACACATGGCCTATCATTTGCAGCCAAATATATTTCTGTAAGTACCTAAGCATAGTAGATTTTCCATCAAGTGCACAAAACGAATCATTTTTGTCCGAGACTTTTAGCAGCCCGAGCCGAAGGCGAGGGCTGATAGTAATGTCGAGGATAAAAATGGTTTTGTGGACGAGGTAGAAACTCTGCTTTTCACTTCGATTGCGAGGAAATAAATCAGAATTTCTCATAACATTTCTTAAAATTCAAACAAAAATTAGTACAGTTTTGAATACTGACGGAAATTGTTTTTCCCATTGATATTAAGCTTGGGCTGCAGACATATACAGCCAAGTATTATATTAATTTTGAAATAATAATTTTCTTAAATTAATTTAATAACCTACCGTACCTGCTTGAATTAAAATTGTAATATCTTTTATGTCTTAAAAAACACATTAGGCAAATAAATTTAAGTAAATATTAAAAAATAACAAATTCTATCTTTGAATTTATTATTGTGTTTGGATGCATGGCTCATTTTCTTTGCCTTAATATCGACACATTTATGAGTAGATACGTTAATGCTCTAGAGCACAAAATTCGATTTTGTGCAGCCTATATACTGCACAAATAAGCACTTTCAGAGCATGAGAAGTGAAAATATATTTTTTTATGTTAGACAGGGAAGCTCTTGCCCTTCATCTCACCTGATGGTAAGTGATGACAAGGGCTGAAGATGGAATCGAGCTTCACCTGGAACCCTCAACCACAGAGGGGCTGGCTATCTTATCACACATTGTCGGATCACAATAATGCTGTTAACATTATTATTATGGCGACGGATTTTGATAAGATGGTGGTAGCTAGCCAGGCAGACTTCAAAGAAGTCCTACAACCAACCAAACCAAGCACAAAGTTGTACCCCCCTGTGATCGAACCCGGGACCTCTGGATCTTCATTCCGGTGGGCGAACCACTAGACCACGGAGACGGTTAAAATTTAAAATTAATTAAAATCATTAAAATTTTCCAACCCCCGTAGCACGGGACGTAAAAAGAGTCTCCTTTGGAAAAATAAAATATTTTACTCTCGCCCTAACTCCCTCTAAATCCCGAGACACAACACTGTCAAGTGATGGAGAGAGATTTTGTCCACGTCCCGTGCCAAGCCTACAGGTGACGATTTAGTATGACTTTGTTTAATCATCACAAATTAGGGATTTTATGGACACGTATAGGCACGATAGTACCAAGCATGCATATTAGCAGAATAGACAAACAAAAAAGTATGAAGGTAAAGTTTAAGCTAAAACGACTAGATGTTACCTCTGTAGTAGTTAGAAGGTAAATTAAATGACTTGATTTATAGTGAGGGACTTACATCAGTATTTACCAGACCATTCTGAATATGTTTCTCTCTTTTTCGAAAAATAAAGGGATATGGTACAAGTCCATACAAGGAGAACCTACTTTAGTGCCCTGGTTTGAAGATACAACTTTAAGTCGTAATTATGTTAAAATGGCTTTACGACTCCGTTCGGGGCACTATCCATCAGCGAAGTTTGCCTGCCTAATTAAAAAGCCGTTTCCCCTAACTGTAGCGAATGTAATAAGGTTAAAGATGTACAACATATGCTGCAGGATTGTGCCAAGAACCGAGCTCAAAGGGAATCACTGTTCAACAAACTAAATTTGAACAGTAAGGACGTAGTACTTATCCAAAGCATTCTGGCAAACCCTAAATCAGGTGCTGCAAGGAAATTATGTGGCTTAATTAAAAAACCTAAACAGTGATTCAATTTCATTTGAAGTAGCTAAGTAAATAATGTACAGACAACAGCACGTCACTACTACCACGAAATGTTAAATTTTACTCAGTCGACTTTTGGCTCTACTGCCAACAAGATAAGGTTGACAATCGATTGAATAAATTTGACAGTTTTGGGTAGTCTAAATAGCCGTTGTCTGTACCTATAAATAATTAATATTGAGAATATAATAAGGGAAAAAAAATGGGGCTGGCGTATCTAAATAGATAAAAGCCCCCAATAAAAAATGAAGAGAGAAAAAATTACTTGATTTATAAATTATGAGAGTGCGAACATAAGAGGTAAAATTTAGTTATAATTATTTTAACTATACCGGTGTATTGCGTTCATTTTATAATTTGGTCCTATGCTCCTGAAAGCAATAAAGGAGCGCTTCTCCTTAGACTTTTACCTAATAGTATCGCTAAATATGCCTAACTTCATAAACCAGTACGTTATGGTTTGTAAATAAGTCTCATAGGTAAGTACCAATCAAACTGAGATATAATTTAAAAACTATTTTTCGAAGATCGTTAATATAACTCATGTTTGGTTCGTAGATGTGAACTTAGTCACATTAATGTCATAAGCAATTTATTGAAAATGATATAGGTAATAATAGGTGATATAGGTAAAGCGACTACATACTTTATCTCTGTAGGTATTGTAGTGCCTAAGTTCCATCACACGTAATCGCTTTCATCTCCTCTCTAGAATCATTCCCGATAAGTGTATTAGGAATAAAAAGATTTCTATTCAGAACTTGCTGTCTACCTCCTCAAGTAATACAATACTAAATGAAGTGGCACAAAACCTTTGAGATAGCAAGCCCTCGCTGGATTAAGTTGTCTCACTTGTCTCTGGAGCGTAATGTGGAGTATGTCTACTTTTTGCTAGGTAGGTTAAGTTCCACACACAAGTGGCTGATGTCTACATATTTTGATCAAATTTAAAATCTGTGCAGTTGCTATTATAGCGATTTGTTGCGATATTGCTGGACATCAAGTTTATTGTATCTCAGATTAAATCATATTCCAAAATAAAATAAAAAGCTGAAATATTTCCAAAATGTAATAAGCCAATTTCTGTATTAGGTTGAAACATTAAGCCAGTTTTAAATTTTTTCACTACATGCTTTTACTTAGATTCTATTCCTTAATCAGTCTTCAAATTGAATATACGTTCGTTTTTGCAGAGATGTGTTTACTTGCGTACCATTTTGTGTTATGTAGTAGGACTCTCCCGCGTTTAGTAGGTATCAAATTTGATATTGACTGCGTTTTGGAGGCAGTCTTTGGAGACCCACCATCCGGGTTCCGGTTTCTAGCGTGTTGACGAGTCGTACTTATTGTATTGTAAGCAACAATTTTGTGATTATATTATAACCATAAACTTTGATATAGACTAGTGTAAAACCTTTGCCGTGTGGTGACGGCAGAGTAGAATACAATTGTCACCACCCCAAATCTCTCCCGTGGGTGTCGTACAAGGCGACTAAGGATAAATCAATGATGAGGAACGGGCAGCAGCGTTCCTCTTATACCACCTAGCAATAGGAATATACTGCGACTTTTGTGTCCGATAAATGGCAATAGGTTCGCGACCTATTACATGGGACCTAAAATGTGAAACGTGGGTGCTAGTTCACCTCTGCGTACTCCTTCGGGGATATAGGCGTGATTTATGTATGTATGTAAAAACTTTGTTTCAGATGTCGTAGCTGCCATCAAAATTTCCAGACATCGCAAGAGCTGCTCGAGCATCAAACCAACGGTGGACGTTCAGAGGGAAAGTTAGTGTGTCCCCGCTGCTCCGAGCGGTATCCCACATACCGGGAGCTCGGCTGGCATGTGATAACTCATCGCACCGACAAGTTACAGTGTGATTATTGTGGGAAACTGTAAGCAGTAGTAGTATATAATTACTTTCAAAATTGGCAATAGTTAGGTAACTGAACCAACCCAACTAGCATGACCGACGAAACACGATATGGTATAGACATTTATCGCTTTGAACTGTCATTGTTGCATAGGTTTTTGACAGTTCGAAAAGCGATAAATGGCTATACCATATCGTGTTTCGGTGTTCATGCTAACCGGGCTGAGTGATCCCACTGGACACCCTGGCCTAGACCGCTCACTGAGCTAAAGCATATCATCATCATCCCCACCATTTTTTTTGTCGGAATGGAATGCATTTACACACCATACCAGCCGCTAGCTACACGACTGGCGTGTGGGGCTCACCCGACTCATGGCCGAGTCGGGAATACGCACTTAACCAATCACTCCGGTGTTCCCCAAGCCATTTCATATCCCCACCAACCTCAACACACCTTCGGTTCCTTGGATAAACAGCATAGGTACTTATTCCTTAATGTAGGTAATTATTCCGTTGCCCGTCCTTGCTCCGTCCGCGGCTAAGCATCCGGCATGGGCAGACCTCACCACCAGACCGGCGTTGAGCACAATGGAGCCTTCATTTCTACATAATTTTAAAGTACCTAGCAATAATTATTTTATTATGACCTTCAGATTAAAACATCACCACAGAAAGAAAACTATCAATCGCATGGAAGACGTCATACTCTGTTCTCAGTGTGTTCGCTCATTGAAAAGTCTTGAGAAACAGGAAAAAGAGATTGTAAGTCACTATATTTATCTTTAAGTACTTCAAAAAACGTTTAGAGACTGAAAATTCATCTTTTTGCTACCCACACTCCCAAATAATTATAGTGACTTTATAGTCATACTGCTCTATGAGATTCTTCTCCTTTGTTCCACCATGGGTTGAATGGAAAGACTTTATAATAATTGCCCTTTTTCATACCAATACTGCGACTGGTTCTTCGAGGCAAACTAAGCAACGTGCGTAAAGTGGGTCCTCAGATGGGTGAAAAAAAATGCTTATCATAAGCTTCTCGTGTTTGAGAACATTTTAAGCCGTTGGTCCAGACTGCATCTGTATGCTGTTGATACCAAAGTACAAGACAAGCACATTCGTTCTTGGGTCTCTGGACATGGTTCTTTCCATTGCTTTTCTGTACATTCATTCATCACTGGCACCTTTACGGTGTGATAGATGAAATGAATCAAAAGGGTGTCGTGATGACGATATGATTGGAAGAGGAATCATACTGCGCCGACCCCAGTTAAATTTAAAACAGGACAAGATGAGGACAAATTATGTATTTATTTACACGTTTCAGAAAGAAAAGGTCAAAACTAAAAGCACCGACGCGGTCACGTTGCAAAAGTACCAGAAGTTCAGACAGGCCATGGGTCTTTCGGGCGACGAAGACGCATCCACGGACTAAGTTTAAAAATAGCAACCTAAGGGAAAATATTCGAAATCGCTTTTGGTAAAATATAAGTGTACTGTTAATAATAAAATGAAACGACTATTTTAAGGTCAGGTGTATTTTATTTAGAATCTTAGCGCTAAAATGTTAGTGGCATTTCTAATCTATTCTTCGCTTCTTGACTAGTGAACCAAGGAGGTCCGAAATAGCGGGCAAATTGTTGGTCTGATCGTTGGCGCCGGTGTTCAGATTGGACAGAGGAATGTTCAATTGGCTCGATGAATTCTTTTGTTGACCCTTCATATTACGGTGCTGCGGGAAACTCGGCATGAGTTTGGGATCGCACGCTGTAACAATAGTCATTTTTATTAAACTGTTGAGAATTGGCAACATAAAAATATATTTTATTAATTTTATGTATGAATTGCCGGTTTGTGGTGGTGACGGCAGAGTAGAATACAATTGTCACCACCATTGTCGTCAAATCTTTCCCGTGGGTGTCGTACAAGGCGACTAAGGATAAATCAGTGATGAGGAATGGGCAGCAGCGTTTCTCTTATACCACCTAGCAATAGTACTGCGACTTTTGTGCCCGATAAATGGCAATAGGGTCGCCATCTATTACATGGGATCGAACATAATTGGCGAAATGTGGGTGCTAGTTCACCTTTGCCTACCCCTTCGGGGATATATTCGTGATTTATGTATATATGTATGAAAAATAGACCCAATAACACTAACGTAAATATATTTTGTAATTTTATTTTTTTTATTCTAGGTGTATTTTAATAGCCTTGTGGTGGTGACGGCAACGCTGAATACAATTGTCACCACTCCCAATCACTCTATATCCCCGAAGGGGTAAGCAGATGTGAATTAACACCCACTTTTGTAATAGTGGAGAGCCTATTGCCATCTATCGGGCACATAAATCGCCGTAATCACATAATCGTCTAGGCGGTACAACTGGAATGCTGCTGCCCATTACTCATTGCTGTTTTTCCTCTTAGTCGCCTTGTAACACCCACGAGACGGGGGTGGTGACAATTGTATTCTGTTTTGCCGTCACCACACAACATCATCACTTTATTTTTTATATGGCCACAGCAGCCCCCGAATACTGAAACGCTACTCAAATTTTGAGCACTGCTTATTAAGTTAAGTGGACATTACCCGTCAGAATTTGTATGGGAAAACGTCAATTTTGACAATACTTAAATGTTAAGCAGGACTCAAACTTTGACTAGCGTTTCTGTATTCGGGGGGTAAGACTAGCAACTTGACGATTGTAATCACACCTTACAATTGATTTGATTCAGCTCGCTATCACAATTAAAGACTATTTCGTAAAATGTACCAGCCCGACTAGCATGACCATCGAAAAAAGATAATAATAATATGATATACCTAGTCATGCTAGCCGGGCTGTTAGAACAATTACATAACAATAACTTTAGCTATGATGCAAACTTACGCAACGGTTGCTCCTTGAAGTACGAACTCTGCAGGCACTCCTCAGCGGTGGCCCTCTTGTTGGGGTCGTACATGAAGAGGAAGTTGAGGAGCCGCAGCCCGGCCGCCGACAGCCACGGGAACCGCTGCTTCAGGTTGTTGTACGGCTGCTGCTTCAGCGTGAAGTTCTGCAGCGCGGGCAGCGAGCTGAAGTCGGGCCAGATGGCGTCCGACGGTGTGCCTGCATGGCACGGAAATTTCTATTGTTACCCCCGAATACAAAAACGCTACTCAAGTTTGAGCCCTGCTTAACATTTAAGTAGGTATTGTCGAAATTGACGATTTTCCGCCCTTACAAATTCTGACAGGTTTTGTCCACCTTCACTTTTCAGGCAGTGCTCAAAATTTGGGTAGCGATTCCGTATTCGGAGGTGAGTTAGTTAGACTGGTAGTTGGGACAACTGCTGATAATTGCCTCCATCCAGTTCAGTGATGCAGTAGTACTCCATAAATCACATTTTTGATTTATTATGTGTATCCAGTGTGTTTTTACACTAAAATTTATGATCACACGGACACGCACTGTAGCCTAATCAGAAGGCTAAGTGCGGAAAAAGTCTATTATCATCATCATCATCACCATCACCAGCCCACTTCTGGGGCACGGGCCTTCCCTGTGGATGGAATAATATAGGGAGATTGGGCCATAACCCATCACGCTGACCCTGTGCGGGTTGGTGGGGATTAACGGCTGCATCTGCAGCCGGGACCAACGGCATAACGTGCCTTCCGAAGCACGGAGGAACTCGAGATAATACATTTTTGATCACCCATCCATGACCGGCCTTAGCGAACATTGCTTAGTTTACGCAATCGCAGGCCAAGAGCGTTATGCCACTGCGCTAGTGAGCTCTCTCGTCGCTTGGGAAGCCCAACAAAAAAAAATATTTTTAATCTTTTGTAAATTGGTAACTAAAGACCAAGCAGACAACTATGTCATTCGAAAAGAAAAATAAAAGCATGTACCCACCTAACAAATCCACTATGAGCTCCAGCTGCTCAATTTCCGTTCTGCCAGGCAGCAAGGGCTTATTGGTGAGCAGTTCCCCGAGTATACACCCCGCAGCCCACATGTCGAGTGCCGGGGTCTGCCGTGGAGCTTGCAGCAGGAGTTCAGGGGCGCGGTACCACAGGGTGACCACCCGTGGGGTTGCACAACGAGCAGGGGTGCCCAACCATCTCGCTAGACCGAAGTCGGCTGAAACGCAAGTATGCCTGAGAGCGCTGGGGGCCTACCGCCTAACTCGATTGCTAAAGTAAAAGCTATAGTTTATGACGTCATGCTGTCATTTCGCACCAAATGTACCTAAACATTAGAAATAGCTTTGAACGAATGATCACCGAATGATTTTGTATGAATTTGGCACAAAATCTGTACCGCCTAAAAATTCAGGATGACTGCTGTAGCCATAAGCAGTGCATTGATTTAAAGCTACCTCTATTATGACCTCTATTATAGTAGTACGCTGGACTGCAGGTTGTCATCCAAAACATGAAGCAAATTTGATTATCGCCATCTTGGCGCTAATGGCACTGGTGTGCGAAGGTGAACGTCCACGGAACTAATATTAGAGATGCATTTGTAATGTCAAATACAAGCATCTAACGTCAAATTTAGTACCCATGCCGCTCGATAGGGCGCTTCAAATCGCCACAAGAAACATTTGTCATTTTAGTATTCAGTTCAGCGTATTTATATATTAGAGATCAGTGACTACGTCCGGTCCAAAAAATAAATTAATCCGGTCCGGTAAAATTATTGGTCTAGAAAACACGGACAGATATTGGATGTAGTGCGTAAGTTACCATAGAAATAGTTCTACGGATACAATGGACCGTATTTTGACGGATTTGGATCGGATTCGGATCGGACGTAGTGCGTAACCATTCTGATGCTTAGAGCGGGTTCGCACTACGTCCGATCCGAACCGGTGATCTAGAAAACTCGGACCGAACTCGGGTATTGCCTACGCATTACTCCGATCCCTGATACAAATCCAAGCATTTCAGGGGCCGTCTCTTGGAATATTGGATTTGACGGAAAGAAATCGGATGACGGAGATCAGATCTAGTGCGTAAGTTACCATAGAAATAGTTTGTAGTAGTTAGTTAGGAGGAGTAAATAGTAGTTAGGATTGGACGTAGTGCGTAACCGCTATTAATCTGATTGTTGGTTATTGTTTTCCTAATATACTTAAGCAAGAGCCACATTATATATTTTTAAACTACATACATAATCAACAGTTCAACACCTGCAGTTTGCAGCAGTACACCCACATTTTGCCAGCTGTTTAAGATTCCATTTAACAAGGACCATGCCTTTTGCTTTTTTTTGCAGTTAGCCCCAACATTTCGCTTCTCACAAAAGAGGCACATCTGAAGATTGTTTTTCAGTATGTTTTTAATTGCATCTCTCTTGTCGAATGAGCGATTTGACTTTGACTGTGCTAGTATGCATACTAGTTATAAAATATGTTGGCCTAGTAATCATAGGAAAATACACCACATACCTATTTTAACACACCCTTTGTCGGTCAGCAAGAGGTTTGACACTTTCAAATCTCTGTGCACAATGAAGTTTGAGTGCAGGTACTTCAACCCCTTCAGCACTTGTAGCATAAGACACTTTACTTGTGACTCGGTGAATGGTGAGGACATGTTGTCAAGTAAGGATGCTAAGTCTTGTTCACAGTACTCCATAGAGAGGAAAATGCTGAAAAAAAAATTGTACACTAAATAAAACATAAATAAATATTTCTTATACTCACACCTATCATCTAACTCAAAGTAAGTAACATAGGTACTGTGTTATGGATGACAAACTTTTTAATATACATATTAATTACACATGTCAATATTTAGAATATAATACTAAAATAACGTTTATTAACAAGCATGACACCAGAACAAATATCTGTGTTCATCAAACATTAGCCCCTACCAGAATTCGAACCCTTGACTGATAGCCAAAGATCAGACTATTCAACCAAACTGGATGTCAAATAAATATTGGACACTCATGGACAGACCAAGACAGTAACAACAATGAAATTAAAATTAAATATCACAAAAATAAGAAAATTCATTGGGCATACCTTTCCAGAGAACGGCCTACAAGAACCTCCTTCAGTTGTACAATATTCTCATGTCTGCAGGCCATCAACACTTGTATCTCTCTAAGACCACTCAGGGGTAGTCCATCTTTCTCTACATCCATTCTCACTTTTTTCAGTGCTACTATATTTCCATTCAACTTATCTTTGGCCCTGTCTGAGACATTAAAAGTAATAAATATATTATTCAATAATCAATTTTAAAAAGTAAAAGGTACCAAAAATCTGATTTTTTAAATATTGACTTCATGAAGTCAATTAATAATTTGATTTTTATTTGAAAATTATATAATTGTTAGAAATTTTATCGAAAATAAATTTATGGTAAATGTTCGAAGTGGCGGAGTAGTATAGGCTGCATCAAGACTATAATTATCTAACCACATATTTCTTCATGAAGTAAAGGAAATGAAGGCAATTTTGGGTTCAATTGAATTAAACATCCAATTGCAAGTCAATTTTTAATAATTGTAACCCAAAATCACCAGTTTATTGATGATAGAGATGAGAGAGAGTATATAAGGCCAAATTACTTATTAAAATTAAAGCAATGTATCTCAAAAATACTTACCCCCCAATACAGATTCGCTACTCAAATTTTGAGCACTACCTATAAAGGTAAGTGGACAATACTTGTTAGAATATATGGAAAAATTACAATTTTGACTATGCTTAAATTTTAAGCAGGACTCAAACTTTGCGTAGCGTTTCTGCATTGGGGGTTGAGAAATGTTTTATGTTCTAAGCATATGATATTGCAACACAATATTTTTGTCACTTACTAATTTAGTACAGATTAGGAGCCAATAAATATTTATTGATTTTATAAATACTTTTAAAAGTTGCAACTTGAATTTGATATTGCAGAAACTGAATAATGAACCCATAAGTAATAAATATCGTAAGTAAAACTTACATACAATACCATAAGTTCCTTCACCAATACGATTAAGTTTTTCAAATTCACCAACAAACCTACATCTGCCAAGCTAAAACAAAACCAAAAGGTATATATATACACATATATGCGAAAATATTTTAATAATACCAGTCTGGCTCAAAATTATACCTCCGATAGTTATGTAACTATCAATACAATCAATAGTTACAAAGGGAAATATAAGTCCCATATTAGAAGCATCTATAAATCTCTTTTCAAACTTGTGCCATTAAAATACCACTGTTTACCAAACGCTACGTTTAGTTAGGTTATGTTTACTTACAATATCTTTTTCGGGTATTTCCATTGTTTTTCCTGTTCTAAAAGATATGAGCACACCTTTGCGTGCTGCTGGTCCAGTTGGATCAGTAACATCCTGACTTGGTTGTTTTTCAGAATCTGTAAGGTGTAGATTAAAATGGATTAACCTCTCGTTAACATCAAATACAAAAATGTTGCTTTACAAATACAATAGTTTAGCACTTACTCTGTGACATTTTAGAAAAATATATTTTTTATATAATTCTGGTGGTTCTATTTGGAAGTTAATTCTATAGCTAAATAAGTAATTTCAGAGAATAAACGCCGGCCCTAAATTCTTTGGTCAACAAATAGTGTTCTGTCTGTGGTCAACAACAACAAGGTCAACAAAACAATTTATTTTTAATTCTCCCTGTATAAAGGGTCTAGCCCATACAGCCATGTCTTTAGTATATACATATATTTTTTTTTAATTCTCCCTATATTTTAGAGAAGGCAAAGGGTCTAGCCCATACAGCCATGTCTGTAGTGTATATTTTATCTGTAGTCATATGAGATAATGAGTGGGTGAAATGTATAAATGAAATGAATTTTACGTTAAAATATGGGTGCCACATATTTTAACGCATCTAGGGAGTGCTTGGCGCGAATTTAATGGTAACAGAGTTCATGATGGTGCCAGGCCAGTAGGCCTATTCCCTAACTTTTTTTGACAGTTGAAAGTGATTATCACCGAACTATTTACTAATACATTGCTGTTATCATAGGACAAGTGTCACAATAGCATTATAGTTAAGTAGTAATGGATATGTAAATGGTTCGGTGATCATCACTTCCAACTGTCAAAAAAAGTTAGGGAATAGGCCTACAGTAGGCCTATTCCCTAACTTTTTTTGACAGTTGAAAGTGATGATCACCGAACTATTTACTAATACATTGCTGTTATCACAGGACAAGTGTCACAATAGCATTATAGTAAAGTAGTAATGGATAAGTAAATAGTTCGGTGATCATCACTTTCAACTGTCAAAAAAAGTTAGGGAATAGGCCTACTGATGAGGTGGACAAAACCACTTTTTACAGTGGTTTCTACCACAACATCAAACACATCACAAGACTCATTTTCGATGATTTAAAATTATCGAAAATGTTTAGCATGAACAGTAGGCCTATTCCCTAACTTTTTTTGACAGTTGAAAGTGATGATCACCGAACTATTTAGTAATACATTGCTGTTATCACAGGACAAGTGTCACAATAGCATTATAGAAAAGTAGTAATGGATAAGTAAATAGTTCGGTGATCATCACTTTCAACTGTCAAAAAAAGTTAGGGAATAGGCCTACTGAACGCGCCTTCTATCTGTAAGTACATAGTAGGGTCGATCCTGTAGGCCTATTCCCTAACTTTTTTTGACAGTTGAAAGTGATGATCACTGAACTATTTACTTATCCATTACTACTTTACTATAATGCTATTGTGACACTTGTCCTGTGATAACAGCAATGTATAAGTAAATAGTTCGGTGATCATCACTTTCAACTGTCAAAAAAAGTTAGGGAATAGGCCTACTAACCATGGTTCTCTAAACTTAAGATTTATTTGACAACAGTGTTTCTCTTTCATTCTCAATACAGAATGAAGAAGATAGACTGATATTTAATTTAGTTTTAAGTTTAGAGAATCATCTCAGAATTGGGTCTTGGCTTGGCGGTAGGTTGGCTTGCATGCTTAATTGTACTTTAAATCTAAGCCATTAGATTGACATTGAAATTGACAAACAATAGCATCACTGACTGACTGAACCACTCTGTCAAAGAGAATACAATACTACGTACACTACGTAAGACTACGCTAGTAATAGTAGTACGATACTCTGTTTGCTCGTTGCTTTGGTTTTTTTTGGCTGTGCAATGTGCATGTGCAATTTGACATTATTTGTGGTGCACTGTGGTGCATCATCATTGCAATATTTGTAATTTTACTTTGCAAAAGACTGGAAAGCGGACATTCATTGGCAATAAATTTCAAGTAATTATCACCTGTTCCAATTTGATCTTATGTTGCTGTTTGAATTTTTTTAAATTTTCAATATTTTATGTCCGTTTAGAATACAGAAAGCCTTAAAATTTCCAATGCATAGAACTGTAAATTTTTTTGGTAATATGTGGAGGAGCCATATGTAAGAAAGATTAATGCTTTGCTTATGTTTTTGCATTTTAGAACACCTTTATTTTGTAAGCTTTCAACCTATTTTCAACAGATGCAGCTATTGTTCCTTTAACTCATGAAGCATGCAAAGTTAGTCTCAAGCCACAAGTAGAACTAGTTTCCCATATTTTCTAAAATGCGGATCCCCAGAGCTTTAAACCCCAGAATTCAGAAAAGGTTACAGTAAGTTTCCCTTGTTTTTTTTTTGTTATTACATTTTATTTGTACCTATGTATAAAGAATTACTATTAAATATATTATATATGCAATAAACTATAATTATATGTATTTATAATTTTTAACATCCAGAAAGAAATTTGGGGTTTACGATCATATCGAGATCTATAAAACAACCCCAACTAGACATGTTCCAGACACTATTGCAAAACCTGACTATGTAACTGGGAAACCATTAAATGTTCTTAAGAAACCAGAGATTAAAGATGCCTTACAGTTGAGTGGCATGCAAAAAAGTTGCAAATTGGCCTACTCTATTTTAAATAAAGTGCATAATATTATTCAGGTTAGTTTTCTTATGATTACCTTATAATTTACTGCAATGAGGTTACAAGGGTATTGATAAATAATAATGTACAATACAGAGGATTTGTTTAATTTTGTCTGAAAAATTAGTTGCAGTACAAATATCAACATTATCAATTCACTTCTAACTTACATAATGTGTTTCCAAATACTTTTAATCAGTCTTGACCAAGAGTTCAGAACTGAGTGGAAGTATTAGTTTTTGATTGTATGCCCTTAGACTATAATAATACCCCTAAAGATATAACTAGTATATTTTCAGCCAGGTGTTACAACAGATCAAATAGATGAACTTGTTCACAACATAACTATTGAATCTGGAGCATATCCCTCCCCATTAAATTATAAAGGCTTCCCAAAAAGTGTGTGTACATCAGTCAACAATGTGGCTGTACATGGCATACCAGATCTAAGACCACTCCAAGATGGTGATATAGTCAATGTGGATATTACTGTAAGATATTTGATATTACGACATTTAAATGATTAGTTAGCAGGTTAGAAATTCTAGATGCAACTTATTTCAGGTCTTCTACCAAGGGTTTCATGGAGATTGTTCAAAAACCTTTCCGGTGGGATGTGTTGATGACAGAGGCATGCAACTTATAGGTGTGACTGAAGAATGTCTCTTAGCTGTATGTATTGTTCATTCCAATCTAAACCTTAGTTTGTTGTTTAATAGAATTAGGAATATAATAAATTTGAATTACTTTTTATCATAGGCTATAAAATCCTGTGGACCAAATGTGCCTTTCTATGAAATTGGCAACAGGATTTACTATCACGCAAAGAGGAATGGTCTTACTGTGTTACCAGCATTTTTAGGTCATGGTATAGGAAATTACTTTCATGGGCTACCTGAAATATATCATTCAAGTAAGTTTTTGAAGTTAATTTGTCTTGTGTAATACAATCTTCATGCATATAAAAATGTCAGTTGTCACAATATTATTCCTAACAAATTCTTTCATATAAATTGAGTCACAGAATCAGCCATGCCAAGCATTGAGTTATAAAGTAAACTAGAGACGCTATGCCAAACAAAAATATTCTCCCAACTCGAATCTACCTACGGTGGCGGGGTGTGCGGGGCGAGCGGGCGAGCGTGGCGTGGAATCAGTTATATGCTGCAGCGCTAAACAAACAACATAAACGCTAACACAATTAGCAGTCGATTATCGTCTAACCAAAGTATTAAAACATGCAGCGCTGATCGCTGATAGAATACAGTTTTCTCGCGACCAAAACATCGCAAGCGCCGCCGATTTCATGGCGCTTACGCGTTTCTTTCAACGCAGTCTAACAAAAATATCTTTATAGATTATGCATCGCAGAGCAGACAAAGATTTAGTGCCTACGAACCCAATTTGAATGCATTATCTATTTATTATAAAATTTTATCTAACATATTTTTTGTTTAACTAACTTATTATAAAATTTATTTAGATTTCTAAATACATTTTATAATAAGTTAGTTAGTTAAATTATTAAAATTATAATTAGCCGTGTGGTGACGGCAGAGTCGAATACAATTGTCACCACCCCAAATATCTCCCGTGGGTACGTACAAGGCGACTAAGAATAAATCAGTGATGAGGAATGGGCAGCAGCGTTCCTTTTATACCACCTTGCAATGTACTGCGACTTTTGTGCCCGATAAATGGCAATAGGCTCGCCACCTATTACATGGGACCTAGCATAATTGGCGAGACGTGGGTGCTAGTTCACCTCTGCCTACGGATATAGGCGTGATTTATGTATGTATGTAGAAATAAAATGGTTAAGAAATAAAGGAAAAGTCAAAGAATTGTTTTAAGTTTAAAATATAAAAAAATTACTACTTTGATTTTTATTTGAACATTATTATATAATTAAAAAAAATATCATTCAAAGAAAAATTATTGTCCTAATGCGGGATGCCTATAGCACTCGGCTAACCAGCACGTTAGTTAACTTGACGAATATTCTCTTAAGTTTTATATAATTTTAAAACAGGTATTTTTACAAATACCGTGCATTCGAGTACACTTGGGTTTGCTTTTTAATTAAACATATACAAAATATAATTACATACATACATAAATCATGCCTATATCCCCGAAGGGGTAGGTAGAGACGAACCCATGTTTCGCCAATAATGTTAGGTCCCATGTAATAGGTGGCGAGCCTATTGCCATTTATTGGTTACAAAAGACATTACATTGCTAGGTGGTATAAGAGGAACGACTATTCCTCATCACCTGATTTATCCCTAGTCTCCTTGTACGACACCCACAAGAGAGATTTGGGGTGGTAACAATTGTATTTTACTCTGCTGTCACCAATCCGAATCCGTGAAAATATGGTCCGTGGTAGCCGTAGAACTATTTCTATGGTAACTTACGCACTAGATCCGATATCGGTCATCCGATTTCTTTCCGTCAAATCAAATATTCCATATTTTCTCGGATTCGTAGTGCGTAATCGCTCTTATAGTTAATTCAGCTTAACTGCTGTACCGGCACATGAGTAATGAAATGGAAATCACAAATAGAAAAGAGAAAGAGCTATCGGTAACATTAAAATTAACGTTACTAAAACTAACACCCGCCCTCCCCCTCTACACACACACATACACACCCATCCACCCAGAGAGATAGACACGCACACACACTCATAACTACAATTCCTGACTAGCCATAGTTGCAGTTTGTTTATAAAAATGTATAACCCTTTATTATGTATTTATCTAGTATCCATAACACAAGTATTTAGTGAGAGTGAAATTATAGTTGATGATAACAAAACAGGAATAAAAAAATACAAAATAATCAGGTTGTATCGAAGTTACAAAATTCACCAACAATTAATTGTCCAGTCTGCATAGTTCACTTTTCATAGTCTATGATTTTCATACAAAATGTGGAATTATGATATTAAATTAATATTTGATATGTTTTTATTAATATTTTGTTACAATTATCACACCACTATCTTATTGTTTTGTTTGTGATTGATTGTTCCATGTTTTTAACACGCAAGAAGGCATTTTTAGATCGATTTGTAGCCACAATGTCGGCAAGCAGTCGCTTCGAGCGTTGGCGAATGACTAAATGAGTTGTTGCTCCGTAGCATCAACACACGCACTACAATTCTTGTTTGCGGTGTCGCTTCTATACGCTAGTAATAGTAGTTCAATGATGCCAAGGTACAATAGTCCTAATATAGAATGTTTAAGTATAAAAAAAATAATTTATTACAGAAAACAGATACCCAGGTTTGATGAAAACAGGTATGACGTTTACCATTGAACCAGTTTTATCACATGGTAATGAAAATACGGTCATATTAGAAGACGGGTGGACAGTAGTTACCGAAGACGGATCGAGGACTGCCCAAACTGAGAGAACCATACTAATCACAGATGATGGTGCGGAAATACTTACCTGTTAAATAAATCTATGAAGACTTAAAATATAAATATTAGAGCCTTCAAATTGTCGCCTGTAGTACCTACTATGACTGAGTTACAGAAAAAGTTCTATTTCTCTAGAAATTTTAATTTCTCACCAACTGACAAAGCTACCGGGGCGTGCCGCTCGATTGCAGAGTTTCATAGTTTTTTCATGCATTTGGGTAAATTGATAATTCTTGCCCAGTCAAAGGTTCAGTGAATTTCCGCTACTTGGGTATAGTGCCACAACTAAGCTGTGAGGCAAATATTTATTGAAAAATAAAACCATGAATTAGCGTGTGGTGTTTAATTTTAGCTTGATAAATCTTAAAACAAAACATGTAGCTTGGTACATTTAAAGCACAAGCACAATAGTTATCACTCACAGTTTTCAGTCAATAGAAAGGTAAATAGTTTGAAAGGCGTAGAGAATAAGTGGATTTTCAAGGTAAATACGAAGGCGTAACCAGTGGGACACACGGAGACCCCCGGCATTCGAAACATTACTCAATGGGTTCTACCACATCCTTTACAATTATGTTTGGTCCCATACATTGTCCAGCTACGCCTCGGACTGGGTGCTACAAATACTAAATAACCATCCACTAGGAGACTTCAAGTCAAAAATAAATAGGTTAGCGGACTAAACTTATATGGCTCACGTAACTTTGCAACTAGTACGAAGTGTACACAAAATTATAATTATCATCATCAAAAATATTATAACAAGGTTACATAAAAAAAATATCGTTATAGCTAGGCTAGTATTTTTAAATTTAATTTAAAAGTTCCGGCAAAGGTCAGAAATATCGCTATGAGTTTTTAGAAAATAATGAAATTAAATCAGTATATGATTCACTGAAGAGTGGCGACGAAGCAATTGTTTTCCAAAGCGCAACATTGTCTTACTGTGTAGGATATGATAATTGAGAGTAGTAAATATACGCACGGAATTTTTCTATTAGGGAGGCGAATAGGGGAATTTTCGGTAATACTCGAGCGTGGCAGTTTGAGATATGAGAGATACCTTAGACCTAATAGAACAACCTTGTAAAGTATATGTAGTGACGCGCGCCTAGGATAGACGCGATCAGATTAGTAAAAAAAAAATCGATAGTCTGAAATACTCGAGCGCGTCAGATTAAGATATTGGGGGTTGATTTTAGTGTTTTAAGACTAAATTTAACTAATCTGACGATAAGTCCTTGACGCCGCCGAGTTATAGGGTCGCGAACTTGTAAAAAAAAAACGTTAATCCGGCATTCTCGAGCGCGAATTTTTATATTTTTATTTTGAAGAATATAATCTAAAACTCACTAAAAATACAAAATCTGCCGGTTTCCGCATGACCGGAAGTGTGGAGGAGCCATTTCGTCTTCCGAAAAACGCGTTGCGGCATATAGGTCGCGAACGATTCATCTTACAAAAAAAAGTTTAAATAAACAAAAAGGGTAATTTTATTTTACACAAAAAAGGTCTCTTTACATTTTTGTCCAAAGTTAAAACTCTTTGACTTGAAGCATCATAAAAACTCAAACTCCCGGTTTTTTGAGTATATCTCGAAAACTGAGGGTGTTAAGAAAAAATTATATGAAATAACAATAGTTAAATTAAGTGAATTTTATTATATCTCACAAATTAATTTTTTTCTAAAGCTTCTCGACAATTTTCGTGGACTCGGAAAAAGCTACGCGTATATGTATACAAAAGTATTAGCAATATTTATAGCAATGACGAGACGCTTGATTCAGGTAAATTTTTGTACTTCTATAATATTCTCTCAACAAAATTACTGAATAGAAATAATTGTTACGGATGTTGCAGGCACTGAGCAGGAAAGAATTGTGGATGAGGAGCCTTTTTCGATCAGATTAAGAGAACCCACCAACATTTTTGTCAGATTAAGGAAATATGCTTTCAGGATACCGAGATAAACCTCCCCTATGAAAATCTGACGCGCTCGAGTATTTAAAAAAAAAACTTTTTTTTTGCATTTTCAAAAATTCATCGCAACTTATCGTCACGCCGAAATCGTCAGTTTTTTTAAAGGGAACTTCCTTGGGGCCTACTTAACACCCCTTCCGAAAATCTGACGCGTTCGAGTAATTTTTTTTTAATGTTATTTGCCTACCCCCACCACGCAAACCGGCAGATTAGTATATCGTTGTTATCAGAGGCACTTGGGGCATACGTAGTATGAATATCTGACGCGCTCGAGAATGCCCAAGTAACTGTTTTTTTTACATTTTTGAAAAACCGTACACGCCAAACCCACCGCTAAAATGGTTTTTACCATACGAGCTTTTCTTTTCGAAATCATTTTATCTTCCGATTTTGATAGGTCTCGACGGCGCCGTTGAATTACGCCATTTAGCTACCTCGCCTCCCTAACTAATATAAGTTACGTTTCCAACATAATAGCGAGATATCTCACTTTCGTTTTTTTAAAACTATCAACCATATTTTTTCCTTGTAAGGCACTATGCTGAATTTTGTTTTACATAATCAATATTAATATATATATAATGACTTTAGTCCGCTACCTTTGTTACATATTATTTGCAATACAAATTAATAGCTTCAAGCAGTTGAGATCAAAAGTTACATCTTAGTTTCATAATAAAAATATTCTATATTGACTAGTCATAATGTAATTATTATTGTATCTTTAAAGCAACTTGTGTATATGATAAAACAATTCGCGATTATTTCATCATAATCATGCAAGACTTCTATATACAGGTCTCTTATAAGAGATTTATTTATTTATTGATTATTACAAATTGATAGGCGTTTATTTTTATCCCACTGGAATTTCACTTTTTCTAGGCTTGGTTTGCTTGAAATCTATTATTATATGAAATATTGAAGCCTTTAAAAATATTATTTTGTAAAAAAATTTACTGTTTACTTAATATAAATAATTAGTTAATATAATTTAAAAAAAATAGTAATATAAGGAAACAAGTCAATACGTAACATTACTTAATGATAAATTTTAGATAAACTATGAGCAATTTCTTGGCAAACAACAGTTCTCACTTACCATAAATTAAGGTCAATATTTAAAATTTTGTGCAACTCTAACAAATTACTCGTACATTCATTATATTGGGGCATTCATTAAAGTTTTGAGAAAAATACATACTAGTAATTACAAATGATTTTTAAGCGCACTTGCTCAATTATTATTTATGTCTTAGGCATAGGTATTGCATTGTCTATTTTTTAATTTGATAATGGTAATAACGATAAGTTACATGGACAGAGATCAATAGCTCAATAATTCCATAATGGTTATTATTATGTTAATGTATGAACTTACTTTATATTTCATAATTTATTATATTTGTATAACTCGCTAAAGGTGCTAGGGAAGGTTAAAAAGAGTGTATAAAAGTTGATACAAAATTATTAAATAGATTTAACATTATACAAAAGCTACTTTGCAATAATATACACTACAATAAACTTACTTTAAATGTTAATTATATCACTCAGGGTAACATACATTTTGTAAACAAAGACTACATCAGTCCAAACTAGAACAAAACATGACTAGGATAAAATATATTTTTTCACATCAAACAACAACAGATCAAACAAAGAACATTAAAATTACATACATAATATACTTAATTGTATTATTTTATTTAAATATTGAAATTTAAGCACTTCTAGCTCTCTGTAACAATATCTACCCTTTAAAATTTTACTATCTAATAATGGCATTTAGCTAATCTTTAGAAGGAATAGTAGTAATCTATTTTAATAAAATTTATCAATATTTAAAATGAGAAGAGAGATTAAAATTATTTTTTATTGTCCATTTCCATGGGGGAAAATTGGAATAAAAATTGACATAAAAACACAACTGTGACTCCTTCACAGAAATGGCAATAAACATTGATTTGCATCAATTGTGCATCATAAGTTACAAAATGTTTAAAGGGAAAAAAAAATTGGTGCTTTTCCAAACCACAAACACATTACAAATCAATGCTAAATAGTTACCATTTTTGGCAATACAACATCAGGAAATGTTTGCAGCTGTAATTTTTCACTCAACAGTGCATACTAGTACTTGTATGTTGAGGGCAATCATTTAGAAATGACAACCCTATGTAATAAATCATCATCCATTGGAATGGTTTGTTTGAATTTCAATAACAGATTTTTATAAGTCTTACTATAAATGCGATACAGTAATTATAAAACCCCCATATGGCATGGGAATTAAGGCATTTAATAATAATGACACAAACAAGGATTATTAAAACATAATCATAAAAAACATATACCAAGAGGGGTCATGTAAATGATAAAATTTGACTATCTAGTTATGTCATCTTTGTACTACTGCTTGTTTATCTTATAGAATCGTTGAACAAATTCGGTCAAGTTAAACACTTGTCCTGGGCCCACACCTATATCCATGTTAATATATTCATCTAAATTGTGTGTTGAATCTGAAACAACAATAATTTATGGTGTTACTGGGGTCAGCTCTTAAAGCTTTATCCATCCAATAATCTCAGTTTCACATCATAATAATCATTTACCTTTTGTTACTCATATAGACTCTTCCCTGTACCCACTTATATTAATTATTATTATTCTTTTGTGCCTTACAATTAGTACGAAACTTTGGTGATCAATATTTTGTCACTTAGTAAGGGGTAATATTTTAAAGAGAGAGATAAGCACATACATATTCCAATTAGTACAGCACTCAATAATCCGACTCAAAAATTAATTGCAATTAAGGGGATTTTAAGTTTTATAATGCGCTGTGTGGTGACGGCAGAGTAGAATACAATTGTCACCACCCCGAATCTCTCCCGTGGGTGTCGTACAAGGTGACTAAGGATAAATCAGTAATGAGGAATTGTCAGCAGCGTTCATCTTATACCACCTAGCAATAGTACTGCGACTTTTGTGCCCTAAATGGCAATAGGCTCGCCACCTATTACATGGAATCTAACATATTCAGCGGAACGTGGGTGCTAGTTCACCTCTGCCTACCCCTTCGGGGATATAGGCGTGATTTATGTATGTATGTATGTATTAAGATTTATGTATTGATCATTGTGTTGTAAAATATGGAATGTTGACTGCCTCTACTACGTAGCCAGTATTACAAGACTGAATAAACTTAAATTATTTCAAACTGCAATTTTAATTATTGGATTTATTGTGACTAGAACATTTGTAAATAAAAAAAGTAAAAATATAGAGGAATTTCAAATAATACTTACTCTGGGTACAGATTGCGGGATAAGGTGGAGGAGGTTTGATCCATGATCCATCCGGCCTTTTCATGTGGCGCCTATCTGATGCAAAGTTCTGTAAGAAATGTTTTGCAGGCACCACACGAAAGAATCTGAAAAATTTATAGGTTGCCATATCAGAATAAGTGGTAATAACAATGAAATTTTCTGTAAGAAAATGTTCATAGTCATATCTTTATTCAGGAATTATTAATATTATTAACCTGGTACATGCTTACCTGTGGAAATCGGACTTTAAAACTTGGTCTGTGCGAAAAGTCTCTGTCACATATTTATGAAAAAATGTTGGGAAAGGCAGTTCAGAGTCCAAATCATAAACAAGGCATGTTTTGCAGTCCCAAGAATAAAGAAATATCACATGGTAGTCCTAAAATGAAAAGTAGGTCACATGAGTCAACACCAAAACCAAACCATGGGCCATTTATTCCATTCAAAATAATGGGTAAAGTTTAAAAAAAGCGTTTATCATTATTAGGCGTGACACGGTTTAGCGTACACACCCATATGACAAGACGGTCCTCTTCACGCCCTGCCCTTTGTTTCCACAGAGGCACCGTACGACAAGGATTGGATATGAAAACTACGTAGCACCTATCCAATTCTTCTGGAACTCTTATCGATGCATCCTGGCATAACTTCCATACATTTTCCTCACTAAAACAAAACATTATAATAAAAATAAAATAGTAAATAATTTTTTTTTCAACTTGATTAATGCAAATTGTTTTTACATACCAGTAACAAGACACATGCGAACATTCTTCTCGTTTCGTAAATAAAGGTTTCATTGATTTGTCGTTTCTTTTAGTATTTTCATTATTTCCCAAATGTACTTGTGCATTGACCGACATATTGACAGAACGCTTTTTGCATTTGATTTGATTTTGCTCTTTTTGCTGCTCTGCTATGCTTTGCAGTTTGACTTTGCTTGGTTGCTTTTGCTTTCTTAGTTTAGTTTTAAATTCTCCCTATATTTTAGGGAAGGCAAAGGGTCTAGCCCATTCAGCCAAGTCTTTAGTGTATATTTTATCTGTAGTCTTATGAAATAATGAGTGGGTGATATGTATGAATGAAATGAATTTTACGTTAAAATATGGGTGCCACATATTTTAACGCATCTAGGGAGTGCTTGGCGCGAATTGAATGGTAACAGAGTTCATGATGGTGACCGATGAAGTGAGCAAAACCCCTTTTTACGTAGTTTTCACCACAACATCAAACACCATCACAAGACTCATTTTCAATGATTCTGCATAATTGCACATCAACACGGATGCTTGTGCATCAAAATAACACCACTTTCACTGCACAAAATCCACTCTGTAACAATTTTTGAATTAGTGAAAATAAATCTGACTGACACCACGAAGCGCCAAACACTCCTCTTAGTTTTAAATTCTCCCTATATTTTAGGAAAGGCAAAGGGTCTAGCCCATACAGCCAAGTCTTTAGTGTATGTTTTATCTGTAATCTTATGAAATAATGAGTGGGTGAAAAGTATGAATGAAATGAATTTTACGTTAAAATATGGGTGCCACATATTTTAACGCATCTAGGGAGTGCTTGGCGCGAATTGAATGGTAACAGAGTTAATGATGGTGCTTGATGAAATGGATAAAACCACTTTTTATAGTGATCTTCACCACAACATCAAACACATCATGAGACTTATTTTCGATGATTCTGCATAATTGCACATCAACACGGATGCTTGTGCATCAAAATAACACCACTTTCACTGCACAAAATCCACTCTGTAACAATTTTTGAATTAGTGAAAATAAATCTGACTGACACCACGAAACGCGCCAAACACTCCCCCAAACACTCCTCTTTTGCTTTCTTTCTTTGCTTGCACCACAGACAGGGGATACTTTTTTTAAATTGGTTTAACTTAACATTCCTGGAAGCAAGTCTTTTAGGAACTTTTTATGTTAAATTCTTATATTTTTAGGGAAGCATAGGCTCTAGCCCATACAGCCATGTCATTAGTATATTTAGTCTGTTCATGTGTGTGAAATGAATAAAAATGAAATTAATTTTACGTTAAAAGAGGGGTGTCATACATTTTAACGCATCTAGGGAGTGCTCAGCGCATATTTAATGGTAACAGAGTTCATGATGGCGACTAATGAGGTGGTGAAAACTACTATAAAATTCTCAACGTCAAAACACTTTTATTTCAATATTTTCTCATTGAAAGTCAACACGGATCCATAGGCATCAATATAATACTACTTTCACTGCACAAAGTCAACTTTGAAACAATTTTTGAATGATTGAAATATAAATTAACTGACACCATTGAAAGCCCGCCAAGCAATCCAAGGGGATAATAGAGTGCAACAACAATAATTCATATAATATCAAAATGATTTTAATATGTATTAAAGAAATCATGTAATAATATATTTGTAATTGAACTAGCTGGATCAATTGAATAACAATAAGATTAATTTGGAACAGCACTAATCTTTCATTCATTCATTAATGTCCGCCATCATTAATTTTAGCATCATTTTGTTTGTGGTTGTGTACAGCTGGCCTGGCCGTGGCTTTTTAGATACTTAAGTATTGAGGCCAGCTATTCTCTTTTAGTTGTCTTCTAAATTTTTCCAAATTGGATAAAGGGAGGGCGGTGCGTTGTCCTAGGTTTCGACCGGACTAGCGTATCGTCCGGGCTCTTAGATTTCACGGATTCGACACTATTTGTAAGAATATAGATCAGAATGACCCGTAAGTACCGTCCTATACCTTATATTTCCATTATTCGTAATCCACACAGTCAAAATTTCACTGTAGTTTGAGCGTTGTAACTACCTAATTCACCTTATTCATATTTCAAAGATTGCCCTAGTTCTTCTAGTTGGATTTAGATTAGGAATACATATTGTGTCTACATTTATTTCAATGTTTATTCAATTAAAATTATCATTTGTTGTGATTGTTTTCATAAATCTGATTTGTTGTTTTACAGGTGGAAATCAAAGAGATTTGGCTCGTGCCAAGAATCAAAAGAAACAAGTAGAAATGCAAAAGAAAAAGACAGCCAGTGAGAAGACTGGCATGTCACTCCAAGAGAGGAAAAATAGGTACCTATTTATCATATTACAAATATTTCCAAGTTATTAGTGATAAAGTTCTGTGAATGGATATGGCTATTAAAATAAAGGTCATTATGAGACCAAATCTGACCTTGTATTACTCAACATTTTCAATGACTAGTAAACAATATTCAAATTGCTTGTAAGTTGTTCAAGTATTAATAGTATACATTGGATGTACCATATTGCAGAGATGCTGAACTAATGCGTGAAAAACAACGAAAAAAAGAGGAACAAGGGGGATCTGGCAACAATCAAAAGCAAGCTGTAAATTAATTATAAAGAGTTTTGAATTGCTCTTTATTATGAACACTAATATTTGAGCTTTGTTGCTGAGAGTTGAAATGGTTCATGTGATAACATAAGCAATCATATAATTTACAAGTTTATAAGAAAATTTCAGTTTCAAATAAAGCCTAATTCAATAAATTACCCAATAATAAGATGTTGTTTTCTTTGTTAATGTGTTTGAACAAGTGTAGCACGCAATGGTTATGATCTGTGAATACTAGCAATGTGTAAGTAATAGTTAATATATAGTCAAAGGAATTGTCTGTCAAAGCATATTAGCATAATTTACAAATTTAAAACTAATTTGACTGAATAGGTTTCTTGTAAGCATATTACTTTTCTACCCATTTTTGTAAAATAAATTTGTAAAGAAAAATATGTGTTGTAATTTCGCATAAGGATTAGTGTAAGTAACATAGGTACAGTAGTATATTAAATAAATTGATAAACTGATGTATAGTATACCCGATAGAGGCACATGGTCATTATCAACTGTTTGACGTAATGACGTTTCTCTTGTTGTGTCTTATTACTTGCACTTGCCTTAAATAATGAATGTATGATTTTTGTTAAATATTGGGAAAATAATTTGTCTGCAATAACAAACTTTCCTATATTGGATATAAATGTAATCGACATCCTGGTTCTTAGTTTTATACAATATTCTGATACCCATCATACCAAAGAAGTATTTGAAAATTAAAAACGTAAAGTGAAAAAATCTACGACAATATTATAACAAATTAAATACCTTCTAATAATATAACTATAGGGGCTAATACTTAGGCTTAATTTATATATATACGTGTATGGTGCCTATTTATGTCAATAAACATTTCTTACACTAAAACTTATTAATCTAGCCCAATGTATGCAGTCGAAAAAGCTCTTAAATAAATACAAAACCGACACAACTCTCGTGTTCGAAACAGTGTTCTAAATGTAAACAATACAAGAATTCTATGCAGGATTAGTTGTCATTTTTGTTAATTATTACAACATAAAAGCTTTTATTAAACGAGCATATGTTAAATTATCCGTAATATGGCGAGGTGTCTAATTTATATCTGGTCACGTTATAGGCTACGTTAGCGTCAGAATGGCTCAGCTTGGTCACTAGGCGTGCCTAAAACGTAGTGTTTATGCCTTTTATTCATACATCTTGGTCGGTGTTCAGTACAGGCCTATATCTCAGTAGTAAGTATATTGCTATTGCCTATTGTATATATTGCCTATATTGGTCATTCTTGGTCTTAAACCATTTTATTTCATTAGATAATAATATCCAATAACATTGCTGTATGTAGGTGTCTTGGGATACAAATGTAATGGCAGCTAACACACTTAGCGTTTTATTTGCGTAAATTTCAGACTTGGGGAAGCTTAAAAAGTTCCCAAAAAAAAGTTAAAAGTTCCGTTTGCGCAGTTACTCTTCACAAACAACTCTTAGGTACAGCCAGCAGCACGCCAGGCTACCATAAAATGCCAAATTTTCTCAATCCACTTTGTGCTTTACTACCAACAAGTTAAGGTCGATAAATAATCGATTGAATAAATTTGACGGTTTTGGGTAGTCAAGTGCCGTTGACTGTACAATAGGAGCAACGTCGAAATCATGACAACATAGGCAGGTCGGCTGGTCGAAGGCATTCAAAGTTCATTCTCAATAATGCACATCATACCTACGTAGGAAAGCGAATTACACAAAGCAATTAATGAGTGATAAATGGAATTAATAATTAAGGTCCTATTAAGTTGATAGGTAAGTATACAATATAACTCAATAATAGTCTATCAGAGACGTCAAATGACTATAACGAGTACTTAATGTCAAAAAATGACAATTCAAAACTAGTTGCTATTCTTGCCGGGTCTATGGTCTAGATTTAATTGAAATTTTTTGACATTAGGTACTCATTAAAGTTATTAGACGTCTCTGAGTGCGGCAGTATGTACCATAGCACATTATTGTCATGTCGTTACGCAGCCTACCGTGAAGTACCTACCTACCTATTCTGACACCTTTAAAACTATTAAAACTATAGGCTTTTTTATTTGAATGCTCTAACAGAAGACTCTAGCGACAGAAGCAGTAAAATATTGAGTTTTCTTACGGCAGACATCTCTCCCAAAGGATTCTCGCTTCGCTACCGTAGACAGCCTCGCAGGGTGCTAGAAATCGGAGCTGGATGGACTAGGCAAGTGATGACGATGTTACGGCAGATGGGGGAAAATAATATTTTAGCTGCGGCTTAAGCCAGAGTGAGCGCCAGATAAGTCTGCGCGCGGTCAAAATTGGAACTAAAATTTCGACTGTTAATTTGTTTGTCTAGGAGGATGTAAGCGAGCAGCGCCACCCATCGCGCGCAGACTTAAGTATTTGGCGTGCACTCTTTTTAGGCTGGTTTAACCCCCGAATACAGAAACGCTAATCAAATTTGGGGGACTGCTTAAACAGTTAAGTGGACATTACCTGTCAGAATTTGTATGGAAAAACGTCAATTTTGACAACATTTAAATGTTAAGCAAGACTCAAACTTTGATTAGCGTTTCTGTATTCGGGGGTTAGTGTCACGCCGACGAACCGACCGTCAGCGCGCTGATCATTGTTCATTACTGTTTTTATATGGTGCTGAATTAATAGAGCCCACTGAATGGCCGGCAATGGATCCTTAACAGCGCGTTGACGGTCGGTTCGTCGGCGTGACACTAAAACCAGCCTAATAACTGTGAATTGGCGCGATGCGAATTCGCAACGCAGAAATCTGCGATTCGGCGTGCGAGCTCGCAGAGTCACCACCAGCCCCAATTATATGATTACCCATAATTGCACTTTTGGTGGAAAAGATAAAACTGCCTCTTTGAACTCAGTGCAAACACTGAAAGTATACCTACCTACCTACGCGTACGAGGCTCGCGTCAGGTTCATGCAAGTATGCGCTTTATTTTATTAATTTTAAAGTTGATTTCCGAGTGCCTTAGTATAATCCTCTACTCGAAACACTGACCTCTATACAAGTACGCTGGACTGCAGGTTGTCATCCAAACAACGAAGCATTTGACATTTTAGTAGACGTATTCAGTACAGCGTACGTAGCGTAGACGTATTCAGTGCAGCAAAGAGTACAATATATATACAGAAACAGTGCAGTCGTGATCATATGCTGGCCTAGGGCTGGGGGCGAACAAATAACGTAGAATAGGCCAGCCCCGATCCATCCCATGGGTGTCGTAAAAGTCGACTAAAGCCTACCATACACGGAGATGCCGATCGGATCAGGACAAACTATCTCAGTTCGGCCTGAACGGATTCGTACACATATAGGTTTTGCCTTCTTTTTTGCGTTCTACCTGACCGGATGCAAATCCGTATTGTGTGTGCAATTTTTCATACACGATCCATACAGTTCGTCCGGTCAGGCCAATGTTAACGAATTGCTTCAGTCCATCCCGACAGGCCGACTGTCGCGAGCTTTCCTTCAGGCCAGATTACACACACACGAAACTGATTTGCATCCGGTCAGGTAGAACTGAAGGCTGTCCGTGTATGAGGCACTTTAGGGAGATTACCCGGTGTAGACCAAGAAGCACCTTGGGGCACCCGAATGGTAGGAGGCAAACGACCAACAACAGCATACGTACCCAAAGAGGGTTGGTGTCAGGCAGGCGGCTGGCTGTAAAACCTACGCCAAAACCTTAAGTAGTATGGATTGGAATGTTGTCATTCCAATCATTCACTCCGTTCATCGGTCTCTCGACATGGTCCGTTCCGTCTCTTTTCCATACATTCATTCATCACTTTACGGTGTGATGGATGATATGAATCAAAAGGGAGGGGATGGCTCGATGACGTCTGACCGATATGAATGGAAGAGGAAACATACTGCGCCGACCCCAGATAGACTGGGAACAGGGCAGGGAGAAGAAGTACTCAGTCCAGCGTACCTACTTGTATAATAGAGGTCAGTGGCTCGAAACAAATACTCGACATCTTTGAGCCTGTCCGAAGTGATCTTTGAGCCTGTCTGAAGTGACGGATTCGTATTCGCGATGTGCCCTGCCTTAGGCAATATACTTAGTGTTTCTATACATGATCAGGGTCATTTTATCGATACTCAAATAAAACTTACCAGTCGCATAACTCACTTAAATTATTTATTACGTTATTAAAATTAAATTTCATACGCGATACAACTCCGAACATATTATATAAGAGCACATTTTTTACTTAGATTACAAATAGCCGACGAATAGAATTCACATGGAGAAGGAAAAATCTATCCAAAAGACATTTCATCAATATAGGTAGCACAAAACATTATAACAGCAATATGCAAGTTATGTGTATAGATCTCCTAACAAGCAACGTGCTTGTAATGGGTTTATAAGTAATATTACTTGAATAATGAATAATCATTGTTTGAATGATGAAAATAAATGTTTTGAACACCTGATCTTCTCTAGTTTTCAGAGATGATCAGGTATTCAAAGCTTAGAGATTAGAAGGACCGACACTAAACTGTTGTAGTTACTAGTTTATTGCTTACAATCTTTTGGTGGTTGGTTTTGTTGCATTGTTCATTAAATGACCTGCTCCATTCTTTTTTACTAATGTATTTAATGTCTTAGACATTATAACAAAAAAATATTACTAAGTACTAAAAGAAAAAACAAAACTCAAACCATGGAAAACAAAAGTTTGAAACTAAACTACTTTTTAAACATAACAGTGCATATAGATATTTTACTTATACTAGGCCAGCTAGTACTATTTAATAAAATTAATCTTTGTACAGTATAAGTATCACCTACACAAGCCACAATTTTGTGTATGTGTATGTTGTATATAATAAATATAACTACTGCATTATTATAAAGCAGATAAGAAAGACTGAATATATTGAATGCAATGACTATTATGATATATTGTTCAATGGAATTGCTATTTCCCAGCTCAGTCTTATTTTCCACACTACTGAAAAGATACATTTCTGAAATATAGTCCTAGAAACAATAGGCATCTAATCAGTGCCCTTTGGCGTCACCACGTGTTTGGTACTTCGTAACACTTACTGAACATTTCCTGTTTAACTTAATAAATTGTGAAAAATTTTTGGATAACTTTCTCGTATAGTATCAAAGGGTGGCAAAGTAGGTAGATTGTCATAAATTGTTATAGGTAGGTATGCCAACACAGGAAATCTTTAACAAAACACATAAAATCTGACTTTCAGTATAATAGACAGCTATAATAGCTTTAAAAACTTTATTGAAAACTCAATGATTTTCATAGCTGGCAATCTTTACTAAATTTCAAATCTGATTTAGGTAAATTCGAAAACGTGTGTCAGCGAAATAAACAAATATATATACCACTGCCAAACATGGTACCCGTAAATAAAAATAAATTAAAGAACATTAAGAAACTTGTCCAAAAACATTTTGGTAAAAGAACTCCTTTAAACTCAAGAGGAACTATTGGCCCCACAAACTGAAGAAAGTTTTTACTAAGAATCAATTGACGAAACTAACAATATACACATTTGAATTATATTTCTTTGAAAATAATACAATGTATGACGACCTGGGCAAATAACTTCACCATCATGGTCATTTTGACTATCAAAGACAGCAATCTAGTAACATCAATTGAATATTATGGTCATGGTATGCTACGGCTTTAGTGTTCATTAATATTTGTCATAACCACAAATCACTGTGACATTCATAATGAAAATCCTTGTTTAAGAATTAGAATATGAGGTTTTTTGGTTTGCCATAAATTTGGTTCGCCTACTTTGGCGTCTTTGATACTCTACAACTCTAATTATGGATTATATTAATATAGGAGATTCAAGCATAAATTTTTAGATATATTCTTTCTCCATTGGCATTTAATGAATTGCAATATTGCTGTATATTCAAAATTAAATGGTGTCAAATTCTTTGTTTATTATGCATTGCCATTGACTAGAGCCTTTTTTTCAAACTCTTCCCTCTGTGTATACAATTCTTTTACTAAGTCTTGAATGAAGGGGTGATGGAACTTTCCTTCTGTAGCAGTGAAAAACTCCTGCAATTTTTTTGGAGCATTTTCACGTTTCTCATATTCAAAAGCTTGAAGTATCATATCATAGCGATCCAAGTCCTTCGCAAATTCTGCTTCGGGTGAACTCTGCTTTTCATATTCCTGAAAATATATTGTTATCTTATTATTTGATAAAAAAATTATAGATTATGCTTTTAAGATTCAGATCTCTTTTCCCTATGTAATGAGCTATATTGTATTTATGTATGTCTTGTTTGTGTCATCATCATCATCCTAAGTGTTTTTATCAATAAATAGCATGACTTCAATGTAGTATAACTAATGAGACGTCTTTAAACAAAGAATAAGATATTTATAAAAATAACAGCTTCTTGAAATGTGTCTAACAGAAGTTGATTGTCTTTAACAATGTCTAATTGATATACATAGTACTAAAGATATTATGACACACACAAAATAAGAAGCTTTTTCAATGAGATAAGTGTTTGTATGATATGAAAGAGCTGTAGGTATGTATTTGGGTTTCAATTATTTAAATTGTTTATGTAAAATAGCAAAAATAAAATTACTATCATTAAATAAAATATAGTAGTAGTCGTCAAATTAAAATTTTACCTGGTACAACTCATACATTCTATCACCAGCAATTCCAGTGAGCTCAGCTATTTTTTTCATTGCTTCATTTTCTCTGCGATGTTTCTCTTCTGGTGATACGCCACAATGTGGAGTTAAGTCACCGACAATACACTCTGCTAAATCATGGATTAAGGCTGAAAATGATGAAAACTTCATTTTAGTACAATTATAAAATGATTTAGTATTTAATAGCATTTCATGGATGGAGTGACAATACCTCCTAACTGTAGTTAGGTTTATTTGACAGGAGTTAGAAGATATTTTCATAAAAAAAGGGTATGTATAAGGAGCTATTTACACAAAATATTATAATCTCTTTAAGAAGTAAATTTCACATAGAGGAAATGTTAATACACATGAAATAGAATTTTAACTGCCGCACTCAGAGACGTCAATTAAGTTTAATGAGTATTAAATGTCAAAAATTTTCATTCAAATCTAGACCATAGACCCGGCAAGAATAGCGACTAGTTTTGAATTGTCTTTTTTTGATGTTAAGTACTCATTAACGTTATTTGACGTCTCTGAGTGCGGCAGTAACCCCCGAATACAGAAACGCTATTCAAAGTTTGAGTCCCGCCTAACATTTAAGTATTGTCAAAATTGACGTTTTTCCATACAAATTCTGACAGGTAGTGTCCACTTAACTTTTTAAGCAGTCCCCTATATTTGAGTAACATTTCTGTATTCGGGGGTCAGTCTATTACACTTAAGTAGTGGATTTAAGAAAGAATTATAGGAGATAATATTGTCACTTCATTGACAATTTATCATAAGGCTTAACACTTTAAAAATAAATAGATAAGCTATCACTCCAAGTTAGCAACCAAAAAATTAAATGTTGTTGTGGCTTATAATAAAGGACTTAAATGCTGTGCTACATACAGTGTCTCTGTACATACATACATAGATCATGCCTATATTCCCGAAAGGGGTAGGTAGAGGTGAATTAACATCCACGTTTCGTAAATTAGGTTAGGGCCCATTATAGATGGCGAGCCTTTTGCGATTTATCAGGCCCGATAATCATAGTACATTAGGTATCATAAAAGAAAAGCTGCTACTCATTACTGTCTTAATCCTTAGTAGACTTGTACAACACCCACGGGAGAGATGGGGGTGGGTGGTGACAATTGTATTCTGCTCTGCCTTTACCACACGGTGTTGTCATGGTTGTAAAACTCTTCGATAAATGAAAGTGATTTTTAAAGATATATATATTTTTTAAATGGATAGTAAGTTAGTAATGCTTTCACACCTTCTTGTAGTGCTATTATTACTTCCAAAGAAAAGGTTTCAGTAAGAGAGAGTGCATAGTAATTGGCAAAGTATATAATTATCAACAACTTTATACATATTAGAATTACTCAGAACCAAGGATAAAGGTAGATTTGAATATATTGATGTGATCTAAGGAAAAAGTAATTGACCTACATAACTTGGATGCACACTTGACTAATTCATAAAGTTAAAGACTGATGCGACTGTAAGAAAGTTATTTAGTAAATTACCTATTTGAAGGCATTTCAAGCGATCCAAGTTGGTTGGATTATTGTCGTCAGTAAGGAGGAAAGTCATCAAACCCATACGGTACATGTGGCCAGCAATTGACTCACATTCGTCAATATCACATAATATCCAACCAGTGCGTTTCACGTGCTGTGGGTGGATTAAGCAATTGATTATTATGTGGATTTACAAATTTTAATAAATATGCGGAAGCGCACAATTTTACCTTCAGACGACCGACGAGTTCAAGAAATTCAAGGATATTTTTACTTTCCACCAATGGTGCCATTGCTGCTGATAATTGATGTATAAGTAATTGATGATTGATGTATAAGCTTTACTGTTATATTGTTTTGCTTTTTATTACAATCCCCTTCACTGCAGCTGTTGCGATTTATGAATAGAAAATAAATCAATTTCAACAAAGCGCCTAAAAACAGAGCGTACAGATTAAACAAAATTTTTTAAATGTCATTATTTTTCTTTTTTTGTTTTTTTTTCTTTCTTAAATTCTCCCTATATTTTAGGGAAGGCAAAGGGTCTAGCCCATACAGCCAAGTCTTTAGTGTATATTTTATCTGTTAGTCTTATGAATTAATGAGTGGGTGAAATGTATGAATGATATAAATTTTACGTTAAAATATGGGTGTCACACATTTTAACGCATCTAGGGAGTGCTTGGAACGAATTGAATGGTAACAGAGTTAATGATGGTGCTTGATGAAATGGATAAAACCACTTTTTATAGTGATCTTCACCACAACATCAAACACATCATGAGACTTATTTCCGATGATTCTGCATAATTGCACATCAACACGGATGCTTGTGCATCAAAATAACACCACTTTCACTGCACAAAATTCACTCTGTAACAATTTTTGAATTAGTGAAAATAAATCTGACTGACACCACGAAACGCGCCAAACACTCTATTTATTTTTCTTTTTTAGTTAGTTTTAAATTCTCCCTATATTTTAGGGAAGGCAAAGGGTCTAGCCCATACAGCCAAGTCTTTAGTGTATATTTTATCTGTAGTCTTATGAACTAATGAGTGGGTGAAATGTATGAATGATATGAATTTTACGTTAAAATATGGGTGTCACACATTTTAACGCATCTAGGGAGTGCTTGGAACGAATTTAATGGTAACAGAGTTCATGATGGTGCTTGATGAAATGGATAAAACCACTTTTTATAGTGATCTTCACCACAACATCAAACACATGATGAGACTTATTTTCGATGATTCTGCATAATTGCACATCAACACGGATGCTTGTGCATCAAAATAACACCACTTTCACTGCACAAAATCCACTCTGTAACAATTTTAGAATTAGCGAAAATAAATCTGACTGACACCACGAAACGCGCCAAACACTCTATTTATTTTTCTTTTTTAGTTAGTTTTAAATTCTCCCTATATTTTAGGGAAGGCAAAGGGTCTAGCCCATACAGCCAAGTCTTTAGTGTATATTTTATCTGTAGTCTTATGAACTAATGAGTGGGTAAAATGGATGAATGAAATGAATTTTACGTTAAAATATGGGTGTCACACATTTTAACACATCTAGGGAGTGCTTGGCGCGAATTGAACGGTAACAGAGTTCATGATGGTGTCTGATGAAATGGATAAAACCACTTTTTAAAGTAATCTTCACCACAACATCAAACACATCATAAGACTTGTTTTCAATGATTGTGCTTAATTGTACATCAACACGGATGCTTGTGCATCATAATAACACCACTTTAACTGCAAAATCTGACTGATACCACGAAACGCGCCAAGCAATCCTCTTTTTCTTTTTTTTAATTCTCTCTGTATTTTTAAGGAAGGCAAAGGGTCTAGCCCATACAGCCATGTCTTTAGTATATTTATTCTGTATTCTTATGAATGAATGAGTGAGTGACTGAATAAATGAAATAAATGGGGTTGTTTAGCGCGTTTCAAAGGTGTTAGTCAGATTTATTTTCAATAATTCAATAATTGTTTTAGAGTGGGTTTTGTGCAGTGAAAGTTGTGTTATTTTGATGCATCTGTGTTGATGTGCAATTATGCAGAATCATTGAAAATAAGTCTTGTGAGGTGTTTGATGTTGTGGTGAAGACCACTGTAAAAAGTGGTTTTGTCCACACCATCATGAACTCTGTTACCATTAAATTCGCGCCTAGCGCTCCCTAGATGCGTAAAAATGTGTGACATTTATATTTTCACGTACAATTAATTTCATTCATACATTTCACCCACTCATTATTTCATAATACTACAGATAAAATAAACACAATAGACATGGCCGTATGAGCTAGACCCTTTTGCTTTTCCTAAAATATAAGGGAATTAAAAAAAAATGAATTTAATGTTTAATTATGGGTGTCATGTCACACATTTTCACGCATCTAGGGATAGGGAGTGCTCGGCGCGAATTGTATCATGATGGCGAGTGATGAGGTGGTGAAAACCACTATAAAATTCTCAACATCAAACATATCACAAGACTTATTTTCAATGATTCTGAATAATTGCTTATCAACACGATTCAATGATTTTGCATATGTGCATCATAAAACCCCAATTTCACTGCACAAAATCAACTCTGAAACAATTTTTCAATTATTGAAAAAAATATCACTGACATCTTTGAAACGCGCCAAACACGGGGTTGGGCTCGCATGGGTGTGCAAATTATGTGCTCGATTTTTTATTTTGTTTATAGTTTTATATATATATATATTTCCAATATTAATTATTTTTGTTCGTCATTTGGAAACTAAATTAAATATTAAGGTTAAGTTGCTTTCCTTCGGGTGAGTTAATAAATGTGAGAGTGAGGAATATTTATCTAATGAATCGGCTTACAATAAATCTAAGAGGTGGAGAAAGTAATGACCGAACTATTACCCTGATGGGGAATCAACAACAATAACCTAAAGATTTAACAGGATGTCTCGATTTAACGGGACAGGCATTGCGTATGTATGGTTCGCAATTTCAATAGGCTACCTGATTAATATGTCTGTTGGGCATAGCGAGCGGCGTTCTATGAATCGCAATCGGGTTCGATACCGCTACGTAAATTTGAATTCAATCTTCGACTCGGCGCTCAGTGAAAATGTGCAAGTTCCCGCTGTCGGTCCACCAACTAGATGTAGCTTGAAAATGTTCCATTTAACTTGTTTAAAGCTCAACAAAGTTTCGCTATGTGTTCCCTCGCATTAGTCAGTGTTGCCAACAGTGAATCGAATGCTTGTTAACTGGCGCAGGTCTGGGAATGATTTTGTGGTTGTTCCTTTTCTGTACAGGTTGGTTGAAATAGTTTTTATACTTTATTGGTAATTTTTATCTACTTCTTCTCCCTGCTCTGTTCCCAGTTTATCTGGGGTTGGCGCATTATGCTTCCTCTTCCATTATTATCGGTCAGACGTCATCAAGCCATCCATTAATCCCTTTGATCCATGTCATCCATCCTTTTTAGTAATTTTTGTGTTAATCATAGTATTATATATTTTCCTTTAAATTACTACGATGATCATCTTCCTGCCATGTTCCCTGATTATCTGGGGTCGGCGCAGTATGTTTCTTCTTCCATGCATGTCGGTTAGCTGTGTGGTGACGGCAGAGTAGAATAAAATTGTCACCACCCCAAATCACTCCCGTGGGTGTTGTACGAGGCGACTAAGGATAAATCAGTGATGAGGAAAGGGCAGCAGCGTTCCTCTTATACCACCTAGCAATGTACTGCGACACTTTTGTGCCCGACATATGGCAATAGGCTCGCCACCTATACATGGGACCTATCATAAATAATTGGCGAAACATGGGTGCTAGTTCACCTCTGCCTACCCCTTCGGGGATATAGGTGTGATTTATGTATGTATGTATGTATAATATTATCTTTTATTATTTGTGACAAGTTTTATTAGTAAAATTTTCACATTTAACGGAAAAAAATAGGACAGATTTTTTTTTGCCTCTTTGTCTGATGATGATGATGATGATGATGAATGATCTAGTATCCATAGCACAAGTGCTTAGGCTACTTACTTTGGGCTAGATGATAGTTGTGAGTGTAAAAATATTCTAACACCCAGATGAAGCTAGCTAAAAGCTATGTAATACTATGTTTCCTTCACTGCGAGCTCGCGGCCATGTGTGCCATCGGTGGACGGCACACCTGGCCGCGAGCTCGCAGTGTATATGAATCGCAGTACGTAATGCTAGGTCTCATTTACCTCTAAATAATTTTATTTATTTCTGCACTTAAACCATTTTGAGAAGTATGGATTATTGGAGTGTTCTCTTTCAATGCTCTTTCAATTCTTTCCATCGCATTCTTATACTTACATTCATTAATTACTACACCTTTCCGGTGTAATGGATGATATGAATCAAAAGGGAGTGGATGGCCTGATGACGTCTAACCGACATGCATGAAACAAGAAACATACTGCGCCGACCCTAGATAAAGGGCACAAGGCAGGAATTAATCATCGTAGTAATTAAAAGGAAAATATTGTACTAGTTTACGTACGGTCAGTACCTACCATAAACAGAGGAACCTTTTAGTCCCTTGTCACAATAAAATATTTATTCAAAATGCTGGCCTCTTATTACTGCCTATGCGCTGTGGTTGATATGACAGAGGACTAGACTGCTAATCTACGTTTGATTCAACATGTTAAGAAGATTGCATTGCTTTGTGAAATATATTTTTTCGTTCATTATAATATACGGTCGGTGTCAAAAATTCAAAATATCTGCCACAAAAAATATGTTCATTATTAATTTTCGCTATTAATTCATTAGTAATATACGTACATTACTGCGTAATTAGGGAGTGGGAACTTTAACATAGAGTAGTATCGAGTGAAATACGGATTAAAGAGTGCGGGCCAGATAAGTCTGCACGCAAGGGGTGGCGCTGCTCGCGAACATTGACTCGTAGACAAACAAAATAGCAGACGAATTTTTAGTTCCAATTTTGACCACGCGCGGACTTATCTGGCCCGCACTTTACCACAGGTTAAGTTACATTTATATGGCTCGCTACTTTAACACTCTCTATATTTTATTGCCTTGAGTTTTAACGATTTGAAAACATTCCACTGGCACCTAAGTCTTACCAAGGTAACTTTGTTAACAAGTAGGCAAGTACCTAGTATGTTTCAAAACACTAGGTTTGGTAGAAAGCTTGACTGTGGTATTATGAGTTATACCTACTTACTAAACACTAGAGAACATTTATTTTATTTAGTTATTGTCATAAAAAAAATGTAATAGAAAGTATTACTGGTAAAAAATTCACCTCGCCCGACCGTCGCTCCATACCACGCACTATCCCTAGTGTAGTGTCATAAGGACACAATTTTTTTTTTGTATCGGATAGTTTAATCATTTGATTATCTATACATATCTTGGGCTACGCCACATAGGTTATCGCTTCCAAAAAGTACAGAAAGCCCACTAAAATATTAAATTCAGTGCAAAGTTAAAAAGAACTGCAGGAATTCACTAAATGACAATATACACTCATCAGCTTTATATAAGGATATTTTATTAACTTCACTATATGTTGTATCGGCGATAATTCTAAAAATACTGACGATTTCTATGCAATTTTTTCAATGTTATGTATATGACGGATGACCAAAATTAAGTAAGTCATTAAAATTCTGCAAAGAATATGTCAGTACCTATTATGAGAATGGAGGCTGATAGACCATGAAATAGGAAGTACAATATCCTTAGACATTGTTGATGAGTGAATTGAATTTCTTGAAAGTTAACTACGTTTGTATAAATAACGATTTTTGGATTATGAGGGCATGGGCAGTAGTTTAACACTATAGCCTAAAGTTCTGACCTATTTATAAGATACAGCGGCATACGTAAAAATTTGTTGCGTTTGCTTGGACTTTATCGCCAAGAAATACGATTGGAAGAATGACAAAAGGACTTTCGTTATTATGCACGCTCATGACACTTTCACTGAGTATGACGCGGCTGCGCCTACGCACTGAGCTTGCTAAGCTAGTCCTTCGCTGGATGCGAAACGTGTTGTATATCAGACTTGTTGATATGAAATGTTTGCATAATGTAGGCTGATCAATGTTGTATATAAGGGGCGAAAGAAAAATATGGACGTGTTTCTAATTACTGATTCAGTGTTAAGATTACGGACATACGGTATGCTGTTTACGTTCAGTCGTATCCGTCCTCTAATAAGTGAAACTTCTCCCATTTGAAACATTAATGAGGAGCCACGACTCATCGTTTCAATTACGAAAGGGAAACAACTCAAAATAGCATTCTTGCAACAGACAGTGTCTTATTGCTGTTTTAATTTAGAACACATTCTAGTATTTTTGAGTTGCGTCTTTGTTGTATTATTAAAATAAATAGGTCAGAAATTTTTGGAAAAATGATGTCTTGATGATGGAACGCCATTGCATTAAGAAATGTTCGCTGAGGCCATTGGAGGGGTGCCTAAAGACATATTATTATTATCTTAAGCTCCTCCGTGCTTTGGAAGGCACGTTAAGCCGTTAGTCCAATGGGCCAGCGTAGTGGGCCATTCTCTCTATATTTTTCTATCCATAGTCCCACCATTGGGAACTTTAAAAGGCAGGTATTCCGAAAATCGTTGTCTATACTATTTGGCAGTACTATTCGGCTGTCTATACCTACCAGTCCTACCACTCGGCCAACTCGGACGTTAATTAACGTGCCAAAATTTATCTCACGTTTCAACTGCACTTGTCAGCATGGAAATATTATATTCCTAATGTTCGCAATGTAGAAATAAATTTCTGACATCCGACGGAGGTATTTTCAGTTATTCGGTTAAGCGGTTAAGCATTCGGTTAAACGTGGTTTGCGTTTTAACTATTTAAGTTTGTTATTTGAACTATATTAATGTCGGAAAAAAATATTAGAAAGCGCTATTTCGTTTGAAGAATTTCCAAGTGTATTTTGTAAATTCTCAAGGATTCTTCTCAATACTTCTCAAACAAAAGATACTTTATTTCAATCCTTTTGTCTCACATCTACCAATGAAATCCCGTAACACAGTCCTTTCTTAAGGTCTGCGCCACTAGAATAGAATACATACATACATAAATCACGCCTATATCCCCGAAGGGGCAGGCAGAGGTGAACTAGCACCCACGTATCGCCAGTTATGATAGGTCCCATGTAATAGGTGGCGAGCCTATTGCCATTTATTGGGTACAAAAGTCGCAGTAGGTACATTGCTAGGTGGTATAAGAGGAACGGTGCTGCCCATTCCTCATGACTGATTTATCCTTAGTCGCCTTGTACGACACCCACGGGAGAGATTTGGGGTGGTGACAATTGTAGTCTACTCTGCCGTCACCACACGGCAAGAATAGAATAGAATAAGCTGATGGATATCTTCAAACTTCTTATTCTTCTTCTTTACAGGAGTGTCCACGATTGAGTGGGACGCTCCCGCCCCGTACGACCCGGTGTGGCTTGCCAGCTTGCAGCAGCATCGGCCAATACCTCCACTGAATGAGACGCGTTTCTGGTGGGGTTGGGTCTACGAGCAGGATGTGCAGTTTAGGTTGTTTACCAGGTATATTTAAAAATAACGTCTATACTTTCTTTCGATTTTTATGTAAGTTCCTAGAGTATTGATTAGCCCACGATTGACTCTTCTAGGTACAAAGGTTTGTAACTGTGTCGATATTTTATCGAGCTTACTAAACAGTTGTATTTTGATTTTTACATGTATAGCAGATAATTTAGCATACGTAACCATTATGCTTCGGTAACTTTACAATAAAAAAAATATTAAATTCTGATGTGACCGATAAACAGATAAAGCGATTGGGATGACAACATCCGTACTGCTCAAGTTTTAGACATGACACCAACCCTCGTTGGGTATATTTGTGAAATCTGCAGAATTTTATGTCGTACCGAGCGTTTAATATGACCAAGAGGAGCAAACTAATAAGTGTAATTCTAGGCCAGTTCGAAACTTGCCTCATGTTAGCGTGTTTTGTATCACCAGCTGACCAGAGGCAATTTGCATATTCGGTTGGTACACGCGAAAATCCTGCGAAATTATTTTGGTGCATTCAGCAAAGTTTGTCGCTAAAGATGTTGTGTCCACTTTAAACAGGAAATCGGCTACTCGTGTACAAACAAAATAAAATGCGCCATCCAGAACAGCCTATATTTGTGCAATGTTTCCTTCTGTAGGCGTTTTTTTTACTAAGTTATTGATATTAAGAACGTGAATCTCTTCATGTTTAAAATAAATGCATGATGCATTTTGGATGACATCAAATTTTTATTTAATCCATTATTGTAATAATGGTTGTGTAACTTATTTGTCAGGATTGAAAGTAATTATAATTGTGACTATAGAAAGGGAGTAATATTAACTCGTTTTGCCCTTCGGAAGACGCTTAATTCACTATTATTAAGCTAATGTTTCAACCTGAGATGCGACTCGCTGTAGACTTCACATCATCATACTATATATTCTATCAACGTCTAGGAAAGCATTCTTAAAGTGAGAATATTAAAGAGTTAATTAAGATGACGGTGAATAGAAAAATTTTAACCTGTGTCTGTGTCGACATATTCCTTATCTAAAATGCTCTCTGGGAATTATTAAGCATATTATATAATGGCCTATTACATAATATTTGTATATTATGTTTCTGGTTAAGTGAGATAAATCTTGGTAATATGGATGGCACGCAAATTGCCGCAAAACACAATTTGGATACTTGGAATTCTAGGAGTTTGATCAAAGAGTTTGGATAGTATTCTAGCGGCTCAAGGCGGATTCTACAAGGAAATTATAAACACGTCATCATTAGTGGAGCGTTTTACTTATTTTATTATAAACTGTGTCCTTATAATGTTCTCAAAGCCTTTATATAGGGGAAGGTAGTCTAAATCGGTTATATTGGTTAAGCGGGCTCACTTCTGTGTTAAATAATTTCTATACGATATTGGTCTTCATATCGGTCAGACATCATCAAGCCATCCACTCATTTTTTATTCATATCATAAAGGTGCTAGGGATGAATGAATGTTGATATAGAAAAGAGACGGAAAGGAGAGAGGATTATGTCGAGAGATCGATGAACGGAGAGAGTGGGAGTGGTTATATGTGGGAATGTAAATTTGCCCCTGGCCTTTCTCGGGAGCAGAGGCTTACGTGAATATGTCAAGTCTTAAAATTATATAATCAAGGAAAGTGCCCGTTTTAGGTATACCCACTTTGGACCGCCTTCCCTTACCTTATGAATGTCAAGACTTTATATTTACTTTTTCACAGATTTATACCTAATTTATATTTCAGACGCAATCCATTCGAGTTTCAAGTCCTGAAAATTAATGAATCCTCCTCCCTGTTGAATTCGAATTTCGATTTCAGCAAAAAAGTGAAAGTTCTCACCCATGGCTGGCTCAATCACGGAGACAGTCCAATGCCCGAATCGATCAAAGAAGGTTTGTCTACTTACTAGTCTATTATCTTCTTAGCAATTTAATAAATTATTAAGTGGTAAATGTTACAGAAATCTTATTATATAACGAATTCAAGATGGAAAACAGGAGGAACCACCCCATGGTGTAGAATTTCATTTCATGAAACTTCGACACATTTAAACTATACTAAATTCTTCTTCTTCTCCCTGCCCTGTTCCCAGTCTATCTGGGGTCGGCGCAGTATCTTTCATCTTCCATTCATGCTATACAGGGCGTCCCACGGCCATGCCACACGGAGGGAAAGTATATTAAATATTGAACGTAGGATATTTTACTTAAAGAAGACATCGTTTTATTTTTAATAATAAGTAGAACTGCATTCACAGATTTTTTAAAAATCGCCTACCTCAACCGGGTATCGAACCCGCCAAATGTGATAGAAAAATTGCTTGTATTTTATAATAGCGTTTAAAAGGGCTACTCATAAGTATTATTTTTTCCTAAACTCTGAACACGGAAAGATATCTAGAAATACTTGAGATTTTAAGAAATGAGATTAATAATCTTCCTGATGCAGATCGACGAAATCTCATATTCCAGCAAGATGGGGCTCCGGCTCATAACAGTAGGAGAACAGCCGAGTTTCTTAATAAATATGTTCCTTCCTGGATCGGCACTTTTGGACAAATTAGATGGCCACCGAGATCCCCAGATCTAACCCCACTTGATTTTTTTTTATGGGGTTATGTAAAAGATTTAGTTTACAGGAACCGGTACAACAGTGTGCAGGAGTTACAAAATGAACTTAGACGTATTATTTCAAACATCCACCATGCAAAAATAAGTAAATCGACAGGGAGAGAAATTATCAAAAGAGTGAAATTTGTATACAACAGAACGGATCACATTTTGAGCATTTAATAATATTTTTTTTTTTAAATAAAATGAAAAATTTTATGATCTTAGTTTAATTTAATATGCTAGATTATTTAGGAAAAAATAATGCTTATGAGTAGCCCTTTCAAACGCTATTATAAAATACATGTAATTTTTCTATCACATTTGGCGGGTTCGATTCCCGGTTGAGGTAGGCGATTTTTAAAAAATCCGTGAAAGCAGTTCTACTTATTATTAAAAATAAAACGATGTCTTCCTTTAGTAAAATATCCTACGTTCAATATTTAATATACTTTCCCTCCGTGTGGCATGGCCGTGGGACGCCCTGTATACTGATGAATGTAGTATAGAAAAAAGACGGAACGGACCATTCCGAGAGATCGATGAACAGGGAGAGTGATTGAAATGACAACATTCCAATCCATACCGCTCAAAGTTTTGGCTTAGGTTTTACAGCCGGCCGCCTGCCTGACACTAACCCTCTTTGGGTATGCTGTTGTTGGTGGTTTGCCCTCCACCATTGGGTGCCCCACGGTGCTTATTGGTAACCGGGCAATCTCCCTTAGTCGAATTTTACGACACCCATGGGATGAGTCGGGGCTCGCCTATTCTACGTTATTTGTTCGCTCCCAGGCCAGCCTAGAAGACAAATACTAAATTAAGGAAGGAATCAAGTCTAACGTCGTGGATTATGATGCCATGAGTGTGTTTTTGATATCTGGCGGTATTATATAATATACCGCCAGATATCAAAAACACACTCATTCGTCGTCTTCGTCACATCATCAGAACTAAAATGTAACTGAAATATTTTTTATTATTTCAGCGTATTTAAATGTCAGCGATCTCAACATAATAGTGGTGGACTGGGGCAATGCGGCTAATGTGAACTATATATTGGCTAGTTACAACGTGGCGATGGTTGGTCGTCTTCTCACCGACTTCCTCAATTTCCTCATAGACGAAGGTGTGTCTATGGATGACATGCATCTCATAGGGCACAGCCTCGGAGCTCATGTCGTTGGCATAGCTGGTGCTTATGTAAGAGAAGGTCCCATTGATACAATAACAGGTATGTAAAAATAAACTATCGAATTAAAACTCGTTTTAATATACCATCTTTTCTAGTAGGTGTTGTACGAGGCGAAAGAGTGTCATTAAAATATGTATCAGGGGAATTTTTGGACTGCTTCATTTGTATCTGGTATAATGCTATCGATGATGATCTTCGTGCCAATCAGGTGGGCGGCTGTAAAACCTAAGCAAAAACTATGAGCAGTAAGGATCGGAAAGTTTTCATTCCATTCACTCTCTCCGTTCATCGATCTCTCAACATGTCGAGAGATCGATTTTTTTTCTACACATTCATTAATCACTAGCATCTTTCCGGTGTGATGGATGATATAAATCAAAAGGGAGTAAATGGTTTGATTACATCTGACCAATATGAATGGAAGAGGAAACATACTGCGGCGACCCCAGATAGACCTGGGAACAGGACCGACTGGAAAGAAAAAGAAGAAGACAAGTTATGTTGATGACCATGTCGTGTGGTGATGGCAGAGTAAAATACAATTGTCACCACCCCAAATCTCTTCTGTGGGTGTCGTACAAGGCGACTAAGGATAAATCTGTGATGAGGAATGGGCAGCAGCGTTCCTCTTAACCACCTAGCAATGTACTGCGATTTTTGTGCCAGAAAAATGGCAATAGGCTTGCTTCCTATTACATGGGACCTAACATAATTGGCGAAACGTGGATGCTAGTTCACCTCTGCCTACCCTTTGGGGGATATAGGCGTGATTTATGTATGTATGTATTTAAGTTGATGACGATTTGATTTTACACAGGCCTAGATCCCGCCCTGCCTCTGTTTACTCTGAGCAATATAGACGCCCGCTTGGACAAGCATGATGCTCGTCACGTGGAAGTGATACATACGTGCGGGGGCTATCTCGGGTTTGCCTCGCCTTTGGGCCACATTGACTTCTACCCTAACGGAGGCACACGTCAGCCCGGTTGTGGGTTCGACTACAGGGGTAAGTTGGGAGATCACGACCTCACTAAAATTTTCTCATAGCTTAACACTACTTTAAAATACTTCTACTTACGTAGGAACCTAACCTAGTGAGCCTTTTGCTTTGATTGATATTAAAGTAGTCTGTAGTCCTCAATGATATTATTTGTAATTTTATTCAAATTTATTTTCGTGGTAATAAATGTGTACAGACTCGATTGTAAACTTTGCCAAAACTCACAAATTGCGCACAGATTGATACCTGGCCAGTATCTATATACATTTCCGAGGACGTACCGAATCTTTTTAAGCAAGAGTGAATATAAGCAACCGTCCGATCTCGGGCAATGACAACGTAGTATGTATTACAAAAAAATCCAGGCAACTAAACTTTAGTAAGCTTACTTTTAAGTGTAGATAAATTAATATTGGGACCCACCGTTAATGACAATAATAAGTCGTTATCTTTTAATAAAACGATCTTTCGGTGAAGCTTTGAGCCAGGAAAACCATTTGTTGCAGGTCTCTGCGCCCACAACCGAGCACACATGTTCTTCTCCGAATCCATAATATCAAGTGTGCCATTCACGGCGGTCCGCTGTAAAGACTACGACGAATTGTACTACACTGGTGTCTGCAAGGGCACGGGCGAAACTCTCATCATGGGCGGCTTTGACATACACTATGGGTACGTTTGTCCTTCCTTCGGTGCGCAGTAGCACGGAACGTGGAGAAAATCTCCTCGGGGAAAAAGAAAATATTGTTCTCTCGCTCTAACTTCCATGCTGACATAGGAGCGAAAAAATAACGTAGAATGTGCCAGCCCCGACTCGTCCCATGGGTGTCGTAAAAGTAGACTAAGGGAGATTGCCCGGTGTATACCAATAAACACCTTGTGGCACCCGAAAGGTGGAGGGCAAACCACCAACAACAGCATACCCAAACTGGTGTCAGGCAGGCAGCCGGCTATAAAACTTAAACTAAAACCTTGAGCAGTATGGATTTCCATGTTGTCATCCCAATCACTCCCTCCGTTTATCGGTCTCTCGACATGGTCCTTCTGGTCCATTTTCTATACTAGCACCTTTACGGTGTGATGTATGATATGAGTCAAAAGGTAGTGGATGGCTTTATAACGTCTGACTGATATGAATGGAAGAGGAAACATACTGCGCCGACCCCAGACAGACTGGGAACAGGGCAAAGAGAAGAATCTCTAACTCCCACTAAATACCTACATAGAAAACCACTGGAAAGTGGTGGAGATAGATCATATCCACGTTCCGTGCTAGGCCTGTTACTGTTGGAACCTTTTGGGAATGTCACTGGAAGCCAGGGTTTACTTCGGTAACATTTTACAATTTTATAAGCTAAGCTGCATAAAACTATCAGGCGGTAAACTGTGTGAAGAGGCGTTCCCGACGGGGTGTGTCTGTAAACTTTCTTGTATCCATAGATAGTCAGTTCGCGTTGTGTTTATAGTAGAAAAGTTTTGTAGGAAAGTTGTGTACGTTTTATCGATAAACCACGTATTATTTGTTTAAATCAACAAATTTGGAAAGATCGATCGATAATCTTATATATATCACAACTAGTGGTCGCCCGCGGCTTCGCTCGCGTTAATGTTAGTTACCTAATAGCCTATCTCGATAAAGGACTATCCAACACAAAAATAATGTTTCAATTTGATTCAGTAGTTCCTGAGATTAGCGCGAGATTCAACCAACCAAACAAACAAACAAACTCTTCAGCTTTATAATATTAGTATAGATTACAGTATGGCTTTAAAAGAGTTGTCGCAACGGGACTCGAAATCATAGCTGACTTTTGCTCTGCACATAGTACATAAATGACAAAAAAAATGTAACTTCAATAACATCTATATTTACTACTATGTTAGATCCCATGTAATAAGTTGCGAGTTTTAAATTAGACACCTAAGCATTAGACACTATTCGGTGATAATAATTGTATTCTCTCTTTTCTGTCACGCAGGATTTTCTTTTGACCTTAATTATCTTCGAAGTAACTATAATACTTGACTACCCCAGTGCCAATTGATGGGCTAAACATTTAAACTATATTTGTTAGTAATTATGAAAGTATTTTATTTTAATCCGTGACTAAGATAAAGATTTCTAAAGAGCTGTGTGTACGTATGTCTTAGCACAAAGATAAATCGGGCATATTGGAATGAAGGGGAAGGAGATAAAAGTCTAGGCTCCACAGATTGCCGGAGAGTTCTCTAAGGTATCGCGCAATGAAACAATATATTTGCTTGGAAAGACAATACGGACGTAAGTACGTATACTAGCGTCGTACCGTTAGAACAAAAGTGGTGTATTCCAATTTTTTTATTTTCTGATTTTTTTAAGATTGTTGCTAATTTTATTTTCTTCTCAACTGTTTAAGGCCAGTATTCAGAAACAGCACTCAAGTGTAGTTTAATTTGAATTCAAGTGATTATTGTTTAAATTTAGAATCGCTACTTAAATTTAAGTTTTATTCCAAAACGGCTATCAACCTTGGCTTACGTAAATTTTGATTCAAATTAAAGTCGGAACATCCCTATTCTACCCCATAAAATGCGAAAATGTAATGAGGTGTTTTGCGCGATCATAGCTTAAATCTCGATTTAAGTACCTATCGACTGTTGTCCAAGTGGCGTTTCAGAATAAACGTAAACAGAGATCAATAAAATTGATACTTAAATATTGTTCTAGAATAAAGGGTCCATGTTAATCTTAGTTTAAAACGCGATTCACGTTCAAGTGTCGTTTCAGAATACGAGCCTTAGTCTTACAGTTTTACCATATTTTCTGTTGTTTTGTCTTACGAAACAGTCCTGCGATGAAATAATTAATCAAATAGGCTAATTTACTAGTAGTTGTTCAACAATCCGTCCCATAAAATCACCTTTTTGGACTTGTCAATATGTAAGTAGGCCCAGCACGAAAATTATACATACAAAACTCTATAGTTTTAAACTTGTAGAATTTAATTTTTAACATCTCATTTTGCCATCATTATCATTGTACAGGACGTATTTTTTTTATTTAGTAACTCATGCCAAACAAGTTTCATTTTAAAAATAAAATAAACAAAAAATATCTCAGATAGAACTTTTTACCGTCGGACCTGATAGAACACAATAGTTTCCAAAGAGTTCACGCGTATGACACGCGTGTATTTTATTCATATTTCTTCATAAGTACTCATTTTGTTCTTTACGTCTGTCGCTTAAAGAGTACTCAGCGCAAATCAAGGTACACATTTGATTACACAGTATTGTCGTAAATATAACGTACTGTGTAGAATAACGTGCTACAATAGCGTAAATACAATACACATGCACGGGTGTGCTACGTGACGGGAATACGCCCGCGTCTCCCCTTATATTTTATCGCGAGCTCACGTACTGAGAACTTTGGAATTAAACGTATGGTCACACACTCCGAAGTGCTCTACACATGCTCAGTTAAAATATCACCTCATTAATTATTTGTACACGCGGACGCTGTTATATAGTAAGTCTTTGTTATATTTGAAGGTGACAAATTAATATCCCTATGGGAGTCGATGGAGTTGCCTCAATTAATGAAATAATTTAATTATACGATTTGTAACATAAATATTAAATAATGCACACTCTGAAATCGGTTTGAAGGTAGTGAATATTTAAATCGATTTCGTAAATACTTGGACCACTTTGCTGGAAAACTAGTAAGCATCGAAATCGTGCGACATTATTATTTTTAAAACAGTTAAAAGTGACAGAAATCTAATTTTCTTCTATTTATTTTTTAATTCTCCCTATATTTTAAGGGAGGCAAAGGGTCTAGCCCATACAGCCAAGTCTTTGGTGTATATTTTATCTGTAGTCTTATGAAATAATGAGTGGGTGAAATGTATGAATGAAATGAATATTACGTTAAAATATGGGTGTCACACATTTTAACGCATCTAGGGAGTGCTTGGCGCGAATTGAATGGTAACAGAGTTCATGATGGTGACTGATGAAGTGAGCAAAACCACTTTTTACGTGGTTTCCACCACAACATCAAACACCATCACAAGACTTATTTTCAATGATTCTGCATAATTGCACATCAACACGGATGCTTGTGCATCAAAATAACACCACTTTCACTGCACAAAATCCACTCTGTAACAATTTTTTAATTAGCGAAAATAAATCTGACTGACACCACGAAACGCGCCAAACACTCCCTAATTTCCTTCTTCTTCTTCCCTAAATTGATGACAATGACAGATTATAATAAAACTAAATGTAATCAAATTTATTATTAAAATGTTTTTTAGTACCATTTGATATTATTATATTAGAAAAAATATATATACAAACAAGTGCAAAAACTAAAACATTATTAGATCTTTAAACGAATAAATACGGCGTGTGTTAAAGTGAAAAGTTTCCATTCTCTCCTCTTCTCGCCTTCCATATTATATCTGAATGTTACATTTATAATTCTGTTCACTTAAGGAATTATGTACAAAGGATTACAAATTTCATTTACCCGTGTAGCTACGGCTATTTCCAACATGAATTTGTTAAATTACTCTAAGCTTTTAGGTTCCTACTTATTTTGTACGAGTAGATGTTTAATAATGATTCTACATTTCATGTGTAACGCCTTTGTTTCAACATAGAATAGGCTTGGAGTTGTAATTGTATTTTCCCTCGTTTCTTATCTTTAAATTGGGAACTTATGTTTTTGAAAGCTCTACAGTCGACTAAATAATTTATGACTCAAAAGTATATTTTTTAATAAATCATATTTTTCTCCTAAAAGGTTTTATCAATATGACTTCAGTACATTATATTTATTACCATAGTATGTTATTAACTTTGGTTTTCGTTGATGTTGTAATTGTTGAGTAGGATCTTATATTAAATGTTCTATAATTTTAAAGTCAACTAGAAATCTGTACTAATACTAATATTATAAAGCTAAAGAGTTTCTTTGGTTGTACGCGCTAATCCTAGGAACTACTGATTCAAATCGAAAAATTTTTTTTTGTGTTCGGTAGTCCATATACCGATGAAAGCTTTAGGCTATAAAATGAACGACAACAACGCGAGCGATCACTATAAAATTAGGTTTCTAATTTATGTTTCGCCGTAATCACAATGGATTAATGAATGATAGATGGAGTGTATTTAGCAAAGTTTATGTCATCAATAACAATAACAAAACTTCTTCGAACCATGTGCGTGCAACAGCACAAACAAAGTAAAAAATTTGAGATGTTGTGCAACGGTTGAAAACTGTTTAGGGTAATAGTCAATAGAGCTAAGTTAATAGAACAGCACATGAAGGATAAATTATCACAAACTGACTACCTGTAGGCCTATTCCCTAACATTTTTTGACAGTTGAAAGTGATTATCACCGAACTATTTACTAATATATTGCTGTTATCACAGGACAAGTGTCACAATAGCATTATAGTAAAGTAGTAATGGATACGTAAATAGTTCGGTGATCATCACTTTCAACTGTCAAAAAAAGTTGGCGAATAGGCCTACAGATCCAATAAAATGTTTGACACTTTATGTCGAATACATTAAGATTGAAAATCGATTGGACAAATTTGACAGTCTGTGGCACCCAGACGTGCGGTTGACTGTGCGAAGATAATGACCGAGCTTTGTTTATTTCCAGGAAGGATGGAATTTATTACTTGACGACCAACGCGGAGAAACCCTTTGCCCTCGGAGAGCCGACGTGAATTATAATAACAAAATGTTAAATTTGCGCCTTGCCAACATCTTTAAATTAACATTTATAAAGAAAGCGTAGATGCATAGCCACGCTAAAACCTGATTGTGAGATATAACATCCATTCATAATTGTTTGAACAATGCTGTAAATATATTTAAATGTTATTTATTATTTAGTTAATAAGCGATGTCTGTTAGCCTTATATTTAATGAATTAATTACATTATTTATTGATACATGTGGTCTTATTTATTGATTACGCCCCGTGGCGACAGTCGAACCGCCTACCGATCAGTCTCATCACCTCCTTTATGTCCCATAGGTGGAGTAAGGAGACTATCTATATACCTGCCTAGTAATACGCGCGAGTGAGATTCGTTTCGGTATAGATCGTTCGCTGTTAAGCAGCATTCGTAAAATAGTGTAGCACACTAGCGGTGTTGTACACGAAAGCGCAGAAGAATCCGCTCGTAAATCGCCTACCATAAAAGCGAAAGAAAATTGGCGAAAGGTGGGTATCCCTTCGGGGATAAATATGCATGATGTTTATATAATATGTATGAATTTCGACCAGGAAACCGGAGTGTGCAGTCGAAATATTTTTCCGAAATGGCGAGCCCTAATTCAGTTTCCCATTAAACGGTCCACGACAGGCCACGGGAGAAGTTCCAAAACAGTAATACTACGAGATAAATCGCATCTCGCGCATTAGGTGGGTACACTCCGCAAGGGGACGTTGAAATATTTATGTCTCCAACTTTCTTAGCATATTTCTTTTAACCATTATTTATATTCCGATGTGCTCCATAAATATTTTGTTGTGCCCGCGACCAACGTTAAAATGTTTTTGAAATTGTGCGTTACGCCGTTTGTCTGTTTCAGCGGAGATTGTATTAAATGGTTTTCGTTGGAGTGTAGACTAGCCGTTTGGATGCGATCTATGATGGTTTTCTTTGTCTTTAATAAAGCACAGAGCATTTTGTGGAAGGAGTTGCACGTATCAAAATTAAATGGTCTAGCTAGAGCTTTTTCACGGCTGCACGTTGGTTTTTTGTTTCCGTGGTTTCACGCCTCTGCGCCTAGTACCACTAAGGGCCGGTTTTTTGGTCCGTAGTTAACTCAACCAATTGTTAAAAATGGTTACTAATTGTTAAATATCAGGCTGCTATTTAACTTTAAGTACCAATTTTAGTAACTAATGGTTAAATATCAGACTGATTATCAGAAATCAGAATGAATTTTTAACAATTGGTTGAGTTAACTACGGATCAAAAAAACCGGCCCTTAATATCACTACTTTATAATAGCTCATTTGTCAAATTTGTTAAGATTACAACTTTTTATTTCTTCAAATTTTGAAATATCATTCATAAATGTCGCCACTTTATAATCTATATTTTTTATTTACCGACTGTGGTAAAGCCATCAATGGTGTCTTATCTTAAAGCAACGCAAGTATTTAAAAAGAATCTCAACATTTACCAATAATTTAACTACTCTTAAGTCGATTGGGCAATGGGCTCGCCACCTATTACATGGGACCTGGTTCACCTCTGCCTGGTTCACTCTGGTTCACCTCTGCCTACCCTTTCGGGGAAATAGGTATGTATGTATACTAAGTCGATTGGTGAGTGTAAAAATCGAAATTCATTCCTGTTGGGAGACAAAAAGTTCAAAGCACAATCTGTAATCGATCAAGCTCTATGCGCCCGACGCAAATAGCTTATGGTTTTCAGACGTTTGCCAAGCGTTTCGTAGTTAGTAGTGAAATGTTCAGAATTTGTATTCCCCTCGGCGCAGCGCTACACAGACTGAATATAAACGGGGGACAAGAGAAGTAATGTGGAATGAACCGCCGCGACAGAACGTGCATGAAAGGTGCACTGCTGTTATGCGGTAGGACACCTATGCGGTTTGGCAGCATAGTCTCTAGTGTTACGCTCAAACGCCGGGCTGCCAACGGTTACAATGCGGATATTTGCCATAACCGATTCATGCACTGTAATCGGTAGAAACGAAATTATGGGTTAGGTGAAAACTCGCTCAAATAGAATTGGTCCGAATTTAGACTTTCTATTTAAAGGTCACTGTTCTTTTGTAATTTATGTTTTCCTAGTCTTTTAAATTCAAACCAAAATAATTTTTTTTTTTACATATTTTACTAAGAAATATATCTTCAAACGATTTGTAAATACCTAGTCATAAATCGTTTGTAAATATTTTATGGTTTATGTATATTATTTAGTAATCACTTGGTTGTTATTTAATATCAATCAGTCGGTTTTAATTAACGCACAAAAATATTGGCTAACATTATAAAATTATTGTGTCAATACTTTATGCAAAAGGTCGCAAACGTTTTGGTTGAAGAGTTTGAAAAGTAGTGCCTATACAAATTAGTTTCATTGTAAGGTGTAATAGCTTTCAATGAAACTAATTTCTAATTTGTATGATTGCTTACTTAGAATTGTAATGGCTAAGCTATTACAATTCTAAGTATGCAATCATCACAAGGGCTGACACGCAGATGTGAAAATAATTTGTCTAGCATTTTTCGTAACAAATATGTCAGACATGCCCCCAGGAAATCTATTCAAAGTAAGTGAATAAAAACTAATTAAATAATAACACGAAGTTGGGTGACATCACTAGTCCCAGTCGCGTGTAGCAATGGAATGGTGTGTTTTCAACCGGCATTTCCAGCTGTTCTGTCATATTTAATACTTTATAATCTTTTCCATTTATTATTTCTACAAATTCATTTTGTACGACAACAATGGCTTTGTAGTATTTTCAAACATTAAATGGTCATTGCTGTCAGTGCGAGGTGTCGAGTGGATTAAAAAAGATCGTTTTATGTGGTAGAGATCTCTATGTTGAGATGGGAAGAGATGGTTGAGTTGGCGCCATAATACGACATTGTGGCGAATCATTTGTTGTATTCCATTTCACGCAATCCGATTTTCTTTCTGTAATCAAAAGGATTGTAACTAATGTTTGGATGGAAGAATACAGGTAGAATGGGCCATAATCCACCACACTGATCCAATACCAAATGCCGGGACCAACTACTTAACGTGCCTTCCGAAGCATGGATGAACTAGAGGTATCGCAGTACCTCCTATCGGTGTATAATTGGTGACTCTTATCAATTAGATGGCAATAGACTCTCCCCCCTCCTACGGGAGCCAATTTATTAGTCGAAACGTGCGTGTTAATTCACCGTACCGTATTAAATCGAAAGAGGTTCAAGTTATGGTGGCAACTATTAGGACTGATTTTGAATTCTTTTACTCTTTATAAATAGAATTAGTTTTGCGTGGTCAAACACAAAAAAAAGGGTACGAATTGAGTAACCTCCTCCGGTTTTTCGTCGGTTAAAAATGGGTGGCGCTGGCCGGCGATGATTGCTACGCGTTGTTCCTAGGAAAAAGGGAGCAAGAGGGATAAGGTAGAACAGTAATAGGCAGATAGTAATAGCATACTTTAGATGATGTCTGAATGCACCACAGGGACCCAGGAATGCCTCCATAATCATTTAACGGTACGATAGGAACGAAAGGCGAAGTTTTATCAAATGCCCGACAAAATTATTCAAATTATCTCCAATTTGCATGCGATAAGTGTAAGTGGGGGGCAGAGGGAGGAGGACGTTACATCAAAGTTCCGAGCGAGTAACAACCGCAGTTTGTACAACGCTTGAACATGTTAAAAGCCACTAACTTTATATTAACCTTTCTCCTCGGATAATTATGTGTGGTTTTGCTCTTGGATACTTTGCTTTATGAATTGAAACTTTGTCATTAATATGTTTGAGTGTTCTCACGTGGCGGTGTTCCGTACTTTTGTTTCGGGTGAAATTTACCGCAGTAGGCTGATAATTAATGACAATTAAATTTTTGAAATTCTTTCAACTTAAAAAAAAATATCTAGTAAAAAAATATAAGTATTCGCTCGCTATATTTTTATGTATATTTGACCGTCATCTATTTTGAGCTTATGTTGCTGACTTTAGGGTAGATAACAGCTATTTGTGCATGAAATATTTATTTAGAAAATATATCAGCCTTGACTAGAGGTGCTGGAGCCCCATCGATTCGCTCGCTGCTCTGCTGCGGAACAACAAGTGGAGATCTTTCTTTCTTTTTGCATTAATGGCCTCTGTCAAATCTGACAACTTTGCCCACTAGAGATCTAATCTAACCTAACCTACCTATTGGATAGCATCTTTAAAACTCTGATTTTGCCACTTCACGATAATATAACTAAGCAGTTAATGAAGTCACCAATCCGACGTTATGACCAAGGCACACTTTATGCAAAGAATTTAAGGTTACCATTTTTTATTACCAATTTTGTTCGTCCTCTGTCTGGTTAGCCTGACTCGTTAAGGGTGGAATTTTTATAATGTCCACTGTGATCGTACGATGGTTTTACGAGCGAGAGCTCTCACCTAGGCCGTAATACGTTTTTACAGCCGCCCATCATTGAGCCTGTGATGTTTCTCGAGATATTAGATATAGCATTTTATATTAGGTCAAGACGAAGATAAAAAATTATAGCGCACTAGAAGACTGTTCCGATATTAATGTTTAATATAATCAAGTAAGTAAATAGGAGCTGCAAATAGAGTTGATTACAAAATTACAAATAAAGTTCGTTTTCATTTAGCGAGCATAGTCCTTTACATCACTTTTCTATATATCAGTCGTGAAATCAATTAAAAAAGAATGAATGTCGGAAAACCGTGCAACGGAGAGATGGATTGTGATGACAATTTTCCAATCCATACTGCTCAACAATTTGGCTTAGGTTTCACGGCCGGCCACCTGCCTGATATCAACCCTCTGTGTTGTTAGAGGTTTGCTCTCCAACCATACGGGTGCCCAAAGGTGCTTATTAGCCTTTCCTTTTAACGACAACCCTTGAATAAACACAAACAGGCAGACATTGACAATTAAGGGAGTACCTATATCTTATTTTTTTCTGTAGTTCGGTAATCTAAATTCTTGACAGGTCATTTATTATTGCACCTTGGGATTTGGGAATAAGGTACTACTTATTAGGTTATGATATTAATGATATTGTATTGCATAGAGAGGGCATCGTACATGATATCTCTATCTAATAATGTCTTCTCCGGCAAATTTCCCATGGGACACTGATGACAATGTCCATTAAATCATAACACCGCAACATGACATTGACAACGGACAGAGGTAAGTAAAGTATTAGAATTACGCAAGGTCCGTATCTTAGCAGATATTGGTCTAAATAACGTTCACTTTCCTTATAAGTAGGTATAATAGGTAAATGAATTTAAATAATAAATAAGTATTCCTTGTAAAAGTGAGCAACAATTGGCATCTAGTCCTAAATAAGCAGCTTATCGTCTTGTGTTGGATGTAAATATATTATGTACTTAATATTTATTGCAAAAATTTTAAGATTTATTATTATAATGCTATTCGATACTAAGTACGGGGCGACTCATTTTATATCGATTTGTAGGAATTCTATCTGCTTCATATAATTACGAGTCCTTTTAATACGAAGCGTGATGCTAGTTTCTTTTGAGATTTTATTATTTTTTAACATCTTTTTAAATTTAAATGTGTCGTGAAGAGTAAGTGCAGACATATTTTTTGTATAGAAAGATATCCAATTAAATAGTGATAATTTTCTTTATATTTTTTTAATCATATAACCATTGTCAACACGCTAAGAAGTAGTTATAAATGATATAATACAACTTTATATAAATGATATAGTACAACTTTTATGAGCCAAAAAAAGGTTTCACTATATAATATAAATTAATGTTTGTGTTATAGTATTATCTTATATGGCAAATAACGCTTTTATCAACCATTACTGACCGAAAGCTCTTAGACCTATACGCCATAATACTTATATTAATAGTTACTTAGGTAAACTTAAATGTGTTAATAATGGATAGAAAAAATAAAGTACATCCTGTGCCTTACATATTAAAAGTTAGGAAGGCTTAGTGGTGAATAAAAATACATAGCACTGGTGATGAAGATAGTATAGTCATTTTATCTAGATATATTTTGATGAATTTAAGTCTACAAGCAATTATTTAATAAATTTTATGATAACTCAAAACAGTTAGCAATCTATTCTTCCTTTATCTTGTAAGCTGTGGTAATGAAACAAACATTAGGTATATTTTTATGCAACTATGGCAGTGGCGACAGTGTACAATAATAGATATACACTAGGTTTTTTTGGAAATTACACATTATTTTTTTATAATGTATCAACATCCATACTATGGTGGTAACCTTTTTTTTTGTCAGAGTGGTATGCATTTACGCACCATACCAGCTGCTAGCTAGGCGACTGGAATGTGTGGGAATCGCCCGGCGCACGAAGCAACCCACTAAAGCACTCCGGTGTTCCTCGTAGCCCTTTAAGCGGGGAAAGTCTGGGATCTGCCTCGCGGCAATTCACCAGTCACTATGGTAGTCGATCTAGCCCAAACAATGGTCATGCAATACGCATTGCTAAGCGGTACTACCTCCTTTGGCATCTGGGACTCAATCTCCATTTAGGGATGCAGTAATTTGTTTCTCGTAAATAAAGAAGAACTGTCCAGGGCGAGTTACCTGTTTGTTTATGGAACAAAGTACACGGTATTTGAATTATTTTAAAGTTTCAACAGGCATTCCACCTTACAGATGTGAGTACAGTGGACTTTCCGCTGAATATTTAACGAGAAGGCCGACTATGGGTGTTATGGGTCGGATGAGCCGAACCTTCGGTTTACCGACAATTTTCTTAACCCCTAACTTTAGCATTATGAACTGAGAACATGCATTATTATGTTGTTATGTGTAAGTATTCTACTGCATAATTGAAACAACAAGCCGAGGTGAAGGATTAATCATTTTGAGCTGACGGACTTGCGTTCAGACGCACGCGTTTTGGCTTGTCATACATACATACATAAATCACGCCTATATCCCCGTAGGGGTAGGCAGAGGTGAACTAGCACCCACATTCCGCCAATTATGTTAGGTCCTATGTAATAGGTGGCGAGCCTATTGCCATTTATCGGGCACAAAAGTCGCAGTACTATTGTTAGGTGATATAAGAGGAGCGCTGCTGCCCATTCCTCATCGCTGATTTATCCTTAGTCGCCTTCTACGACACCCACGGGAGAGATTTGGGGTGGTGACAATTGTATTCTACTCTGCCGTCACCACACGGCTAACTTTTGCTTGTCACAATCACCTATTTGCTTCTTACGGTTATTACATTTGCAAATTGAATAAACTTTAACACATTTGATTATAAGTTTTTTAATGTTAGACAGGGAAGCTCCTGGCCTTTATCTCGTCTGATAGTAAGTGACAGTAAGGGGGAAGGGAATTGAGCTTCACCTGAACCTTCAGCCACAGAGAGGCTGGCTATCTTATTACAAATTGTCGGAACCCAATAATATTGTTAACATTTATTATTATGGCGACAGATTTTGATAAGATCGGTAGCTAGGCAGGCGTACTTGAGAAAAGTCCTATCACGAACCAAACCGAGTACAAATTTGTACTCCCCTAGGGATCGAACCTGGGACCTCTGGTGGGCGAACCACTGACTACGGAGATGAGTAAAGATCTTAGTCAAAAAGTCTCTACATACTGGCTTACTGATGGTGACAATAACCTTTTCTAAATATTCTCAATTAACTGTACAAATATGCACTGTGCTTCAGATTCATTTAATTTTAATTGGCTGAGTGGTGTCAGCAGAAGACAATAAAATTGTCACCACCCCTTTCTCTCCCGCGGCGTGACTGTGGTACGGTCTGCATCATAATTTGGTGAACATTTTAATACCCTGTACGATTTTCATTATTTATTGTTGCCTTTGTCCTGAATTAATATCCTGACGCGGGTTCGATATCCCGCACCGGGACAATAATTTTCCGATTTTTTTTTCTGATCTCTTTTTAATTTAATTAAAAATTTAGCTAAATGGTGTTTGTGAAACAATAATAATTAAATTGTATATATGTACAGTCAACAGCATGTCAGAGTGGGTATAGACAAAACTGTCGAACATCTCCAGTCTATTGTTTTTCTATAATATTCTAACTGCCGCACTCAGAGACGTCAAATAACTTTAATGAGTACCTAATGTCAAAAATTTTCAATTAAATCTAGACCATAGACCCGGCAAGAATAGCAACTAGTTTTGAATTGTCATTTTTTGACATTAAGTACTCATTATCGTTATTTGACGTCTCTGAGTGCGGCAGTACATCATTTTCTTAAAATTTTCTAAATTCTATAATGTTGTAGTAACCTGACAAGCCGTTGACATTGACATTGTCCGTGTAATATGACATTTTACACATTTTAATTTGAACAATAAATAAATGTTAGAAAAAATTGTACAAAGAAATTCTATTAATATTCAGGGGTTCACTTCGCCAAGTGCATGTATGCGACCCCGGATACCCGAGCTGCTACGACTTATTTTCCAAAGTTCCTCTCCGAGTCAGTAGTATCCTAATTGTTTCTACCCAAGATTCTTCGTCCTATTCATATTAAGACCTTATCCTACCTCGTCTCCTCTTTTCCCTTCCGTTCCGCCAATCCAGGGTCTGCCGTGCCCGTAAAAGCCTAGGAGAAGGCGTGCCCAGAAACAGGCTAGCCTTACCCTGGCATTCGGAGCTCTGCCAGGGTCGACAAACTTTTTCCTAGCTTCTCGTGGGAACGCAATGGACATTAGTAAAATTATCCATAAAAATGGCGGCGATGAGGTTTGCCACCCGTCACGTCACGAGCCTCGCGGGGGCGGAAAGTGGTTACGGAGAGCCGCTTTGCTTTCACGGAGAGCCCCTGAATATTCTTTGAAAGAATATTGTGGTTAGGAAAAGTACGAAAGATTATAGTCATGATTAGGGAATCGAGCCCGCATCCTCTGCATTCTGGGCCAACGACAACGTTACTACGTCTTGGTTCTCCTACATCAAGACTATAATTTTTCGAACTTTTCCTAACCAAAATACCAATACCTAACCACACACACGCACACTCACACACACTCATTCACAAACACACACATTTAAAAGACCTTACTAGCCAACTCCAACACTAAACATTGCAACTTTAATTACTATTACTTAAATTTTTATTAAAGTTGATATATTTTTACATTTACTTTCTCTCTCTGTAAAATTGTAATCTACTGCTATCAATGAGGGTTGTGGCGAGTCATTCCCAATACAAGTATCTTACGATTACTTACAGGGGAAGTCTCAGCAATATGTTGTAACAAGATTACTGACATAAACGCATTTTTATTATTTTATTATTACTATTACAATATTCTTTGTATTAAACACAATACTTTAAAAAATAAACAGCTGAGAATCTCGTTATAATTAATCAAGCCACAAAAACCTTTATCTACATTACCATCGCTTATTTGTTCTAAAAATGTTAAAAGAAATGTGTATTATAAGTGTGTTTGTTCAAAATGTAAACCCTTTTCAAAAGCAGATTACTGGAAAAGATCTACATAATTATTTTTAAATAATGGAGGGTTACTTTAGCCAAGTTAAACAAGGGGTTTTGAGTGGATGATCTCGAACGGATTGCTCTTGAAAACATTCTACTTTTATTAATACATTTTATTTTTTATCAGTATTCGCTGTGGTTTTTTGTAAAATTGAGCCGAAATGTCCGTCTGTGGAATAAAAATCTAATCGTAGCTTTTAAAAAAAGTTACTTATTTATTGTTTAGACTTCGATTGTTTTAAGTTAGAAGCGTGTCCAAATATAACTCTATATCCAAAACATAATATATTGCTTTCAATTCTTAGAATATATGGATGCTAGTAAATAATATTCTCCTTGAAAGATTTGTTATTGTTTTTATTGTATTTGAGAAAGCTTTATCTATAGGTGAGTGCATACAAATCAATACAAAATTGTAAACAGCAACCACATTTAAATTTGATGCAAAAATATTTTCTTTGTTTCTCAGCTACCTTGGTGTAAGTAGTAAAAGCCAGAGAACAGATTTGAGCAACATTTTACATAGTGATTGTTATGAGTCAGGGGGAAATATAAGAATACCTCTCATCTAGGAGCAATGCTCCCAGGAGAGTGCGGCCGGGGCCACGGGCGGAATTTACTTACCAAGTATTTTTATAAAATTTTACGTTACTAGAAAACTGCTATCGATTCTGTGAAGGAACTCATCTAGTGTGGGCAGGATTTACAACTTCGTTGTGAATATCTGAGGAAGAAATGCATTAGGTAAGATATATGCGTTATCTTTAGCGTTAGATATGCATGTTACGTTCCCACTTAATTGGAATTAAAATACAAAACCGAATCTTTGAATGTTTGTAGTTATTATTTTATTTAAAATACTAAAAGATAAATGAAAATGATTTTACAAATTGTTAAATTTGGTACCTATAAACATTAATTTGCATTTATGGTGGGTGGCCCAATGGTTTACGAGTGTTTTGGAGTTGTGTCCAGCTTTAGTATTTAGACTAAAGACACATGAGTAAATACTCTGTGCTAAAGAGCTATTAAATTTCGTTGGATAAATGTGTGCACAGAGTAACATTTTGGTTTTGGTACCTATTTTGTGATTAATGTCGCATAAGCAGCCTTTTAGTTTGACTATTTATAATTTACATAAAATATATAATATAATTGATTAATTTTGTTATGAGTGTAATAAAAATTACTTTACAAACCGATTAAAATTTCAAACTAGTTTGCTGAGAAGGATCCGTATGGTGCACAGATATATCAATATATCTTAAATTGATATATCAGTGGTATGGTGTGATGTCCCAATATTAGTTGCTATCGGTTTAGTTAGCCTGGGGCAAGTTTGATTCATTTAGACCTAATCCCGACGACCACTCTCCAACTATCTAATTAGCCAGCCAATTTGTTTTGACCCTGACTAATCTAGGAGCTTGGCAACTTGTCGCGTTGATTGAAAGATTGTGAAGCGTATTTCAAGAGAGCCAGTCGATTATATCGATGACTTCGTAATTTCTTAGGGAATAAAACGATCACTCTCAACTTTACGTCTTGCGTAGTAGGGGAGACCGAATACGGTTGATACAGTTCCTAGCGATAAATGGCTATATCATATCCTGGTTGTAAATCGGCTAATACAATTTTTATGTATCGTGTGATTTAATTACATACGAAACTGAAGAAGTACCTAGTCTGTTTGTTGGTGTGTTTGTACATTAAGGAATTACGTATTTACAATAATTTTATTAGCTATAATGCTGTCGCTGTGTTCGGGAAAGAAAGGGCTAGGTGACGGGGGAGTGCTCGCCTCTTGAAAGCGAAGTCTGCGGACCCCTCGCCTTGTCGACAAACGTGCCATTACCGCTTTCCGCATTATTTTGTTTTTATTTTCGAAATATGGTGAAACAAAAATACCTGTCCTTTTTAATACCTTCATATGGGTAAAATTGTGCCGACTGGTGACGGTGAAGTCTGAACTTCACTTGATACACCTGGGCCTAGATAAGTGCCCAATCTATTAGAATGAATAGAATAAAAATGTTAATATTTTGATAAATTTGCACGATCACTACACATCTATACTAATATTATAAAGCTGAAGAGTTTGTTAGTTTGTTTGGTTGGTTAACGTAAGTCGTAAGAGAGTTTTTTTTGGATCTGTATTAACTATTGCATTCGGTGTCTCCAAGTCATAGTTCGGTGACGAGTAACTTCGAGAGTAGGGTACTTACGATTGTATTGCCATTGTATTGGCTTGAAAGCAGTATTGAGATTTTATTCAAGAGCAAGCCTACAGAAATTATTATACAGAATATTAGGGGCTTAAGTATGAAATTGCCGTTTTGTATGGATAATTTAGCGAAAATACATTTTTCCATACAAACATATTTGCGATTTTTTAAGGAACCACAAATCTTAATTTTATATAATTTTGTGGGTATATTAAGACAACATTAAGCTACAGGATACCTAGAATACCTAGAGATTTTTTTTATAACGAAGACGGACTGGTGTCCGTGTCCGTGGATCTAAGTGGTACTTATGGCCAGCTGTTTTTGAAGATTTATTGGTAGTAAAAGAAATAAAAATAAGATAAAATTTTATTTATAAATATAAGTCCTTGAAATGAAGTAAAAAAAAAAAGAATAATGGACATAAATATTGTTTTAAAGGTACACATACACTACTACTAAATAATGAGGGAATGAGGGAACATCGGCAATTTCATACTTTAACCATTATTACTTTAGGTTCGTGTAAGGTCAGTAACTGGCGGTAAAAACCACATCTATTAGAGCACCATGGTCACATAAAGTCTGCAATGACTCCAAATAATTTAAATAAGAAAATCCTCCGCCAGAAGATTCCTATATTATATAACATAAGCAATCTAAACCACTTTATTTTATACGGTCTAAGCAACTATCCAGACCTTACTTTATCTGTAGATGTGAAACCGTAAACTCCTTAGTGGATCTTAATTGAGTTCGGTCTTCGCAGTAAGTGCAACTCATTTAATTCTGAATTGCCAAGTCACTATCGAATTGGCAATTTGATTAGCTAACAAGATGTGTCGGAATTTACACTGCTAAGAGTATTTGGGTCCTTATTGACATCCAAATTATAACTGTAGGTAACTACCTATCCATATCTTAGATAACTACGAGGGTTTTAAATATAATACTCTACTTATGTGTGCTTCTATCGGTCTGTTAGTTTTAATGTCGTTATTTTATTAAGTATATCTTGATTATCAGTTTTGGATTGGGATTTATTAGTTCTTTAATATCTTCATAAATACAGTCAACAGCAGGTCAGGTTTGTGCTTTACATTAAACAAGATTTGGTTGACAATCGATTGGAGACATTTGACAGTTTTGTATAGTTGATTGACGTGCTATTGATTGTCGATAAGTCCATAATGTTGTGTCCATAGGATCATTAATTCATTCATAAAGTACGCCCTAAAATAATTATAACAGGTATACTTACAAACTACATATAATGTGTTAGTCGCGTGGTGATGGCAGAGCAGAATACAATAATTGGTTAAAACAGTCTGATTGGTTGTACCTATTATACTTATTATTGGTGGTATAAAAGGAACGCTGCTACCCGTCTTAACTCTTCTGCCGCACTCAGAGACGTCAGTTAACTTTAATGAGTATTTAATGTCAAAAATTTTCATTCAAATCTAGACCACAGACCCGGCAAGAATAGCGACTAGTTTTGAATTGTCATTTTTTGACGTTAAGTACTTATTAACGTTATTTGACGTCTCTGAGTGCGGCAGTTATACTACAACAGCTGCAGAGATTTGGGATGGCAGAGCAGAATTTTATTCTGCTCTGCCATCACCATACCCCTGATATTATATTAAAATATTCACAATAACTTTTTTGACGTTTTTAAAGTCAAACTAGATAAATAATAGTTATTTTATATTGTGTGTGCCGTGTGGTGACGGCAGAGCAGCATACAATTGTCACCACCCCAAATCTCGGCCACGGGTGTCGTACAAGGCGACTAAGGGTTAAAACAGTGATGAGGAATGGGCGGCAGCGTTAAATAGCATGGAAGCAGCGATAAATGGCAACAGGCTCGCCACCTGGGACCTAATTTAATTGGCGAACTTCCGACGAGTTAACTTTCCGACGGATGCACATTTGATTACAGAGAAGGTCCTTCAGAAGTCTGTAGCCAGATTCTAAGCATTTTCATTGCTTAAATAATAAAAAAAGGGTTAGTGTAGTTCACGCGTACGAAGTCGCGGGCAGAGAGCTTAGCGTTCACAATAACTCTTCTAAGTTTTTTAAGTCAAACTAGATTTAATAATAGGTTATTTTGTGAAAGGAAATAGTTGAAAGGATGATCCCAAAAATTGCACAGCAAGTAGACCGTGTGCCATTGACAAGTGACACACGTGCGCTGTTGAGGCAGTCCCGCGACTCTCGAGTTGCCAACACAAAGTCGAGTAGTTACAAAGGAGAGAGGGTGGGATGAAAACGTGCTTCAAAAGACACTGCGCTGTGTACCGTTAGCAATAAAAGTTATGTTTTATTGGCTTACAACGTGAAGATTTTGGTGGCTAAAAATTTGTACTAATTTTTCTAACATTTATATAATGTTAAAATTAAAATCGAATAGTTTATAAAGCAAGCCCAAGCTTAAACGAACGCACGGTATTTGTAAAAATATCTGCTTTGGAATGTTTGAAATTTATTTCTACATTGCGAGGGTACCCGTTGGCTTACAACGTGAAGTGTAAAGGTTAGAAGAATTTCGGCAAGTTAATTAGTGTCTTGGGTGGCCGAGCGGTCAGGCACCTGCCCGGATAGCAGCGGATGCGGGTTCGATTCCCGCCTCAAGATCATAATTTTTCGAAATTCTTTTTCTAACCACCAAAATCTTTGTACTAATTTTTCTAACATTTATATAATGTTAAAATAAAAATCGAATAGTTTACAAGGTGAAGTTTAAATTTCGGCAAGTTAACTAATGTCTTGGCTTGGTTGACTGAGTGGTATAGGTAGCAGCCCGGATTGCAGAGGACGCGGGTTTGACTCCCGCATCAAAAACTTATTCTAACCAAAATTTTCTTTGTTATATTTTATTGTATTTCAAGTCGATATTTTAGAAGCCGTATAGTGACGGTAGAGAAGAATACAATTTTCCCTACCCTGCCTCTCTCGTACAAGACGACTAAAAGTTATAATGAATGGCAATAGGCTCGCCACCTTTTACGCAGGGAATCCTCTGTATACCCTGAGAAAGGCGTAATTTATGCTGTATGTATCTTATTTTGAGAAAGATGTGATTTTAGTATTTGTAAACGATGGATCGCCGGCGTGAGGATTCGGGACAATAAAAATGAAACTATGGGAATAATTTTACCGAACTCAGTGGCGAGTGTGCGGTACTGTTTTTTTATATATACCCCTTAGCAATATGGTATAGAGGTAGGTACCCAATCGCATGACCGGGACACTGGACAATATTTTATTAATTAAAAAAATAGGTACACAGGCGTGACATTGCTGTAACACACAGGATAAATATCGCAGGTAAGTGTAGTGGTAAGTTCTTATTATTAAATATACACAGAAATATATATATTTAATGTTCTATTTCATACAATGTCCAAAGATCCTGCCCTAAAGTAAGTGACACTTTGTATGAAACACAGGATTGCGGAACAATAAGGACAGGCGCCTTGGAGACTTTCTTAATTATTATTAAAATTACTTATTTTCTAATACAGCAGTGTGGCCATCGGCAACAGTATTTTATCAAGATATTTGAAGAAAAGCCTGCTTCTCAGTACGCGACGGTTGGAAGGGTGGTCTATTATCAGAAATCCAGATAATATAATTATGTTGTCTTTTATACAAAATACAGTTCCAATTTCACTGTACAATTCATTCAACATTGAGCTTGGCAAGTAAAATAATCTACCATTATTATCTCTCTATTAACTTAGTATTCTACTCTGCAAACAGTAATGAAATTTGTTACTACTCGTTATGTAGGTATAGTCAATAGCTGTCTACTCCCAATCAATTTATATCAAACATTTTATGGATCTAAATAAAGTAAGAGAATAGAAGTTATGTGAAGTCAGACGTGTCTGTACACAATGTTAATATAAATACAATCGACACATTATATTAAGCCTTTTGTTAACTTTTAGCAGTAAAGTTACAGAAAAATAGACAACTTTATTAATGCTATGATTGTCCAATATTGTTCGATATTTTTTATTTCGTTCCGTTGTTATTCATCTGGACTGGTTACTCACCATTATACTAGTGGACGCTCGCGGGTTCGCTCGCGTTAATCCAACACAAAAATAATTTTTCAATTAGAGCCTAAGTTCCTAAGATAAGCACGTTTGACCATACAAACAAACAAAGTCTTCAGCTTAATAATATTAGTATAGATTTTTAGAGATCTAAGTTTTTATTTCGTTCAAATTTGCCGTCTGTTTCGCTGCAGACCGTACTAGAGTTTCCACTTTCACAGTAATCCTACTTCCTAGCGGTGAATGACCACTGGCACAACATATCAATTAATGTCTGTATACAACGAATCCCTTTATTATTTTAAGACTATTATGACAAGACTTCTGCGGTTCGAATTCGATCTTCGTTTAATTCGGGAGACGAGACAACTAGAATAACTGACTCTTTTTCTGTTCCGTGCTTTTATCACCATCTGACTACACCACCACTCAACCTCATCTGCGGTATGTTTAGGTTTTTTATCTTCGTTCTTTGTTTGTGGTTATTATTTGACGATGATCCATCCATCCATGTATACAATTATCACGCCTGTTATCTCTGAGAATTGTAAGGCTGAGAGCTAACATTAAAACGAAAATGTCGGCACTGAAAATAATGAAGATAATACAATCAGGTTTCCGTAAAAGAAGGCACAATCAAGTCACCCCGTTTAACAGGTCGCAATTAAGTATCGTATAATAGGTATAGTATGTTGTTACTAACTTGATTTAAAAAAAGGAGAAGGTATCTACTCATTTCAATCTAGGATTATAAATATGAAATACTCTGATCTCGATGGCTCGAAATAAAATCGGATTTCACGAGGATTTATGTTTAGAACCCATTTGTTTGAAGGGTGCCCCGCAGATAGAATAATGTCTGTTTTCAACAACCACTTCAAGCGTAAAATATCTTTTAACGACATTCATCTATTTTCATTCCTGTCGGGAATGACAGAGACAACAAACAACCCGATAAGTGCTACTTGATGTAAAGCCGTAAAGGGCATAAGAATCACAATAATCCAACAGTTGCAGTTCTCGTTTATCCAAATATAATGTTCGCTCAAAGGCCTTTTCAAGGTTTTGAGCCACATATGTTTCAGTAAACAGAATTGGGGTCTTAATATGCATTCTTGTCTATATATCGTCCAAAGTCGTCGGCAGACAAATAACTGGATTTAAGTCCTCTTGTAGCCCATGATTCAACGTCGGTCGAAGGTCGTCCCTTCGATATCGGCGACCTATAAATTGCAGATAAACCCACCAGTCGTTATACCAACTACCAGCCATTATGGGAGTTATTGTCGGGGTAAGACGTTTTCTTTATGTTACTAAGCATTTATGAGCCGTGATTAATGTGGTAATGGACGACGAAGCTTGAATATTAATGTCAATGACGATATTATCCTATCTATGTGCAACTATGAACATATTACATGTAGATATGTTTAAGGATATTTTGTAACAATTCGGTACCAACCACCGCCCTTGCGATTCCCGGGTCTTTATATACGGGTTGAACAATTATTCCGTGAATGTATTGACGGCGGAAAAAACTGTCACTATTTTTCTGAGCACAAGAATCCCGAAGAAACCCCCGGCGGCGACAATGCCACGCAATGAATAGTTATTCATAGAAATTGTAACAATAACTCAACAATAGTGGCGTACATTTCGAAACTTCACGTTTCTCGTCCGCCGTTCTTTCACTGTGAAATTGAGACGGGCTTTTTATTTTTATAGTTATTTAAGCACAGGAAAGGCGAAGTACTTCAACAACTCTTAAAGTCGTATAGGTCTCATAGCAATCGAATGTTGTTCAATTGATCTGCAATTTTTTACCTATATCGAAGAGTTCGGCCTTCTATGCTGGCCTGGGAGCGAACAAATAACGTAGAATAGGCCAGCCCCAACTCATCCCAATGGGTGTAGTAAAAGTCGACTAAGGGAGATTGCCCGGTATAGACCAATAAGCACCTTGGGGCACCCGAATGGTGGAGGGCAAACCACCAACAACAGCAAACCCAAAGAGGGTTGGTGTCAGGCAGGCAGCCGGCTGTAAAACCTAAGCCAAAACCTTGTGCAGTATGGATTGGAATGTTGTCATTCTAATTACTCTCTCCGTTCAAGGGTCTCTCGACATGGTCCGTTCCGTCTCTTTTCTATACATTCATTCATCACTAGCACCTTTACGGTGGGATGGATGATATGAATCCGAAGGGAGTGGATGGCTTGATGACGTCTGACATATGAATGGAAGAGGAAACATACTGCGCCGACTCCAGATAGACTGGGAACAGGGCAGGGAGAAGAAGATCGAAGAGTTCGATTATGTAAACTAGCAATGGTTGCTAGGACCGGTCATTGCACTTGGCCTACAATTCTGTAAATTAAGCAATATTTGCTAAGGCTGCTCATTGGATGGTTGACCAAAAGTTTACTGTCTCGTGTTTCTCCGTGCATCAGAATGCACTTTAGACCGTTGGTCCCGGCTGCATAATAATATGCAGTCATCAATCCGCAATGGGCCGGCGTGGTGGGTTATGGGCCATTCTCCATCCATAGGGAAGGCTTGTGCCTCAGCAGTGAGGATATTAAATGGCTAGTGATGGTGATGATGATAATGAATACCTATCCGTTTGGGGTTAGACGGGCGCATTGTATGTATATTCAAGTGGAGCTGTTATTTGAAGCATTTACGTGAAGCTTTGTTTTGTCTCTCTGTTGTTGGGTAGGTATATAGATATTTTTGTGGTATTGTTTGCTGCCGGTAGACGTATACTGTGGCGGAGTGCTGTGCGAGATTAAGGGCTTATGGGGCACCAGCCGAACAAATTGCCCGTCTAATGGGGACTGGAGCGTATACCCCCGCCCGACGCTTGCCGATAATCCACCAGCCCCGCCCCGGCAAACTTTGTTCATTTTGCATGGCTCTTTCTGATTGTTTTAGTGTGGATCATTGGGTTCCATTCGTTATGGGAATCGTGCAGTGCTTTTCGGCAGATAAAGCTAGCTAGCTCTTCCTGTACTGCCGATCTGTCGAATGAAAAAATGCTGTACCAAAACATTTGATTTTTGTTTAAATATTGTGCAAATTTTCCAAAAAATAAGGCCATAAAAGTTTAAAAAATTATTATCAAGCAATAATTTTTGGAAATTTTTCGGGTTTCATTTTCTTTGAACATAGTCAAATTGGAAGGACTTGTTGATAGAATTTCCGTTAAAGGTGGTTTTGTTGTTATTTGTAACATGTGACTAGAGATACATCAACTATTTTAAATAAAACTGCAGTTATCGGTAATAAATTCTTCTACAACTGCAGTTACCGCTGATAAATTAATCCTAATTAATTCTCAAATTCTTTTGAATATAAGAAACCGAATGAAAGTGTGTACTTGTAATAGTAACCACAAATTTTATATAAAAAACTTAATTGTATTATGTACGATTGGATCCTTCTGGATCCAACTAAATCAGTGGTTCAAAGGATAACACACGTGATTGCGCGTACACGTGGAGACGGATATAGGACAGTTCTCAATCTAGGATCCAATCGTCTCATGTATCTCCGATGTGCTTAATCAAACGTCGAATCGACTGTTAGTTCGCAGAAATTGGATCAATTAGACTTACATGGGGACAATGAAAAGCAAAGGTTTTGTAACGACGCAAAACTGAAAATTCCAACACAAGTAAGGCCATCACAAACAGCAGGGACATGAAAGGGACTGTGATTATGAAAAAATGTAAACGGCACGCCACTAAACTGGCAAATATCACCAATCGATTGGGAATCATCACCATCACTTTTTCATTTAAAACACAAAGTCTATTGAGGAAATTTGACATGCTATGGTAACCTGACTGTATAATAAAGACTTGTCAGTTTCTTGTAGAACTACTACGAGGATTAGTTAGTAATGCGCTTAGAAATTTCTAAGCCGAGCACGGATAGACAGTCATTTTCGAAAGGCAGACAAAGAAACTGGCATTTGTAAGTTTGTACGTAAGTAGACACATATAGCAGAGCCACTGTATTTGTCTTCAGTGCATGCGACAGTGTAGGATCCAATCAACGACGGCGTAAAGGACAGCACACGTGATTGCACGATACACGAGCACAAAGGCGTTTGAGACATTTGCCAATATCTCCAGTACGGTACAGCTCTTTCCTAATCGGATCGCAGGTCCTAAAGAATATTGCACTGAAGGGAACTGAACAAAAATGCAATTTTACACAGATTAAACTTAACTTGCTTTTAATGTGATCGCTTAATAAGGTTTATCGTCTGTTTCTCTTCCTTTCTACTTGAAGTGAAATGAAAACTAGATCTTCAAGAATACTGCCTAATACTCTTTTCTCAGAAATCGGTCAGTATTGTGGACGTGAGATTGTTAATCAATCCATCTAAAATTGGTTTATTGATATCTGATATGATTACAATACACTAATTAATCGTCAAGACGGTAGACATCTAAAATTCGTACGTCCAAAGGTGAATAGGGGAGTGCGTAGTATGCCTCAGTCTATAATAACGGATTTCAAAAACCCACCCACAACCCGATCAACCAACGTGGCGCTGACCCGAGGCGTTAATTTGGCAAACTACACGCGTCAGAGCACTGAGCCTTACTAGCAATGTGCCACGCGAGTATGCTGTAGAGAAACCCATCATCATTAAGATGAAAATGAGAAACAATGGTAAAGGTCGCGGGAAGCCGCTGGGTGCCAGCAGCGCAGTATAGATCAGCTTGGAGATCCTTGAGAGTCTCTGGGCTGAAATGTTGAAGGACAGAAAATGTTACCCAATCTTCATATAGGTGGATTAAGTTATCTTAATATTATATCCCCGAAGGGGTAGGCAGAGGTTAACCAACTTGCACTTTTCACCAATTAGGTTAGGTCCCATGTACTAGGTGGTGAGCCTATTGCAATCTATCGGGAACGAAGTTTGCAGGATATTGCTAGGTGGTATAAGAGGAACGCTGCTGCCCATTACTCATCGCTGTCTTTACCCTTAGTCACCTTGTACGACACCTGCGGGAGAGATGGGGTGGTGACAATTGTATTCTCCTCTGCCGTCACCACACGGCTCTATCTTCGGCCGCTGGAGGGAGAGATGGGGTGGGGTGATGACAATTGTATTCTGATCTTCGGCACCACACGGCTTCATCTTCGGTCTTTATAATATTCCTACTAGGACCAAATAAGTAGGAGCCGAATTTGAAATGAAAACAATATTAAACTCAGTCCCAGCGTGTGGGCGCACTACGTGTCGCCCATAAATCCGGGGCCGTTTGTGAGTGGACTTCGTCACGCCGCAACCATGACTTATGGACTGGCCGACAGCGGTGAACGCGACACTTTTTATTTAGGACACTACTTGTACCTTACTATTAATCTTTTCTTCTAAGCAGTGGCTTTGTAAAGGATTGGCGGTGTGTAATACCTTTGGGAAACACGTGGCTTGAACTTTAATGGGTCCTTCCACGTAAGGGTGTTACCACACCAAATAGATCGATTGTCAGTCGCTATTTTTATTCGACGTCGGTCGATTGGTATGGTTCGGAATTTTTTAAGTAAAAGACATCGGTCGACCTCGACTATTACAATTATTCGTCGATTGATGATATCCCCGAAGGGGTAGGCAGAGGTGAACTAGCACCCACGCTTCGCCAATTATGCTAGGTCCCATGTAATAGGTGGCGAGCCTATTGCCATTTATCGGGCACAAAAGTCGTAGTTCTTTGCTAGGTGGTAGGTATAAGAGGAAAGCTGCTGCCCATTCCTCATCACTGATTTATCCTTAGTCGCCTTGTACGACACCACACGGCATACCAAATATATTCCATTTTTATCTATTGTTCCACTACTCTAGCTATGAATTTTAACCGGTTTCAGGTGGATGTCATCAGCGTACCAACGAAATACCAGATGATAGTCCACGAGCCCAAGAAAAAAGTAGACCTCACCACTGATTTATCCTTAGTCGCCTTGTACGACACCCACGGGAGAGATTTGGGGTGGTGACAATTGTATTCTACTCTGCCGTCACCACACGGCCGGCACGGTCGATTGATGATGTCGATCCAAAATCGTTCGATAGGTGTGGTAACACCATAAGGCAACATTTTAGTACATTGCCCCAAAAAGATTTATTTTATACAATATAATTTGAAAGAACTTGAACTTTAGAACTTTTTGCAATTGTTTTTGCAATACCACCTAGCAATGAACTGCGACTTTTGTGCCCGATAAATGGCAATAGGCTCGCCACCTATTACATGGGACCGGTCATAGTTGGCGAAACGTGGATGCTAGTTCACCTCTGCCTACCCCTTCGGGGTATAGGCGTGATTTATGTATGTAATTTGAAAGTATCACCATTGACAGAGAAGATAAAGGGAATCGTTTGGCTTGCTGTAGACATGCTATGAGAAGAAACGATTTTAAAGTAATGAACATGAATATTAGAATATATAAATAGAAAGAGAAAGATCACAGAAGATATGAATAAGGAGATGACAGCAACTCTAGCAGGCCTAGCACGCGACGTGGACAAAATCTCTCCACCACTTGACAGTGCTTTTGTTTAGGGATTTAGTGCCAGTAAGAGCGAGATAAAAATGTTTTCTTTTCCCCGAGGAGATTATGTCTACGTAATAGATACTAGATAATATAAATATTACTAGATAATGCCTTATGGTACTGAAACGTGGCCGCTTCCAATGGGCTCTCTGTTTCCCTTGTTTCCCTGGGTGAACATATCAGAAATGATGTGATACGCAGGAGAACTAAGGCATCCAACGTAGATGACGAAGCTGCAACAATAACTTATCTTACGTGACGTATTATGCTTGATAAAAGACCAATACATTCTAACCCTTTGGGGTTCCGTATTTAGATAAAATACGGAATCCAGATTAAAATTAATGTTACTGGTGCGAGACCGGCAGTAGTTTATTGATTTTCTCATTGAATTCTTTGTTTCAGATGTGGTCCGTATTTGACAAAATTCAATTTACTTTTCGACGCGTTACAAAAGAGATTCCAATTTACTACCAAATTGAATAAGGATTTCGTCCTATTTCAACTAAATCAGCCAAATAACGCTGTAACACTGATATGGTTTGGTCTTTACAAACCAAATAATCCTGTATACAACAGAGCTGGGGTATAATGCGCCATGGAATTAGAATTAATACTTCTCCATATCGTTGCAATACTTGCAATAAAATACTGGCTAGATATTAATATATAATAATAATTATTTCTTAGTTTTCTGACACTCACATATATCATCTAGTGGCTCAAAGACAAGCACAAAGTATCCACAGTGTGTACAAAGTATAATTTAGTATATTTCTTAAAATTCCACAGCACAGATAGCCGAGATTATCATGATGAATGTCTTTTAGAGAACTTGGCAGATCACAGTTGCGTGCCAAGTCAAGTTTAAAGCTAAATGGAGCTTTGGATACAATACGCTTGTAATACTAACTAAAAATAGAGTAAATTACGACCATAAATTCGGGTACCCCGAATTCGTCATTTTGGGTTTTGTGGTGATCAATTTCCTAGTTTTAGTGGTCCTCATAATTTTCGTTGATTATCGGTCTCTCGACATGGTCTTTTATAAGATTTTTCTGTAATTCATCACTAGCACCTTTCTGGTGTGATCGATGACATGAATCGAGAGGTAGTTGATGACTTGTTGACGTCTGATCGATAATAATGAATAGAAGACAAAACATACTGCACCCACCCCGAGATACAGGGAACTGAGCAAGATGATGATAGTCTTTTATGTTTTCCTCTAAAATGCATCTACCTATATAATGCAAAACAAACAAATTATAATTCAACTCTTCTTCCCTGCCTTGTTCCCAGTCTATCTGGTGTCGGCGCAGTATGCTTCCTCTTCCATTCATATCGGTCAGACGTCATCAAACTATCCACTCCAAACTATAATTCCACTAACAGTATAAAATAATTCCCATTGAATAGCACGGAGAGTTACTATCAGATCTTGTTAAAACGGCTGTCATCTCCAGCCATTGGACCTGTATTGGCGAACAAAACGCAACCAATGAGATTATAATATTGAAGCTTGCCCCCAAGGCAACAAGTTAACACGCTACATACACCGACGGAGTTTAATTACGAGCTCAGTCAACTATGGAGTTAGTTATGAGTTTTAACAGGGTTATATCGTAAATAATACGAGCGGAACGATTTTTCTCTATAAATGGATTGGTTTTTGTAAACAATTTTCCCAATAATACCACACAACAAGTAACGGAAAAAGCGGTTTTTGGTATTTGCGCCATATAATTAGGAATTAGGCACTCCGCAGTAGAATTGAAGTAACCGAAATTGCTCGTAAAATTGTCCAGCTGAAGAGGACACCAGTTTCATTGTCTACTCTCTTGAGTGGATGTTGAAATTAGAGTTCATGTTTGCCTACTTGGGTGTATCTAAACAATATGTTATTCCGCTTTAGGCAGCATGCCCGCTTTGGGCTACCTTCCCCTATATTGCACCTGTTTATCTTTTATTCTATAGTATTGGAGAGTTCGGGGGTGATGACAATTTGTGCTCTGCTAGGTGGTCACCATGCGAAAAAAAAACAAAGATCCAAGAGTAATTTTATCTTGATCAACTGTTAACGTACAAGCACAAAGAGCGTTTTGGTCTTCAAGTTTCTTGTATAAATCCAGAGAAAGTAATCCCGTTATTCTTAAGAAGGCTTTCTTCAGAAGACATTGGTAATTGAAATATCTCCCCGAACCGTAGCTAAAGTGCCCATGTCTGTCGCAGCCTTTGTAAACAACAAAATTAAACAAGATTAAGCTCTTTATATTTACGAGGTAAGTCGCTACTCCTCATTACAGGGGAATACAATTACGCAGTCGCAGCAATTTAAGAAGATCTAGTGCCGTTTAATTACACAGGCATAAATTGCCTTTTGAACAGATAATTTCTCGGGTTTAACTGCTTCTATGGAAGTTACCTGGAATTTATAACAGCTTGAGAGTTTTTAGTTCACCTACACTGTGTTTGTGTCAAATATTTTATGCCTATATCGCTCATTTAATATAAAATCTTAAAAATACTCGGAAACCTTGATATTGACTTATTTTAACAAGGAAAAGTGTGTCTGATCTGTCTCATTTATATTCAAGAAGCGATATAATTTAGGCACATAATTTTACAGTAGGTAAAGTTACATAATTTCACTATTAGTTCGGCTGATAGTCAGTCTTATTACCTTTATGTAGTATATTGTAAATATTTATTAGCGCAATATTCTGTTAGCTTGCTATTCTTACAAGCGGTCTCGTTGTAAAATATTTATATATTTTTAGGCTGACCGAACCCACTCGATGAATCCATTGGATGTCTACGACTTCTTTAGGGCATGTCTGGCATGGGCAACTATTCTGCGCATTCTAGTTTCCTTTGTTGAGGATCTCGCAGCACATTTATCAACACATATATTTTAATGTAATTTATGCTTAATTATCCAGATTCCATCACATTATCCATCATGCGCCTAGGACCCCTTACGAGTAAAGTCATTAAGGAACTTTACAAACACCCGCACCCTGCCGTCTGTCATTCGCTAAGCAGTTGCGATCTTATGATTCAGCTACGAAATTACCATAATAGCTACGATCTTATGTATCAACCTTCCGAACCAGCTACGTTGTTATTAAATAGCTACGGTTTTATTAAGTTTCTCATGAAATAGACACGAATTTATATGTATTACTATGTAAGTTACAGTGCTATGAATCGCTACGAACTTACGTAACAGCTAGGATCTTACGATTCTGCTACGATCCTACGAAGAATTATTTTATTAAACCGATACGACCATGTTAATCAGCTACGAGTTTTCGAAATAGCTACGATCTCATCAATTATCACCTTACGAAAATGCTCCGATTTTCTTAACAGCTGGGATGATCGTATTAAATAGCTACAATTTTATGAATCTGCTACGTTAAGCTGTATACTGACTAACGTTACGAGGTGTAATGTAACATTCGCATCGAGCAAAGGGACCGTATTTCCGTTACTATTGCTCGCTGGTTTCCCTGTAACACTATGCATTGTCTACATGGATGCTCGCTGTGTAACATGTGCAACAGCTCTTACGTTCTTAACCGTTATAACTACTACCTACTTGAGCTGGGATATTATGGTTTAGCTGTGAAAAAAAGATATAATTTTACGAATAGAGTGGCCAGTCAAATAACACTAAGCGCCGGGCTTTTTGATGCATAGTTAACTGTTAACCAATTGTTAAAAATTGGTACTTATCTTTAAATATCACTGATATTTAACAATTAGTAACAATATCAGACTGATATTTATCCATTAGTAACATTAGCATTAGTAACAAAAATGGTTACTAATGGTTACATATCAGACTGATATTAAGCAATTAGTAACAGTTTTTAACAATTGGTTGAGTTAACTATGGACCAAAAAACCGGCCCTTTTTTTTCCTTTAATAGACAATACATTTTATGCAGTACGTTAAAAGCCTATTGAAAATATTCCGAAAGAATATTGAATAATTAAAGATCCAATAATGTTTTGTGAGCGAGCGGAGCTACGTTGATTACATCCCGAGACAGTTCCCTTGATACTTCATTAAATATTTGCCAACTCAAAGATTCCAAATTAATTTCAAATAAATTAAGTTATTGTTCTGGACATATTGATCGTTGAGCGGGCTTTTTAAATTCAATATAGCGAGTGTATTTTAAGGCCAGATAATAATTAATGTTCCTATTAAACATTTATGTTGTCTAATTGACTTACAAAAGCGTGTTTTGTGAAATAGAAAATATTAAAGGTACAAACCGATCAATATTGGCAGCGTTGTTTTGTGTAAGAGATTTTATTTCAGTTTAATGGCTGTTTCTGAAGTGTATTCAGGTGTTTGGTATTCCATTTTGACTAGTTGGTATGCTATGTCTGCCAGAAGTAGGATTATTTTCAAAATACAATGTACCTACACTCTCATACAATATCATGTCAATGACCGTAATTTGGCACATACTTGCTTTTACAAAACAAAAGTACAACACCTACCTACTGAAGCTTTGTTTTTACATTTGGAAGCATTTCTGAAGCGTTCCGAGCGCGGCAATCCGCAAAAAAGAGAATTTACAAAAGCACTTTCGAAGCTTGTTTGCAGTCACAAGTATTCCGTCGTTGCATTCTTTGACTTTGAGAGCTGCTGTGGCGGACTCTGGCATTAAGGCATGTTTTCACAGTAAAAAAACTCCCGCCATTTGAGAGACAGACAAAATGTAAACAATTTTGATATGTATTTTTTTATCTACGAAATGCATTTAAAAATAAGAAAGATATATATTAAAAGTGATCACACATACATAAATCGCGTCCATCCATCCCCGATGGGGCAGGCAGATGTGTAACCCACGTTATAAATTAGATAATTCTGTGGCGCTGGCCTGGGAGCGAAAAAATAACGTAGAATGCGCAGGCCCCAGTCATACTAGTTATAGTTACTATTACACTATATTACATCAGATAGTGGAGGCCTGGTGGTTTGTAACACAAGTATCTTTTTACTTACCATAGATCACCAGTCTCCACAAACGAGTATTATTATTATTATTTTCATCATCCCATGAGTGTCGTAAAATTCGACTAAAGAAGATTGCCCGGTATAGACCCATAAGCACATTGGGGCACCCGAATGGTGGAGGGCAAACCACCAACAACAGCATACCCAAAGAGAGTTGGTGTTAAGCAGGGGCTGGATGTAAAACTTAAGCAAAATCCTTGAGCAGTATATATTGGAATGTTGTCATTCCAATCACTCTCTCCGTTCATCGTTCTCTCGACATAGTCCGTTCAGTCTCTTTTCTTTACTCTATTCTATACATCACTAGAACCTATCTGGTGTGATGGATGATATGAATCAAAAGGGAGTGGATGGCTTGATGACGTCTGACCGATATGAATGGGTGAGGAAACGTACTGGGCCGGCCCTAGATAGACTAGGAACATGGCATGGAGAAGAGAAGAGTAGAATATAGATCATTCAATTATCAATCTAGAAATATTATATTAATTATTTCTATACAAAGGACGAAAAACATGCTGTCTTTCTTTTCTTTGACACTTAAATACGCATTGTATTATTTTTTACCATTTTTCCTGTACAGTGGCTACCCGAATCTTGTGGAACAAGCCCATAGTGTCGCTTGTCGAATATTTCGACATGACAACACTGTTGCTATGGACTTTAATAAATGTCAGCTGCGGCTGCAAAGTGATATATGAGTATTTTCGGACATGAATCGACGAAAAAACGCTGTGTCAAGGGCCCTTCATAATACCCAAAGTTTTCTTGTTGAATCATGATAGGCGCGTCGCATATTTTTCGTCATAATCGCCCTGAGATCAAATTGTATGGGTCGAGGTTAATAGAAGAGTAATTACTCCCATTTGTTTTGGGATTTATAGCTTTTATTGTAAAGGCTCAGTTTTTTATTAGCATCGATATTGACTGTAGATCTATCGACATAGTGAGGTTAATCAGACATTTTTATCAAAGGATATCTTTAAAATTAGCGTGATTAAGCTGATGCTATACAAATAAAGTCATCTTCTTGTTTCTAATTATTGTCTTATAATTAAACGGTGGATATAATTCAGTAAATGATGCCGTGTGGTGACGGCAGAGTAGAATACAATTGTCACCAACCCAAATCTCTCCCGTGGGTGTCGTACAAGGCGACTAAGGATAATCAATTAGTGATGAGGAATGGGCAGCAGCGTTCCTCTTATACCACCTAGCAATGTACTGCGACTTTGTACCCGATAAATGGCAATAGGCTCGCCACCTATTACATGGGACCTGACATATTTGGCGAAACGTGGGTGCTAGCTCACCTCTGCCTCTTCGGGGATATAGGCGTGATTTATGTATGTATGTAATAGGTTGGGGAAAAAGTTTCTTCGCATTTTTTAAGAAAATTCAAAACATTTTTTAATATAGTTTATTTACATTTAACTAAAGTATGTAGGTACCATTTTGTTCGATAACTTTTTGCCATCTTGTAGGTAGGGACATGATCCCATTGCTATAGAAATTTTGGGACTTCTGGTCAAAATACCGCGACAAGTGGTTTTGGCAGTCCTCTCGTGATGTTAACCTGACACTGCCTAAAGAATTCTGAAGAGACCGAAACAGGTGGAAATCTGAAGGTGCAAGGTCAGGACTATACGGCGGATGCATTAACACCTCCCAGCCAAACTCTCTTAATTTTTGCTAAGTGGCTAAAGATGTGTGAGGTCTAGCGTTATCATGATGAAAAACCACACCCCTTCTGTTGATTAATTCCGGCCGCTTTCTCTCAACTTCTTGCTTTAATCTCATCAGTTGTTCGCAGTAGAGTTCAGAATCGATGGTCCTGCCTGGTGGTAACAGCTCATAATGAATAATGCCCTTCCAATCCCACCACACACACAGCATCACCTTGTTGCGAGTTAACCCGGGTTTCGCCACAGTCTGTGAAGCCTGAGCGGCCTTTGACCACGACCTTTTTCGCACGTTCTTGTCGTACGTGATCCACTTTTCATCACCAGTTATCAGCTTCTTCAAAAATGGTTCGGTTTCATTACGTCGTAATAAAGAATCACAAATGAGTACACGGTTCATTAGGTTTCTTTCAGTGAGCTCGTGAGGTACCCAAATGTCGAGCTGTTTTGTGTACCCAGTTTTTTTCAAATGCGCCAAAACTGTTTTGTGGTCAATTCCCAGTTCTTCAGCTACGTTGTAACTACGGACATGCCGATCTTGCTCCACTTTTTCAAAAATGGCATCCATTTTATCTGTAATAGGGCGACCAGAGCGACGTGCATCTTTGACATCAAAATTTCCGGATTGAAAACGCTTAAACAAAATTTGTGCTACTCTCACAGACACTGCACTAGGTCCATAAACATCGCAAATTTTTTTCGCGGCTTGCGTTGCATTTTTACCTTTTTTGTAATAAAATTTTAAAATGTATCGAATTTCTTCATTAGATTCACTCATCTTGGCGGTACGAAAAACAAATGAAAATCACACATTTTCCTAATTTGAATTTGGAATTATGTTCTTTAAAATTTAAACTTTCAATGACACCAAAACCAGCCAGATACAAATAGTATAGCCAAAGAGATTTAATTACAAGTTTATACATACTATAATGCGAAAAGACTTTTTCCCCAACCTAATATGTAAATGATGTGCAGCTTACACAAACAAACACCTTTACTTTAAACCTGTCTGTAGTATATCTGCGGCAAGAAAATGATGCCTGGGTTTTGGACCAATCACGCCGCAATATATTAAAAAATTAATAGTTTTCTGGGATTCTATTGGCTGCAAAGTCTAAAGATATTGTTTTTTTTTGTTGCTGACAGATTTTTGCATATTTTACATACTAATTGGTACTGACAGTTTTTTTTGCATATTTTACATACAAAGAACGTCAAATTTTATTGTACATACATACATAAATCACGCCTATATCCCCGAAGGGGTAGGCAGAGGTGAACTAGCACCCACGTTTCGCCAATTATGTTAGGTCCCATGTAATAGGTGGCGAGCCTATTGCCATATATCGGGCACAAAAGTGTCACAGTACATTGCTAGGTGGTATAAGAGGAACGCTGCTGCCCATTCCTCATCACTGATTTATCCTTAGTCGCCTTGTACGACACCCACGGGAGAGATTTGGGGTGGTGACAATTGTATTCTACTCTGCCGTCACCACACGGTCATTTTATTGTCACATTTTATTGCCACTGACCAAATTAATATCTTGATCCTGTATCCCGGTCGTCAGTTAAATATTTTCCACTGTACAAAACATTGTGATGAACACGGAACACACCAAAATTTTATGCCCGTCCAAGTTAGCCACACTCAATTTTAAATGTAAATAAGTTTTCAAACATTGTAATTCTCATTGTAAGTTATTTTCGGGGTGCCTGGTGAAACTGGGTGTCTTTTGTTTTTTGTGTCCATTATATTATGAAATACCGCTAAACTTCCGCTCGGTCTAGACTGTAACTTGGAACATTGTTATTAAATCATAAACAGCGAACACCTACGGAGCCGAAAACATGAGATTTTAAGGTACTGTGCATTCATGTTCAAATTATATGTATCTTTCCATGTAGTGCCGGGGTATTTTGACTGCTTGTTTAAATATAAAATGTAACTATGTATGTGGAAACAAATACATACATAAATTACACCCATTTGTCCCGTGAAGGGATAGGCAGAGGTGTTTCAACACCCACAATTCGCCTCTCTATTTAAAGTCGCATGTAACATGGGGCAAGCCTAATGCCATTCACTGGGAAATTTAATTGCAGTAATATGCTTGATTTGTTTGAAGTTCGAGGAGCTCGCTAGCGCAGCGGCACAGCGCGCTTGGCCTGCGATTGCGTAACCTAAGCATTTTCGCTAAGGCCGGTCATTGGATGGGTGACAAAAATTTTTTATTATCACGAGTTCCTCCGTGCTTCTGAAGGCACGCTAAGCCGTTGGTCCCGGCCGCATCTGCAGTCGTTAATACCCACCAACCCGCACTGGGCCAGCGTGGAGGGTTATGGCGCAATCTCCCTATATTCGTCCATCCATAGGGAAGGCCCGTGCCCCAGCAGTAGGGACATTAAAAGGGCTGGTGATGATGACGATGATGATGATGCTTGAAGGTGCACCAGGAATGGTGCTGCCTATTCCTCGTTATATTATAAATCTTACTGCCGCACTCAGAGACGTCAATTAACCATAATGAGTAGTAGGTACTTAGTGTCAAAAAATTTAATTTAAATCTAGACCCGGCAAGAACAGCGACTAGTTTTGAATTGTCATGTTTATGTATTAAATATTTATTAACGCTAATTGACTATCTGATTGCGGCAGTTAGTCGCCTTATAGAACACCCATGAGAGAGACAGGGGTGGTGACAATTGTATTTTGCTTCGCCGTCAACACGCGGTAAACCCAAAAACATACTATCAATGTCCTTTATATCCAGTACACGTTAGGAGATTAAAACCTATTCTCCGTCGACATACAAAGATTGCTGAGTGTATTTTGTATTCCAGTGGCATCGAGTGCCCTCTGCCCCGTGTTGGCCGGCGCCGACTGCCCTCTCCAATATAGCGGCGTTTGTGTGAGCAGCGGAGGGTATAACAGAAATTTCGCCTTCAAATTTTGCACACAAGCTCACAATTTGTGTGCAAATAAACATGAGCTAGAGTTCCGGTGAGGACTTTCTTGATTTCAGATATAAACACCTCAGGTAAGGGTTGGGCGGCCATATTCTGTGCAGTTATTTTAATGTTAGACTTGTAAGATTTAAGTAGAAAGATATTTTGTTAGGAATGGTAATTCTTTTATTCTCATTTTTATAAGTTTGTAATAATGTCTATGTTTTTGGATTATTTATAAAATCTTAAAAACTGGAGTAGACTAGGAAAACTAAAATCATGGTCATCATAATCATATTTAAACGTGTGTAATATTAGAATTGTGTGAAACATTTTATTTTGTACTATTTTCCAGATGATGATGTGAAATTAACTTATGATCACAATTTGTGTATTCCCATACTCCTAAGCCTATGCTTTTTTACTAACGACTCTTAGCTTTAAGAGTTTCATTCAAATATTTTTTTTAATAATTACTGGACCTCCTAAAGTTAAGTCCTGGTGGAAACGGACGTAAGTGATGTATAAAATTGACGTTAACTGTAATTGTCAAATATTATTAAATTTTAGGTATATCGGAATTTCGCTTTTCTTACTAGCATGCAGAGACGGTAGGGCGCAATACTTAAGAATGATGAAAATATTACAATGAAGTGTATTGAATATTACTCAATACAATTTCTTTAGAGGTATATAGAATTCAGGAGTGTTCTTTTGTTTCAGCTTAATAATTACACTTCACTACATAATAGTGTCGAGTTGATATTAACTTTGGCCTTTACAATATAATGATTCACGTATTTCAATGAATACTGAGCACTGAAACAGCTTGAATACAAATTGAGCGAAATTGAAAGTTCCAAAGACTGATATTGCGTACATTCGCGAGTCATGAATTCTGAAATTACTTTTATAAAAGGTGTTCTATATAACTTTATCGGATATCTTTAGACTTCTATGCTGGCCTAGGAGCAAACAAATAACGTAGAATAGGCCAGCCCCGACTCATCCCATGGGTGTCGTAAAAGTCGACTAAGGGAGATCAATTCAATTCAATTCAAATTGTTTATTGCTTGTCACATTACATCAAATACATGCGGTGGATGGTATAACATAGCTCTACATGTGACGCCCTGTAAGGGCATTGCAGTTTAATAAGATTGCCCGGTGTAGACCAATAAGCACATTGGGGCACCCGAATGGTGGAGGCCAAACCACCAACAACAGCATACCCAAAGAGGGTTGGTATCAGGCAGGCGGCCGGCTGTAAAATCTAAGCCAAAACCTTGAAATTGTTTTTTTGGCTTTGTTAATACAAAAATGTCACAACTAAAAACCGATTGAAAAATACTGTGGGCTCGTAATTCACGATGTTAAAGGCGGGATTCCACCAGTGTGTGGTTCAGCGTATTGGTATGGTCTTTCGCTGTACCCTGTGCGGTACACTAGCACTCAGCACACTAGTCGAATCTCTCACATTTACTTTTGCTAGAAAATGATTCAGTGAGATTAGGAGTTGCGTGTTATTTGTTTAATAAGCGATTTGTAGTTAATCAAACCTGTGTATATAATTTCCAGGGCACTATGTATATTCTTTCATTTATATTTCATTATTTCACTTCACACCAATGGTTCCGATTTGAGGTTATAATATGAATGTGAAATAAAATAAACATTATTTCAGTCACGGACGTCCCGTTTGTACGGCATTACCATAATATCGATCGTGAGTAATTCTCTTAGTGACAACATTATTAAGGCAAATTGTTTGCTTACGAAATTGAAATCTGATTTAAGGAGAGTGGTTCCTTACTTGTTAATTTGTTAATAGCAATATGTACAATTAATTAGTGAATATGATACTCTTGAATACGTACGTGTGTTATAACTGAGGGGCTACTCTTTAAATTAATTGGAATCGGTTTTGTGTAGCCATCTCTCTCAAACGTTGCTAACATGCTTGAGTGAGAGTGATGGGGACTGTAGAGCATTACGATTATCACCGCCCCACCCGTTATACATAAATATACACCGCACGTATAGCACTTTATTTAATTTATAAATCTTCTTTCTTCTATGCTGGCCTGGGAGCGAAGAAATAACGTAGAATAGGCTAGCCCCGACTCATCCCATGGGTGTCGTATAAGTCGTATATGTCGTATGTCGTTTAAGTCGACTAAGGGAGATTGCCCGGTGTACACTATTAAACACCTTGGGGCACCCGAATGGTGGAGGGCAAACCACCAACAACAGCATACCCAAAGAGGGTTAGTAAAACTTTGAGCAGTATGGATTGGAATATTGTCATTCCAATCACTCTCTCCGTTCATCGGTCTCTCGACATGGTCCTTTCCATCTCTTTTCTATACATTCATTCATCACTATGGTGCTAGTGTGACTAGTGTTACGGTGTGATGGATGATATGAATCAAAGGGGAGTGGATGGCTTGATGACGTCTGACCGATATGAATGGAAGTGGAAACATACTGCGCCGACCCCAGATAGACTGGGAACAGGGCAGGGAGAAGAAGAAGGTGTCTTAGTAAGTGGTCAGAAAACCGCCTCAAAATTTCAAAATTACATCTGTAAAACGTAAATAAAAATATATTTTGCGAAAGTCAGTCTTAATATCGTACATTTTGGGCACACAACGTTTCTGTGCTTTTTGGTTAACTTTTTATCGTATAACATTAGTTTACAATGTTATGCTTTGAGCATTCTTCGTACTTCACATGATAGTGTCATGTTGGTGTGCCTGCTAACAACATTGTAGCCGCAACTGAGACAAATATAGTGTTACCGTTTCAGAGACTTCTAAGCCTATGGATTCACGTTACATTTTTCAGTTGCCAACGTCGCAGAATAGAATACCAACATCATTTCGAAAGGGATTGACTCGTATAAGTTGCTCGAAGTGTTTACATGTATCTCCGTAATCCTTAATACAAAACAATTCCAATAATAGTTATTAAAAGTATAAAATAGTAAAGAAGTGATAGTTGTGACTCAAGTTTGGTGTGCAGTTGTTATCTTATAATAAAATCTATCTAAACGTTAAAATTTTCTATAAAATACGTGAACGTCTTGAAGTGACTAATCATCTGTGTTAATGTAATAATAGTGCTTTAAAATATATAGCAAGTGTAAATAAAAGCATAAAACAAAGTGAAATGCAGTCTGAAGTAATTAAGTGTTAAAAACAATATTATTCTGATAAAAATCCAGTTAAATTCAAACTGTAACTGTAACTGTCATATAGTAATACAGACTTAAGCCAGTGGCAAAACAGTTGAAAATTGAATGGACTGGGTAAAAACCCCATCTGTTGACAAATATACCAAATACGACGTGATAGTTATTGCAAAGCAGTGTAGTATTATCACATTACCCACATCTTTACTCGTCGCAAGGCATTAGTATTAACTATTATACTTTAGCTTTGTCGATTCACCCATAAGCCCCGTAGCCCAGCGGCGCATGCAGTGGACAAGAATACTTGACAGCTCGAGAAGGCCGTGGTTCAAACCCCGCAAATTTTATTATTTTTAAAAGAAAATTTTTAAATATCTTTAAATATTAATAATGAATGAAAATATTACTTTCCGTAATCGACGACGAACAAGTTCATTGAATAATATTTCTGTTAATGATAGTTCAAATGTGTTTGACTCGACAATGATGAGCCTGCCGAATACCTCGCTTAATAACTCTGACACTATAACTGAACTCAGCGAAAAAGTAATTACTCTCAATGCTGAATTAGAAAGTGCCCACCAAGAAATTGAAAATTTAAATTGTGACGTGACACGGCTGAACTCGGAGTTACAAAAATGCTTAAAAATTATAGACACATATAAAACACTTAATTCCACGACGATTAATAAACAAAGCACCCCACGAACAGGACGCAAAAAGAGGTGTAATCAGTATAAACTAAAAACGCCTACAAAACCTGGTGTAGTAGATGACGATCCAAATGAATTAAATCCTACTGATAATATTATACTCACCCAAGAGAATAATAGCACACAACTAAATGAACAAGATACGTCTACGGGATCATCTGCCAAGAACCTTGCAAGAAGTTCACAAGGGTCACAAGGTGTAGACCATAGAAACAAAATTGCGATTGTTAGCGGAGACAATAGGAACAACATATTGAGCACGAGGGAAATGTTTGGAAATAGTGAATACTGTCATTACATTCATCCAGGCGCTGGCATCAAAAAATTGCTGGAGAATATAGAATATAAGTTAAAAGACTATACACTGAGTGATTATTGTATTGTGATGTTTGGCAGTATAGACTTTCATATAACTAAAGATTATTTTGAGTTGGTCCACTTTGTTAAATCTAAGCTGCTTTTAGTGCAACATACAAATGTTGTCTTGTGTCTGCCAACATATATATGTAATAATTTTAGTAATTTATATAATTTACGCGTAGAAGCTTTTAATAACAGATTATATTCAGATAATTTGATGCATGAGTATGCCTTTCTTATAGACTCAAATAGAAATCTTAGCTATTCAAATGACATGTATAATAGACACACAGGCACAATAAATAACAGAGGTATACACATAATATTTGAAGATATATGCAATCTTATAATGGCAATAGAAAAAACTTTAGACTCGCATGAATGTTATTATGAAGCTGCTAACAATAGTATAGATCAGAACCCGAACATTTTTTTTCGATTTTAGCTACTTAAGACTCTTGCATTTAAATATTAACGGTCTAATTAGTAAAAGTGACCTTTTGAGTGTTCATTTGGACAATTTAGCAACCGAAGGTGAGCAAATTGATGTCCTCTGTTTAACCGAGCATAATTTGTGCGAAAGTGATGTAGAACTTGTTAATTTAACAAATTACAATGTATCATCATGTAGTTCAAGACATAATCGACGAGGAGGTTCTTGTATATTGGTTCATAACAGACATTTATATAAATCAATACCAGCGATTGCTAAATATGACATTAATGGAATGCTCGAATGTAGTGGCGTAGAATTACTACATCATAAATTAATAATAATTTGTTTGTATAGATCTCCCAAATACAATAAATCTGATATTGACATATTTATGAATAAATTGGACGGAATACTCAATGAATTTGGACTCGGTACTAAGAAATTAATAATATGCGGTGACTTTAATCTAGACATCTTAGTTAATAATAAAAGGACAAGAACCTTCACTCAAATTATAGAAAGTTTCAATTTGAAATTTGCAATCAAAGAACCGACTAGACCTGCCAGTGGAACGTGTCTCGATAATTTCATTTTAAATATAAAAGGATCACGCGCAAGGGTAATTGATTTTGCTATTTCGGATCACACAGCACAAGTGTTATCATGTCCTGTATCTGAAGTCTTCTATCTACCGTTTTGGTACACGGAGATTAGGGACTATAGTCAGGAAAATATAAAAAAATTTACAAAATACCTCGAATCCTTAAGTTTTTCTGAGGTCTTTAATAACTCAAATGATCCTGAAGAAGCTTATAATAGTTTTTTTGACTTATTTGTTTTACTCTATAAACTTTGTTTCCCACTGATTCGTATTAAAAACTATCCATATAAGAAACCAAAATGGATCACGAGAGGTATAAAAAAATGTTCCAAACGCAAAAGAGAATTGCTCTGGCAATATAGACTAAAGCCTTCGGATAAAAATAAATATAATTTTAAAACATATTCGTCTCGACTTAACCGCATTATCAAACAAACACAGAAATCGCAAAATAATTATATGATACAAACGTCTAACAATAAATCAAAGGCAGTATGGTCAATTATAAATAGAAGAAAGAAAAACTTACCATTTAAGGATATTGCTCAAATAAAATATGGCCGTGAAATTATTAAGAATGCATATAATATAGCACAGGCATTTAATAGTTATTTTCTTAATCCTTCTAAGAGTGACTTAACAATTATTAACACTACTGATTATTCATATAAATTTCCAATAGAAAACAATAACAAGACATTATTTATGACTCCAGCTACACCTGACGAAATTAGAAATATTATAAGGACATTAAAAAATAAAAACAGTACAGGATATGACGAAATCTGCACCAAAGTTATAAAAGCTGTTAGTTACGTAATATCCCCAATAATTAGCCATATTGCAAATTTGTGTATTGAATTTGGTATTTTTCCCAAGAAGCTGAAAATTACTATCGTAAGGCCTCTCTTTAAAGCAAAAGATCGAGAAGATATGAATTGTTACCGACCAATTGCACTAGTATCCGTCTTTGCAAAAATATTTGAACGAATTATATACACAAGGCTTTACAATTTTCTGGAACAATGTAAAATTTTGGTTGACGAACAGGTAGGATTTCGTAAAGGTAAAACAATAAATTTAGCAATATATGACCTTTTGGACCAAGTACTAAGAAATATAGACAAAAAACGATCCGTCTGTGCAATGTATATGGACTTAACAAAAGCTTTCGATTTTGTAGATTACAAAATTCTTCTAATGAAATTAGAGCACTATGGAGTAAGAGGGCACGTGTACAAACTTATAGAATCTTATTTGACAGGCAGGAAACAGTCAACAGAAATAAGACGCTTATGCATCAAACAAAAGGCTATTATTACATACGCATCTAAATTTGATAATATCAAGCAAGGAGTGCCGCAAGGAAGCGTTTTGGGTCCCTTGCTGTTTCTTGTTTATATTAATGATTTACCTAAGGCCACAAAAGAAAAACTCGTGTTGTTTGCAGATGACAGTACGGCAATTTTTGTCGATCACAACGCTAATCAACTTTTTAGTAGAGTAAATGATACCATAACTAACGTCATCACTTGGCTCACTTATAATAAATTGACCATCAATATTGATAAGACAAGTTGTATGATATTTTGTAAAAGATGTGCAGCAGATAAAGATTCATACAATGTTAAATATGGCAATCATAAAATTAAGGCAGTAGAGACTACGAAATTCTTAGGTATTCATTTGGATAATAAATTAAGTTGGAAAACCCATGTAGAATACGTATGTACGCGAATTAACCAGTGTTCATTTGCATTATATAAGTTACGGAAAATTGTAAATTTGAACACGTTAATAATTGCATACCATGGCCATGCAGAGTCTATCCTGAGATACGGAATCATGTTTTGGGGTAATTCTACAGAAAAATACTCAGTATTCAAGTCACAAAAAAAATGTGTTAGAGCGATATGTAATTTAAAACGAACTGACAGTTGTCAAACTTATTTTATTAAGCTGGGGATACTGACTGCACCTTGTTTATATATTTACGAAGTTGTGACTTTCATCAAATTACATATTAACATGTTTCAACGCCCCAAAAGTAAAAGGTGTAAAGATAATATTTGTCACCCTCCAAGACAAAGTGTTTTGTATAGTAAAAGCTTATTTGGTATGGCCCCACGACTATATAATCATTTACCTATTAATATTAAGAAATGTGACATTCTTGCGTTTAAGCTAAAAGTAAAGCAATTACTAGTGCTCAAGGCATATTATACTATTGACCAGTATTTAAATGATAAGTTATAAAATATGAAAAACATAACTATTTCTTATTAATGTGACAAAATTCCACTTTGACATTGTTATTATAATTATTACTAGAATTACTATGACCATTATAATTAGAAAACTATACAATTTTAACATAGGAAACGAAAATCATTAATTAATAAATGTAAATAATTTTTTTTTTTCTGGACAATATTACCAATGACATTTATATAATTTTGCACACCCAAACGGGTAAAATGTGGAGGACTATTTATTTTATTACCTACATAATTTAAGACCTTATACATATAATTAATTATTTGTATACTTACCCATATTTATGCAATAAATGATTTGATTTGATTTGATTTGATTTGGATCCGGATGTAAATTTCTCGTTGCGAATATATCCCTCAATCCACGTCTGTTACAGACTTATTTTTAATTCAGTTTGTTTTTTAAATTTAGAAGCGGTTCATGTTGGTTAAGCTTTTACTTGTCAGCACTTAATCACCTACTAAAAGACGACTAATGGTTTAAAACATGATAGACAATGGGCAGAAGCATTCCTATTCATCTCACGAGCGCGAACATAATTATGGGTGTAATACACCATTGCCAACCCCTTTGGGGATTAAATAGGCGTGACTTATGTAAAATTTAGGTACAGTCGGTCCATGATGATTTGCATAACAATAACAACTAGAAATTACTTACGAGACATCAGGGAATTAGATATTATTCGATTGATATTCGTTTAAAATCATGTAACTATTATTGCTGCTCACGAATAGTAATGTAAACATGTAAAACAGGTAGGTATGATGCGCGTTAGTCGGTGGAGGTGACGAGACACCACGCCGTCTGTGACTGGAATACAGAGTTTCACAAACTGTTATTTATTGAAATCTATAGTAACAAAAACATCAAGGACCGATATTCGGATGTGAAAGTATTGTTTTTTTGTTATATGAAAATAAAAGATCGTCTGGCCTGGGAGCGAATAAATATTGTCTATATAATAAAGAATAAACATCGCATGGGTGTAGTAAAAGTCGACTAAGGGAGTTTGCCAAGTGTAGACCAATAAGCACCTTGGGACACCCGAATGGTGGATGGCAAACCACCAACAGCAGCATACTCAAAGAGGGCTGGTGTCAGCGCTAAAGCCGCCTCTTGTGAGCCGTTTTAAGATTGCAATAAAAAAAAATCTCTCCTATTTTTTTCTATGTATAGGTGTATGGCTAGTGGTTTAAAAACTTTATAAATCTCATCAGTAGAGACATTAAAGGGCTGGTAATGACGATGTATTAATGTAACACTAAGTTTCAGTCAATTAAAGTACGTTTGTATAAAATGGATTTGGTACCATGATATTAAAAAGGCATTTTACCATAAACAGATGCCTCTTACTTGAATGTAAAGCATTCTATTATTTATTTGCAAGTAAAATATTTGAAATTAGCAAATTTAATAATCGCGTCTTCCTTGAATATATGATTTATTATTATTAAGTAAACTCAAACAATAATTCATGAATTAACAAGACACGTAAATCTATTTTCTAAAATATGTAGAGTGTATTCGTTGGCATGATAATACTTCGTTATAACGAGTGAGTTCCTCAAGGCAGCGGAATCAATTTTACATATTTATGAATCGCGAATTCGGTGTTTCGCACCGTCATTCTCGCAGATACCAGATACAGGTACAGGGATGGATATTGAATTTGTAGGTATAGAAATCCACACTTTATGAATCTTAAATAGAAAGACAGTGTAAATAGCTCCTTGCTTTTCTTGTGGTCATTTTTAATGTTGAAAAGATGTGTGATTATCAGAGAGAGGATATACGAATGTCTTTTTATCTAAGGTTTACATAAGACGTGAGGCAGACAAGACGAAAACTCTTAGCATTCCATGGGTTCACCGTGCGGGTGCTGAGTCCATAGTGTGGCAGTGAGGGAAGTTAGGGGCAGCGCTTGGTACTTGTGACCCAAGTGTAGGTTTAAACATGTCAACACTCACTTTGGCCACCCCGATTTCTCTCTCTGCCTTTTTGGTAAGATTCTCCGAGAGTAGCCTTAGATACACGTTCCAGTGTAGAACTGACGAAAGTATGAATGCACCTTATGTATACATACATACAATCACGCCTATATCCCCGAAGGGGTAGGCAGAGATGAACTAGCACCCACGATTCGCCAATTATGTTACGTCCCATGTGGCGAGCCTATTGCCATTTATCGAGCACAAAAGTCGCAGTACATTGCTAGGTGGTATAAGAGGAACGCTGCTGCCCATTCCTCATCACTGATTTATCCTTAGTCGCCTTGTACGACCCCCACGGGAGAGATTTGGGCTGGTGACAATTGTATTCTACTCTGCCGTCACCACACGGCCTTATGTATATATGCATGTATATACGGGATACATGTACAAGCCACATCATAGAATCATTAGTAGACATTAAATTTACGTAATGAGCAGGTTCGGTAATAAGACGAAAATTGTAGTAGGCTCAATTAACAGTACGCGGCGCAAGCCTGGCACTTATTGTCCCCACTGCATTAAATTCTCAAGAGTTTAAATCCCTTTCTACTTAGTTTTTAACAATGAACTGTATTCACTTTAATTATGAATCGCCACTTCGTAGAATGGCTGGGCGTTTATGCCTTAATAATTGCTGCCTTGCGAATAAGAAACAAGTATAAAAATTAAAAACTATTTTTATTATTTCTTATTCGTTCTTCTTATAATTATATGAACGGATAAAATGTTATAAGTAGATTTACAAGTAACGTGTTTTTGATTTCTGTTCTTGACTTGTCGGTTCCAGTCTTTCGCTTAAGAACGCGTCTTCCCTAACGGTTATTGGTACTAAGGTAATAATTATCAGCATATTGCCACTTTACTTTGTTACGCTACAATTTCAAGTTCAATAATAATTATATTCGATTGATTAGAACCGTTTCCGCAAGTTAATGTAGAAAGATACCGCCAAAGACAAGTAATGCATAAAAAAACTATTTGAAAGACATTTTTAATGTTCTCATATATTTGCCCGAGCACTACATACTCGTACAAACATACATATCAACATCCACGTCTAGCCAATTAAGATCAGTTCCATGTAATAAGTGGCGAGCCTATTGCCATCAAAAGGCTCGGTGGTCTTCTTATACCACCTGCTCAGGTGTTATAAGAGGAACGCAGGTGACCAATAAACCTGGTCACTTCCTTCACATTACAAATAAAACAACTTTACGAATATAACTCGCGTCAATATTAAGTGTTGTTTGGCATTGCTCTTATTTTGACTCGACGTTTCGGGAGATGGGGAGAATGCCAGTGACCACGGCCACTGTAAAGTGATAAACACTTAAATAATATTACACGCGAATTAAATCCGTAGAGTTTTTAATTCAAACAAAAACATACTCAATTACAAGTTTCCAAAAGAGGTAGGCCGTAGAAGTCATTTCAAAATCTCAATCATCTCAGCCAATTGAAAGTTGAAACAATCGGTGGCCGTAACGAAGGAGCCACTTAAATTGGTTAAAGTTTTATTCGGCTATATTTTACCGAACTGCCAATAACATTCACGGGATAAGCTTACCGAATCAATGACACCTGTTACAAGGCTCACTTTCATTTCACTTTTTTTTTATTCCAAAGCGCGTGGCGTTATGCAAATATTAGATATTTCACGGCACAATATTCCGTAGCAATTTACAGGAAAATTGGGTAGAAAAGCAATTGATATTCCGATCTCGTTTCGGAATTTTCGTGGGGAATTCCGTGGAATTCACTCCTGATTCACGTGGAGCACACATCTCGCCTCCGCGGAATACTGACAATCGCATGAGACACGCGGCAATCTTATTAAATTGTAAGTCGACTTTAGTGATTCGTGCGCAATATTCTTAGGGCATGCTCCTTAAAAGATCTGTCGGAGGCAGCATCGTTAAAAACAGCTTATTAGGTACTGACATCCTGTGAATATTATGTTCAAAGAAATGTGACATAGCGTAAATATTAAGTGATTTGTAATTTATGTAATCCATTTCAGACACCCAGCACACTCACTAAAATCATTTAAAAAAATACTCATTTTAATACTTAGATAAAAGTAAAAAAAAGAAAGAAGAACTGGTCAGTGAAACATTACATTTTTCTCAATTTTTAGCAACCCTTAAATAGTTATTGATTGATTTTTATTGGAACATTACATAAACATTAAGAAAAAATATTACGAGATGCGAGAATCGAACCTGTGTCCTTCGCAATCCGGGTGGCTCCTATACCAAACACTTGGCCAATGAACCAGGAAATTTCCAGAATTTTTCGAAAATTTTTTGACCTCTTTTTCTTCGTCTTAAATATTACATTAGAAAACACTTACATTCGAACTCAACTCCATGATATTAAAAAATCTTTTAGGTTATATTTAAAAGGCTTAATTTTAAACAGAAGTCGTAAATGTTATTTAACTTCGGTTGTTTGGGTATATTCAATTAAGTTTCAACTCTAATTAGAAATCTTAGCCGATTTGTGTTTTAATTAACCAGCGTTATGTAGAAATTTCCGAGAATAGATTATAAACGGATTTCATGGGCAATTTGACAGTTTTGGGCAATAGCAGCATCCATTTGCTTAAATTGGTACATTTTGATCTTATTGAATTAATATGCGGATAGCGCTTGAGTTGACATGGAACTTGACTGACTTGAACTAATACTTATCATAGAAAGCTAAAAAAATATATCTTAAAAAGCGTAGGAATTGGATTATTATTTTAGTGTTACTGTGTTATTTAATGTGACTGTTTACATAATTTATTACGACCGGTAATTTATAGTCGCAGAAAGCAATTCTTGTTAATTGTTATAAATGTAAAAAAATATCACATCAAACAATGAATTACCCACAGCGGGCATGTGTTGGTGCTAAAAAAAAACAACAACATTAATGTAATTATTTTCAATATGGGTATACATGTACTTTTTTATGTGTATGGTTTTGAAACACAGTCGTAAATGCCAACCCTTTCATTTCATATAATAATGAAATAACTTGAATAGAAATCGTGGGGAGATAAGCTGAACATTGTTTAGTCCCTTTTAAATTAAATGTTAATATTTAATTGAAATTGTCATGAAACGTTACCGTAATTAAATCTACTCGAGCGAAGTATTTCAATAACACAGGGCCTCATTTCTCTAAGGCCGGCAAATACACAAGTACCTATGTTCGTAAGTGTGTCACAACCTTGGAAAGTTCTTTGAAATTAAACGAAAAGCATTACTGAGTCAATATGTCTGCCCTGTTTCAAAGTTTGGGACCCAATATTTTTAAAAACCTATAATGTTAATGTATTGACGAGAATCGCTTCAGGAATGAGTTTTCGAGTTACAAAAGTTGGTCTTGTGTCAATAAAAAAGATTTAATATAATGAAAACAGAATAAGTTGCTTTTTAAGCATCCAAAAGAATTGGTAATTGTATTAGAGAAGCTAGATTAGTGACTCAATTCAATAGTCTACCTACCAGATAAGACTATCACAGTTGAGTTACGTACTTACGTAGCAAACTATTTAGATTTTTGCAACTTTGATAAATAATACATACACACATAAATCACGCCTAAATCCCCGAAGGGGTAGGCAGAGGTGAACTAGCACCCACGTTTCGCCAACTATGTTAGGTCCCATGTAATAGGTGGCGAGCCTATTGCCATTTATCGGGCACAAAAGTCGTAGTACATTGCTAGGTGGTATAAGAGGAACGCTGCTGCCCATTCCTCATCGCTGATTTATCCTTAGTCGCCTTCTATGACACCCACGGGAGAGATTTGGGGTGGTGACAATTGTATTCTACTCTGCCGTCACCACACGGCTAATTAATAAATAATGCCTGATAATAAAAGATCAGTTAATTAACTATGTACTATCTGAAGATAGTACCATATTTAATTTTAATCCCAATGTAGATTAAAGAATGTGACTTAATTATTATTGACATAAAGGATATTAGTATTTGGATTTTCACGTTTCGTAATTATAAACGTCAGTCATTATTTAATTTATAAAAATGAAAATTATGGTATAACAGAATTGTGGTATTTGAAACTCTTACTGCCGCACTCAGAGACGTCAATTAACTTTGATGAGTATTTAATGTCAAAAAATTTCATTCAAATCTAGACCATAGACCCGGCAAGAATAGCGACTAGTTTTGAATTGTCATTTTTTGTCGTTAAGTACTCATTAACGTTATTTGACGTCTCTGAGTGCGGCAGTTAAAGTTATGTATAATCGATATTTTAAAAATGAATTGATATTTTATATATTTATGTGTAGTATAGGTACCCAGACTGAGACAGTGGTTAATGAGCAGTGGGGACAGAGCAGAATGCTTTTGTTACCACCCCCATTCTTTAGGGTGGAGATACTGTAGCCCCGTACAGGGGTACAATACTGTAAAGTAAGGGTTAAAACAGCGATTCATAGACGGCAGTATTATTGTTTTACCACCAATTAATCGATTGCTATTTACGTGCCGGATAGATGACAACAGGGTTACCCCCTACAATCTGGGACTTACCATAGTTAGAGAAATGTGATTGTTTTAGTACTCCTGCATGTAGCTGCTGTTACTGAAGCCGAATTTTATTTATTAGTAGTCTTCCAACAGCAGGAGCCAGAAGGTGGAGCCAGAAGGTGTAGTCTATTTTATTTTTAATTATTATGGCTTATTTTATAATAAGTTGGAAGTCTAATTATTTTGGACGGAGTTAAGTAAAAAATCCATTCTGCATAACTAACTACGTGCAATGATTTTTATTATCAACCAGTATACACAGAGCTTTAAGTTATCTTAATCGGGGAGACGGATGAAGTGCCCCACAGATTCTAATAACGTAATTAGGGCACGTAAATGATTAGTAAGCAAGTGTGGGATTAGTTATAATCAGGGAAATCGCAACGAAACGTGTGTTTTTGCGGAGCGGAGGGCTTGTGGCGGTGACTTAGCTTAATGAATATAAAGGCGCAGACACACTGGCTGTCGTCTGACGCGTATTGGTTAATTATAATTTTTGTTATTTTTTTTAATATACACGTATAAAAGTCACGCCTTTCCCACTAATGGGTAGGCAGACGTGTTGTAACACCTGCGTTTCGTTAGCTTATTTCAGGTCCCAGGTCCCGTGGCCATATAGGTGACCTAAAAATATAATAGGCGAAATGTGGGTATTAATACTTATACCTACGTCTGTCTAACCCGTCGCGTCGAATTTAAATTGGGCGTGATATATGTGTAAATTATAAAATCGTGTTACTGGCTAGTGGAATATTATTTGACAATATAATAAACAGAAATTACGAGCTCTACCTATATTAATATAATAGCCGTGAAGATGATTGAATATACAATTATGTGTTTTAATATAAGCGTTAAGGGATTGATGTGACCCTCACAGCGATGCCTTCACAGTGAAATGAGACGTCAAAAATGTCTAATAACCTTAAATAGCTCTTTGAGTGCGTCCATTCGCGCCATTTTGTCTGAACAATGTACCCAGTACAGCCGTTAGAAATGTAGGATTTCGTGAGTAGCGTGCTGTTATTAGTGGTTGGTATTTAATAATGCGAAATGTGCGCTTAGCTGACAAATGAATTGCCAGACGCAGAAGATTAAATGTTCTGATCTACGACAATTTCGTCCCGTCCGATATAACCATCTCTCTCGCAGAATGCTGCAATACCAAGTGAATGAAAGTGACGGCACGAACAAAAATTTCTTACAGGATAGGCCTGGCCTACTGATTCGAATTGATGGATGTCACATACACACTTTTCGTGGCGCATTCATTTGCGTCCGCTGAAGATATGTGATCAAAAAAGTACTGGTTAGTTGGGGTTTCAGAGGTAGTTGTAGATTGTACGAAATACTTAAAAAAATGTGGTTATAAACCATAATTTTTCAACCTGTTCAGTGATATTTATTAAGATTAAAAAGCGTTAGTGCCAATTATTGTATTATTAGAAGTAAAATCAAATTTTCTTTAAAACTTTTTTATTAATGTTTAATTTTTTGAAATTCGTAAGTCGTACGTAGAAATTCACTTGAACGATCAAGAAACTACTTTGCGATTTGTAACCAGGCGCAATATTCATAGCGGTACATTGCCTACATACTTGGCTTTATGAGTAACCCGGATCAGACCAAAATACCTTCTGTAAGTTCTTATTCACAATAGTTTTCAATTTATTAATCAAATACAAGAAAATAATTTATTGCAACAATGAAAATTTACAGTTACAAACATTTATTACAAACATTTATTATCTTTTTCTTTTTTTTTTGGAGGGTAGACTTCAAATAGTATAGACATAAAAATTAAGACTCCGCTTTTTAAAATTATTTATTAATTAAATACAGTTTATTTTGCAATTGTTCTTGTAATATAATTATGCATTAGTGGCAATAAATACCTGCAAGTGTTATCTCCTTCGCACCTACACCACTACACATTTTATACCACATCAATATCCTACCAGCACTGATTATGGATGGCATCAAGAACACTTTGGACGCACTGGCAGACTCTTTCACTGCGCGGATGACAGCCTTTGAGAACCAGCTCAAAAAAACTACACCTCAGACGACCACAACCGCTACTATCTCAGCTGAGTTTGAGAGCTTCCGTACTTTTACACTGGCAGCTCTTAGGAACCTCGAACAACAAGTATCTTCTCTGGCTCTTGAGTGTGACAACTTAGAGATGCGTAGCCGTCGCAATATGCTTCTCTTGCATGGTGTTCCTGAGGCTGATGATGGGGATGTTACACGTGAGGTACTCGATATAGTGAGCAAGCACCTGTGCATAACACAATTCAGTAGAGATGATATGGTCCGGGTTTCTCGCTTGGGTCGTGAAGTGCTGGACAGGCCGCGTGCAGTTTTGGTGAAATTCTCATCTGATACTGCACGTGACAAGGTCTGGTTTGCAAAGTCCAAGTTTAAGGGAACCGGTATTACTGTATCAGAATTTCTGACTAGGTATCGGCACCAGATTTTTTCTGCTGCACGGGGACGTCTTGGAGTCAACAGGTGCTGGACTTTTGAGGGACGTATTATTGCTCTTGGCAAGGATGGCAAGCGTACCAGGATCTCTTCAATGGCTGATATGGAGAGGTTGTGTGATCAATCTGCCTCGACTATGGGTGTCAGTTCACTCAATGCCGGATCCAGTGCCGGTGGGGTCGTCGCGCCTCCTGGTGTAACTGTACCCGATCCTAGGCGTAAGCGGGCTGCTTCTGCAAAGAGGAAATGAGCTAAGTTAATTTTACTTTAACCATTAAAATAGAAGTTAACTTTCTAATTATTTACTCTGTGAATTGTGTTTACTTATTTTATTTTATATCTTTTCTGTGATGGTTGAACACAAGTTTAATTTAATAGGTTACTTACTTAACAAATTGCCATTCTGTCCATCTTCTCGTCTTTTTGCTTCTAACTATTAGTATACGTATATTGTACTTCTCTTGTTATGTTGCCATACTTGTGGTGCTTTGCGTATGCGCATGTGTATTATAGGTATTTTATTGTATATATTGTCCTGTCTGTATAGATAAAGTAAACTTTAATAAAGATTAATTGTAGGTAAGTTAACCAATATCCATCCTTCCTGTTTGTCCCGTTGTTGACAATGACAAATGGACTGTCGGTACTGTCACTGCCAAATAACCTTTTTTTTTCGTTTGCTTTTAATTTCTCCCCTTTTAGAGAAGACAAACGGATTTAACCTATACAGCCATGTCTTTTTTGTATTTTCTATCTTTTCTTTTCTCTCTTCAATTTCTTCTTTGTTGCCTTTTCAAATATATTTTTGTTTTTATGTTTCAATTTTATTGAATCAGTGTGCTTGTTTTTTCTGTTGTATCTGTTTGAATTGCATAAGTTTGTAAAAGTATTTTATGTGTTTGTTTGTTATGTAGTTTCTCTCAGATAACCTGTGGGTATTTATTGTACATTAAAGTATTTATTTACTGTATTTTTATTATATTTTTCCTTTTTTATTTTATATATATATTTATATATTTCTTACATATTTATATTTTTAATTAGTTTATACATTACTACTTATTTATTAGCATTATACTAATGAATTGTTCACTAAATGATAGCGACTTATTTTTTTCTTGCTCATCTTCTGATACGTACTCTGATACTCAAAGTTCAGATCGTCCCTTGTGTGATCGTCTGAGAGACTCCTTTTGCGATGCTTCGAAAAATTTCAATGTTATACATCTGAATGCTCAGAGTATACCGGCTCACTACCCGGATATGCTTGCGTCCTTAGATATTCAAACCATTCATGCGATCCTGATCTCCGAAACCTTTCTCAATCCTAGCCTTAGTTCTACCTCCTATTCCATACCTGGCTTCCAGTTAATCCGTAATGATCGTGTAAGTTCCTCACATGGAGGCGTTGCTATTTACCTTCGTTCTGGCATACCATATTCAATTTTAACTAAGTCTCCCCAACCTCCTCCTACTAATTCCGCTGAACACCTGTTCCTTGATATTACGTTGCGTCACACTAAAATTCTTCTTGGTGTTTACTACAGCCCATCACTAAGGGTGGATTATTTCCACTCTTTTGAACAGTTGCTCGATAATTTTGCTTCTTCTTTCCAGCATGTTATAATTATGGGAGATTTTAATACATGCCTCGTGAAGAACGATAATCGCTCGAGTAACCTTCATTCTATCATTGATTCTTGCAACTTACATATTCTTCCTACTAGTGAGACCCATCATTTTCCCAACTGCACACCATCGCTCCTGGACTTGATGATCATATCTTCCCCTACTCTTGTACATAGATTTGGACAACTTCCTGCAGATGCTTTTTCCTACCATGATCTGATTTACCTTTCTTATAAAATTCGTCCTCCTAAGGTCAAGCATAGGGTTATGATGCACCGTAACTTTGGCCGCATCGATCTCGTAAAGCTACGTGAAGATGCGACTAGCTTGGACTGGTCGGTGATTCATACTGAAGCATCTGTTGACGGAAAGATTGAGACATTTAATAAGTTACTAATTCAGTTATATGACATCCATGCTCCGGTCCGACCAGTTAAAATGAAACACCTTCCAGCTCCATGGTTAACTGATGATATACGTAAGTTAATGTCAAAAAGAGACAGGGCAAAAGGTAAGTATAAATTAAACTCAAACACCGAAAAACTGGAAAAGTACACTCGCCTAAGAAATAGGTGTAATACGTTAATTAGGGATGCTCAAAGACGTCATATACATAAATCTGTCGTAAATGGCGATCCTTCTAAAGTATGGAAATTTCTTAGGACCCTTGGAGTAGGTAAATCCAATAATGACTCTTTGAGTACATCTCTTGATATTGACTCACTTAATAGCCATTTTTCTGCAGTGTGTCCGGTTGATCAGCTTAGTAAAGCCCAAACAATTAGTCGTCTTTCATCTGTATCTACTCCTGATTTTACCTCTTTTATATTCAGTCAGTTTACACAGTGTGATATTGAGAGGGCCATTAACTCGATTTCGTCTAGTGCTGTTGGCTCCGATTCAGTTAGCCGGAATATGATTCTACCCTTAATTGATATTCTTACTCCTGTCCTTAAACACATTCTAAACACGTCAATAGCAACTGGAATATTTCCTTCTACGTGGAAAGAGGCACATGTCATCCCTCTCCCAAAAAAACCCAATCCTACCACTTTCACCGACTACCGTCCTATCTCGATTCTTCCCTTTCTATCTAAAGTCCTTGAAAAACTCGTCCATAACCAGTTGCTATCTTTCCTTAATAAAAATAACCTCCTCACCCAATTTCAGTCTGGTTTTCGTGTTGGCCACAGTACATCGACGACCCTAGTTAAAGTGACTGACGATATTCGACTAGGAATGGAGAAAAAACAACTCACGTTGCTGGCGCTTTTGGATTTCAGCAACGCGTTTAATTCCGTTGACTACGATATACTAGTTGCTGTTATGCACTCTCTCAATATATCACCACTTGTGACTGACTGGTTTCGTAGTTACTTGCATGGACGTAAACAGCGTATCCGTATTGATGAGACTAATTCTGCCTGGACTGATATCTATGCTGGAGTCCCGCAGGGTAGTATTTTATCTCCTTTGTTGTTCTCCATTTTTATTAACTCCATAGCCGAATCAGTCTCTTGCTCATATCACATCTACGCCGATGATGTACAGATTTATACTCAGGCATCTATTTCGGATTTGCCAGCTGCAATTTCATTGTTAAATAGTAACCTTGCCGCTATTGAGGACTGGAGCAAGGCCTTTGGTCTTGTTTTAAATCCACATAAAACGCAGGCTATTATATTTGGGAGTCCATATTTCATTAAATGTATTGACTTAAACTGTATTCCCTCAGTCACTTTGAGTGGTGTACGGATTCCATATGAAAAGAGTGTAAAATATCTCGGTATCATCCTGGACCAATGCTTAACATGGAAACCTCAAGTAGATGAGATCAGTAGAAAGGTTTTTGCCGCGTATGGTTCACTTAGACGTCTCCGTAACTTTTTGCCGATTAGCACTAAAGTGAATCTTGCCCAATCGCTGTTACTCTCTTTGCTGGATTATGCTGACGTATGTTATTGTGACCTTACTGAGGTACTTCTTGATAGGCTGGAGCGTCTGCAGAATCTATGTATTAAGTTCGTTTATAATTTGCGTAAATTTGACCACGTGTCGGAATTTCGCACCAAACTCAACTGGCTTACTATTCGGCAGCGAAGGGACTTACACGTTCTTTCACTACTCTATTCCATTCTTTTCCTCCCAACGTCACCGGGTTACCTTCGCAGCTTCTTTACTTTTCATTCTTCTTCTTTAAGTCGCCCGCTGCGTTCCTTGTCCAATCTTACCCTTAACTTTCCTTTACATAGTACCAGTTTCTTTACATATTCCTTTTCCGTGCATGCTGTCCGGTTATGGAACTCCTTACCTGAAAGCATCAGACGAGCTCGCACTTTGGAGTCTTTCAAGCGCCTAGTTACTAACCATTTCCTCCAAACATCTATATAAGTAGCTTTATGTAAGTTGTAATGTTTTGCTGTCTATATTTATTGTAGTTTATAAATTAGTTGTTCATTTATTTATTTCTTAGTTGCCCCACTGATTTTTATATATTTACAATTTTTCTTTTGCCAAGGTTGCCTGGAAGAGATTGCTAATAGCAATAAGGCCGCCTATTGTCCATACATGACTATTGCATTTTGTTCTTTTTAATAATTGTTGTTACTGTGTGCGCAATAAAGAATATTTGTTTGTTTGTTTGTTTGTTTATTTGTTTGACTTGAGCATTGTAATATAAGTGTAGGAAAAACAACATTAGTCATTAAATCGAAATGTACGATTAGCATACATAAATGCTTGTGCTTTTGCTTGTGTATAATGCAATCACTACACTACTACTACTATCTTCACTACATACAATATTTATTTTGATAATTTTATTTTATAATTTAATTATTCTTTGAAATGAATTTTACCGTTATTTCAGTCACAACCAGGACATTGTATATCTATATAGTATACTACAAGAATAATTACATTAATCATAGTTCAAAAATATACCCGTATATATTATAAAGATGTCAGATTGCAACCGAGTGTAAAATTTTCACAATCAAGTTGGTCTTTATGCCTAGCAGATAAGATTAACAAGCGGACAGAGAAATCTGACAAATTTGTATAGTGTGACGTGCTGATGGCGATATATTTTTTGTAGGCACAAGTATGTGACGCTACATCGTAATGAGATATCGGGACAAACAAAGTGTACACGCTATTGACATCGTGTCACAGGCACCCGTACCTTCACATTTTAGTACATTTTGTATTTTCTCACCGGATATTGCAGTGCTTCTTTTCAATATCCTAAAGTACTTCATCTCGCAGAGTATAAGATCAGTAATATAATTTAAGGCTGTACAAGGCTTGAGCGCAATCTAATTTCGATACGACATTCATAGACGAAGCAATTTTTATGAAATAATCTTCTTGAAGTACACTTATATTACGGCGGCGGCGTTATATTTGAATGAAGGAAGCATTAGAAAAGAATTTTAATATTGTGAGAATTATTGATAAAAGTATTGATTTTAAAAGTGTTTTGTATGAAATAAAAATCCACATGTGATTCTATAATAGTATTTCCTAGCCCTGTATTCAAATAGGTGCTCCCGGCGTATCTGCAGTTACCAATACCGACTAAACTCATACCAAATACCAATACAAAAAAAAACTCACCACGCGAGCCTAATTTAATAAATAGATAAAACAGGTGCAGCAGGTGAGTTCAAGAATTCGACGTTATGTATTTGGATAATATAATAAGTTTTTGGACATTATATTTACTTATGTCATAAAACTAGCCGTCTTATTTTGTAATTAATTATGCTCACATGGTGAGCCTATAACTATATTTCTTCCCATTTTATTTTAAATGAATTATTATGCTAAACATTATGGCACTAATACAATGATTCTATTCCAGTTTTCCAGTAGTGAGTAAACTAAAGGGTGAGGATGATAACGAGAAATATTATACAGTTACCAGGACTACTGATAACTGTATAATATTCAGGTGGCTTGTCGCTCACTCCTGATAACTGTATAATATTCAGGGGGCATCCTGATTCAGGAGGCATGTTGCGCACTGAGATTATTATGTTATTGAAATGGGCCGACAATATGTCATTTGAGAAATAACTATACATTCAATTTTTGTGGCTAGAAAAAATATAAGCGAAATCAATCCTAGTGTGTACCCACAACCAGATCTAGCGTTACACTAACTTTTTTTTCGTATTTTTTGCGCTGTAACAATGTCGAACGTGTTTAACTTGCGTAGTCGGAAATAGTTATTTGTTTCGTGGAAATTGAACTTTGTTTCCAATTTGTGTTTGTTTACCAACTTTGTTACGCTGCCTGTATTTTTGCTGGCATGTGTTTGTATTTTTGAGTGGTTCTGGCCGCCACCCTAGCCACCGCGCCTTTCCAGTTAAGACCCGAACAGAATTTTGTTTTTTTAGGTTTCTAACTATGTATTATGTGTAATATTTGTGTTTCGTTCAGGTTCAGGCTCTAACGTTTATTATTATGTGTTTTGTTCAAGCCCGAGCCTGTATTTTAGGTCACTATTAATTGATTGATTTGCTAATGGACTTACAGCCGCACTCAGAGACGTCAATTAACTTTAATGAGTATTTAATGTCAAAAATTTTCATTCAAATCAAGACCATAGACCCGGCAAGAATAGCGACTAGTTTTGAATTGTCATTTTTTGACGTTAAGTACTCATTAACGATAATTGACGTCTCTGAGTACGGCAGTTAAATGTTCAATTGATGTTTGATATTTTAAAGTTCAACTAAGGTTCTTTTGTTTATTAAAAGTTAAATACTTGTTACAATTATAGCTATTTTCCAGCTCAAAATAAGTTGCTTAAGCGCGTATGTTCGTCAAAAATACATAATACTTTATATGCGTAAATATTAAAATATAGTCCTAAATACCCAAAAATAGTCGGCCACCATTGCGCTGACCGCAAAAGAAATGGCGATGATGACAATAATGACTTGTCAAAAAATTTCCATGATCATCACACAACCATTTAGGTACTTCTTCTTTTCTAGCTTTTAGATTGGAAGTCAGGACCGATATGATCCAAACAAAACATCAATTAACTATAATTTATTTCACCGTAAAGCTATTCTAGATAAACAACGTAGTATACTAGCTTACAACATACAAAATGCCGCTAAACATTTACCAGAGGCGTCTTGATTGAATAACCATTGCAAATTAAAGAAAATGCCAGGAATATAAATAAGGTCACTTCTATTAAATGTTTGCTTTCCACCAGTATTTGTATTCAAAACTAGACGAGAAATAACTTCATGTCTCCAGCGGTCTCACGAAGAGCTGTTGCTCAAGACTCAGTTGGCAATTTGTCATTTCTCGCTACTTGAGAACAGAAATTTGAATACAAACACTAGCATTTCTATGGGAGTTGAAATGTTAGTATTTGCATGTACATTTTATGTATACACAGGAAGTAGTGTGTGTTCTATTCGTACTAAGATGTAAGAGTAACTTATGTTAGCTATTATTCAACAGGGAAATCCTTGAAGTTGATTAATTTGCAGGGTATGTTCGCTGCTTAGGTAACACCTGGCAAGGCTCGCGTAAAATTTGTGTTCCTGTGTTGGGTATTTTTTCATGTTCGTTGTTGTAAGCATAGGTTATAAAATAGGATTCGGAATACATTAAAATTTGGAACTAAAATACACGTGGTAAAAGCGGCGACTATAGTGACGTCACGCATTCGTAAACAAGTTATTTCAGCTGCAATTGGAGTGTATTTTTTTTTAAATTGTCAATATTTCAATAATTAAGAATATAAATTGATTTATGTAGACATAAGTATTTTAAATTATACCTATAATCGTCCATTGTATCAGAGCAGTAAAGGCTACATTTAGAAATTATTTATTTCAATATGGCAGAATAAAATTGTCGTGTTCTTTCTTTACAACACAAACTAAAATAAAACCCTTGCCTTTGAAGATATTACTCGTTTTTGATTTAGTGCTCCCTACGGATACTATGTAACATTGCATTGCTTATAATACTGCTTATAAACCATGAAGAGCAGGCCAGTTTATATGAGGCCATAATAATATCAATGGAGATAAACCTAAATGAATAAGTACACTTTTATGTCGGTGCCGTAAATCCGAAGAAAATTGTCATTGCTATCTCGAGTCTGGGGTCAGGTACATAGTTGTATAGACGACGTATAATAATATTGTTTATGTCGTTTCAAGAATAATACCCAAAGAGGGTTAGTGTCATGCAGGTGGCCGGCTGTAATACCTAAGCCAAAACCTTTAGCAGTATTGGTTGAAAAGTTGTCATCCCAATCACTTTCTCTCTCGTATTTACATAGTTGTGATGTATTTGATACGCACATGTCTATGATGAACGTGTGAAGATGGAGAGTTGTGCAGATTAAGCAGCTATAGCCCTAATTTAAAAGCCTCTAAAATATTTTTCAAGACCGCTGTTAAAGATACACCGTCTACATCAGATAACACGTGAAAAGTTTAACGTCTTAACCACTTTAATTGTATGTAATAAGAATCAGATTTGTGTAAGTCGTTTGCGCTTTTGGCGAAGGGCCAGATATTGTAACTTCAAGAACTAGGTACTCCTGCTGGGTTTAAGTAAGGTACTAATGGCTAATGAGGTAATCTGCTAATGTTCGTACATATAATGTCGTGCTTTACAGTTGCTGTAATGTTGTTCTTCTGGCTTAATTTATTTAATATGCATTATGCACTTGATTGAATTAATTTTTCAATCCAATGTATAGGTATAAGATATATACAGGGCGTCCCACGGCCATGCCACACGGAGGGAAAGTATATTAAATATTGAACGTAGGATATTTTACTAAAGGAAGACATCGTTTTATTTTTAATAATAACTGCATTCACAGATTTTTTAAAAATCGCCTACCTCAACCGGAAATCGAACCCGCCAAATGTCATTGAAAAATTACATGTATTTTGTAATAGCGTTTGAAAGGGCTACTCATAAGCATTATTTTTTCCTAAATAACCTAGCATATTAAATGAAACTAAGATCATAAAATTTTTCATTTTATTAAAAAAAAAATAATTTATCAAATGCTCAAAATGTGATCCGTTATGTTGTATACAAATTGTCACTCTTTTGATAATTTCTCTCCCTGTCGATTTACTTATTTTTGTATGGTGGATGTTTGAAATAATACGTCTAAGTTCATTTTGTAACTCCTGCACACTGTAGTACCGGTTCATGTAAACTAAATCTTTTACATAACCCATAAAAAATCTGTCTGTCTGGGCCAAATGCGATTATTACGCCGGTTGTACATACCGTTGTTACTAAAGTTTGACTCGTCTGACCAAATAATGGTGTTTAAAAAATTTTGATCCTCAAGGATGAGTCTCTCGATATGTTGGCAGAAATTAAATCGTCTTTCAGCATCTCCCGGCCATAATTTTTGCACTAATCGCCCTTCAACATAACTTTTAAACTTATATTTTTTCAGAACGCGATGTATTCTACTCTTTAAAGGTCCAATTTCTTCTTCACCTTCCCTCACTGAACTCTTCGGGTACGCTTCAAAGTAAATCAGAATGTTGAGTTCATCATCGCTGACGTTTATTATCTGCTACTGTGGTTGCTGTAAGCAATGATCAAAACGTCCTAAATTTGTTAAATTATCCACCATCCTTTTCAACACAAATCAAGATGGTGTGCGTCTATCGGGATATCTTTCAAAATATCCCGATAGATTGCAAAGCTAATGAAATGTCTTTGTGATTTAAACAGTATGCTTCTATAAATCCAAATTATTTTGGTACGCCATGGTAAGTAAATTAACACAAAAATTGCTAATAAACGAAAATGAAACTCACAATAAACAAAAGAAAAACGTAAATTTTCAAGCGTCTGTTACGCTTGAAAATTTACGTTTTCCATTTTCGAATTATTTATTTTTACTAATATCAGCCAGTTGCATGGTAATTGTGAGCTCATGAAGAAATGCATACAAGTACCTACTACACTTCATGTATCGCTTTATTATTATCATGTACTTACACCACGGAAATCTCGTATCTCAAGTGGGTAGGTCTTTGAAATGATAATGTTAATTGTTGGAAGCATGGCCAAGTCAGAGGAAATTTCCCTGAACAAAATTTTAAATAAAATGAAAAATGTTATGATCTTAGTTTCATTTAATATGCTAGGTTATTAAGGAAAAAATAATGCTTATGAGTAGCCCTTTCAAACGCTATGATAAAATACAAGTAATTTTTCTATCACATTTGGCGGGTTCGATTCCCGGTTGAGGAAGGCGATTTAAAAAAAATCTGTGAATGCAGTTCTACTTATTATTAAAGATAAAACGATGTCTTCTTTCAGTAAAATATCCTACGTTCAACATTTAATATACTTTCCCTCCGTGTGGCATGGCCGTGGGACGCCCTGTATAAGATGTATAACAATAAAACAAACTTTTGAAAAAATACAAGAAATGTAGCCGTGTGGTCACGGCAGAGCAGAATATAAGTGTCTCCACCCCTAATCTCTCCCGCGGGTGGCATATATGGGGACTTAGAGTATTAGGAAAAAACAGGTGACATATACCTCACCTGCTCTTAAAATTAAGTATAAATGTTATCAGGTTGATGCCATTTGGGCATCCAGAGATATAAACTGGATTGGTGTTAACCCTTTAATCAGGTGATAAAAGCTGCAATTTCTGCCAACACTTCTTTGAAACGTTTCGTTGTATAATATTTATCCACATTTCTCATCTTTTTATAGTCATCGCTAAATCTGCTGCTCATGTGCTTGTACTGGCATGATTATTTCGATTATTTCTATCATTTGTTTTCTTTAGTCTATCGATAGCTACATGCTCATTTAGATTAATCACTTTTCTAAGCATCTTAAAACCTACTACGCCCTAAGACGGGAACATCTGTGATTTCATCATCCTCAATTCATATGCTATGCCGTCTTAAAGATTCAGAATCCTTACATAATCCATGGATGGTCGGCATTAAAATTACAGGATTCCTTTTACAGATACCTCAAAATGGAAAATCTTCCGCCGATCCAGAAGATTATTGAGGCGGGCCCACGGAATGAAATCCACTGCATCGGAGCCTATATTGCCGACTACCTATTGCAGTGGTTTATATAAAGATTTGGCAACAGAAGTATCGCATGAAATTGTACTGCGGAAACTGACGAGATACACCGCTAAGATTCAATAATCGTACATCTCCAGGATTTGTAATGTTTTTTATAGGAACCGTGCCAAATAGAGCGATCGATTTAACAATGTATTAGTTTCTGCTTTATTAAGAGCCGTGTGGTGATGGTGACGGCAGTGTATAATACGATTGTCACCACCCTCAATTACTCCCGCGGGTGTTGTACAAGGTGACTAAGGGTAGAGACAGCTCTAAGCTGAGCACTAAGGATAGAGACGGCAGCAGCGCCATTTACGTGCTTGTTAGATGGCAATAGGACCTCACATAATTGGCGAAACGTGGGTGTTAATTCACTACTGCCTAGTAGCCTACCTAGTAGCCTACCCTTTTGGGGATAAATAGGCTAAATGTTAGAATGTATAAAATTTTATAAACTTTATAATTTTCAGCGTTCTTCGGTGACAAATTGGCTATGTTAGTGACATGAGTAGTACAGAAACCAATAAAATTGTTTATAAACAAACTCTTGTAAATTACATAATTATAAAGGCTATTTGATAATGCATTACCATCGCCAACGTTGCTTAAGAGTAGATATATACCAATATAAAAAAAATCGTAAATCCTCACTATTATTTACATGGAAGTAATAAGCCTAATGAAGATTGGTAGGTAGCAAAGGCGGAGGTCTCGGCTCGCTTCTCCGTAAAAACTTAATTAAAATGAATCTTTCGACGAGAGCCTTTTCAGACACGTTACTTTAAAAAAATAGCTTTTTATGGAGATTTTTGTGTTCATAAAAAGACTTTAGCGCTTTGAAACGCAATTTTTCCTCACGCCCTTAAGCGTGGATTAGCATTTTTAATAAATTACGACAGGAATTATCAGAGTGGCCCAAAAATCAAAAGTGTATTCTGCCCATTTCACTGAGAAATGTTTCCGGTGTGAATAAATCTCGGTTGGGGACCATAGCTAGGAAACGAGTAATAAAAGTTCGGCTGTTACGTCAGGCGAATTACACACTCGAAGTACGCGCAAGGACAACTCGAAAAGATATTAGGCCGGGACGCTTTGACGTGAAGAGTTAAGTCGGTTATCGCAGCCCATAAAATAAACGTTGATATCTCGTATACGCACCAGAGCGGGCATACATCAAAAGGTTGTTCCGGGGAGATCTCTTTAACTAACAACTACTGCTTTGAATATGTACAAGTTTTAGTTTGCCGTTGCATGCTTCGTGGCGTTGTAAAGTAGAAGGTCTAGAATTTTAGTGACGCATTTATTAATATGTGACGTTTCTATAGGGTAGGTTTTCCCTATTGATGGGAGACTACCTATAAGGAGAATGTTATTTCCCACTATTATCTGTAGAAAAAGTTATTAAGTTGTCTATTATCTGTGTATAATTGTATTATAAGTAGAAATAACGAAGGCAAATAACGTTTCGATAATAACGTACCTACTTGCAGTAATTGGTTACAAATAAGTCGGTATATAAATAAATAAATCATAATGGCTCATTAATATAAAGTACAATTACAATAACGTAAACTCATGAATCGGCAAGAAATACGATGAACATTGGAAACGTGTGTGTCACAGCCAAAAGGTTTCCAATGTTTAACATGACATGCTACGCCATCCTTTCGTAAACTACTAAGAGGCCTTGTTCTGGGAAAAATGGGCATGGAACACAACAAGGTTTGTTTGTTGTTGTATTGTGTACATCTCCAGCGTATTAGCTCCGAGTCGTTCTTTGCTTGAATGCTCGCCTATCCAATATTTAGAATACACCAACAGTCGTCTAGGTGAATATTCAACTCAACTCAGAGTTGAGCTTTGACTTTGCGGTCTCGTCTCAGTTGGTAACGAGGCGTCTACAAAGCGAATCGACGATCTGGTCAAAATTCAAAGCGATTTGTTTCGTTTGCACCTTATCTTATGCGCTCTGTTCATCGGTCTTTCTACATGGTCCTTTCTATTACCTTTTTATACGTTCACCAAAATCACCAATCTCTAAATAATAAAATGTAGATAACATAAGCAAAAATATCATCATTTATTTATGCATTTACGGAATTCACCAGTTGCGGAATTAAAATATTACCACTCAGTTTAAAACAATATTTAAATTTTTTTTAAATAGAAATCCAACAAAACGTTATTTCATCACTAGCCCTTTAATGACATCACTACTGTAGCACCGGCATTCCCTATGGATGGAAAAATAATATGCAGAATGGTGATTGCTGTTTCTAAAAACACAAATATTTTGAGTTATATTACTCTTTATGCAGGTGTACGATGTTATCTAAAACTTAGCGGTGACCCCAGTGTTCCCTACACTACAGAATAATACAAAATTAACTCAATCTTATAATATTCCTCTCAAACTTTAAGGGGGCAAAGTGGCCGGATCAAAGCGGGTCAAGAGATGCATTCCCGTATGCATCATTAGCCAGTGCCCGGGCATATTTCACGTCCGCCAAGTTTGGCCCGCGTGCTTGGCAACCGCTCAATTTTATTGTCCGGGCGAGCGGTCGTCTGAACGGGAGACTATAAAGCCAGATAAAATGAGGTTCACCTATAGCGTAAATTAGTTGCCGAAAGTTATCCTTTTGGATACTAATGCAAAATAAAAAGTTTAGTAGGGGTCGCCCGCGGCAATGTCGGTTATTATTTAACCTATAGCCTTCCTCAATAGATGGACTATCCAACATAAAAATATTTTTTCAAGTTTTGTAGTTCCTGAGATTAGCGCGTTTAACCATACAAACAAACAAACAAACTCTTCAGCTTTATAATATTAGTATAGGTATACCTATAATAAGATTATCATCCGCTCTTTAATGTCATAAATGCTGGGGCACAGGGCTTCCCTATGGATGGAAGAATATAGGGAAACTGGGTCATTATTTTTATATTGTATATTAGCCGGTTGACATTGCTTATTTTATGCAATCGCAGGCAGAGCGCGCTAAGCGAAATATTATCAGTGCTTAATAGATACGCTAGTTACACCAGAATAACACCTCAGCAAATATGTTTCTTGTATCACGAATTTCCGGTGGTTTGCGCTAAAGTTCCGACCCACGAGGCGTATGCTAAATCCGAATAAAAGTGGCCGAAAGTTTTTCTACTTTTGGTGACAAGGGGGCTGTACCTTTCCTCCCTTTGAGGAAAACGTATAACAAATCTTGCCGGGGACGAAACTATAAATCTAGTAGCCGCAGCACCATTTTCACTTTTATGTTGGCTTGTTTTGTATTAGGTATTTTTCATGTGAACAGCGAGCTCAGATTAACAGAAACATACAAAACAATTATATTTATTTTTGCTTATATTATTATCTTATGTATAAAAATCTCGTGTCACAACAGTGCTTGTTATTGAATTCGTTCGAAACGGCTTGAAATTACTCATATGACTACTACTTCCTATAGCCTTTTTAAGTCACCTGCGGGAGAGAAGACTTTCTTTAATAGAAGGACTTTTTACAGCAATACTGGGGATAAGTAGCCGTCATTTTAATCGTGCACCTATGTAATACAATAATATAATAATTGTTACCGAATATTAAACGTTGAAACGCTCGCTACGCATAAATAAATACAAAGTTTCGTTCGTTAATTGATATTGCCGGGTTTATGAACTTCAAACTATTTTGTATAATTCTACTTTAAGTGTTTGTCGGGAAGTTAATTTAATTTGACGCGAACCAAACAGTGTCTGACTTTGACAAGTATCGATTTTTTATTAGCTTCTATCTTTGCAGACAATTCGCAGCTAGACGTTGCCGTCGTGGGCGGTCTACTGGGGATCTTCTTGTGTATGCTACCCACCTATGGAGCGAAGCCATGGAGAAACAGGGTGAAGCTCTTGCAGTTTCTCTAGATATCTCCAAGGCTTTTGACAGGGTCTGGCATGCAAGCCTTATTGGCAAGCTTCCTTCATACGGAATCACCACCGAACTTTGCAACTGGATCTCAGACTTCCTGGAGGGAAGAACAATTCGAGTAGTCATTAATGGATCGTCGTCTGTTCTGCTTGCTATTAATTCCGGTGTTCCCAGGGTTCTGTCCTCTCTGCAACTCTATTACTGCTGCACATCAATGATCTGCTATTAGCTCCCAGTATCTTTGGGTACGCAGATGATAGCACAGTTTCGAAGAGGTACTTGCCTGATGCGAAGTCTGGAGCTGATGTCCGACCAATGAGGGAGGCGATGGTGGAGAGAGTGAATGCAACCCTGGAAGCTGTTTCTCTATGGGGTGCAGCCAACTTGGTTGCGTTTAATCCCTCCAAAACACAGGCTTGTCTCTTTTCGGCGAAACGGAGTCCATTCCACCTGACTCCGACTTTCCAAAATGTCTCCGTGCCGGTTAACAATCATCTCGAGCTCTTGGGTCTAGATATCTCTGCTGACCTTAATTTTGGTCGCTACATCGAGTCCATTGCCAAAACCGCTGCCAAAAAACTTGGTATCCTCTCAAAGGTCAGACGATATTTTACACCTCAGCAGCTCCTAAGCCTTCATCAAGCCCAATTTCGCTCCTGCATGGAGTACTGTTGTCACCATTGGGATGGATCTGCACAGTTATCTGATGGATGCACTGGACTCGGTAGAACGCCGTGCCATGAGACTCATAGGCAGTGACACACTCGTTAAGGCTAATCTCCAGAGCCTTGACCACCAAAGACGTGTGGCTTGCCTTTCGGTTTTTTACCGGTTACATTTTGGAGAGTGTGCGAAAGTTTTACATAGCTTAATCCACCCTGCCCCTTTCCACCACCGGACGACCAGGCGCGGCGGTTGACATTCCACCTATCCGCACAAAGCGATTTGCTTCTGCCTTCATAATGCGAACAGCTAAGGAATGGAATTCTATGCTGCGATCTGTTTTCCCGGATCAATATAATCTGGACATCTTCAAGGCCAGAGTGAACAGGCATCTTCTAGGCGAGCGTGCACCACCTTAGGCCTCATCATCGTTTTCCATCAGGCATGATTGTGGCCAAACGCTCTGCCTATGTAAATATATAAAAAAAACGATTGGTATAGCTGAAGAATAATGAATATTGGGATTTATGAAGTTAATTTTTTGTTTACGTGCTATGTGAAGTACAAAAGTAGGTAAGAGGTTTACGAAAGACATTTACGACACAATAAAGCCCAGTAGGGTTTTATTCAACAAACGAGGTGAACTAGCACCCACGTTTCGCCAATTATGTTAGGTCCCATGTAATAGGTGGCGATCCTATTGCCAGTTATCGGGCACAAAAGTCGCAGTACATTGCAAGGTGGTATAAGAGGAACGCTGCTGCCCATTCTTCATCACTGATTTATCCTTAGGTAAATTATATTCTTGATAAAATTATATTCTTATACAAATAAGCGAGGCTTGTGTCTGTTTTGTCATAATATTAAGTACAATGCTTTTAGGGACTTATTGTTTTTTTTAGCAAATCATTCACAAAGTCAGCCATAAAGTAGGTGAATATGTAGCGAATATTGCAAGTGCTAAGTAATAACTGTTCACAAATAAAATGGAAAGCTGCCAAACCACACAACTTCAGAAGAGCGCTGTTCTTACTTCACCCATTGTCTTCTAACAAATCAAAACTTTGCTATTAGAAGGCACAAACTCAGCGGCTCTTGCAAATTTATCAGTCCTTTTGCAGGACATCGCAGTTAGTCAAAGAAAACAATTTGTTTTGCTAGGATTTTAGATGTCTCAATACTCAATATATATTTATTGTAAGCCATAATGGTACAATAAGGTGGTGCGGGAATTTTATAATAGAGCATTATAGACCCCGCCAGGCATTCAAATAGGTGTTGAAGAGAAGAGAACACATTTCTTGTTTAATAATATAATGTCTGTCGCTGCGTTAGAGTTGAGAGCGTTGTTAAGCGGACGCGCAGGAGAGACCTGTCTTACGGACGCGAGCAGAGTGGGAGAAGGGTAAAACTTTTGTCTCTTGATCATAACGCACAACGCAGCTGTATACGGTATGTGTTTACCCTTATCCCACTCTCCCGCGCGTCCGCTTAACAACGCTCTCTCAACTCTAACGAAGCGACAGACATTATATTCAACAAGAAATGTGTTCTCTTCACCACCTATTTGAATGCCCGGCGGGTTCTATAATGCTCTTGTATAAAATAGCATAACTTAAGCTTTTGCCTTTAGTCCCCTGTAATTGCTGAAGGAGAGAAACCTGAGGGATATTTTAGTGGGTTGCCCCGGCGCTTATAATAGTCACACATAAAACCCCAGCCCAAGACCCGGGACCGCGGGGAACGTGAAAACTGTAATTTTGACACCCCGTAGAAAAAAAAGTGAAAGAAATAAAAAAATTAAGAATATCCAAGTGTTGGTAGACTTAATTAAAATAAATAAATAAATACTAAAACAATTGCAATCGGCCCAGGAACTCTAATCCCCCAGGAAACAGCCAATTCGACGATATGTTAACGACGCTTGTCTTTTATAAAACTACTTAATGTTCCACGTATTGTTACAGGAAAGAGGAGTAGACCATGCACTTTTCCAAGGACTTTATTATTGTGATGTGAATTGTTTCAAGTAAGTAGTTTGTGATGCTCAACAGTTCTAGTTTATTTTAAGTAAATCATCTATTAATTTAGTTGAAAAGGAATTATTAAGACAGCATTTTAACAGATATTGGGAGCGTATTCTACAAGACGTTGAAACCAACGTACTCTAACGTTGGTGTCAACGTCTTGTAGAATACGCTCCCAGCGTATTTTGCCAGCATTTTACCAGTTATTTGAGTACGTTAGTATGTTGGTAATTTGCTAGGTGTTACAGGCAGCATTCTAACAGTATAGAAGACCAGTCATGTAGTAAAGTGCACCACTTTACGACTAGCGTAACATGGAATTCCCTCATGATTATCCAGTCACTTTGCATTTTATATTTCATCGACTGTATCCTGAACATTTCATATTCCGCTTGTTAAATAATGAAAGGACGTCACTATTGCCACGTTTCCATTTTATTTCTGTAGCCACTTTTCATTTGATTTGATTCGAATAAAACTGACAAGAAGCGTTTTATTACTCCTCCATTTGGTTTTTAAATATTATTCTTCACATTGGAAAATAAAGGAGATGTTTGTTATTCGAGCGGGTTTTTTATTATTATTTTTAACTAAGGCAAACTTTGGCCGTATAATGTACCTACTCATGCGGCTGTGTTGATATTTCTAACTGGCTGAGCGAAGTATTATTAAAGTTTAAAGTTTATTGAAAAGTATTCTTTTGTATGATTTCTAGTGAAAGTTGAGAATATTTTCATTTAGTGTACATTTCGAATTCAATACCTACCACCATTGTATGTATAGTTGACTTATACTAACTTGTTTCCTATTTTTTAGATCGGTTTATAGCGGTGTCGGCGTAGTTAAATTTTTTGACTTTTAATCTTATGATACATTATATTCTTAACTTGTCTATTTACTTTATGATATTATTTTTCTATATTTTATGTATATCTATAAAACTGTTAAAATATTTAATCTTCAACAGGAACTAATATTTAAAAATGGAACGTTTACAGAACTCACACCCCAACACGATGAGTCAGCACCAGTCGTAAGCTTGAACCGCTTTAGAACGTTAGCTTCAAACACATTCGGAGCTGCGAACACTCGTTTCAGAAACAAATTAGTTTGCGGGGACTTATAACTTTAAACAGAAAATGTTTACTGCAAAATACTCACTCAGGTAATAACAACTCGCTGGGAGAGGTGGAGCGGAAATTAGAAACGTCTGCAATCTGCGGGGTCGTTCACCCATAAAAATAAAAATTGTTAGCTCTCCTCGCAACGGGGGACTAAGCGCCGCGGAGCGTTCGTCTCGTCACCATTATCTGTTGGGTATTATGCTATCTGTGGCTTTATCATTTTTCTTTGCTCCACGATGGCTCCACGTTCCACTGCTATGCTTTTCTCTATGGGATATAAGTTTTGATGGATATAAGCAGAGTATTTTTTTTAACTCGTACAATGTCAGTGGAATCCTTTTAAGGTAGGTAGTTTACGTCATAATTCAAAACTTAGCTTGTCTGGCATGTGTTGGAATTTATTATGGGCCTAAATATTTGTCCTTGAGCGCAAAGCTCAAAGTGCCTTCCGAAAAAGTAGAAAATCAAGATAAAAATTGTTGTATTTTTCTTTAGGTTTTCTGGCTCGTTTTTAATTTGGATGTTTGTCCTTTGTTACGTTACTTACATTACATATTTTTCCTTATTTATTTAATTATTCATTAAAATAATTCAGCTTCGACAACGGGACTATCTCAGGGATGCCAGACAGACACTGAAAAACTCTATACGAAATTCTCGATTTCAAGCCGGCTAATCAGTAGAAAAACCCAGTAGATGCTGTAAAGGCTCCTCCCCGGCCAGCCTAGGTTCTTCAAAAAAGTCCGTTCGATAGCCGAACATTAACGTTGAGCTCCTCTGTTTAAGTAAATTTTTAAATGCCTATATTCGTATTATAATAATGTTTTAGTTTAATAATTACCTAAAATATTGAACAATTGACGTCATATATCGTTATCTATGAGGATTATGAGTGAATTGTATTGTTAGTGAATTACAGTGTCTCAGCTCGAATGACAATTGACATAGACTTGCTGTAATGTTTAGTGATTGACCCAAGTTGAAGTGCTCTAAAAGTGTATAAAAGTGACTTTTTCGGACAAAACATATTAATAACATGAAAAAACTGGGAAAATTAAAATTTTATTAACATCGTAATCGTGAGTGTTTGTTGGGTAGAAAGAAAATTTATAATAAATTCAAATACGAAACACCGCAACTCAAAGACTCAATCATAGGCCAAAATACAAGGTGTAATTTCGCCACACATTAGCGTCCTATAAGTGATGCCGCGTCGTTAACATAGGACTGAGAAACCGACGAATGCGAGTTCAAATCCTTACCACAAACTAATATTATAATATTTTTTAAATTTAGTTTCGTTACTGCTTTGTGGTGTAATAGGACTATGATTAACGAAATTTAATTTCAATTACGTGTCTCTTTCGATTGATTAAAAAACGGCGCCCCCGAATAAGAAGCCCGTTGGTCACTGTGTGCTGCTGCTACGTACTGCGGCTATTCCTACAGCAGACTTCGCATTGCGTTATTTCGAACCATTGCTGCTGACGCCTTTTATTGACTTCGAAAAGAGAAAAATGTCCACCAATACGCAGATAAGCAAGTGCGCGGGTTGTCACCGGGTGCCCCCAAATAAAGATGTCCTTAAGTGTTCTACTTGCAAAGCAATTTACGATCTTGATTGCGCAAATGTGTCTTGCAAGAGGTATTCCGTGATGAAACCACGATACAAAAACAGTTGGAAATGCCCGGCGTGCCAGTGCAATCAACCTAAGACAGGCAACTTAAATACCCCCGTTCGTCTGATACCGGCAAGTGAGACTGACTCAAATGACGATACCGGACATACCAACGTCACCTTACGAAGCAAGCAAAATACTCAATTCCATCAAAATTTCATGACCTCATTAACAGAGGAAAGATTCCGCGAGATTATCGAAGCTGAAATTACGAAATCAAATGCTACCACCATCGTTGAACTCAAGAATATAAGTGGAAAAATAACAGAGTTTCATGATTCTCTTAATTTTCTTAATCATAAGTTTGAGGAAATGAAAACCAGCCTAGATGAAAAAACTGCTAATATCGCCGCTCTAAAAAGGGAAAACGATGAACTAAAAACCTCTTTGAAGGATGTAACGACTCGCCTAAATTCTGTTGAACTACATATGCGAGAAAGTAACATCGAGGTCAATGGTATTCCCGAAAACCGGAATGAAAACTTATTGGACACTATAGTTCAGCTGGCTAAAGCAGTAGATAATCCAATAAAACATGAAGATGTCGTCCAGGTCACAAGAGTTGCTAAAATATCGAAAAACAATGAAAGACCCCGCGCTGTAGTAGTTAAACTACGCAACTCACGAGTTCGTGACTCAGTTCTGGCTGCCGTCACCAAATTTAACAAAAAGCACACTCAAGATAAACTGTGCTCCCAACATCTTGGCATAGGCGGTACACGATCCCCTGTTTACGTATCAGAACATCTGACACCAGGAAATAAATACCTACACGCTGCTACCCGCATGAAAGCTAAAGAACTATCGTACAAGTTTGTTTGGGTCCGTAATGGGCGTATCTACGTGCGCAAGAACGAAACGACTCAGGCAGCTCTCATAAAAAGTGTTGATAGTCTTAATTATCTAGCTTAGTTTTAATTTATCTAAGAAAATGTTATGTGGATTGGTCAGGTGTCGAGCTGGATATATACTATCAAAATGTACAAGGTTTGAGAACAAAAACAAACTATCTTCTCAAAAACGTTCTAACCACTAACCATAGGGTCATAGCATTCACTGAAACTTGGCTAAATGAAAAGATCTCGAGCAATGAAATAATTGATGGCAGATATAAAGTATACCGTAGGGACCGCGTTAGTTCCTCTAAAAAAGATGGTGGAGGCGTTATGTTGGCTGTTTCCCGGGATATACCGTCAACTCGAGAAACTAATTGGGAATCTGATGCAGAAGATCTCTGGGTAACTTTACACGTGAAAATCGATAAAATTGTTAAAAAAATCTCCATTTGTGTTATTTACTTACCTCCACCTGTCAAGTTGGAGTTCCTATCACGATTTTTAGAAAACATAGACAGCAAGTTGAACCAATGCGATGATCTTGTGATTCTTGAAGATTTTAACCTTGGTTTTATTCATTGGGATAAGAAGGACGGCCACTCAGAAATGTTTCCCTCCAATTACGATTCCTTACTAGGACATACACTTATTGATGCCATAAGAGTTAACAACCTTTACCAGTTTAATAATATAAGAAACAAGGACAATAGATATCTCGACTTGATCTTAAGTAGTTCCAGAAACTTTTTTGTTAAAAGTCCCCTAATTGAATTAGTCAAGTGTAATCAATACCATCCTGCTCTATTATTAACTTTATCTCCCTGTGATGTTGACTACCTTCGTCCAAAGAATAATGTTAGATATAATTTTTATAAGGCTAACTATGAGGCAATAGTCCATAAGCTCAAATCTGTAAACTGGCTCACTGAACTGTCTCATTGCGAAGACATTAATTTCAAGGTCGATTACTTTTACAAAGTCTTGTATGAATTTGTGGAGGAGAATGTACCCAAGAAAAAAATTGTCCAATCGAAATTCCCCCTTTGGTTTAGTCCAGCACTCATTAAGCTATTATCAGAAAAGAACAAAACCCGCAAACGGTACCTGAAATACGGCAATCCGCGTGATGAACTAGAGTTCCACTTGCTACGCAATCGGTGCCATAGGCTTTACGATACCTGTCTCCGAGACTATAAAAATACTATAGAGTCAAATATTACCACTAATCCTAAAGCTTTTTGGGGTTATATAAAACACAAAAGAGATGGACCTTCGTCAATACCAGCAGAAATGCAACTGAATGACACAGTTGCTAAATCTGGTGTTGATATTGCTAATCTGTTTGCATCAAAAACTGTTCAATCAAAATCAAAAACTGTTATAGCGAATGTTTAATGTATATGTTGTTGGTGTGCCTAATAAATAAATAAATAAATAAATAAAAAAGTATGAGTCGTGAGGTCTTACCGAGTGTCTGTCAGTTCTGTACGTACAGGTCATTGATAGCAATATCAAAAATGCTACAGGGCAGACTTTGGGGCGCCTATAGGGCAGTTTGATGATTCGCCGCCCTAGGCGTATATCCCGTATAATCTGACCTACTTATCAAAGCCAGTCACTCTTATTGCGAAGAAAATAAGGTTGTTGTAGGTTGAAATTCCAAAATAGGATGAATACCTTCGACTATTCTATTTGTAGTAAAACTAATTAAGCGAACGCCATGACGGAAATTAATTCATTCTTTTAGTTTTTAACAGACGACCTTCACTGATGTAATTAGAACAGTTCCAGTCTTAATACTGTTGGTCAATGGCGTACATATTAAACAAGTTTCATGTGAATTAAGAGATTTAGAAATTACGTTGAGCTTGCAGCCTGAGTCCGCGTTCAATTTGCATAGTGTACAGACAGACCACAAGCACGCCAGGTTACCGCAAGCTGTCAGATTTTCCCAAACAGTTTTGCATTTTATCAGAAAGACATTAGGGTCGGAAATCGGTTGCAAAAATTTTACGGCTTGGTCTGACTCTTTGCTCATGACTGTACTTAGAGTAATGTCAGTGTCATAAAGTCTGACTCTATGTTCAAAATTTCTCCGCGTGAGTCACGGATTATGTTAAATTTTTATTCAACATAACTTGTTTTGAGATGATACATAAGTCTGTCAGTCGGACGTAGCTTAGCGAGAAGAATTCAAAGCACAACAATCCACATACGATTTAATATTGAATGAACTTCAAGATTTATTTTTAGCAATAGAGATATAGTGTAGCGCTTGGTGACGGCAGAGCGGAACTTAACCACCACCGTGGTCTAATGGTTCGTCCACCGGAATGAAGATTCAGAGGTCCCGGGTTCGATCCCCAGGGGGGTACAACTTTGTGCTCGGTTTGGTTGGTGGTAGGACTTCTTTGAAGTCCGCCTGGCTAGCTAACCACCAGCTTATCAAAATCTGTCGCCATAATAATAATGTTAACAGCATTATTGTGTTCCGACAATGTGTGATACACCCAGCCCCTCTGTGGTTGAGGGTTCCAGGTACAGCTCGATTCCATCTTCAGCCCTTATCGTCACTTACCATCAGGTGAGATGAAGGACAAGAGCTTCCCTGTCTAACATAAAAAAAATCAATTGCCACCACCCCCAATCTCTCTCGTGGGTGTCGTACAAGGCGGTAAATGGTAAAGGCAGCAATGAGCAATGGGCAGCGACGTTCATCTTAGATTACATAGCAATACACTGCGATTCACGTGCCAGATAGATGGTAATAGGAATGGATATGGGACCTAACATAATTGGCGAATTGTGGGAGTAAATTCACCTCTGCTTCATTATCTCGCTTTTCTCCCCTAAGGGGGGACCCCGTAGGGGAGAAAAACGAGATTTATGTATGTATGTAGGTACTTCTGTTAAGATAATCTGCTTTGGCTTAAGGGGACATAATGGCAGAACCGTCAGATTATAGGAAAGTTGCTATCCATTCGACAAAATTTTTGCTTACTGTGTTAATATAATAAAACTTTTGCTAACGACACAAAAATCCTAAGTTACGAAATGGGTCAACAAAACATTTACGATCACAATAACAATAATGGTGCACTACCCGTGGGAGTGAGCTCATCTGTTGTTCTATATTACAAATATTTCAGCAAATTACGATACCATCAAAATACTTCAGGGGAAGATTCGTCGGAATTATTTATTTCGGAGGCAGCGCCAAAAGCGCAGTGTAATATTTAAGTATGTATAAATTTCGGGGGCGCTTTCGGCGGCATATGAAACGAATTCATTTAATATTTATTCCAATCTGAAGTGCTGTTTGCGCGTCGTTTGGATTTGTATATTAATAGTACTGTATTGTAACGTCAGTGCAATGTAGCATATTAAATTAAATTGTAGGTTAACTTAAAGTATTTTGTCTATACAACCAAGGGACCTACCCAAGTAGCAAACGATGCAATTTTTCTATCGAACAAATGTAAATTTTTGACAACTACCCTTATATTTGACAGGACAAGCGCCATGTTTTTTATAGGGAGAATGTGTGCACGCTGGCTTAATGTGGTTTGGTGGGTATTAACAAGGCAGATGCAGCCACGATCATCGGCTTAATGTATTTCCGAAGCACATAAGAAATCAGGATAATATTTTTTTGGTCATCTATCCAATGACGGGCCTTAGCGAACATTGCTTAGCGCGAGCTTATCGCGGGCCGAGCGCGAGAAGCCACTGCGCCATAGAACTCCCCTCGATAAGCTCATATTATTGACGAAACTCAATTCAAAAAAAAAAGAAATTCACATCATCCCACCACAGAATCTGTAATGGAGATTGTTTTTAAAATAAAGTAAATAAATTGGGAAACTTTGCACGTTTTAAAGTGGCCGCCCCAAGGTGCTGATAAAGTTGGAAAGTTACTTTTTATTCCCCCCTTTCGAGGAAACAGAAGTGGGGCCCGGCTACGATGAGCAGTATCTATCGCAGATTTTGTCAAGTGTCGACCCGGTGAAGTGTGGCAAACACTGATAAATTCACCCTAAACACCGCTAAATGAGAAAACGGATTGAGATATACACAATAATGGTTAATTTTTCTTGTGATTTTAATTTATTAGCTAAAACTGTAAATATACAACTGTAATAACTGTAATAAAAATAAAAAAATAAAAAAATAAGTAAATAAATAAATAAATAAATAAATAAATAAATAAATAAATAAATAAATAAATAAATAAATAAATAAATAAATAAATAAATAAATAAGTAAGTAAGTAAGTAAGTTCTAGATAGATAGATTCCCGCATCAAGAATGTAATTTTTGGAACTTTTCTATTTTTTTTACTTACCTTTTTTAATTTTCTGACCCCAATATTCTTTGTAAACTTGCATTTTTTAATCTTGTTAGCAGTGTATGATCGTGAGTTGGTTATCTTACTGATCAAATTAAATTATACATTTCAAATACTTTATAAAATAACTTGGGCGATTGTCACAATATTCTCATTGTCATACCAGGCAGCGTTGTGCAGGAGTACGTGATACATCACAATGTTGCGGGTAAGTATCACGATTTGTATTAAAACACGCGTATTTTATTTCTATCCATGTTGATAAATATTCAGAAATCTTATCTGTTACTACTAAATATTGTTATATAACTTCGACTCTATTATTAAAAAAAACTTTTGGTAACCGTTCTGACCTACATTTCTTCGTAAGAACCCAGGTTATAAAAAATAAAACGTGAAAACACTTTGTTCAATCCACAAACTTTGCCAGAAGGGAACTTTTCCGAATTCAAACAGCCTCGTACAAACTACTTACGTTTAAATTTGAATAACGGAGCGCCCTCAACATTAACTCGAAATTAATCAGACTAAAGATTCAGGGTCAACAGCGAAGACTTTTAACATCAAAGGGTTGGCCTCCACTGTGCGGAGGGCCCTTGACGGCTAACGAACGGCGCAGGAGAAATGCTACCACTTGTACTAGTTAGCGACTGAGTGAGTAACTGCCTCACTGGCCAAGGTCACTGCAACTTGTACTTAAACTTATTTAAATAAAGAATATTGTTCGAAAGAAAAAAATCGAAAAATTATTCCTTTTCAGACCTATTTTTCTTTGTAGATCGCATAGCATACCTGTAAATGTTTTTTAAGTTGCGTCTCTCTTGTATTAAATGAACGACGTGATAATGATATGATAATGATATAAACATTGTCTCTTAACATAAACATTGCCACGTTTTGAACCCGAGACCTACGGCTGATATCCAACGATCTGACCATTCGACCAAACTAGCCTGCGGTTTTGTGGATATTAGTTTAAAAAATTATGTAACCGTGTAAACACTAGGGGCGCTCTAATGGTTTCTTCTAAAATTTGGATCTCTTCTTATTTGTGTGTTAATTCATAGGCGATAATAATAACTAAAGTTTGCTCTAAAGCCGTCAGTCATCACGCATCACCAAATGCCTCTATGACTCTCTATTTCTGAAATAAGTGCTTATTTTAGCTCGCCACATCCACTAGCTCATAGTGGCAGTGGAATTCCAATAGTCAAGCAATAACCTGTCCCCTCGAAAGCAAAACGAACCAGCGGAATATCTGGACATAATCCTTGTGTCGGGCTTCGGGCTTACCTATAATACCGAACACACATCCGCGAACAGACCCCTGAGAAATTCTCTCACTGGCTCTGTTTTAAAGTTTAATGAGGCTTGCCAGTGCACGGACCAAGTTGCCTACTCAATTATTGTTTTTTTTTTCTCTCTTTATTGACCTATCTTTGGGTACGCTTATTATAGTATACATTCACAAATCACGCCTGTTTATCCCCAAAGAGTCAATAATAATTATGGTAGTAGTATTTTTCAATACAAGGAAAAACGCATAGGTAGATACATCCATCAGTCACGCATTTTTATCTCATTAGGGGTTGACAGAAGTGCATTTCGCCAATTAAATTATGTCTCATGTAATAGTGCGGAATATCTATCGGGCACATAATTAAAGTATTGTGTGTTTCTTTATTATTAAGAAATAATAAATAAATAATGATAACACTCACACCCCTCATCTATCCCAAAGTAATCAGCATAAGTACTTGTATGTTACGTACTGTAGATGCCGGACAAATATTTACTTATTATGTATAAACATTCGAAATATACTACATAAGTGTGCAACCATGACTCGAAAACAAATGTATGGGTTCATCACAAAGTTTCGCCCCTACCAGGATTCGAACCCTGGACCTACCCTCGATAGCCATCGGTCTGACCATTCTACTGAACCGGCCGTCAAGTCCATTTATTGATGATGTACCATCAATCTCTCCCGATGTTCATATTCGCTGAGAGCGTTCATGTTTGTGAACGTGGAATAACGCTGAGCCACAGTTTACCCAAAACAGTAATACGTCTTCATACAAACTGGCCACTGACAATTAGAATGTATGCCGTGTAGGCACGCATTGTAACGCATACATTGACATAAAATAAGGGGGCATAAGGGTTCGGTGTGATTGCGCGTGTACAAAGTGATTGCACTTTCTCTCGCTGTTCGTTCCCGCCCGGCACATTTGCGATGTTACAACCTTAGCGTCAACGCAGAGTGGGCTAATGACTCGCCGACAGGCCGTAGATAAACTACTGTTCTGGGTGTACTGTGGCAGAGCGTTCGAATCGGAAAACCAATGCAGACGCAGACGGGGAGGATATTGTGTTTGTTTCGCGTGCACGAGCGCAATCATACCTTCGTTGTTCACTTTGAATGTAGGCGCGTTATTTGCTTGCAATTGCGATCGTTGCTTTATTCATGGTCGCGGGGTGAAATCGTTTCCCCCTTACTGCTTGTTTGACACTTAACATAATAATGAACGAACCTGAAATGCTGACTTACACTGTGGCGGGTAAAGGTTAGAGAAATTTCTGCATGTATTGGTTGACCGAGTGGTATAGGTGTCGTGGCCAAATCGTAGAATTGATCACTTCATGATGTGGCCGACCATTTCATGAAATGGTGGCATTTCATGAAATGGCCAACTAAAACTGACCATATCATGATAATGGTCTGGGCAGATCAATGAATAAACAACGTTTAACGATATGAACAGCTAAACGCACGGCTATTTCATGATATGGCAAACATTATTAATCATATCGTAAAATAGTTACATTAACCACCGTTAGAGGCGCTTATTTCGATTTGTTTTTGTGATGCATCATGGCGGCGGACAATTATCTTATTAAACAAACTATTAGTAATGTTGTAATGGAAGATAAAAGTGAAGTAAAATGTCGTTACGACAACAAATTACTAGAATTTTATGTTTTAAGTCACGCAAAAAACGAGCGCAGCGTAAAAATACTAAACATTAAGTACAATAATGATATGGCCAAACGTGGATGGACATATCATCAAACGTTGACGTTTCAACGATATGGTCAGTTTTAGCTGTCCACTTCATCAAATGCAACCATTTCATGAAATGGTCGGCCACATCATGAAGTGATCAATTCTACGATTTGGCCAGATCTATACCACTCGGTCCGGAAAGCAGAGGACGCAGATCAAATCCCCGCATCAAGATTTTAGAACTTTTTCCAACAACAATTTTCTTTGTAATATATTGAATGAAACCTGAAATTATGAATCGCTTGAGTCCGTCTGACCAATATAAACGGAAAAGGGAATATACTGCGCCGATTTCAGATGCACTGTTAACATGGGTGGAAGATGATTGTTTAAAATTTAGGTGGTTATAGCAACAACTAAAACAAATAAATGAACTCCATACAACGGTGAATGAGCACTGATAGTAATGCGACTAATTTGATGTAAGCTAACTAAATGACAGGCACTTACGCCTCGCACGGCTAAATCAATTATCTTGTCCGTATTGCAACGATTCCTGCGATGTTACTTCGTGCTAGCACAATGCCTCTATTAGTAAATCGGCCTGTGTGGTCCTTCTGCAGCAATATGTCTTCCCAAATTACACGGGAGTCCGATACTAAATGTGGATTGTGCAAAGGCATCGATTTCGAACTATGTTAAGGTGCCATTTGAGATTTAGATCTTTTAATTCAATTCCAATGTGCATTAATATAAATATGTTTTTAAGAACTTGGAGCTGTTCTTGACAATAAAATCAAGACAGTCATTAATATTTCACAATTTTTTATATAATAAAAATTTTGAGTTGCATCTCCCGTGTATTAAAAATGTTCTAATATATATGAAGTTTTTAGTGGTACATTTTTTGAGTTATTTTTTTATTAAGTGAGTGTGAAGGCAGTAAATTATTTAATAAACACTAAACTAGTCTCTCTGTCTCTACATTATCAAGATGGCTCATAAACGAATCATCCCATTAATTTGTTATTATTACCTACTAACTCACCGTTCCAATGAAATAATTGAGCAAAACACCTAATGGCACAAACGATGTTATACTACGTGCAGTTCGGAAGCAGGCCGCTAATGAAGATGCATCACAAACATTTTTCATAACTTAGAACATAAATTTCATGCCGCACGCGAACGGGGCGAAATATTTTATTATGGAAAGAAAGATTTGATTTTTTTCCAATATTCGTCAAAGTAATAAATAATAGAACAGGGTCCTCTGAATAAGTTGAATTTTACTTGCCTTATTTTTACAGAGTGTTGTTGTTTTTCGTCTTTATTTTATTTCTAAAATAATTATTCTTGAACTAATTACTTTTTTAATCCAAAAAGCAAACAGTACTGTTGACTGTCTGCTTACATTCCTATCTAATAGCCCTGGAAACATTAACAACAATAACAGAAGACAATAATTAATGTAGGTACAAAATACCCTTCTAATTGAGCATAGACATATTCAAATTGAGTGACTTATTTTGTAATCTATTCGATTTTAATTTCAACATTACGTAAATGTTAGAAAAATTAGTAAAAAGATTTTGGTGGTTAGAAAAAGAATTTCCAATAATTGTGGTCTTGATACGGGAATCGAACGTTCGCTGCTATCCGGGCAGGTGCCTGACCGCTCGGCCAACCTAGACTTGTCTTGGTTCTTTTTTCTAACCAACAAAATCTTTGTTATTTTGTAATTTTAATAATATTTCTTTTTATATTGGCGATTCAACATTGCTACTCAATGTCCTGGTTTAGCGAATACAAACTAATATCGCCTATTTACGGAATTCCATTTAGCTTTCTGTCACGTACGTTAGGACTGGGTAATATCACTCACACGAGCTCACCTGGAAGCCATAAAGTAGTTACTGCTATCAGGGCACAAAGACGGATTTAATTGATTTACTGCTGTCTCCGGATGTCTCCTTATCTTGAGAGCACCTTATTAAATTAGATGCAAAATCTGGTGTCGCTCAAGCGTACATTTGCTAGATATTCTCATCACATTGTCACTATGAAATTTAAAGTGAATTTAAAGCTTTCATTATCTCCATGATCAACTTTTAGCAGTAGTTTTCTCATTCTCCATCGTGGCCGAGCAATCGAAACGGACACGAAAAATAACATTTATATATGCAGAGGAAATTATGTTTCAGGTATGTTATTAAAATGGCTAGACGGTCAGACCTTCCGATCTAAATTTTTATAGCACGATAGGCAATCCTTGTTTTTTCGTATTTATAAGGTATGCTACAGAAAAATTGGGATTTTAAGTGGTGTGGGGTACAAACAAAATAATTATTATTGGATTAAATGTTCAATTCACGAGTGTCGGATTTCTTACTTTGTTTGCCATGTTGCTCTGTAGTGAACTGGATCAGTGATCAATCCTTCATGGTTTTATTACTAAAATACTTATATATTTTAGAGATCCTATTCAGATCCATACCTATATACAAATTGGTTTCTTGAATACATGTGAATGGTCGTAATTGAAAAGCTGAGTGTTTCTCTTGTAACATTTGATATGGCATTCGATACAATCAGGTTAATCTATCTTCCTACAAATGCCCTCTTATAGAAAGTAACCTTGGTTGTGTTATTATTGCATCTTTTCATATCTCTATTGGATCCATCTTCAAGTGAATACAAGTTCAGATATGCCCCGCGACAGATGTCTTAGTATTTCGTATTGGACGAATTTCATTTCAGTGGGATCTTTTTGGTCTGAGATAGAAAAATTGTGTGGGGGGCTTAGCTACGTTTTGTTTGAGGCTCTAAACAACACACAACAAACGTTATGGCTTAGTTTCGACACTAATTTGAGTATCTTGTATTACTTGTTTTGACTTAGATTTTACAGCCGGCTGCCTGACACTAACCCTCTTTGGGATAGTAATACTTTAATTCAGTATAATTATAATTTTTGAGTAGATTAATTCAGAGAGTAACAGAATACGGTTGAACAAATTGAAATAAAACTTAAAGGTGTCGTGTCAAACAGTCATTCTTAAACACTTGCACAGCGATAGCTACTCTCCAGACACTCGAGAGAGTTGAATGGCCGAGAAATTGCTTTTTCAAATAAAACACAATAATATTAGTGGCAATTTGAATTGTTTTACAGAATCGGAGATGCTTCAAAATTTCAGCGTGGATATGACAGATTATGCTGATATAAATTTTCTTATGATTTTATTTGTGCTTTGTATTGTGTTATAATAATGTCGTTATAAATATAAACATATTCTAGACTAGAGAAAAATGTAATTCAGAACCACTTAAACTTTGTAAGTAACTTTTTATAGTGGCATTTAGGTTTAATTCTAAAACAGTTTTCTTAATTCTAGCTTTAAAAAAGTAAAACATGCCTTATAGAGACCGCTTCTCATCGTGGAATAATATTCTGTCAGTATATCTTATTACTATAATATTTTATAGTATCTCTGATACATAAATTACGCCTGTTTATCCCCGAAAGTGTATATAGGCAGACTTGTACTCCTATATTTCGCAGCTATTATATGTAAAGTCCCATGTAATAGGAAGAGAGTCTATTGGCATCTGCCGCGCGTTAATCGCATTACCTAGTAAACAGTAACAGTATAAAGCATTCGTGATAAGACCACTACATTATTATGTATAATATCTTCAAATAATACACCAGTTAGTACGTACATATATACATACATAAATCACGCCTATATCCCCGAAGGGGTAGGCAGAGGTGAACTAGCACCCACGTTTCGCAAATTATGTTAGGTCCCATGTAATAGGTGGCGAGCCCATTGCCATACATCGGGCACAAAAGTCGCAGTACATTGCTATTGCTAGGTGGTATTAGAGGAACGCTGCTGCCCATTCCTCATCATTGATTTATCCTTAGTCGCTTTGTACGACACCCACGGGAGAGATTTGGGGTGGTGACAATTGTAGGCACCAGTTATTACTTTGATAAATTGGATGTAAGTATTTCAATACTCTTAAAAAATGTCATTATCACTAATAATTTAATAGATACGTATCTCTTTACACAGGAATTAAAGTGTTTCATTAAGTATTTACTTACGGCAACACTTGTAGGTACTGCCGTCTCTAGGAATAATTAAATAACTTCTCGTCCTCGACAAATTGACATATACAAGTTCACCATTAAATAAAGCTTTCTCTGACAAGTATCGAGTTGTGGCGTTCTTGTAATGCGACCGCCTTTGATTGTTTGTCTATGTTTGACAAACACAAAGTTTTTCACTAAGTGACAGTTGTCAAATTATTTAGATGAGAATTTTATTCCGAGCTAGAGAGTATGGTTATTTTCTAAGCCTTATAAATATTATTTCCAATTTATGTTTACTGTCCAGTTTGTATATATTGTAACCGTGTATATATTTAGAAGTACAGTCAGTTACGTTTATGAACCCTGCCTTTTACTACCACGGAACACATCCGCAACCACCAAGATTGCACCCGGCCATACAACTTCCCAAATTGGTGACCCCGACGTGATCGTCAAGAGCTTTGGGTGTAATATCATTGGCAATTGACCGGCACGGGATGGGAAGCTGCGTTGGACATGCGGATAGCCACTACGAAGAAATTTTCGTCGTGTGAGACGGTACCACATCCCAAGCTGTGGCGTCGAGCGCCCCCTGGCGCATTCACCGTTTCCTACATTCGGAAGTTCGAGTGACGTCTCCGTGGGAGTTGCAGTTGGACACATGCATGCATTGGACTAACTGCGCATTATACCATTTGTGCACATCGCTCACGCAAGTACTATCGGCATCATTATTTGGAGTATTTTTTAAACATTTTATTATTATTCCAAGTAATGATTTTTAGTTAGTTGTGTAAAGCGTGTTCGGAGTATTGATTTTTACGTTATTTTATGAAAATTATTTTTTTCAACTTGTGTAATGTGACATAGGAAATATTTCGTTTGTTTTTCGTGTGTATTTTTTCGCGTGGTTTGAACAATTTGTTTACATTGTTTTTTGTTTTTACGTGTAATGTTGTCTGCATATTGACATCTTATGTTATTTTTGTTGACATGTCGACATATAAATTTTTAGACGTTTGTGTTTTGTTTTCGCCACACACGCGCCCACGGAATAGCAATTTTTCTTTTCTGTCCGTTCTCTCTCTATTTTATACAAATTAATTTTAATTTACTTTTGTTTATAAATTTAGTAGCGTGTTTTCGTTTATAATGGCTGACGAACTACGTTCGGGTTTGGCAGCCCTTGAGGCAGAAAATGCAGTTTTGCGTAATCTGCGTGACCAAAGTATATCCCAATCTCAACGGGAGGGCGAGGTATGTCGCGTGAGTGTCAAACTTTCCCCTTTTTGGTCTGATAGGGTGACAGTGTGGTTCGCACAGGCTGAGGCACAGTTTTTGCTTGCTGGTATCAACACTGATGCCACGATGTACAGTCATGTCCTTAGCCAGATTGACCACAGGATTGCCGGCGAAATCGAGGACATCGTTGTCAACCTACCGGTTGAAGGTAAGTATCAGAAGCTAAAGGAGACCTTAATCAGCAGACTTTCGTCATCAGAGGAACAGCGAGTGAGGCGCCTTCTTGGTGACGAAGAACTCGGGGATCGGAGACCATCCCAATTTCTCCGTCACTTGCGCTCGCTCGCGGGAACGGCTCTCTCGGACGTTAACATCTTGCGGCAATTATGGTTACGTCGTTTACCACAGCACGTACAGGGGATTTTGGCTGCACAAGCTGACTTATCCCTCGATAGAATCGCAGATATAGCTGACAAGATTTTGGAAGCTCAGCCTAGCTCTTCCAAGTATGCTGTTGCCACGCCCTCGCTCGATACCGTTATGGCTCGATTAGAAGAATTAACTAAGCAAGTTGCTGTTTTATCGACCGGTTCTTCTGTTCGATCTCGAAACCGTTCTTCTTCCAGAAGCCAGGCGACATCACGCAGTAGCACACCTGGTAGTAAACGGTGTTGGTACCATCGCACATTTGGTGCGAATGCCAGCAAGTGTATTGCTCCATGCAATTGTGCGTCGGAAAACCACACAAGCAATCAGTAGCGGCGGCATCTGATTGCAAGCCCATCCAACATCACGGCCGCCGTCTATTTGTCACTGACCGTATCACAAAGCGTCAATTTTTGATTGACACTGGTTCGGATCTTTGTTGTTACCCCCGCAGCTGGTTGTCAGTTCCGCGAAAATCTTCGGACTATGAACTTAACGCCGCTAACGGGAGTAGTATTAAGACATATGGCACTATTCATTTAAACCTCAACTTTGGTCTTCGACGAGCATTTGTTTGGGATTTTGTTGTTGCTGATGTTACGACAGCGATCATTGGCTCAGACTTTTTAAGTTATTACCATCTTTTGCCAGATTGCCGACTCAAGAAGTTGATGGATGGCGTAACGAATTTGTCAGCACCCGCGATTGCAGCAATGTCGGAACAGCTTAGTGTCAAGGTTGTCGTTTCAGGAGATTCCAATTTTGTTAAACTGCTCGCCGAGTTTCCAGAAATCACTCGGCCTCCTGGAATCCCTCGTAATGTTTTGCACAATACTGTGCACTACATTAAGACTACGGATGGCCCGCCTATTTCGTGTCGTCCTCGTCGTCTGGCGCCTCAGAAGTTGATAGCAGCAAAAAAGGAGTTCGACAACATGATCCAAGCTGGCATTGCACGTCCTTCTAAGAGCGCCTGGTCGTCTCCGCTACACATGACCTTGAAAAGGACAGTAGTTGGCGACCTTGTGGCGACTACCGATCCCTTAACGCCAGAACTGTCCCTGATCGGTACCCAGTCCGTCACATAAATGATTTCGCTCATAATCTCGCAGGATCTAAGGTTTTTAGCCTAATAGATCTCGTGAAAGCATATCATCAGATCCCGGTATTTGAAGAGGATATACCGAAGACAGCCATCGTTACCCCGTTTGGCCTCTTCGAATTTCCCTTCATGACCTTTGGCCTTCGAAACGCTGGTCAAACTTTCCAGAGGTTTATCGATGAGGTCACACGGGGTCTTGATTTCTGTTTTCCGTACGTGGATGACATTCTTATTTTCTCTGCGGATGAGGCTCTCCACTGCGAACATCTGCGTATCCTCTTCAAACGCCTTCAGGAGTATGGAGTTGTCATAAACTCATCGAAGTGTACTTACGGCGTTCGGGAACTTACCTTCCTTGGTTTTCATGTCAGCCCAGAAGGTACAAGCCCTCCTCAGGATCGCGTTCAAGCTATTTTGGATTTTCCAGCTCCGAAAACCGTCCAGGGCGTGCGTCGTTTTCTCGGTATGTTAAACTACTACCGTCGATTCGTACCCCAGGCCGCGCAATTTCAAGCTCCATTGATTGATGCAGTAGTTGCCACAAATGGTAAAGGTAATAAACCGTTCACATGGTCGCCTGAACTACTGGAGCAATTTGAAGTTTGCAAACGGAGTTTGTCCAGGGCTACGCAATTGCAACATCCGGCTAATGACGCACCTCTTGGACTGTTTACAGATGCATCTTCGGTACATATTGGGTCCTGTCTTCAACAGCGAGTCGATGGTGAGTGGTTTCCTTTTGCTTTCTTTAGTAAGAAACTTAATAAAAAGCAGACAGAGTGGCCGACTTACTATCGAGAGTTGCTGGCGGTGTACGAAAGTGTACAGCATTTCCGCTATATTTTGGAGGTTCAGAGCGTCACTATTTATACGGATCATAAGCCATTGCTGTACGCTTTCGTACAGCGCAGGGAAAAACTGCCCCCTGCCCAATTAAATCAGCTATCTTTTATTAGCCAATTTACAACTGATATTAAGTATATTAAAGGTGAGGACAATGTCGTGGCTGACGCCTTATCTCGAGTCGAAGCTATTGCTCTTGAACAGGACTATGAAGCCCTCGCGAAGTCGCAAGAGTCAGATAACGAACTATCAGACATGCGTCAGAGCTCCAGTCTCCAGTTGACAAGCGTCGTCGTTCCTGGTACAAACGTTTCCATTTTTTGTGATGTATCCACAGGCAAGCCACGTCCATATTTGACCCCTTCCTTTCGCAAAGCAGTTTTCGATAAGTTTCATAACTTAAGCCATCCTGGCGCACGTGCAACTGCTCGCCTTTTGACAGAGCGTTATGTCTGGCCTTCTGTCAATAAGGATTGTAAGCAGTGGGCACGCGCTTGCGAGGTTTGTCAACGAGCTAAGGTCTCACGTCATAATTCTTCTCCGTTAGGTGATTTCAATCTTCCATCTGGTCGTTTCAGTCACATACACATTGACATTATTGGTCCTCTACCTTTATGCAATGAGTATCGCTATTGTTTGACAGCAATTGACAGAGTAACCAGATGGCCTGAGGTTTGGCCTATGCGCTCCATTACCGCAGAAGAAGTGGCAGACACCTTAACTAGAGAATGGGTTTCGAGATTTGGGGTACCATCAATCATCACGACAGACCAAGGTACTCAGTTTGAGTCTGATCTGTTTCGTCGACTGATGATTCACTTTGCCACTAAACGAATAAGGACCACATCTTATCACCCATGTGCTAATGGCATGATCGAGCGAGTACACCGCCAGCTTAAGGCTGCTCTCATGTGCCATCATGATTCTTGGGTGCGTTCACTTCCTTTCGTTCTTCTTGGCATGCGTACCGCGTTCAAAGAGGACATTAAATCCACAGCCGCGGAGATGCTCTATGGAGAACCTCTTCGTTTGCCAGGTGAGTTATTTATTTCATCAACCCCATCAGATGTAATTGATAACCCATCAGATTTTGTCGTACAACTACGTCGTAAGATGTCAGTTGTAAGCCCTATTCCTGCATCTCGACATTCATCACCATCAACTTTTATTTTTCAAGATCTTTCTTCTGCATCACACGTTTCCTTAAGGGATGATACAGTTAGACGTCCTTTACAGCCACCTTATACGGGTCCTTATAAAGTTGTTAATCGTGCCAGCGATGGCAAAACTATGACTTTGGACATCAAGGGCAAAAGTGTTGTCGTCAGTATCGATCGTGTGAAACCAGCTTTTGTTGAACACACTGTCACCCATCCAGAGCAGATTGCAAAGCCTGCGTCTTCTGATGATCCAGAGCAGACTGCAAAGCCTGCACCTTCTGTTCGCCCAAGGCCAACTCCAGCCATCGCTACCGCGCCGTACACTACTCGGTCTGGTAGACGCGTCAAATTTAGATGTTTATAATTTCTACTAGGTTTTCCTTCTCCGTGGGGGGGGTGGTGTGGCGTTCTTGTAATGCGACCGCCTTTGATTGTTTGTCTATGTTTGACAAACACAATGTTTTTCACTAAGTGACAGTTGTCAAATTATTTAGATGAGAATTTTATTCCGAGCTAGAGAGTATGGTTATTTTCTAAGCCTTATAAATATTATTTCCAATTTATGTTTACTGTCCAGTTTGTATATATTGTAACCGTGTACATATTTAGAAGTACAGTCAGTTACGTTTATGAACCCTGCCTTTTACTACCACGGAACACATCCGCAACCACCAAGATTGCACCCGGCCATACAACTTCCCAAAGAGTCCTATTATAGGTTAATGGGTAAACCATGTAGACCCACGATTGCACTTCCTTTAGGTATTTGAAGATTTGATATGTTATATCTCTGTGGAGACATATGGAGTCGATCGAGCTGGGGGCCTACCGCCTAACTCGATTGCTGATGATAGCTATATTACAATGCACTGCTTACGGCTATAGCAGCCATCTTGAATTTTTAGCCGGAACGGATTTTGTGCCCACTTCATACAAAATCATTCGGTGATCATTCGTTCATAGCTATCGCTAAAAGTTTAGGTAAATTTGGTGCGATATGACAGCGTGACGTCATAAACTATAGCTTTTGTTTTATCAATTGAGATAGGCGGTAAGCGACCGACTAAGGATAAATCAGTGATGAGGAATGGGCAGCAGCGTTCCTCTTATAACACCTAGCAATAGTACTGCGTCTTTTGTGCCCGATAAATGGCAATAGGCTGCCACCTAAAATAATTGGCGAAACGTGGGTGCTAGTTCACCTCTGCCTACCCCTTCGGGGATATAGGCGTGATTTATGTATGTATGAATATTATGTAATTATGTTGGCCCACTTTTGCAATTATTGTGCAATTATTACTTTATTAAAACGCTCGTGATGCAAAATAAACACAATTGTTTGCGGCAGAAAACTGTGTAAACAAACATTTCCACACGTATTCCGAAACAAATGTACCAATTCCGGATAAGGATAAACAAAATCGGTAAATCTATTATTGCTGCACGGTAGGCAATTATTGGACAACGTAAATCATACATAAATGGTGATGTTTTTGTGCTCGCGTGCGACCACTAGAGGCTGTGGGCGTCGTCGAATACTACCAAATGAAGATTTGTGGCACCAATAAAGTACTATCGCGTTGTGCCCCGAACAAACCATTGTCAGCTTCTAAATAGAATTGCTGGGATAAAATCAGTGTAATACATACTATTTTTATATTTATTAAAGACAAAAAGAAAACGAAATTAGTGGTTAGAAGAAGTTCGAAAAATTATAGTCTTAATGCGGGAATCGAAACCGCGTCTCTGTATTCCGGGCAGATGCCTGTACCACTCGGCCAAGCAAGACGTTTTACAACCAATAATAATGTTGAAATAAACATCAGAAAAATAATAAAAAAAGATAATAAGTCAGACAATCTGCGAAATTTTTTCCTTAAAAACAAAGACGTTTGAAATAAAACAAACTTAACGGATTTAATTCTACTTTACAGCCACCCCGTGACCGCGGCCGTTGTAAAGTAATCGAAAAGTAATTTTTATTTATTAAGTTTAAATATTTAGTTAACTTTAAATGTTTTATTATACTCCAAACCCTTCCGGGTATAAAAAAACAAACTTAACGGATATCACGTTTATCGCGATATTATATTCGTTTTAACACGGTCCCAAACACGAGAGAGCCCACTTTAGGCAGTATGCTCGCTTTGGGCTGACTTACCCTTCACATAAAGAAGGTAGGCATTTTAAGACCGCTTCTGCACAACATAAATTGTATGCATATTTAAATGTACTACCACTGAATTTATTTGCGATAATACTTTTGCTTTTATTACGTGTGCCACCTAGGCCGATTGTCGTTTGTTTATGGACAAAGTTAGATGACCCCCATTCGGGCAGGTCGTCACGCGCCGCGCCCCAGCGAACGTCATAAAACTCGAATTATAATGTCGCAACATTCTATTTCGCGCTGAATGTATTAAAACTTTGCATAACAAAGTGAAATATAACACGTGCTGTTCCGCTAACGACCTTTGGCTACTGGGCGCCTCTTTATGCCTTCACGCGCTCCTTATCATAATCAAAGGGAACCCTCTTGTTTTGAAAGTGTAGATAAATCAAATTGTACAACAGTCACAATAGAGATTTATTTAGTCAAGATTTTCTGTTGAGGCAGCGTAATATAAATCAAATTTACTATCCGCTGCTGATGGGAGGGGAAACGGAAAAATGTTCTGCATCAATAGAATGAGAACTATGCGTTCTCTGCTACTAATTTTGATATATTTATGGCGAAAGTTTACTGAACCAGTATATTTTATTATTACGTGCATGTATGAAGAGGGTCTTAACATTCGTTCGTCACTTTTTACAAGCTTGTAGCTTGTACAAAGTGTGGAGCTATGAAAGACGCATCCTTAGTTTTTTGTGTTAAATTATTACAGGGGAAAAAAGAAAGAAAATCGTCACCCTCCTCCAGTTATCTTTTTCATCATCAGGTCATGTGGGTTTGACGAAGTCTGTTTCCCCTTCATTTATATCGGTCAGACGTGATTGAGTCATCTATTTCATTTTATTTAGTTTCATCCATCACTACGAAAAGTCCCTAGTGTTAAATGAATGGTAAGAAGTAATGGAAAGTACCATGTCCAGAGACTGATGAACGGAGTCTAATAGTGATGCCAACATTCCGTGAATACTTACTGCTTAGGATTTTACAGCCGGCTGCCTGCATGACAACAACCATCTTTGGTTATGCAGCTGTTGTAGTTTACCCTCGGCCATTCGGGTGCCCCAACGTGCTAATTGGTCTAGCGAACAAAAAACGTAGAATAGGCCAGCCCCAACTCATCCCGTGGGTGTCGTAAGAGTCGACTAAGGGAGATTGCCCGGTGTAGACCAATAAGCACCTTGGGGCACCCGAATGGTGGAGGGCAAACCACCAACAACAGCGTACCCAAAGAGGGTTGGTGTCAGGCAGGCGGCCGGCTGTAAAACCTAAGCCAAAACCTTGAGCAGTATGGAATGGAATGTTGTCATTATAATCTCTCTCTCCGTTCATGGGTCTCTCGACATGGTCCGTTCAGTCTCTTTTCTATACATTCATTCATCACTAACACCATTACGGTGGGATGGATGATATGAATCAAAAGGGATTGGATGGCTTGATGGCGTCTGACATATGAATGGAAGAGGAAACATACTGCGCCGACCCCAGATAGACTGGGAACAGGGCAGGGAGAAGAAGAAGAAGAAGAAGACCCTTAGTTGACTTTTACTAAAAACAAAAGTAAATATAACTGACAAAACTTAAGTGGAATATAGGTTGGTGCTTTGTACCTTATGCGATTTTCAGTGCTCTATTGTTACTGAGGTCATTAGCCGTAATAAAGAGAAATGAGGTACCATTTGCTCAAACTACAGCCTCAAGTGGTGCGGTACTAGAATGTTGTTTGTCAGATTAATAATCGAGAAAAGTACGCCCGACACAGAGTAATATTGTTTGTTAACTTTGAGGCACAGTATACGGTATGGCGTTATCTTTTAACAAATCTAAGGTGCTGCTCATTGCAATAGTCTAATAATATTATTTGAAAATAGAATGATAAAAGTGCCATGGCGGCTGTCCACCGGAAAACGAAAAGGAAACTAAGACATGTGAATAAAAACTAAAGAAAACTACATGTACATTAATATAAAATATTATAGGGAAAACGGTAAAATACCTCCCACGGCCAGGGGGCCTACCGCCTAACTCGATTGCTAAAGCAAAAGCTATAGTTTATGACGTCATGCTGTCATTTCGCACCAAATGTACCTAAACTATTAGCGATAGCTTGATTTTGTATGAATTTGGCACAAAATTCGTGCCGCCTAAAAATTCAGGATGGCTGCTATAGCCGTAAGCAGAGCATTGCAATATAGCTATCATCAGCAATCGAGTTAGGCGGTAGGTCCCCTGGAAGCGAAATCATAACGTATAATGTGCCAGCCCCGACGGAGCCCAAGGGTCTAGTAAAAGTCGATTACGGGTGATTACCCGGTGTAGACCAATAAGCACCTTGGGGCACCTGAATGGTGCAGGAAAACCACCAACAACAGCATGCCCTCAGAGAGTTAGCATCAGGGGGCCTACCGCCTAACTCGATTGCTAAAGCAAAAGCTATAATTTATGACGTCATGTTGTCATTTCGCACCAAATGTACCTAAACTATTAGCGATAGCTGTGAACGAATGATCACCGAATAATTTTGTATGAATTTGGCACACAATCCGTACCGCCTCTAAATTCAGGATGTCTGCTATAGCCGTAAGCAGTGCATTGCTTTAAAGCTATCATCAGCAATCGAGTTAGGCGGTAGGCCCCCAGGCTGGCACCCCGTCAGCAATAAATGTATAACTAAAAACAATAATTTTGCAAAAAAAACAGCATTAATACACAAATCCCGCCAATCAATTTGACTTTTGTCGCTACGATTTAAAAACGGATTTGAATTTGTTAAAATTTGCCTGTCCAGTTCACAGATTAGACGGTCGGTAAACATTGAATACAGGGGTCTACTATAATTCAACGAAAATGGAAACTGCGGTCGATATTTCGAGCGTTTCCTACTATGATTCATTATCGGACCGAAACTTCGTTCGAACAAAAATTGTTTGAAATTGATTGGAAAATTCAAATTTGACATATTTTAGTTCGGATTTTTAACCTCAATTTTACGAAACCACAATTGCTTCCTTTTGATTTTCGTAAGGTGTTCAAATTTGACAGATATTCGTTCGGATTTTCAACCAAAATTTGACGAAACCAAAATTGTTACCTTTTGATTTTCGTAAGTGTGAATTTCGTGTGAAGTCCACATAAAATGGCATCGAGGCTGCAATACGTGAAGAACGTTTAGAGCGTGGCTGGAGTCTGGAGTACATATATTTAATAATTAGAATATATATAAATGAAAATTAATTTATTCAACTGCATTAATGTAATATCTTCTACATATTATAGCTGCGATCAAGAGATTTTTTATGAAAGTAGGAAAAATTTACTCACAATTAAATAAAATTTAATGTTACTTGTAAGCCCCCAAATAAAAATTGCTACTTAGAAATGCTTGTATAATGAGCACTGTGTTGGCACAGTGTTCGAAAAGCAATTGTAGAAACATTTATAATAATTTATTACAATACTTGAAACCCGTAGTATACTGCCCTCTTTACGTGAACCCTTCTTAGTACTATCCTCTCTGCTTGAAACCAACTAAGAAGTTTGTATACCTACTTGAAAGTATAGAAACGTTTTAGTTGGTTGACTACCAACAAATATTCGTAGAATACGGTTAATTTACATTGACTAAGAAAACGCGTATAATCGCAGCTCTTAAAATTATTCGATTGAGCATCCGAACATGTAATTAGAGTAGATTCACTTTCAAAGTTTCGTTTTATTCTCGTTCGATTGACAAGTTTCGTTCGGAGAATTATAGTAGATCTCCAGATTATACATATTGTGAATGTATTTATTGAATTTTTCCCTGTCGTTTCGTTAATTAATGCCAGCGCTTCATTTGCTTCTCGAATTGCCGACGCCCTTTGTTTATTTATTCCTTTTGTAAACTGAATAAGAATGGCCGTTCGTTAGGACACCTCTCGTGATATCGATTAGTTTTCGTTGACATTTATTTATTTACCTTACGGATTTTGTCAAGTGTATCTTTCGCTGGAGTTAATTAATGTTGCTACTTGATATTGCCCTCTTATTGAGATATTTATAGGTCATTAAATGGAGCGGATGTAATGAAACTTGATAACGTTTGTAAATGTAAATGCTGGGAGTTCATTATGGTTCTGTTAAGCAATTTTGTATTTGTTCCTTTATCATAGTCTAGCTTTAGGGGAAGGTGATTCCATAATGGGTATACTGCCTAAGACGGTCATATTCGTATATAAAATAGATTTTCAAAATGGATATGTTCCCGTAAGCCGTACAATCAAAGGTAACATGTCTAAAGATATCCACAACACAAGCACACAAGCAAGCAATGTTTGACAGGAAACTCTCGAATCTTCATCTCCTCATGGTAAGTGACGGTAACATAACTCCATAGGCGGACTTGAAATAAGCCCTTACCACCAACCAAACCAAGTATACATATTTGTACACCCGGGACCTTTGAACCTACTTCCGGTGGGCGATGGAGGCGGTTAATATCATATAATATATAGATGTTTGTCTTTATTTGCATGAATGGATGATTGAAAATCTCAGTAGTGTAAATTCACAACAAAACTAATTGGCGTTAGTAACAGCGTTTACGGCGATCTTAATGGATGTTATATTTCTTGCAAAATTAGTGTTGGGTTCGGCACCGCTGCAACTCACCAGCAGTAAATTGAATTCCCAAGTTATTCACCAACTTCTGGGGCCGAATGAAGTGAGCCTGAGTTGTTGTTTCAACCGACCCTCAGCCGGGTGATCGGGGAATGGGTCGGGTGGGAACTACCCTCAACTAGGTCGCGACTCGCGACACGTAAGTGATTACGTGTTTGGCAATTTGACGTGATGCCCTTGAAGATAACACTTTCTATCTTGTAAACGGCTTCCGTTCGATTCTCGATTCCCCCCAATCGAGACTTGAATGCGTAAAGCCTCATTTGCACTTTAATTTCCAAGTTTCATTGTAGCGCGACTGTATGGGGCGTGAAATTTTGAAAATTAAATCGAAATCCGAATAGCGAATAGTCTTTACTCTTTCTTACTTTGCACATTTATCAGAGACTTATTTATTTATTTTATTTTTCTTATTATTTCCTTGTTCTGTATAAACATAAATGTGGGAAAAAGTTTTAATCTTTTGTATTTTTATTACAAAGAAAAATAGAAAGACGAGACGATAAGGGTCAACGGGTGCCGGGGCCAGAATTAGAATAGAAAAGATATTATGTTAATCAGACAAATTAAATGTTTTTTTGTCTTAACCTGTGGAACGGTTCATACAGATATAAAAAAATAATCGTTAGTGATCACAGATTAAATTGTGAACTATAAAGTAAAAGGAAGAATTGGAACCTTGAAATCGTCAGCCAATACGAGCGCGTTCTTTAAATACACACGGGTATGCACGTATCGTACATCGAAAAATAAATATAAAAAATATGTACCTTGTGCATCAATCGTTTGAACAAACTGACACGACCTATGGTAAAACTCCCTCATGTGAAATAGAATAAAAAAAACTGAGACGTACCAAAAAATCGTCATAGATATTGTCGGAGTAGTTATATTTTAACCTGTCATTAACAGCAGTCTCCTACCAAACAAAAAAATTATCGTGTGGCTCCTATCCATTTAATTTTACCGTTGGACATTTCACGAACTCACTTGTAGTTTGTTTTCTGTTTTTGAATAGTAGGTATTTAATATTCCAATCGCTACAATCGGTTGCTTTTTGTGTTATTTATAGAAAGCTCAATAATTATTTGCCTTTGCAACTTGTCTTACGTATACTCTACCAACTATGAGACTCTGCTGTAACATAAATACATATTTTTTTGTAGATATTACTTCTTGATACGTTTTATTTTGCAACAATTACATACAAATTAATCCCACCTTTTCTTAAAAGGTGTATTAACATCCAAATTTCGCCAATTAGGGTAGATCTCATGTTATACTCGGCAAGCATGGCAAAAGGCAGCAAAAGATAGTTGATATATTGCTAGATGGATGCTGCTGCCGATTCCTCATTACGTCTTTAGTCGCCTTGAATTACACTCGCGGGAGAGACTGGGGGCGGTGACAGTTGTGTTCTGTTTCCGTATTATATACCTACATATTCCATTAATTTGCTTGTACGTTCAGAAATGCTTTCGCTAAGTGCGTGCGGATTATATAAATTCGGGCGGATATCGTAATGCCTTCTTATCTTAATTGCGTCTGCGATGCGATCTGTTGAGATTTATCTGGGGCGGCAAGAGCGGATGCCGCGTAACACGTTTTCTTAAAAAAATAACAAATAAATGTCAATAATAATAAATTGTCATCAGTATAATATGCACCATGCCAACTACGCTGGGACAGTGCGGTATTAACGACTGCAGACGCAGCCGAGACCAACGGATTAACGTGTCTTAAGCACGGAGGAACTGAAGGTAATAAATTATCGGTCACCCATCCAATGACCGGCCTTAGCAATGCTTTGCTTAACCAATCACTAGCCGCACGCTAAGCCACTGCGTTATGAGCTGTTCGAAAAAAAAAAATTTACCCACCGCACAAGCAACCCACTCCTTTGTTATGTAGGCACTGCATTGCAGCTTACCTAATACTGAAATCAAATCTGGCATCTAATAATAACCCAGGCTTTATTAAAGTACTTACAAACTAAGCTGTATTCCCGACCTTAACTTGGACACGAATCACAAACTCAACAGATAGTATCTTATACTTGATTCACCATTATTTATTTCCTAATACGACTTTAACTTCAACTTAATTACATACGTTTATATGCAAGCAATTCCAATATATTAATATTCTTAATCTGAGATATTGGCCGCGTGGTGACGGCAGAGTAGAATACAATTGTCACCACCCCAAACCTCTCCCGTGGGTGTCGTAGAAGGCGACTAAGGATAAATCAGTGATGAGGAATGGGCAGCAGCATTCCTCTTATACCTACCACCTAGCAAAGTACTGCGACTTTTGTGCCCGATAAATGGCAATAGGCTCGCCACCTATTACATGGGACCTAGCCTAATTGGCGAAGCGTGGGTGCTAGTTCACCTCTGCCTACCCCTTCGGGGATATTGGCGTGAATTATGTATGTATGTATGTAATCTGAGATATTAGAGTTTCCACAGTCAGCTCACAAAGCGGAATGTCACACCGGCATTCAATTGTACCAGTAATGGATGCACGTTTTATGTAAATGAAAGGTATTTATTTGCGATCGTTATCACACTCAATTATTATTCCTGCACAATGAACCGGTAATCACAATAAACCCTATTAGTTTGATAATGACGTCATATCTATTAAACAGTAGACAGCACCTGTTTCAAAAATTATGTAGAATCACAAGTCACTAAAATGCTATTTTAAAATGAAATAATTATAACTAATAAGAACTTCAGGAAGGATTAGTTTTCAACCCCATACAGTTAAAAGTGGTCTAACAAGAATTACTCTTCTCATCCTCCTTCTTCTCCCTGCCCTGTTCCCAGTCTATCTGGGGTCGGCACAGTATGTTTGCTCTTCCATTCATATCGGTCAGATGTCATCAAGCTATTTATTCTCTTTTGATTCATATCATCCATCACACCGTATATGTATAGAAAAGAGACGGAACGGACCATGTCGAGAGACTGATGAACGGAGAGAGTGATTGGAATGACACCATTCCAATCCATACTGCTCAAAGTTTTGGCTTAGGTTTTACAGCCGATTATTCTTATATTTTATTTTATTTTATTTTTTATTTTATTTATTTTATTTTCTTCGGAAAGCTTACGGCACATTACTAAATGGTAATTACAAAGTTTAGGTTGTCAAAGGCCAATTACAAGCTTCCACATATGATTGGCAGAATAAAACAGCAAAAACTCTGCAACTCAGCTAGGCCAACAACACAACACTTTTACATTAAACTCATAACTAATAAAATAAAATTAATAAATTAGACATTACTTGGCAGTAGTCACTCGGGACCATCCCTCAGCACACAGACACTTTATTTGGTCTATGGTACTATGGAAGAGATCCAGGCGACTATCCTCACGAACCTTATTATTAAAATAAAGGCAGGATCTAGGCAAAAAACTATTTCTCCTAAAGTTGGTTCGAGTAAAGGGAACGCGAAGCAGTATTCCTCTGTGCCGCAGTATATTACTAGGTACTGATAATTCAATTTTGTTTAGGAGCTCCGGACAATCAACCTTATTCTGAGCTATCTTGGAGAGAAAGCAAATATCAGAAATATTTCTTCGTAGATGCAACGGCAAAAGGTGAAGTGCGGAACAGCGCTGCTCATATTCACGACAAGGCAATCCAAACCGATTATAAAGAAAACGTGTGAACTTCTTTTGGATCTTCTCAATTTCGTGGATATATTTATCATATCGAGGATTCCAGACCTGTGACATGTACTCGAGATGACTTCGGACGTAGGCACAGTATAAAATTTTGATGGTTTTCATCCTCCTAAAAACCTTCGATGATCTAATTACAAAACCCAATGCTTTATTGGCCCTATCGACGACATGTTGTATATGTTTGTCAAATAACAGTTTACTGTCGTGAATAACACCTAGATCCTTAGCATTCGGGTTTGTAATGAGGTTTTCATCTTTTATCTTGTAATCGAACAATAAATTATTACGTTTACGTGTAAATTTGATACAGAAACATTTCGCGACATTAAGATCAAGTTTATTTTCATTACAGTACTTGTCCAAGCGAATTAAGTCCTCCTGTAATTGAAGAGATTCAGAACTATTATTAACAACTTTAAAAATCTTCATATCGTCAGCGAAAAGAAGGAATCTAGAATTTAGAAAGCATCTATTAATATCGTTGATAAAAATCACAAATAAAAGCGGACCTAATAAAGATCCCTGTGGTACGCCCGAAGGAACATTTACCCAGGAAGACGAAAAACCATCAACCACTATAGACTGAGATCTATTTCTAACATAAGAAGTAAACCAGCGGAACAGGTTGCCACGGATACCGAGCGACTGCAGCTTACGCAGGAGAACAATATGGTCAATTCGATCGAATGCCTTACTATAATCTGTGTAGATTACATCTACTTGGTTACCTATATCCATATTGTGTGAAACAAAATCATTGAATACGATCAGATTAGACGCTGTAGATCGACCCTTCAGAAACCCATGCTGCTGCTCAATGAAGCTCCCTTTCAAGCAACCGTAGACTTGGTCATATACAAGGCGCTCAAATACTTTGGCCAGTAAACACAATTTAGAAATTGGCCTGTAATTCTCTACTTTGGTTTTGGAGCCTTTTTTGTGGATAGGAGTAACAAGAGCCTTTTTCCATATAGAAGGCATTGTTCCTTCACTTAATGATCTAGTGAATAATATACTGACTGGACCAGAAAGTTCCTCAGCACAATTGACCAAGAATATGGCTGGCAGCGCATCAGGACCAGCAGATTTAGTGAGGTCCAGTGATTTGAGCAGCCTAAGTACATCTGCGGGCGCAATCCCGACAGAAGATATGTCTGGTACACACGCTGTAGTCGCAGTCGCAGTAACACACAATAAATTCGGATCCGTCTCCAAAAAGTTGGAATAAAAATATGAGGAGAAAAGTTCACAGATACCGATTCCGGTATCACTAGACTTTCCTCCGAAGCTCATACTTGCAGGATAAGATCCACCTTGTCGCTTCGACTTTGTATACGACCAGAATCGTTTAGGGTTACTTTGAATTGCGTCTTCCATATTATTCACATAATCCCTATAACATTGACACTCAGCATATTTAACTCTGTCCCGAAGCAGCAGGTACGCATGTTCGTCAGACTTATTACCATAAACCTTAAGCCGTTTAAAAAACTTGAATTTTTCCTTAATCATCTTAATTAAAGACGGTGCATACCATGGTGGATATTTAGATGTACGAATCTTACGAGTCGGTATGAACTGATCCCTAAGATCAGAGACAACACTGTAAAAACTATTAACTACTTCTTCAACACTGCCCTGACTGAACAATGCAGTCCAGTCAGTAATAGAGAGGCAGCGTCTAATCTCGTCATAATTACCTCGTTCGTATGAAAAAACAATACGTTCGGGGATTTCCAAAGCGTGTAATTCTAAAAATGTAGGTTGAATTATTAATGTTTTGTGGTATGGATCTTCTTTCACCAAAGGGTCGGAGCACGGAGAGACATCAACAGAATCATTGCACAACACCAAGTCTAAAATACTATCAAAGCCATTCTTGACAATATTAAACTGTTGCAAATTACACTCGTAGAGTGAGTCTATAAAGTTGTCCTGGCTATCTCCTATTATGTTTGACGGGCACAAACTGTTGTAAGAATCTAACCAAATAATATTGCTCATATTAAAATCTCCGACAATAAGAAACTTATCCGAATCGAACGTGTGTGATAAATTTTTGACATTATGTAAGAAGTTTTCTAATTGAACGCTAAAACTATTACCGTTTTTTTGATCACAAAGGTAAAGTGTACATATATGCAGCCTACAAGAATTTCTATTACGTGAGTCATGCATGGTTACAGTCACCCACAGGTCTTCAGCGCTAGAACACCAGTTAGAATTCGAGGTCGCCAATAAGTCACGACGCACCGCTATCGCAACACCACCCCCCAACGTCTGACCTGTAATTTTATAATCTCGATCACGACGCCACACGAGATACCTGCCATCAAATAATTCGCTATCCGAGATACTGTCTAATAACCATGTCTCTGTTAGTGTTATAACGTGATAGTTATTCATCTGCAAATTACGATAAAAAGTATCTGTTTTTGTCCGTAGCCCCCGAACATTTTGATGGTATATTAAAAGATTAGTACCTTTTCTGCCGTTTACAGTAAATAAATAGACACTCAAATAATTTAAACATACAACCTAATATGGTTCGCATTCCCTTTACTGCTAACCAAAGTAACCTAAACAGCAAACGCAAAACTAAATGTCTACTAATAGTTGATACTGCCGAATAATAAAAACCGTATCTCGGTTTCACACTGAATGTTACATAGTAATATAATAACCACAGGCAAACTACGGAAGCCGCTATTAAATATATGAAGTAGAGATTTATAATACGTACATGATGAGAGACAATCGTGATAATGTAGGCAGGACGCACGTAAAGCTCTGATATCACTAAACAATAAAAATTGCACACACCAAACAGTTCAACAATAGCAAACATTCTATAGGAATACGACTTAGGAAAATCACAGTAAAACTTTAAATAAAATAAATAAAAACAAAAAAATATATAACTAAATTGTGAGTCGATCATCATGTAGGTAGTAATAAAATAATTTGAGTACGAATAGCACAAACAATTGCGAGTTCTAGAAATACATTTGGTTCTCAAACTTCTGCCATAACAAAACACTAATATTATTACGAGTAGTGACACAATCACTGGGTAAAGTATAGTTGCGTAAATACTTTTATCACCGTTGTATACAAACCAAGAGAGTAATAGCAATACATGTATAGAATGTTGCAAAAAGACAGTAAAGAAATTTGTTGTGATTAATGCACTTTGGATAAATCTCTGTCTCCCCTTATACAAACAACAGGTGATTGCGGATTCCTCCTCACAAAAATTTTTGCGTTTTTTACCCATACGAAATCAAACCCGTTGTCTGCAGCTAAGGCTTTCACTTTAGATAAGAGGAGTTTATTTTGCACAGTAAGATGGTCATTCACAAAGATACGGCTCGTCCCGTCCAGGCCAATGTCTATAGGGCGTAGGGTCTTAAAAGAGCGTGCTGCAGCAATAAAGTCATCCTTTGCGTATCGATTTAGGAACGACAAAATAATGGGTTTCGTTTTTGAGTTGTTCGAGTCACGGGTTGGAACTCTGGTGACGAAGTTAATGCCAGTCTTAGTTATTGGGTACATAATTTTGGAGCCAATACTGGAGACTATGTCTAGAAGATTTTCCCGATCCTTCATAGGAACACCTTTTATTTCCACATTATTCGATCGCATCCATTGGTCCCTAGCATTAAGGTCTTCTTCTATGGACGTGATACGGTCCTTTAATAAGACAACGTCGTTTTGGGACGCTTCGACAATCTTAAGCCTATCTTCAAACTTGTTCATTTTTTCGGAAAACTGGGCGAAGCTATTCCTAATATTCCCCATTTCTTGCTTTAAAATCTTGATGTCCGCTGCGAGGTCAGATAGGGGCGCCAATGACATTTTAAGATCGGCCAATTCCTGCATAATCAGATCAAGTGATGGCGGCTTAGGAGATCCAACCGCGGCTTGTTTTAGCGACTTGCAAGACGGGCACTTCCATAAGGCCTGACGGTCACCCAGTTTTCGGTAGCCCGCTTCGGTAATTCCAGAGCAAGGGTAGTCAAAATGCTTCCTACACAGACTACACTGTATGGTGTCTGAAGCTGCATCACCACATCTATCACACTTAACCATTTTTGTCGTTAAAGTTTGAGAACCACAACTTGATTGGAATGAAATCGGCTCGGCCAGCGCGGATGCACGGACCAGTTGAGCGAGACACCGATAGCACTTGTTATCGGTCGCAAGACAAAGATCAACCAAGGTGGTTGTCCCCCTCACGCGCAGTATCCAGCGACTCGAGACACGAATATCGTACGCTATTTCCGTAAGAAACAGGTCTAATTACACTGGTTTTGAGTGCGTGTACGCGTTATCCACTAGCGAGTGACAGCGACTGACTGATATGCAAAAACTCAGTTCAGATTGCTATTGGTTTCAAAAGTCATTCGAAAATTCTTGTTGGTAGTATGTTGCCCATGTAATAAATTAACGGTATTTCTAAATAAAAACTTCGAAACATATTTTCTAGTAAGACTTATTTTTGAAAGAATAGCGTTTTTTATTCGTGTCCCTTTTACATTCAAGAAGCAATGTTTGTTGTCATACTGTCATACAGTCTAGGATTGATTGGATTTTCATGCCCTATAAATGATTAAGCATTCAGTGTTGTTTCCACTGATTTGAATCCACGAGACTTTTATTTATTTCCCAAAACTATTAACTGAGCTCTCATTCTCAACTTATTCATTGTTATCGAATCGTTGTATTTCAACCACTTAAACTGTTTGGCTTTGTACGACTCCTCTGACTGCATTTACGGTGACAGCGTAGTATCCGCTTATCTTAATTACCTTTCTAGATGCGATCGGGCTGAATTTATCCACGGGCCACAGTGACAATCCGGCAGCCGGAGCCCGCGCCGGACACGTACATAGAGTGCGCGTTAGATAAGTCTGCGCGTGATCAAAATTGGAACTAAAATTTTGTCTCCTATTTTGTTTGTCTATGAGTGTCAATGTTAGCGAGCAGCGCCACCCATCGCGCGCAGACTTGTCTGGCGCGCACTGTACTACACTGGAACGTGTGTCAAAGGCGGCTCTCACAGAATCTTACCAAATGTGGCTGGGCAGAGAGAGAAGTCGGAGTGGCGAAGGTGAGTGTTGACTAGTTGTCAAGAGGCCTCTTAAACCTACACTTGGGTCACAAGCCCCGGGCTCTGCCACTGACTCCCCTCTCTGCAACATTATGGGCCCGGCACACGCACGGTGAATCCATGGAATGCTAAGACGGCGAGCCTATCGGCATTTAAGGAGCGCTGCTGCCCATTACTCATTGCTGTCTTAACCCTTAGTCGCTTTGTACGACACCCGTGGGAGAGATGGGGGTGGTGACAGTTGTATTCTGGTCTACCGTCGCCAACGGCATTGAATGCCGTAGCATTTCTAGTTTACGTATTAAGTAGGAGCGTGATGAAATTTAGGGCAGCCTCCAGTAACGTAAGCTAAGCTAAAGGGTCGCCATGGAATGGATGACCAGAATTGTCTGTTTATTTTCCCCTTGTGGCCGCTGCCTTCCATATCTAGCATTGTTTTATGATGACATTGAAATTGAGTGTTTCATTATTATTTGTTCATAAGATCAATGTTAGAAAAAATATTATAAATAAAAGAGGTCATAAATTATGTACCAATGCGGGAATCGAACCTGTGTTTCTTTTTTTTAAGTTTGTATTTTTCTGCGTAAAGTCAACATTAAGCTTTTATGGTTCAAATTATTGTATAGGTTTAATAACATGAAAGTTTTGTTGAAAGGAGTATGTAATGATCGTAGCAAGTGGAATGAAGTGATCTCTGCCTACCCCTGTGGGAGAAAGGCGTGACATAATATGTATGTAAGGTTTGTTATTGTCTTGTACTCCTCTTTGGGTGCCTTATTCATGTGTCTTAGCTGATGGCGCCATGCCTAATACTGAGTACCCTGCTTTTGAAAAATTTGTAGTCCAAATTAACGTAACGACTATGTAGACTTAATACCCGACCAGAAGGCATTTTTATATTGCACAGCCCTATTAAGATCTGTCTCTAAGAGCTTTTTTCCACAAATATTCATAGAAATGAAACAAACTAATATCTCAAGAAGGTTGGAATGCAGACCTCGTAATATTTTTCAAGCGCCCAGACATCAATCCTTCACTTGTAGCATTTGTAAGATTTTCTTTATAATAGTAGGTACTTTCTACATTATTTGGCTCACAAAAAAAACACAATATATCCGGAGTCCAATATCAATTACTAGAAAAAGGTCATGATCCCGAAATCACCTACACTGATATAGTTCACATTATAAATCCACGAATTCAAAAATACAAAATGTGTGCATACTGGAATATTTAATATGATGAAATGAATATATTATATACATACATACATAAATCACGCCTATATCCCCGAAGGGGTAGGCAGAGGTGAACTAGCACCCACGTTTCGCCAAATATGTCAAGTCCCATGTAATAGGTGGCGAGCCTATTGCCATTTATCGGGCACAAAAGTCGCATTACATTGCTAGCCTAAGTGGTATAAGAGGAACACTGCTGCCCATTCCTAATCGTATTCAGATTTATCCTTAGTCGCCTTGTAAGACCCCTACGGGAAAGATTTGGGGTGGTGACAATTGTATTCTACTCTGCCGTCACCACGCGGCGTATATATTATATGGTATATGATAATAAAAAAGGAGAAGAAGAAGAAGAAGGATAAGAAGACCAACCAGACCAGATGGATGTATTATGTAAAGGAGGATATAATAGCGAGAGGGGTGGATGAGAAATTGGTGAAAGATAGAGAGGAGTGGAAGAAGAAAACATGTTGTGCCGACCCCGCCTAGAGCGGGATAAGGGCAGAAAGAAGAAGATATGATCATAAAAAGGCACCTTTAAAATGAATTAATGTTTGCGTACCTACTAGATAATATTTAGAATATCAAAAAACATCCTGCAAGGGCAGAGCATCGACCACAGAAAAAGTATCGCATAAAAAGATCCTTCCACGGCGTAATAAAGGAAACATTATTTATCATACTAATATTATCATAAGAAGTAGGGTCATTCATCACAATGTCCCTCACTTTCTTTTCATGTCGTAGACTGTTGTAGGGTTGTCGATTTAGTGGTTAAATTAATCAGTCATTTCATCGAACCGAACGTTGCCCATTGTTGGACAAAGGCCTCCCTAAGGAACTCCAACATGCATCTTCAGTCAGCCTTATTAAGTTTTATTAGTCAATTATCAGGTGATTCTCCCACTGCCCAGCATCATCCAAGAACTGTATGATACAAGTACAATTGTTCTTGAGATAGTTCTTCATAGTTTAATCGCGGTGAGCCCCGCACATAGCGTAGCACTGTAGTGGATTCATGAGTGTATTTAATGATACATTATGAATAAACGCTAGCGATCTGACTGACCATTCTACCAAACTGGCCGACAGTTAGATGGTTATTTTTATCTTTAATTAGAAATATTAATTTAACGTGATTTTAATACACTTAACAGAATTTGTCAAATTGGCGCCTGGCGGAGATCAGATTTTAACTTATTGAATAAAAACTATATTCTGGGTAATAATAATATTTAAATTCTTCTAAACATGTTATGTTTACTGAAGAATTACTCTAATTTGTTTGAGACTATTACACAAAAACTCCCCAAGACATAATTGACACAAAATAGAATCCTTTTCTACGAATTTTGTATTGAACATTCGTTAATGAAAGCAAATCCAAAGCATTTGTTGCTTTTAGGTATTTCTATAATGTTTTCCTTTACAGTGTTTTTTTTTTTATTCTGAATAGGTTTACTAAGAACTTGTGAGACCTTGCTTTACAGAAGATTATCTGAGAGTAATTTGCTAAGATCAAGCACGCTTTTTGCAATTGATTATCTTGATGTTCTAAAATTTGCGTTGAGAATAATCCCGAATATTTGATAAACAAGTACTAAACTGACTTGAGACGTAGATTTTAAACATAAAAAGTCCGATTATCAGGATAATCGGACTTTTTATGTTTAAAGAATTATTATGAAAGCCGGAAAATGTAAGTTAATGTTAACGGGAATAAAATTAAATAGTACAGGAAATGCGTCTTACGACGGGAAACAGAAATTGAAATGTATTGATGGCTGCTCCAATACCCGAGTGACCGGGACTTTTTATTCCGTGAGAAAAATCTTTATGACATGTTACATGTCCTAATAATTTTTCTTGTTGTTGTTGTAAATGAAGTAACAATAATTCAAAATCGAATATAAAAAAAGTATTCTGAGTTTTTTACGGTAAAGCAATTACAAGTAATCTCCCCAAAAAATAATAAAAGTACAGATTTTTAAAAATTATTTTCTCGAGTCTGGTATTGAACTCGCCTAATTAATTGGTCTGATTCTCGCGTAAGGTCAATAATTTTTCGAACATTTTCTGACCTTTTTATCCTTTTGAGGGGCTCAGTTGTAGCTGCTTTACCGTTAGTATACTTTTATATAAATTTTTGTATTCATTCGATTTCGAATAATGGATTAGCTACGTGTCTGCTCACTGTACGCGAGCTCCGACGATAAGGGTCTATCTTAACAGCGTCCCAGCGATGCGATCGCGCGATTTATCTGCGGCAGAGTCCGCAGGACCCGCGGCTTTCAGCGGCACGTGCGGTAAGAAGTTTAATGATACCGCTCGCCAAGCACCACCTCCGTTTTTGCTTGTTTTCGTTTAAAACTCCTCGTGGCTACTGTAAATTTCACGTTCGACGCTTAGAGCCAGTTGTTTTTTTACTACTTCTTTTCACAGACTCTTTGGCGTTCGGTTTCCGTTCATTTTGAAAGCGGAAACTTAAAATTGTTTCTGACTTAATCGCAATTTAATCTTGAAATGTGCACTTGCAATCATAATGTAACTAAGCATCTAAAATAAAATATGGAAATAAATAGATTTTATATTCATTGGCTATTAAATTGGTTCCTAATATATCGATTTTTCTATGAGCTTATATTATTATCTTCGTTTCAGCAAAGTCATTAGACATTGATATAATTTATCAAGTGTAAGTGACATGTGAGGTGGTGATATCACAAGCATCATCATCACTCAGCAGAATACAATTGTCTCCATTATCATCTTCCCTATGGGTATCGATACAAAAATTTGGCGAGAGTACTATCATCTAGTAATACTACGATTGGCGTTCATGGGGGATGCCAAAACTTGTATAAAATGTTGGGTCTGAGTGTCAGATCTACCGGTAAGCCACTGTTAGGTCTGACACTCACACCTACATTTATACAATTAATATAACACATCTTTGGCTACGCCTTCGGGACTAGAAAGTGACGTATTACTTATGCAACCGCAGTGCATAAGACATATAGAACAAAACAAGAGGAAAAATACTAAACAGAATCATTTGTCTTCTAAAGGCTAAATATTACCTGTAAAAATTTAAAACTCCTCACACCTTTTTTGTGGCCAAACCATGTAAGTTCGGTTAGATAGTTATAGACAGTAAACAGACCGTCCTTAACTATTTTGATTTAAATACCAAATTTGATTATAAGTTATTGTCACTCTGTGTTTACTTAACTTCTGACCTTTTTGTTTTATTTCGGAATTCTGTACAGCTTTCTTTTCACACTTCTGTGCCCGATAAATGGCAATAGGCTCGCCACCTATTATATACATGGGACCTGACATATTTGGCGAAACGTGGGTAGGCGTGATTTATGTAATAAATGTATGTATTTCTTTTCACTAGTAAATTTGTTCGCTTTTACTATTTCGCCGAATGAAACCGAATATCATTGAGTGGTTTTCTAAAGAACAACTTTAATGACAGTCTCTAAGTGTATCTTTCTCTATCTATATCTATATCCTTGACAACATGCAAAAGCTTTCTCGTTTGTAGTGATATAATTATTATGTTACACTTGTAATGTTAGCTTAACACGTATGACATGAGACGGTTGATTCGCTGGTTCTGAACTCAAAGAGCCTTTGGCTTCACACAAATGTTCTCACGGCCGGGGCCGGATAACTTGAACGCATAAAGCTCGCTTTACAAGAGGTTTTACTGCCGTTTTGCACTTTACTTGATATACATTAATGGTTGAAAAGCAAATAGTCGTTAGCCCCCAGTTGGCACGAGCAATGCGGGCGGCGTTAATTCAGCACGGGAACGTGTCATTGTAATAGCCCGCCTAAAATATCACGCGAATCGCAGCTTTATGATCAACCAGCATTAACAGCCGCGAGCGGCTGCGCCAATCGATGGGGTGATCAGAAAGGAAGAGTTATTCGCTTTTGAAAAAAGAAACATTCTAAAAATACCTACATTTCGCGTCAATATTCATTTCATAAAATTCATTTACTGTTGGTTGAAATGAATTACGCTCATTTAATACGTATTTGTAAACTTAATGCTACAACAGCAACAGTTAATCTAATGTATCTGTTGCTTACTGCCGCTTACTGTTGCTTGGTGAAGCTTGTTTTTGCTAACTGTTGCTTTGTGAAGCTTACTGATGCTTACTGTCGTTTACTGTTGCAGAAACGCATTTTTTTCTTGGATCTCTTTTGTATTTAAGCAGCTTATCTCTATGCCTAGTCTTTGTTTGTACCCAAACTAAGGAAATTATTTGATTCATAGCAACCAACAGAGTCCTACTTCTACAAGGTCCGCATGGTATGGTAGGAAATTAGGGTTACAACTACGGTTACCAATTTCAGCCTAGAGTGATGACTCGTCATACTTTGCGACGCTTGTCGTCGCATTATTATCATGATGATATATTTTTTCAAATATCACCAAGAATCAAGAAAAAGATATGAAAAGTATAGTAAAATACAAATCGCCATAACTCTCCTTCCACAGTAGACTTCATCATATCTTATTCATACCACGTCCCCGAGCGAAGTGGTGATAATGGTACCGAATAAAAATTTATAGGGCCCGAAATAACCTTCTATTCTGTTAAGCTCCATCTCAATTAAAATCCTATTATCAAGTGGAACGATGCGCCATGTGCGCTAAACTGCGGGCGTAAGAATTATTAACAGAGAATTATAACAGTTCAGCCATAGCTTACCCTGGTCAAGGGATCTCGACGAGCCTATTTCACCCTAAAACCTACGAAATGCGAAACTTCTCGCATACGTTGTGACTGTGTGCATAATGTCGCCCCTTATCGCCTATTACAGTGATGCTGGGTACGAAGTTGTGAATATCAAAAAGGATTTTGGCTTAAACGCGATAGTAATTATTAGGTGTGTGGTGGCGGCAGAGCAGAATACAATATCATTATGCCCAATTTCATGTGCGGGTATATTATGTACGATTAAGGGTTAAGTCAGTGTTAAGGAACGGGCAGCAGTGTTCTTGCAATAAACTGCGATTGACGTGCCTGATAGATGGCAATAGATTCGCCCCTTATTACATGTACCCTAGTCAATAAATAGGAGGTAAACATAGTTGGTGAAATGAGGGTATTTTATACACTTCTGCTAATCCCTTCAGGAATAAAAAGGCGTGACTTATGTATGGATGTAGGTAATTATTAGGGCGCATACCGATTCAACAATTATGTCGCTCCAATCAAATCAAATAATGGCGATTGGCAATATTATTGTCAATGTTTGTGCTATAATTTGCACTTTAGCTGGGTTAATAATACTTATGATTGAGCATTTACTGCCGCACTCAGAGACGCCAATTAACTTTAATAAGTATTTAATGTCAATAATTTTCATTAAAATCTAGACCATAGACCCGACAAGAATAGCAACTAGTTTTGAATTGTCATTTTTGACGTTTCTGAGTGCGGCAGTTAGCGAAATAATATAGCGGGCCTCACACAAGTTTTCTATTACATTGCAATGATATGCAATATAAACACTTTTAATCATTAGTTTTTATTACTGACGCGTTGGATCTTTTTGCTTATGTGAGTTTTATATTTTTATCAGTTAAGGCAAACTTTCGAACAGCCAGGCCTCAGATAATACGAAAAGCTTAAACACTAAACGCCACATTAGCAATTGCCTTCTTGCAATATAATTTATTCATGTCACTAATAAACCGAATGCCCCTATTCTAAGCATATTCCGTAGCCATTACGATGTCGTTGAACAAAAACCAAGGAAATTATGCGATTGCGTGGAACGCTTGACCATTGTTCCGCTATTGTTCAACATTTTTGGAATAGTGAAAGCAATCGAAATAGTTTTAAAAATCCTACAGACCATACATTAATCCACTATTCATATTTTCGGACAAGCATAACAATTTAAATTATAATTGATTACCTATTAGGATTTGAAATTAGAGGACCTCGATAGGCGCAATACCTACAGTTTTATTGCAGTTGTGGTGACGGCAGAGTAGAATACAATTATCACCACCCCAAATCTCTCCCGTGGGTGTCGTACAAGGCGACTTAGGATAAAACAGTGGTGAGAAAATCGGCAGCAGCGTTCCTCATATACCTACCACCTAGCAATGTACTGTGACTTTTTACATGAGATCCAACATAATTGGCGAAACGTGAGTGCTAATTCACCTCTGCCTATCCCTTCGGGGATGTAATATATATGATTTATGTATGTATGTTTAATTTGTTTGTTCATAGTGAAAGGTTAAGGTTAAGAGATAGTCTTGATTTAAAATTAATTTGTTTTATCTAATTGTAATATTTAATTATAATAATGTTACAATAATGTTCATATCGATGTATAGTTTTGATAGATTTCCGAACGGATCGCTCTTAACGTTTTTTTCTTGGTTGGTGATGATTCACTATTTTGCCGGTTGTCGACGAAAAGTGTGTTCCAACATATTATTTTGTAAAAGGTGGAAATAAAGTTATTGTGATTGGTGTTTAGTCGTCTCATTTATTCTGAGTGATTATTTATCAATCAGAAGTGGGATGTGCACGTGTTTGGATAAGTGTCGTCCTGATTTCAATGAAGGTTTGCATGGCGACTAAACGAGGTCAGTGACTGCGTGATTAATATTTCTTTACGTGGATGGAAGAACTAAGAGAAGTTATTAATTTATAAAGTGATAATATACTTTAGTACTAAAAGTAAAATCAAATTCAATTAAATTAATAATATATTGAAAAATTAAACGAGAAAAGAGTGAATAACATTTTTTTTTAATTGTGGGTGTAACGGTGTAACAAGAAGAGATTCGAAGATAAGCGTCACTTTAACAATAGTTAATTATAATATATGTAATAGATACGTGGTATTTATATTTCTAACACTTTGATATTTTGTGTGATTTAGTTGTGTTTCTATTTATAACTGTTTTCTTTTGTGTATTTCTATGCATTCTTTTCGTCATTTACGCGACTATTTATGGTTAAATGAACTTACCTGAAGTGAACTTCAACCATAATTATACGAGATGTTGCATCCGAAGAGATTTAACATACATTGTAGTCCGTTCAACGTTATACTGCATTGCCACACTGTTCAGAGATATTTAAAAAAAAAAACATTCTATTGATATTGCGTTACGTCAGCTAGGTACCTACCGGCTGTCACTGGTCACCTCATTCGGTTTAGAGCTACATTAATATCCCATTTTACATTCTTTAGGGATTTATTAAACCTTGTTATAATGGGTTGGGGGGGTGTTAAATCTCTTCGGATGCAACATCTCGTATAATTATGGTTGAAGTTCACTTCAGGTAAGTTCATTTAACCATAAATTATACTTCGGTGTTGCATCCTCAAGATTTAACATACATTGTAGATGTTCAGAGTACATCATAAAATGGGATATTTACATCCTTTTACAATTGTTTAAGTACTTGAATGAAATAAAATTATACATGAATATAGATTACACTATTATGTATTCAAAATTACCAATTAATCATATATATGTGATTTACAAAAATAAGATAATTAATAAGATTTAATTATAATGAAAACACTCCATCAGCGAAGACTCTGCTTCCATCACCATCATCATTATTGATTAAAGGTTGATTGTAATATTTAGCGAAGCAAAGGGAGTTTCCAGTCCATCCAGCAGTCTTTTTAATAATATCGAGCGAGACACCAGCTCTGTTAGCTGCGGACGTGGATGCGTGTCTTGTACTGTAAGCTGAGAACAAACTAATGTTTACGCCACTGTTTTTTAGAACCTCCTTTATCCAGCGGCTGATGGACTGGGAGGAACAATTATGAATAGGTTTCTTATATGTTTGAATTAATTTATCACAATCAACCGATCTTAATGGTTTCAATTTCTCAATGTAGGAAAGTAGAGTTTTTGCTGGACATACAGATGGTCTCTCATTATACATAGGTAAAAATAAACGTGGGTTCCGTCTATTTGGCATGGAAGTTTTAATTAATTCCATGATATTTATACATATACCAGATTCATTAATTATAATATCATTCATTTTAATCAAAGATAACGTTTGCATCCGTTGTCCAGTCGACAACGCGAGCAAAGTTACTACTTTATGGGAAATCATTTTTAATGACAGATCATCATTTGGATATAACTTAGATAGATAATCTAATACCAAGTTAGGATCCCAAGTGCTGTTATACTTGGGAAAATTCGGTTTCATTCTAAAGGCACCTTTTAAAAATCTAGATATATAATCGTTATTTACATGATTTTTTGAAATTATTAATGATAAAGCTGATCTCAAGGTATTGAGGGTAGCGTAACTTGCCCCCTTATTAAATTCTTCAGTAAGAAATTTTAGTATTAACGATATAGAATTGTCAAGATAATGTGCGTTATTGTTTATGCAATATGAATGCCATTTCTTGAGTGCCACATTATATTGACTTAGGGTGTTGTCTGATAAGGATTTTAACATGATTTCGATAGCATCAATTGGAAGCTTACGTCTTACATACGACTCCCTGATAATATTGCGCACGCCAGGGTAAGTTTTTTCCACATATGGTGGGGTTGCCTGCAAGGAGATAACAAATTAGTTACATTAGGTTCAAAATATATTGTTTCTGAAACAACCAATTTACAAAATAAAGGATACCAAGGCTGGCTAGGCCAATAAGGGACAACAATTATACCTTCGGCTTTGTCATTTATTATTTTTCTAAGGCATTTTAATATTAGTGCATAAGGGGGAAAGGCATAAAAGAAAGTATTTTTCCAGTGTATAGTAAATGCATCAATATCGTAAGCATCTGGATCACGTTTCCAGGAGATGTATTTCTCACATTTTTTATTGACACGAGAAGCAAACAAATCAATCGACGGCTGCCCAAATTTAGATATTATTAATTTAAATAATACGTCATTAAGTTCCCACTCCGTGTCGATGTTGTTGTACCTAGACGCTTGATCTGCGTCTGTATTCTCACGAGATTTAATATACGACGCGTGAACAACTAATTTTCTACTTTCACACCATTGCCATATAGCTCGAGTAATATCGTTTAAATGAGGGAATTGAATTCCGCCCATTTTATTTATATAAGCAATGGCAGTGGTGTTATCTATTCTAAGAAGGATCCTAGAGTTTTTATAATTTCTACCAAATGACTTTAGGCCTAAAAATGCCGCGAGTAATTTATATGACATTTTCGCTCCTCTGTAGACCAGTAGCCTCTAGTAACTTCACCATTGCATGCCGCGCCCCAGCCCGTGAGCGAAGAATCCGAAAAAATTTCTAACTGAAAATCATTTTCGCCGATGCTGTTCATATTTTTATATATTAAATGGCTCCACCAGTCAAAATCCTCGTGTAGACAAGAGTTGACAGGCATAATTGCATCATAATCGTCGTTTGAGTTTAAAAGTGCCAAATATTTTTCTCGTTCTAATCGTTTTGTATAAACCCAACTGTATGTTACTGCTGGACAAGCGGCTGTCAATGTACCGATTAGTTTTGCAAAATCTCTTATTCGAAGCTGTTTTTTATTGCGAATTTTGTTAATTAAGTTACAAATTTTTTGAACTTTTTCGTTGGGTAGCTGTAAGCACATTGCTTGAGAATTTATGACAAATCCCAAAAATTTACAAATAGTGTTAGGTTGAAGAGAACTTTTTTCATAATTGACAACTAAACCTAACTAACTAACGTGAATTCGTACAAAATATTGTCGAAACGAAATCTTAAGAATTTTCTATGTGACTCATGTATGGGTATTAAAAAAAAAAGATTCTTTTAAGTCTAGTGTAGCCATATGTGCATTGTGAAATATTAATTTTGATACAGTTCGTATATCGTCCATTTTAAAATGTAAAATTGGTAAGAATTTATTAAGAGCTTTTAAATTAAGAATAAACCTAAATCCACCAGAGCTCTTAGGTGTTAAAAAAATAGGGGAAATGAATTGTTGCAGCAATTCACTGCATTGTGAAATGGCACCTAAATCGGCAAGTTTTTTGATAGCAATAACCATGTCTTTATGAGATGTTGGAAGATTTTTAGGTTCAGTATGTTGGTACACTTTGTTAATAAATGGTATTTTGAAACCACTGACATAACTTAAAACCACTGGATCATCAGTTATCGACATCCAGTGATTGATAAAATGTTGAATTTTACCAGCATGAACTACCTCTAACGCCGATTTTTCTTGTCTTGATGCTTGCCGTTCCCCATGTGTCGACTGCGCTGGGCAGTTGTATTGTAAGTCCTCCTCGTCGATTGCAAAGCTGGCTGGTTGCGGTTCCGCGAGGCTGTGGTCGCGTTGTGAACTCGTCGAGGAGGACCCCGCAGGTTTCCCGATTGAAAAGTAGACGGGCGGTTGCCAATGGTATTAGGGGTTGTCGGCTTCTTTATTTGCAAGCTGGTTTTTTCCATATCTTTTAAATTTTTTATGTTCTCTCCTAGTTTTGCTCCGAAAAGATATTCGTCCCTTTTGACATCTTTGACAGCAGACCAAAAATTCTTATCCAATAGAGGTAATAAGAGTTTTCGGCGATTTAGGGTTTGATGGTGGTGTAGATCAAGTAATATCTGACTAATTTCTGTAATTTTTCTTAAAAGAGCCATTTTTTCAATTGTCTTGGACCTAATCAGGTCTTTGGTCAGATTGGCAAGCCCGGATATTCCTACTCCGAGTTGGTTCTGGGACAGTTCTAAATGTTTGTCACGGTTTTTGGCTGAGTCAGACAATATGGAGGCAACCTCAGGATTCAACTTGGGTGCTATAACTAATGTGAAGTTTTCCGGGACAAGCAATTTTTCTTTTAAAGAGTCTTTTTGTTCTTTCACCAACCCATCCATTAGTATTTTGCCCCAACGTTCAGAGACCTCACTAGGTATAATTTCGCCGAGTGCGAGGGTAACGTTTTTTGCATCACCGAGCATTTCAAGAATTTCAATAGGTATATTTTCACAATGAGCTGCACTCTGTACCTGAGTAGACTGTGACGGCGAAGGTTGATCTAGCGCGGTGGTCATCGTGTGTTCAGGTAAAACATTAATAACTGACCTTACAGACTGATAGTCTTCGTTTTCAGACTCAATCAGGGTTTTATAACTGTCATCGTTTATAGATAAGTTGTTACGACTGTCGCTATCACTTTGATAGGATTCGGGAGATGAGCTCGGTGATCGTAATATTTTTTTCTCTAAAAAGGAAAATATAATGATTACTTTCAGGATAGCATCACGTACTTATCACATTAAGAAAGTAATGGCTTAGTGTTCCTGGGTAACATCTCGTGGTACCACTCTAAGAAACACAGGAAATACTATCTGGATACCATCGGGTGATATCTCCTTAAGATAGTAGGGCAGAAATTTTATTTGAATATGGAGCTATGTAATGTTTAAAAATGTAAGGTAGGTATTTAATTACGATTTATTTCAACAAGTAAACTTACGTCGTTTGCGTTTTCTCCTTAGTTTTTCCTCATATCGCCGAACCTTTCGCTCGATATGTTCATCATCGCTATGCCGCTTCCTTTTTCCCATTATAAATCACTTTTTTTACCACTATTTTAAAATAACGTGTAGCAATGCTCGCACACAAAGAACGAATGAGGTGACCAGTGACAGCCGGTAGGTACCTAGCTGACGTAACGCAATATCAATAGAATGTTTTTTTTTTAAATATCTCTGAACAGTGTGGCAATGCAGTATAACGTTGAACGGACTACAATGTATGTTAAATCTTGAGGATGCAACACCGAAGTATAATTTGGAATTAAGTGTTTAAATAATTATTTGTTACTACCTACAGTTTTTATTTTTGAAATGGGGAAGAAACGTAATTCTCGATCTAAGAAGAGGCGTGAATCTAAATACAAGCGTTATAGGAGTTATTCTAGTACTTCAAATAGTTCAGAGAGCTCAAACAGTTACCGCGAACGTAGTCATAAGTTAAAAAAGAGACGTGCCCGTTCGCGCTCTGTTCATAAGCATTGTAGCCGTCGTCGACATGAATCTAAGCGCGTAAAGAATCGTTCAAGAGAACGAGAACAGTCCTGCATTACTCCGCCAGTCCCCAATCATGTTCAGACTAATGTTAATACTCCAACTACTAATATGGCACCCAATTTTACTGACAGCCAAAACACTAATAGTAGTAGTTCAAACCCAGCAACGATTCAGCCGTGTGTCGTACCGAGCACTAGTCAAATGTGGCAAAATAACATGTACTAATAAATATTTCATTAATATAGTGAAGTAAATTTGTAAAAGCGAGTCGCTGCCGACTGGCAGAGACACAGGAGATTCATACTGCATGAAAAGAGAGCCGATGCAAATTTGCGTAGGCATATTATTTGAATAAGTACGATATTATTAGAATGTGTAAACAAGTGAAGATTACAATTCTGTTAGAGTTATTACGATGTCTTGAGTAATTATAATATTTATATGATAAGTATAGGGTTAATAAGTGATAGTAATAATATTTTTTTTTGTTTCACTATGATAAATGATACGCGAGGACGCGTCTGATGTCAGAATTGGCCGAATGAAAGGTTAAGGTTAAGAGATAGTCTTGATTTAAAATTAATTTGTTTTATCTAATTGTAATATTTAATTATAATAATAATGTTACAATAATGTTCATATCGATGTATAGTTTTGATAGATTTCCGAACGGATCGCTCTTAACGTTTTTTTCTTAGTTGGTGATGATTCACTATTTTGCCGGTTGTCGACGAAAAGTGTGTTCCAACATATTATTTTGTAAAAGGTGGAAATAAAGTTATTGTGATTGGTGTTTAGTCGTCTCATTTATTCTGAGTGATTATTTATCAATAGATAAATCACGACAATTTATCCCCGAAGGCGTAGACGGAGAAGAATTAACACACAGTTTTCGCTAATTAGGTTAGGTCCCATGAGGTAAGCCTATTACCATCTATTGGGTATGTGAATCGCAGTATATTGCTAGGTGGTATAAGGACAATCCTGAGTCACCTTGTACGACACCCGCAGAAATGGGGTGGTGACAATTTTATTTTGCTCTGCCGTCAAGAAGTATAAAGAAACGAATGTAAGTCAATAAATAACACTTTGGTTTATAAATAGTAGACCAAATAATATAAGTTGTTATTATTTTTGTCAAATAAGAACCGACTTTGAATAACTTACAAATAACAAATAACTTTATTTTTTATTTTGTGCCTGTACCGATGAAATTTGACATTTGTCATGTGAAGTTTGTCACAAACGCGATCCTATTCTTAAAGGCACGCATAGCAATTTATAATCCTATGAGAGGCAAGTCGTCTTCCCAATATCTTTAGTCTGGTAACTAGCTGATATATTAACAGACGTTGTAGTAAATATTACCTAAAGAAAATATTGGCAATAAACAAAGCATACATAAATAGTCCTGTCTCGAAGGAATTCGTATTCATAACACAAAATATGTCGTTGTCAAATTAAAATAACTATGGAACCTAAAACCTCTGTATTGTATACAGTACAAAGGAAGGCTAGAAACAAGTCGTCCGGGGATTTATTATTTTGTCACAGAACTTATCTCGACTACATCTAGGAGAGACATCCTACTCTGGCAGTAAATTGAACAAAATGTGTATGGTTTCATCTCAGAAATAAATAAATCACGTCTGTTATCACTGAAACAGCAGGCAGAGCATTTATATACACTACTTATTATTAATACATACATAAATCACGCCTATATCCCCGAAGGGGTAGGCAGAGGTGAACTAGCACCCACGTTTCGCCAGTTATGTTAGGTCCCATGTAATAGGTGGCGAGCCTATTGCCATTTATTGGGCACAAAAGTCGCAGTAGGTACATAGCTAGATGGTATAAGAGGAACGCTGCTGCCCATTCCTCATCACTGATTTATCCTTAGTCGTCTTGTACGACACCCACGGGAGAGATTTGGGGTGGTGACAATTATATTCTACTCTGCCATCACCACACGGCTCCATACTGCAATATACCTAATATACTCTACTTCACTTATATACACCACGCAGTTCTCTAAAGGTTAGGGTTTTAACACAAGCATTTAGTCAAATTATTCCAGGTCTCGCGTAATAGGGAGCGAGCTCATAGTCATTCACCGGAAACTTTAATCACAGTACTATGCTAGATGGTGTACTATAGGAACGCTGCTGCCCATTCCTGGTTATACTATAACCCACGAGAAAGCGGGGTAGGTGACAATTATATTCTGCTTTCACACAGCACACAGCAGGGTTCACATAATGATTTAAAATAATATTAATTATTTTAATACGTTTATTTCTAACAACTTCACCGTAGATTATACTATAGGCAAGCGTACTAAGATTTCTGTCAGAATTATGCATGTTTTCTCCAAAGTTACTGAGAGTTTTGACCACAGAACCGGCAAGCCAAACATCACAAATACAAAGTTCGACCAAAGTTACCTCAAACCGTCACAATTTCATAATCGAGTTTGCACTTAAGATTAAACAGTTTAAGGTTTAAAATCGATAACACAAAATTGTCAGTTTTGTACAATTTTACGTGCTGGTGACTATACTTACAGCTTTACATTATATTACATGGGCACATTGGGACATAACTTGGCGCCGCACTAAAGGAGTTATGAATATTCAAATAAATAAACATTTCTAACATTGACACCTATCACTAGATGATAGTCGTTAATGTAAAAAGGTAATAAGTATCTAACTTAAATAAATAAGTAAATTTATTACAAACACACATAAATTATAAAATCCGTCATAAATACATTGCTTCCATCCCATCCCAAGCCTATAAGCCCATAATGGTGAATGAACGCCAACGATTTGCAATTTATGATAGGCTATAATATAGAATATGTGGCTAGCCTATTGCCATCTATCGGTCACAGAAATCGCAGTATATTGCTAGGTGGTATAAGAGGAGCGCTGTTGCTGCCCATTCCTAATCGCTATCATTACACTCGTATTCATAAACATTACTATAAGCTATAACTATATAATAAGCTATAACTATATAATAACTATATAATAAGGTGCGTTAACGCACAGGTCCCCAAAAACCTATTCATAGACAATACTTGAGTGACAAAACGTATTGAGAAATGTCTTACTTTGCACAGTGTTGCTTCTTTACTTATACAAGTATTGTTTGTGAATATGGGTGTTAGTCGCCAAACCCTTAGTCGCCTTGTACGAAACTTGCGGGGGAGAAAGGGGATGGTGACAATTATTATTGTATTCTCCTGACGTCACCACAGTTACTTTTTACGATTGCAGTTAGTACGTCATTCGGAAAACGTGCATTCATTCCCATTGGCATTCTGAATTTTAATCTCTCAAGTTTTATTATCAGTTAGCCGGTGTTGCAATGAATAATAAAGAGTTTGCCAAGCAAACCGTATTATGTAAGCCGATTTCAGTTGTTTTGGTCTACCCATCTCCCTCACTCATTGAGAATAACAGCAAAGTGTGAGAGTGACGGACAGAGCAAAGCAACAGAAATCGGCTTACATAATACGGGATCGGGTCGGGTACGTAGCGGATAACTTAAGCAGCTGCCGTCGGACTTTCACAAGATATTAAACAACTGGATTCCTGCGTGAAAAATTGTTATTGTGAACGCCAACTTTTTTCTTGTTTACCATTTTCATGATCCTTGTGATCTGAATGTTTTGTTGTCTGTTAACCGCAAGCCTCCTTAGGCTGGAGTTCACCAACACTTGAACAGGCGATTATTATTTAACCTTCTCAACCATCATATCAGTCTGACATTTTACCGTATTTGAAGAACTGTCAAAAACTGACGGTTATCTTTTTTTTTTAAATTCCCCCCTATATTTTAGGGAAGGCAAAGAGTCTAGCCTATACAGCCATGTCTTTAGTGTATATTTTATCTGTAGTCTTATGAAATAATGAGTGGGTGAAATGTATGAATGAAATGAATTTTACGTTAAAATATGGGTGTCACATATTTTATCGCATCTAGGGAGTGCTTGGCGCGAATGAATGGTAACAGAGTTCACGATGGTGAGGGATGAGGCGGACAAAACCACTTTTTAAAGCGGTCTTCACTACAACATCAAACACATCACAACACTTATTTTCAATAATTCTGCATAATTGCACATCAACACGGATGTTTGTGCATCAAAATAACACCACTTTCAATGCACAAAATCCACTTTGTAACAATTTTTGAATAAGCGAAAATAAATCTGACTGACACCACGAAACGCGCCAAACACTCAATCCGGCTATCTTTTTTTAATTCTCCCTGTATTTTAAGGAAGGCAAAGGGTCTAAGCCCATACAGCCATGTCTTTAGTGTATATTATAACTGTAGTCTTATGAAATAATGAGTGGGTGAAATGTATGAATGAAATGAATTTTACGTTAAAATATGGGTGTCACCACACATTTTAACGCATCTAGGGAGTACTTGGAGCGAATTTAATGGTAACAGAGTTCATGATGGTGCCTGATGAGGTGGACAAAACCACTTTTTAATGCGGTCTTCACCACAACATCAAACACATCATAAGACTTATTTTTAATGATTCTGCATAATTGCACATCAACACGAATGCTTGTGCATCAAAATAACACCACTTTTATTGCACAAAATCCACTCTGTAACAATTTTGGAACTAGCGAAAATAAATCTGACTGACATCACGAAACGCGCCAAACACTCCTGACGGTTATCTTTTAATCGCTTGTTTTACGTGTTGGTGAACTCGGGCCTTAATCTAAAACGTGGACTAAAGTTAGTCATAGTTTAAAATTGATGCTGTCACTTTTATTTGCTGTATGAAAGACAGAGTTAGCATCAATTATAAACCATGACTAACTTTAGGCCATCTTTTTTATAAAGGGGGAAGGAGTCAAAGTTATTGGATGCTCTTTGATATTGGGAACTCTTTGGTGGCTTTTACTTATTGTTAAAGCAGCATATAGTTTGTTATGGCTATTATGTATAACTTTACTAACTTAATGCTTACTTAATAATAATAAAGAATATTTGGAAATGCTAGCTACTTGTTAACGTTTCCAAATATTCGTTTGAAAATAAGATACAGCAGATGTACACAACTAGATGAGAATGTAGATGATGATGATCTTGATAACAATGAAGAATATCCACATAATTTTTTATAGAAGCGGTCATGATTTATATAATTCCCATAGGGAAAAATACCGCTTGCCAAGCCCATCCTTACTGTAAACTTTTTATTATATACAACGTACAATACGTCATCATTATCCGAAATAATTAAATCGCTTTCCCATTGTCAACTTAATTTACAACCAATTGGAGAATTAATACATGTTTGCTGAAAACCATCTCGTTTCATTGATTAGTTAGGTCGTCATGATGCGGTGTCGACTATAGAAGTGTATATAATTATTACCCGTGATCACATTGCATATCAACGTCAATTAATTAAATCAGCTTAACGCAGTAGATGCCTAATTGATTAACTAATTTGGTTAAATACTATAATTTAAAGTATAAAAAGTTATCATATTTTAATTAATTAGTATCACCTGTTTTTAATTTATTAGATGTATATAAGTTAGACAATGTGGTTGATAGTAATAATAAGAATATTATAAGAAAACAAAATATACGCCTATTGCCATGTATCGGGCAAGTAAATCGTAATAATAATTATTGCTAGTTGACCTTAACCTTAGTCGCTTTGTACAAAACCCATGGTAGAGATAGGGGTGGTGACAATTAATAGTATTCTGTTCTGCCGACACCACAAGGCATCTTTTATTATATATGTATCGACAAAATGCCCTGGCTCCTATACGTGACTATTAGGACAGTGTGAGTAGGTAGTTACAGCCTACGGGTCGTTTTTTTTTTGTGACCTTCCTCCTGTTTCGAGGAAAAATCGCAAAACACATTTTGTTTACTAGCAAAGGATTCTCAGCTTAAACATAGGTAATAAGGAAAGCGTCGGAAATACTTCTTATTACCGATGGTTATAATATTACACACAACTTGTAATATTAGAGAGAGCACCTATAAATTTATACTTTAACTTTCCAACGTGGGTATTCACCTTACAAATTGCGTTTCGTATCTTAATTAGTTATCGAGGGTTGTTAAAAGCTACTGCGCACGCAATTATATGGGGGTGACACTGGAGATTCGTTAATAGTAAGAAATAATTAAAAGTGAGAGCGATTAATTACTCTACTCTCTCATTACTACTTCATATAAGGGATATAACTCACCATTGGGGTGCTGGTTGGTATATTGCTTTATTGCGCCTATTGCTTTACAAAAATTTGAAACCATGCAAAATATAATTCATTGAAAATTGTATATGGAACAGGTTACATTTCTTTTTAGGTTCTCAGTCTTAGTGACAGTCACACGCTGTGAAGCACTAAAGGCTCCTGCATACCAAACGCGGGTCAGGAGCAGAGCAGCAGCGCGGGAACCGGCACACTAAACGCAGCGGCAGTTGCAACGCTGGACCGCGTTTAGTATGACGAGTTAGACAACGAGGCGCTGCGCTGCACTGCCCCGGTGAGCCATGCGCACATGACCGCCATAGTGATACAGCAGCGCGGGCCCGCGCTCGAGCTGCTCCCGCGCCGCGTGGGTTGTATTCCCACAGTTGCAGTGCGGCGCGGCGTGGAGCAGTTTGAGCGCGGGCCTGCGTTAAAATTTAGTGTAACGCGGTTCAATGAGTTTTCAAGTATTACAACTTGCGCGGGCCTGCATTCAAACTGCGCTGCTACTGACCTGCGTTTGGTGTGCTGCAGCCTTTAATATTTGCTAGGAAAATAATTATTACATTAAAAAAACAAATCCTGTATTAACACCTCTTTGTTGTTATATTTTTTCCAACATTTATATAATGTTTAAATAAAAATCAAATAATACAGTATTTACAGTATTTATATTTATTTTATATGTATGTATTTATTGAGATATGAGATATTATATGTATTTATTTTACAGTATTTATAATACAGTATTTTTATAACATAAATCTTGTAATGAATATAATGAATTTATTTCGAAACTTCTAACAATTTACTAATTTCTCCAGACGTTTCGAACACTTAGGGCCGGTTTTTTGGTCCGCAGGTAATTAACTCAACCAATTGTTAAAATTCATTCTGATTTCTGATTATCAGTCTGAAATTAAATCATTAGTAACAATATCAGTTAAATAGAACTATATTCGGGGTCCCATTACCATATTAAAATCATTCTGAGTTCTGATAATCAGTCTGATATTTAACCATCAGTAACAATATCAGTTAAATAGAACTATATTCGGGGTCCCATTACCAAATTAAGTATAATTTGGGTGACTATTGATATATTAATGACAATATATTGATCTATTAATGACAATTAATTACTGGTGTAATAATTGAATATTGCCATCGACTAAGGAAAAAAGAGATAATTCACTTGGATCAGAACTATTTTGTTTCATTACAATAATTTGTACCATTATTTTCCAAAGTGCTTCGAGACATAAATTAAATAAACCTTCCTTTTTAAAATTCCACGATCCGCTGACAGGCCATACAAAAACGAATTGAACCTAGTGTCATAAAATGACAATGCAACATGGGTGTAGTTGTACTCTACAAAGAAATTTTAATACAAGCCGTTTACATTGTATAGGTATCCTATGTCCATACTGCTTAAGCACGTCGTAAAAGCATTTTCCGTCCGTATCATCAATAAGAGCACTCCAGATTGTTCCCCAGGGAACGTAGTGGTCCTTAAATTTTACAGCTAACTCCCAACAGCAGTTGTGTCAAGTAATTTTCTCAAGATCACATAATATCATTATTTATTTTATGTATAAGGTCAAATCAATTCTTTACTTCTTTCTCTCTCTCTTCTTATCCTGTTTTCGTTTGTTTTTTCCATATATTCATATCAACCAGACGTCAAAAGACCGATGAATAGAGAATGACTCTATTGGGATGACAACATTCCATTCAATTTTGCTGAAGGTTTTGGCTTAAGTTGTACAGCTGGCCGCCTATAAGACACCAAGCATTCTTTGGGTATGCTGTTGTTGATGGTTTGTCTTCCACCATTCGGGTGTACCAAGGTGCTTATTAGCCTACACAAGCAACCTCACGTAGACGACTTTTACGCAATCCATTGGGGCGAGCCAGGGGTGGCACAGTCTACGTTTTGTTATCGCTCCCAGGCCAGCACGGATGAGATAAGTTTTGGGTTTTTCAGGAGAAGCAAATCAAGTTACATACATACATACATACATAAATCACGCCTATATCCCCGAAGTGATAGGCAGAGGTGGACTATCACCCACGTTTCTCCATTTATGCTAGGTCCCATGTAATAGGTGGCGAGCCTATTGCCATTGATCGGGCACAAAAGTCGCAGTAAATTTCAAGGTGGTATAAGAGGAACGCTGCTGCCCATTCCTCATCACTGATTTATCCTTAGTCGCCTTGTACGACACCCACGGGAGAGATTTGGGGTGGTGACAATTGTATTCTACTCTGCCGTCACCACACGGCTGAATCAAGCAAATCAAGTTTCCATAAATAAATTTACAATGTTAAAGAAGAAGTATCTATACATAACCAAACATTGTAATCACGTCATAATTATTTGTACCAATCACGCAACTTTGTGTCACTAATCCAAAGAAAGCCAAAGTGTATTCTAATGCTGCACGGTATTAGACGTAGGCACGTGAGTTAGGTATGTCTCATATTTTAAAAATTTTTTGAACAGGTTAAAAAGTAAAAGATTCAATCAATTTAATCGATTCTACCCCGCTAGCGTCTCATAACCAAACTGAATTTATCCATGAACCAGTTAAAATTGCTAGTGATCTAATAAATGCCACCGCCGACTATGCACAAACTAGGTTAGCTGTCAAGCTTATCACCAGCCGATGGCTAAAGGAACTTTTAGTTGATTTAAATATTCATAACTTTTTGCTCAGTCCTCTCGCAGCACGTTGACCTGTGTTCTAAATAGTTCTAATGCAACTATTGTGATTTGTTTTGCATTCTATGCAAACATATATTCAATTTTGACTTTTGAAGTGTTGGAATTATTTACAGAGGTATATTTAAATAGAATCATAAAAAGCGAAAAATAGTGTTGCTCCGTTTTGAAGCGTACGATATCCGATGGTGTTATTCATGTTTCGTTGAAAATTAAGAAGATATATTATAAGAGTCGTTAGTAAAAACAGGCAGTAGATATACAAAGAAATATAAACGGAAAGCGACTTTGTTTTATAATATGTATACCGCGAACGTCATGCTGAGTTCGTTGCGTGAAAAATTATGCAAGTTTTTAAAAAACAATAAAAATGCATAAAGCGTCACCCGCTTAATAATAACCATAATAACGAGAACACGTTAAAATTTTGGTGCTCATCCCGTTCGTATCGTATTCGGAATTACATATTGAACAAGAAAATAGTTGTAAGAAATTTATGGGGTTTGATCTTTTCAATATGGAACATAGGACTGGCATATGTATTGAAATTATATTTCCAATGAATTTTACATTTTACTCCAAAAATTTAGGGCTGAATATGAAATGGAAAAATCTTCCCGTGTGTATAACCTGAGTATCCATAAGAGAGTTGTCTGTGCCTTCTAAGAGGCGGTAACGTATAACCACCTCACATTTTCATCATCCATCCTGGCGACGTTTCAAGTAGTGGCTGATTGAACTTCACAAATTTTGAATTCGGCTACAAATGTGTGGAACATTTTGGTGACATTGTTAGAATTTATTGGTAAAGTCGAGAGGAAGATGCCGACTTCGAATAGTTGTTATGCAGCGTGGATTTTGTGTGACTTCTTCACATTGAATTTTCGCGTGAAACATCACTTATAGAATTCTTATATTATCCTCGTCCTTGCCTCTAAATAAGTTACAATTTAGAGGCAATTAATAAGTTACTTACATATTCACAAAATTTAATGATTTATTTGTTTTTGAACATAATACCAACTTAGAAAATGTTAACAAAGAAAGTCGTAAAATCCCTCACTATGATATAATTTTTTCGACCTATTTTTCCTTGTGACAATATTTGAACCATGATAACTAGGCTTTTTCAATAATGTCATCTAAATATTCATAGATTAAATCTGATCTTGAGTAGAATATTTCGGCTGATTAATCACTAACATAAATTAAAGCTTTAGTTTGTTTAATCAAGGTCTTTCAATTTTCTCTCGGCTCTGCCTTAGAATTAGAACACCAACCATCCATAAAACTTGCTTTAATTATCTAATTTTTGCAAGCAATGTTATCAGCTGGGACAGTCTCTAATATGACGTTGATCTATTCTTTGGAGTTTTACTATTTTTATGTTTGAATTTTAATCAATCGCCAAAATAATTCATATTCAATAGCTCAGCCTATCGCCAATATAAAATACATCCCATATAATGGGGTCATAGCCATCAGGTATTATAATTACTAGATGTGGCACCAAGTTGCTTCATTGTCATCATAACGTAACCTTTGGCCTTGTAGGTTACCAGAGGGCGACAAACGGCCAAAGAAAAATACCCAACTTACAGCACGCGCTTTTCGCATAATGAACACAATAAAACTCTATTGCCGTTTCCGGGTTATTTTATGTCCGCAATCACAGTGTTCCTGATTAATTCAGTGCTAGATTACATCGTTGACTATATTGTCGCGTCGGAAATGATTTCCCTCGTTTGATTGACAGAGTTAAGCAAGAAAAGGACCAATTGGCTCCTCGTGGCGTCACAGGCCGAGAAAAGGTTTTATGTGCGGTTTAATCTGCCCTTGGGGTTGCCATTAATTAGGTCGGACGGGCGCATTTCGCGGTTTTTGCGGGTACTATTGATGTATGTCTTATTTATTGGCCTGTGTGGAATGTGGAATAAATTTCTTCAATAATTATTATTTAAATGATATTAATTGTCCTTTTAAGTAAGTAAGTACCTAAGTATTTGTTAGTCTGACTCAATATTCAAGGATTGGATCACGTACGGTAAGGTCTTAATTACATTCGGGATGTTTTTTTACATACATTTCTAATCTATTTTACGCAAGAACAAATGTGCACCTCAAATCCCACCAACACCCTTATTAGTATTTAATTAAACCGAGAGTAATTCACAATTTTTTACGCGATTTTATACCGATTTATACTTTAAAAATTTACTTATTATATTCGACCAAACTAACCGTCAGTTTCAGTATCTAATATATTGGGAAAATACATCATTATTTTGTTTTTAAGCTAACTGCCGAAGCACAGAACTAAACATGTTTCATAACATCCGTATTACAAAGTGCTTATTACGTGGCCAGTAGGTACTGAATAATGTGCCATGTTTTCTATTGATTGTGCTATTTCGAGCGTCGCTTCGGCTCAGTTTGTAGGCATAAAAACCAGTCAGCTCCAGTTTATGACTCAGTAAGTTTTGTTAACTTCATTATTTTGTAAGATATTGACCACTGACTTGGAATGAGTTTGATTTCCAATCAATTCATTGATAAATTTTGATTTAATTAATCAAATTCAGTAAAACAAGAGTAGGTAATGGTTAACATAGGCTCGAACGAGTGGGAGAACCTATTCAATTCAATTTATTTGGATATATATTTTGGAATAATATATTGAAATCCAAGTAGAAAGAAGTAGTAAGAAAGTATTTCTATTCTCCAGTGTAACGAATCAAATCAAATAGTTTTTAGATAGTGCTCGTGCAAATAAGAGAAAATTATAGTTTATTGTATTTCAAAAGTACAAAGGCCTTTCGCTGGCTTGGGAACGAAAAGTAATATAGAATGTGCCAGCCCTATCACTCTCTAGGAGTGTCGTGATTAAGGGAGATCGTAAGGTGTATATCAATAATCACCTTGGGGCACCCGAATGGTGGAGGGCAAACCACTTACAGAGGCTTACCCAAAGAGGGTTGGTATCAGGCGGGTGGCCGGCTGTAAAACTAAAGCCGAAACCTTAAGTAGTATGCTTTAGAATGTAGTCATCTCAATCACTCTTTTTGTCCTTAGGTCTCTCAAAATGGTCCTTTCCATCGCTTTTCTTTTCTTTTTGTTTGTTCATCACTAGAACCTTCCCGGTGTGATGAATGATATGAATTAAAGGGGATTGGATGGCTAGATAACGTCTGACCTATATAAATGGAAGAGGATACATATTATTTGAATATCAACAAAAATCAACATCGTTAGGAGCTGATCTGGAGCTGTTCCTAAGCGGGAATATGGTGATGAATAATGATAAGAAGAGAAATGATGTTATATAATGTATTAAGAGAGGGCCTTTCCTTTTTACTTCATTCACTATTCTAAAACTTAAGCTAAGTCCTATTCCTGACACTTTAACTGACAACTCATTATAATTAAAATTATCAAGCCTTTCTCCCATATCAATGTTCTCATACATGTCTGTAGAATTCAAATACTACAGATTATACTTTACTTTAGGTCTTCCTTTTTCAACAAGATGTCAATTAGATTGAATTAAAAGGGGACAACGAATGATACGTGTAATCACAACTGTGAAATATTTTGACGTTGGACGTATTTCGATGGGGACAACGAGAATACAGCGTTGAAATTGTTTGAAACCAAAGCCTATCACTTAATTAATGATTCACTCTGTAATTAATGTTTTATAGGTTTTATATAGGTGCAGGAAATTGTGTCATATTATATTATTTCTGGCGTTTTTCCTCAATTTTCGCTTTGATCAGCAAAATGTCGTACAAGTCCCGCTGAGCCAGAATCTTATATGTTTCATTAACAGATTTAATCAAGTTACCCACTTGTGTTGGAAATTACGCACTACATGCACGCTGCTCTACTATCAATGGTCAATTTTGAGGTAAGAATGTAAATCATAAGCAATATTTTGATGTGTAATAACATTTTAGATATAATTCTTAGATGACTGAATTAAATATTTCTTACACTCATACGTATAATCTATACATATAACATATAACGTATAAGCACATGACTGTGTGTACGCATCTTGCACTAGATGGCAGGCAAATTTATATACAAACATTTTGTAATATTTAAACAACAAAAACATTTAAACAACCATGACTCGAGAACCAATGTCTGTTTTCATCACACATATTATGCCCTATAGGGATTCGAACCCGATCAATCTTTACCGATAGTCTAACCATTCGACCAAACCGGCCGTCTAAATTGTGTTCCAATTTCTCCCTTTCTTCTTGTAAGTATTAGTGGCTTATTCGTGTATGAAATTATCTCTACAAGCCCAAGGGGACAAAAAGGAACTTGAGTTTCCACCAACGAGACTTCCTAAAAAATATCAATTTAAAAATTAATATTGTACTCCAGAGAATCCGTTCTAAGCGCCTTTGGCTTCTGATAATTTGTTTCAGAAGCATGTCCTCATCAAATTGAATAGCTTACTTATAGATTACTAGTGGTCGACCGCGGCTTCACTCACGTTAATGTCGGTTGTTATATAGCATATAGCCTTCCTCAATAAATGGACTTTTCCACACAAAAAGAATTTTTCAATTTGAACCAGTAGTTTCTGAGATTAGCGCGCTTAACCAACCAACCAAACAAACAAACTCTTTACCTTTATAATATTAGTATAGAAGTATAGATTAAGGTTGTGTTTTTCCCCGAAGCCATCGTTCAGACAATAACATTGTGCGGCAGTAACTGCTAAATAATGTGCGATGTTCTCTATTGATTGGGACTATTTCAAGCGCCAATGCCCCCATTCGCCCTGACTACTGTTTCTATAGAGACGAAAATAATTAGCTAATGACGTGTTTAAAAAACAACCGTACAAATTGAGCCAGTCTCAAGAGCGACTTTCTTGTGATTCAACTGAAGTCGGCGCTTTCTTTTATAATAGATAAAGCCCCTTCAGTGGCTGCGTATAATGTTGATGTTATGCCAATTTCTTATGAAGGAGTCACGGTATGTATATTCAGGTGTGTTTTTTGTGGTTTGCTTTGTATTTTGCAGGTTTGTTTTCCTGTTGTCTCGTCTTCCTTGCGTCGAATACTGTTGTCACCACCCTCTATCTCCCCGGGGTGTCGTTCAAAGCGACTAAGGGTTAAATCATTGAAGAGGAATTGGCAGCAATATTCTTCTTATATTACAAGCAGTTACCTAGGAATTGACTACGATTGATGACGAATTATTTACTGCGATTTTTTTGAGTCAGCATCTATTACATGGCACCTAACACAATTGACGAAATGTGGGTTCTCATACACCTTACCCAGCTCTTCTGGGAGAAATGAGCTTGATTGATGTATGTATGTTGTGTTATTGTATTTTTAGAGAAATTACTATTATTTATATATTTACCCCTTTTCAAATATTGGGGTTAAAGTATGAAATTGCCGTTTTTTACTGAAAATCCGAATTGTTTATTTTTTAGTTTATAACAAATTTATTTAATCATAATAGTTACCATTATTATCTATACATTGCTGCCATCTAATAGGAAGGTCATTTATGCCTTTGCGATAGAACTCTGAGGATCTAGACTGCACAAAATGTGTGAAAGCATTTTGTACTGCCTCCTGGGAAGAAAACTTCTTGGCACGTAGATAATTGTCCAAATCACGAAAAAAATGGTAGTCCGTTGGAGCAAAGTCTGGCGAATACGGAGGATGACGAATGGTTTCTAACTGCAGTTCCTGAAAGGTCAAACCGGTTTCTCGTGCTGTGTAAGGTCTCGCGTTGTCATGGAGCAATAATGGTAAAGATCGATTCATGAGTCGGGGCTGTTTTACTGCTAGTTTTGCCAACATTGTTCGGAGTTCGGTACAATAGACATCTGCCGTTATTGCTTGACCAGATCAGAGAAAACTATAGTGAATAACACCAAGCTGAGGCCACCAAACAGTTACCATTACATTTTTATTGGTAAGTTTTGGTTTAGGACACTGTTGTGGCGTTTGACCTGGGGTCAGCCATTGCATTTTTCTTTGACGGTTATCATAAAGAACCCACTTTTCATCACATGTCACAATTCGATACAAAATTTCTGTACCGATTCAACAAGGTAACACAAGTTTCAACACGCGTTTCTTTCTGCAGATCAGTCAAATCACCCATGAGGCATCCAATTTTCGTATTTTTTTTATTTTATTGATTTGACGCAAATGAGTCAATATTATGGGTAAAGTAACGTTAAACTATGCCGCTAATTCCTGGGTAGTTTGACTAGGATCGGCTTCCACCATATCTCTTAATTCATTGTTATTCACCTGTATGGGCGGTCTTTCTCATGGCTCGTTTTTCAAGTCGAAGTTTTCATCACGAAAGCGTTTAAACCAAAACCGCACGGTGGGTTCATTAGCAGACCCCTCACCAAACGCAACATTGATATTGCGGGCTGTTTCTGCCGCGTTACTTCCGCGTCGGAACTCGTATTTAAAAATAACTCGAATTTTCACAGTATACATCTTTCTATACATCATCTACACAGTAGGCAAAACGTGGGTGCTAGTTCATCTCTGCCTACCCCTTCGGGCATATAGGCGTGGTTTAATAGGTTGGGGAAAAAGTTTCTTCGCATTTTTTAAGAAAATTCAAAACATTTTTTAATATAGTTTATTTACATTTAACTAAAGTATGTAGGTACCATTTTGTTCGATAACTTTTTGCCATCTTGTAGGTAGGGGCATGATCCCATTGCTATAGAAATTTTGGGACTTCTGGTCAAAATACCGCGACAAGTGGTTTTGGCAGTCCTCTCGTGATGTTAACCTGACACTGCCTAAAGAATTCTGAAGAGACCGAAACAGGTGGAAATCTGAAGGTGCAAGGTCAGGACTATACGGCGGATGCATTAACACCTCCCAGCCAAACTCTCTTAATTTTTGCTGAGTGGCTAAAGATGTGTGAGGTCTAACGTTATCATGATGAAAACCACACCCCTTCTGTTGATTAATTCCGGCCGCTTTCTCTCAACTTCTTGCTTTAATCTCATCAGTTGTTCGCAGTAGAGTTCAGAATCGATGGTCCTGCCTGGTGGTAACAGCTCATAATGAATAATGCCCTTCCAATCCCACCACACACACAGCATCACCTTGTTGCGAGTTAACCCGGGTTTCGCCACAGTCTGTGAAGCCTGACCGGCCTTTGACCACGACCTTTTTCGCACGTTCTTGTCGTACGTGATCCACTTTTCATCACCAGTTATCAGCTTCTTCAAAAATGGTTCGGTTTCATTACGTTGTAATAAAGAATCACAGATGAGTACACGGTTCATTAGGTTTCTTTCAGTGAGCTCGTGAGGTACCCAAATGTCGAGCTTTTTTGTGTACCCAGTTTTTTTCAATTGCGCCAAAACTGTTTTGTGGTCAATTCCCAGTTCTTCAGCTACGTCGTAACTACTGACATGCCGATCTTGCTCCACTTTTTCAAAAATGGCATCCATTTTATCTGTAATAGGGCGACCAGAGGGACGTGCATCTTTGACATCAAAATTTCCGGATTGAAAACGCTTAAACCAAATTTGTGCTACTCTCACAGACACTGCACTAGGTCCATAAACATCGCAATTTTTTTTCGCGGCTTGCGTTGCATTTTTACCTTTTTTGTAGTAAAATTTTAAAATGTATCGAATTTCTTCATTAGATTCACTCATCTTGGCGGTACGAAAAACAAATGAAAATCACACATTTTCCTAATTTGAATTTGGAATTATGTTCTTTAAAATTTAAACTTTCAATGATACCAAAACCAGCCAGATACAAATAGTATAGCCAAAGAGATTTTATTACAAGTTTATACATACTATAATGCGAAAAGACTTTTTCTAATATGTATGTATGTATGTACATCTTTCTTGTCTAACTTGAATAACAAAAACAATTGAAAGTCGATATTCAAATGTTTCACATGTAAAAAAAAAGAATATTATATAATGTTAAAATTAAAATCGAATAGTTTATAAAGCAAACCCAAGCTTAACCGAACGCACGGTATTTGTAAAAATATCTGCTTTGGAATGTTTGAAATTAATTTCTACATTGCGAGGGTACCCGTTGGCTTACAACGTGAAGTGTAAAGGTTAGAAGAATTTCGGCAAGTTAATTAGTGTGTTGGGTGGCCGAGCGGTCAGGCACCTGACCGGATAGCAGCGGACGCGGGTTCGATTCCCGCCTCAAGATCATAATTTTTCGAAATTCTTTTTCTAACCCCAAAATCTTTGTACTTAATTTTTCTAACATTTATATAATGTTAAAATTAAAATCGAATAGGCAATTTTATACATTAACCCCTATTTACATCAAAATAATTTTTGATTTGTCATGTTCTTAGATTATAATACACATAATAACAACGCCTATTTATCCCCGAAGTGCTAGGCAAAGGTGTATTAACACCCACATTTTGCCTACTGTGTTAGGTTAGCTTAAGAATAGTACATGGAGCAGCCTTGAAAGCCGCTTTTACCTTAGTGGACATTCAGCTCAATGTTTGTATTATTTAAAAAAAATATTGATATAAAGTGATGTATTATTTCAATCACGTCCTCCGCACAATAATGCAAAAGCATATCTCATATCGCGGAGAATCGCCATAATAGAGTTTATGTAACTTGTATTACTTTCTGCGTCAATAACATTTCATGTAGCACATACTTGAGGATGTAATTGGGTAACAGCATATCAGTGTTTACAGCACTTTCCCAAATGAGTTTCCGGAATGGGCAGTATCCTGCCTTGTGCAATACTGGCAACACTACGGTTTGGGTGCTCTACTCATTATCATCATCTTGAACTGTTGCCAGATTAACTGCAGTCAGTCCAGCTTGTTTCCCTTCCATTCATATCGGCAAAATGTCGAGGGACCGATGAACGGAAAGAGTGATAGGGATGACAGACAACATTCATATCTATATTGCTCAAGGGTTTGGCTTAAGTTTTACAGCCGGCCGCCTGCATGACACCAATACTTTTTGGGTATGCTGTTGTTGGTGGTTGACACTCTACCATTCGGGAGCCCCAAGGAGCAACACATTGTTGTGTGTTGTGTCTTATTCAATGATTTTTTCTCGCTTTAATTTAATTGTTAGGTCACACAACCTTTTCTTTTTGATCGCTGTTTATTTAATTTATTTTTTATTTTACCAAATAAATATAGCTGCTTCTTTTATGAAATTAATATTCTCAATGGGTAAAATTACGAATGTCACGCAACTGCTTTATTTAACTTTGCTAATTAACATTTAAAATGTATAAGCATTTGGCCGTATAAATTGAAGAGGATTACTATTTCTATCTAATTAGATAATTGACTTTGTCAGATCTGAAAACCAGGTTTAACAATTTCATAATTACTTCATGTACCGACGAAGCAGGCCAGGTCAGGTGTCTAATTTGTGATTTTGTATTTTATGGAAAATAATTTAAGGCTGAACATCTTTTGGTGAATTAAAACTTTAGTATAGTCGTCGTGAGAAGCATTTATGAAGATTGTAATGTTTCTGTACTATACTAATTAATCGTATTATTTATTTTATTTATTCGCAAAAATGTCATGAACTATATCGTCTCCTACATACTGACGAACCTTCCTCTATACTAGATTCTTTTATCGTCTCACCGGATACCTGTCGTAAATTTTATTAAAAAATGAGACATGCTATTTTAATACAAATCCCTATCGCATAAACGCTTGACGAAGCTATCTAGATCGGTCTCGTAAACGTAAGTCCGCCCTTTTATGAATAGTTTACAGGTGGGACTTGGTTAGGCCACATTCACACCACCAAACAAAAAGCATTCAAATTCGAAAAGACACATTATCTCCGATTATTAAATAAAATAATACTCCATCATTAGAATAGTTAAAGGGGTAAATCTTAAGGAATTTTCAAGGTAACTTCATGCGTTTTGGTGCTTTACTTAGTAGTAGATTGTGTTACAGTCAAACTAAGATTCAGATTTAACGTGTCAATTTCTTTAAGCGACTCTGTGACCGTAGGCTTATCGTAACGAAGGCATGCGCGCTACGGCGCTACGGCGACGTAGAAGCTCAGTGGCAAGGGGCATCGCGAGCCGCACGCCCGCCTATCGAGCTACGAGCTACGCGACATCCTAACTCGTACTTACGTAAGTCTATACCGGGAAAATCACAATTAAACCGACTTTTTAATGACGCTGTGGAAAAGACGAAAGCGCCCATGACATAATGACAATCAGTGATCAATGCATAAGTGAGTGAGTCTGGCTGTGTTTGTTGATGCCGAGAGGAAAATTGTATTTTCGTAATTCAATACTTTCCGGCAATCCGTTGGAGGTAAGTGTGTTATATATATTGACGAGGATCTTGCTCTAGTTTGATTGTTTTCCCATGTTGCCGATCATGATTTTTGTAAGATGTTGCCAGTTTGGAGAATGCCGGATGTCTTCAATTTAATAATTTCGTAAAAATATCTTTTGACAACTGGTTGTAATATACATATGTGTTTGTCGTTTTTAAAAATATATTTTTGTTACTTAAAGCCGAATATTAACTAAAGTAAATAAGACAATATAATTCAATATCAATAATATGTATTTTATAATTTTTGTACATTACAAAATATATAACATATGAAAAGAAACAATACAATATCTACATACCTATCTTCGTCAATAACTAGTACACAATTGTTATTATGATAAAATATTTTATTCAACCTCTAGATACATTTAATAACTGGAAACATACATTTCTTCTCCATTTATTTAATAATATAATTTAAATAATTTTGTGAAATACAAGCTGATACAGAAATAGACGTAAGTTACGAACAGTGAATATCACATAGGTTTTGTATTATATAGGCTTACGTGATTCTGAATATGGCTTAGAAATCATTAAATTATAATATTGCCGTAATTTGCGTAATATACCCTTAGTAAAATTTGTTAGCCGTGTGGTGACGGCAGAGTAGAATACAATTGTCACCACCCCAAATCTCTCCCGTGGGTGTCGTACAAGGCGACTAAGGATAGATCAGTGACGAGGAATGGGCAGCAGCGTTCCTCTTATACCTACCACCTAGCAAAGTACTGCGACTTTTGTGCCCGATAAATGGCAATAGGCTCGCCACCTATTACATGGGACCTAGCATAATTGGCAAGACGCGGGTGCTTGTTCACCTCTGCCTACCCCTTCGGGGATATAGGCGTGATTTATGTATGTATGTATGTATGTAAAATTTGTTATAAAACTCCCCAACCTATGATAAAGTTTTCTACTTACTATCATAGAAATGCTGTAATGTTTTTATTTTTAATACCGCTTATTTACCTAATATATTACAAAAAATATAATAATGTGAAGTCAAAATTATGAGAAATGATTGTTATTACTACTTTTTTAACAGTAAGTATCAATAATAAAAACATAGTGTTGTTAACTTATCGAGTCGTAACCTCATGGTTTTCGTCATTGGTTTTATGAAGAACATTACACTGGACTATACAGGTATAGTCCAGTACAGGACTATACAGGTACAGTCCAGTACAGGACTATACAGGTATAGTCCAGTACCTTATGTCTACCGCTATTTTTACGTTTCATTTATAATTTAACTCTTCATAGGTATTTTAACGCATTTACGTCACACGTCAGCGGCCGTGTGACGCAGGAACACTGAAATACATTTAAGGGTTTGACCTGTGTCCGTGTGGCGTGCGAAGCTGATCGACGGTGAGGGTGAGCTCTCAAGTTTAAGACCCAAAGGACGTAAATTATCTTACGTTTTCCATGGTAATTGTATTCAATAAACATATATACATACATAAATCTCGCCTATATACCCGAAGGAATAGGCGGAGATTAATTAACACCCACTTTTCGCCAACTAGGCTAGGTCCCATGTCGCCATAGGTGGAAGCCTATTGGCATTTATCGGGCAATGAAATCTAAGTACCTACACTGCTAGGTGGCATAAGAGATAATGAGGAGCTCGCTAGCGCAGTGGCACAGCGCGCTTAGCCTGCGATTGCGTAAACCAAGCAATGTTGCTATGGCCTGTCATTAGATGGGTGACCAAAAATGTATTGTCACGAGCTCCTCCGTTCTTCGGAAGGCACGTTAAGCCGTTGGTCCTGGCTGCATCTGCAGTCATTAATACCCACCAACCCGCACTGGGCTAGCGTGGTGGGTTATGGCTCAATCTCCCTATATTCTTCCATCCATAGGGAAGGCCCGTGCCCCAGCAGTGGGGACATTAAAGGGCTGGTGATGATGATGATGATAAGAGGAACGCTGCTGCCTATTACTCATTGCTGTCGTAACCCTTAGTTACCTTGATATAGAAGATATAGGGGTGGTGACAATTGTATTCTGCTCTCCCGTCACCATACGGCGTTCAACAATCATATCTGCATTAATCACGCCTATTTATCCCCGAAGGGATAGGTAGAGGTGTATTAGGTGTATTATCAGGCCATGTTTCACCAATCAGGTCCCATGTAAGTCCTGGTGGCGAGCTTTCTTCTTCCTCCTCCTGGCCTGTTCCCAGTTTATCTGGGGTTGGCGCAGTATGGTTCGTCTTCCATGAATATCGGTCTGACGTCATCAAGCCCTCTTAATTCATATCATCAATCGGGAATTTACTAGTGGTGAATGAATGTATAGAAAAAAGACGGTAAGGACCGAGTCGAGAGACCGATGAACGGAGAGAGTGATTGGGATGACAACATTGCTATCCATACTGCTCAAGGTTTTGGCTTAGGTATTCTGGCGGCTGTCTGCCTGACACCAACCCTCTTTGGGTATGTTAGTGTCAAGCAGACCTACCGCTGTAAAACCTGCGCCAAAATCGTGAATGGATTGTTGGAATGTTGTTTGACATGGTTCTTTCTTTGGTCTTCTGTACTTTTATTTATCACTAGCACATTTCCGGTGTCTCATCAATATGAATGAAAGACGAAACTTACTGCTCCGAACAGGATAGGAAGATGATGATGATTGATTTGTTTTTAAGGTAAACAATATATTTGTACCCTCTTCAACCTAACACGAAGCTGCTGAGGTCAATTTGGTCGGCATAACAACAATCATGGTTCCCCCCCCCTGGTTGGGGTGGTGATCATAACATTCTACCCTGTCTCAACAGCTCACCACACGCCGTCACTAGACATAGACTAGCGAAATGTTCTTGTTACCATATTTTTACCTTGTGTTAAAATAACAGTCAACATTATTCGGTAACTCTATTTCTTTAGGTTTTTGAAAACACTAATGTAACACAATAATGTTTTTTGCTAGACTATCAATCGAGTTATTCGATCTTGCAAAAACATTGATAATCTTATGTTATCAATTGGTTTTTGCTAAACTAATAAGTCAATTCACCGCCATATTCTACGTAAATATTTTCGTAGTATTCATTATGTGATTTTCGTCGCCTACATGACAACATAGTTGTAAAATATATTATATTCGAATAACAAAGGGGGCGTTGTGATAAATTTCAAACTTGACCTCAACATGTTTTGTTTGTGCGAACTTTTGTTTGCGCAAACATACTGGTTGGATGGAGATTACGACCTTGAAAGCTTCTAAATAACAATAACATACTGATTCCCATAAAATACAAAAGGATACAACTAAGAGAAAACATAAATCGTTATAACAAATCTTGAAGTAATAATTTACACATCGCTTGATAAATAGAATGCAGACATCTCAGAAAGGGTAGGCAAAGGGGAATTAACACCCACAATTATGTTAGGTCCCATGTAATGGCGGACGAGCCTATTGCCATCTGACGAACGCGTAAATTCCAGTATATTGCTAGGTAATATTGGAAAAATGGTGCTGCCCGATACTCATCCCTATCTTAAATCTTAGTCGCCTTGTACGACAACTTTGTTAGAAAAGGGGGGTGGTGATAATTTTGTATTCAGCTCTGCCGTCCCCACACGGCATTATTATTAGTAGGTAATAAAAAGTAGTATTTATAGGCATCATACCTCTTTTCTTCGGTAGCATTATTCATTCTGTACATAATAGACATTGAAAGTTATTGTATGAGCATTAATTTCTATTGGCTACTTTACTTGACTTGGCTAAATAATTGACGCTTTATTCTATTTTTCGAATTAAAAGTATCAATTAGGAAGGTATCAAAAAAGGTATCTTTCAAATGTTCACTTAGATCGAAAATATGATAATTTCACAATTTGTTTGATTTTCAAGCCGGGCGCTAAGAGACTCCGCTCAGTTTCTGTCGCTAATTGGATTGTTTGAAATGAAATAAAAAGAAGTTCATTCCCTTCGAGAGCTTTTATTTTATAGCCGCGTACTTTTGTCAATATATGACAGATTACTTAAAGCAACACCGATGAAAATTATTTACAGTAATTATTCTGTTCACTTTGTTTACCCCCCGTTTACTTATCGTGTACTTCTATTTGTTTAAAAAAACAATTATTAAAATATTGGTTATAAGGTTGGTTAAAAGGATTTTTAAACATTTAGTTTACAAATGCGACAAACCTTGCCAAAAAGTTGAAAGTTCATGGGACCGAAGATTTATGGCGATTTTTGAAATAATTTAGTGGACACGTGCTATTTATATATTTATGCTATTTGTACAAAGCTACAAAGTTCGTATATTGAGCAGAAACTGCGCGGCCTGTGTACCCAGTGTTGATACGATTATTTCAAGATAAGCTTTATATTATTGAAGTGGAATAATGATTGTTATGACCACATCACACTTAATGAAAAAAAAATACACAAAATGATTCCACAATATCCTTGCTCAAATACTAAAAATGGGCGTAAAAGTGTAAGTTGTCATTTCATATCAGTATCACTAGGAATGATACTGATATTCTGTCACGGCCCAAGATACACCAAATGTCCCTTTTTGCCCGATAAGATTTACGATGTACTAAATTTTTATCTCAGATCATGTTGAAAGGCAGTAAAAATTGAATAGAATAATTTTATAGAGTTCAGAATGGGGCCATTTTCATAGAGCGGCTTCGCAATGTGGGGACCGTACGAAAAATTAAGTAGGTACCTACCGAACTCTATTATTAATTCTGGAAAATACTTCGGACGCCCAAAACTTGGGCGACGGTCGTATAAAGACCTTGGCCCTTTTACATAAAGTATGAGAAAAACCTTTAAGAAAAAATCTGTAAAGTTCCTATTCTTATCCAATGTACCCGAAGGCTGTTACTAAGTCTAGAGTAACAATAGGCAAAGGTATCGTCGGTCGCTCGATTAAAACAATTTTTGACAAAAAAAAAATCAATCGAATGAGGCGTTCTCGTGGCGGAGTGGTTGGCGCAGCCTGTGATTGCATAAACTAAGCAATGTACACAAATGGCTTTATTGGATGGATAACCAAACTCCAACCCTTGCTGGGCCAGCGTGGAGGGTTATGGCCCATTCTCCCAATCTCCCATCCTCAGGGAAGTTTTGTGTCCCAGGCGTGGGCATATTAAAGTGAGGCTGAGGTTATTTTATAGAATAATATTCGACCGGTAATAACTTTGTGATCAATGCATTAAAATTCGAAGGAAAGTAATTACTTATAGTTTATATAAACGGTATTTTATCAATTACTTGATGTAGCCACATTATTTTACTTTTGATGCTCCCTACCAACTTTTTTAAGGTACCAGCCTACATCATATTAAATATCTAATCTCAAAGTGTGAGTGAAGATTAGTTTGACTTTGAAAGTTATGTGAAAGTCCTGAGGCTAATTTTGACGTCTGACGTCCCTTTAGCCTGACGCTACAGGCGGAGCAGGCACGTATCCACATGTATCCATCCAAATTCCCAGCGGTGTTACTAATAAATAGTAGTTTCATATTAACCGCGAGCATAATCCGCTTAGGGCCCAGGTTTTGTTGCCATTGCTACTAGTGGCGCGTTTAGAGCTGTGGAATGGTTGGATTTTCGCGTACACAGCAAGTTTTGTTTAATAGAATTTATATGTTTCATCGGAGACGTTTTACATTCGTACTCGGAGACGTCAATTAACTTTAATGAGTACTTAATACAAAAAGTCAGTTCTTCAGTCAGTCTAGTTTTGATTGTCATTTTTTTGTGTACAGTTCTCATTAACGTTAATTGACGTCTCTGGGTGCGACAGGAGTCGTTATCTATACTATACTAATATTATAAAGCTGAAGGGTTTGATTGGTTGGTTGGTGACGCCAAACCAAACGCGCTAATCTCAGAAACTACTGGTTTAAATTGAAAAATTCGTTTTGTGTTGGACAGTCCATTTACTGATGAAGGCTATAGGCTATACATATAACAGCGACATAACACGAGCGAAGCCGCGGGCGACCTCTAGTTTTTAATAAAGGCAAGGGGCTTTTTAGGTGTTATAATTATTTATGTATATTTGTATACATTTCGGTGCTCGGTGACGACCACAATAGCAACAGAGAAGAATAAAGTTTGCACCAACCGACCCTTTTACAGCCGTGGGTGTTGACATACATAAACCACCGTTTACTGTCGTGAAATCGCAGAGGTTTAATGTTCCCACATTTGGTATTTGACATAAAATCAGTTTTATAATTGATTGTTATAGGCCATTAATATAAATATTTTACAAAAATAATAGGTATTTTTACTTCCAATCTGCAAGTGGTGAATTAAAAGTTCCAAACAAGACGCAAAAGGAACTTTTTTCTCTAAACTTAATATCTTTATGCTACTAAAAGCTACATAATATCTTTATGCCCCGAAAGAAATTCAAATATCTAGAACTCGATACTTTCTGGATCTCTTCTGCCTCTACAGCATACACCTCATTGACGTATTAAATGAATATCTGAGAAGGGATGCGGGATTCTCCGCACGTTTCGGCTGTTACTGGAAAATGGTTGAGATTTGTTTCGATACAATAACTTGCATGCATGAAGCAAATATTTTACCAATATTTCTCGTTTATTCAATAAAATTCAATATATTTTAAAATCTATACACAAAGAGGAGCTCGATGACGTAGTGGCTTAGCGCGCTCGGCGTGCGATTGCATAAACCAAGTAATGTTCGACGAGAGTCGTCATTGGATGGGTGACCAAAAAAATACTATCTCGAGTTCCTTCATGCTTCGGAAGGCACGTTAAACTGTTGGTTCCGGATGCATCTGCAGTCATTAAAATAATATAATCATAACCAATCCGCACTGGGCAAGCGTGGTGAGTTATATTATTTCTTGACACAGACAAGGCCTGTGCACCATCAGTATTTTCGTCGCCAAGGTTCGGAATAATGCAGCACTTGCAAAACACGTGGGAACACTTTCCGTTTTTGCATGCAAGTGAGAGTGCCAAAAGTTTTTGCGCACTGCGCCTCTCTCCAGCCTGAATATGTATGGGCGGGCTTGCCAATTCAAATCCAGTCATTTTATTCACCACATTGCAACCACAGTATTATTGAATGCTATCTCTTGAGTGCACATATTTATTGCCTCCGAGGTGATTTTTGTCATTCGTGCAATTCGGTTGGAGACACATTCTTTATTTATAGTTTTCATACGTATATTCATGTAAACGGGTTGTATAGATATCCGTTGAATACTAGGATCGTCGGCAAAAACTTAGTTTTATACTTAAGTCATTTTTTACATAAGGAAATCTAATAGTCGTTTTGACTACCGATTCCTAACTTTAAAAGATCTTCGTAAGGTATAACATATTATTTCCTTTATAAATAAATTTATAATAACTTTGTGCTCTGATTTAGAAACACAAGGTATCATCAGTTGTTTCATTTATGAACATTTGATTTATTTATTTCCCGTCTTGTCAAAAATGAAGATATCTTTTGAGTTAAGGGATCCTTATAATAGTCATAAGTATCTTTAATGTGACATTAATCTAATAATATACATATTGTCTCGTAGTCTGCGAAATAAACCAACGAATTCTATTTACTTTAATAGTAATAACAAAAGTAATTTCTGTTTTCAATCATCTCTTCCCGGAGTTTCCCTCGCAAAATGAATAAAAACGGCTCAAGGAGAATTGTATAATAGTAATTTTCTTCTTAACCCTTAAGGGAAATCAAGCGTGCTAGGAAAAATCACAGTGCGTAAATTATTTTTCATAAACCGTGCGAGCTCTCTAAGAGGAACAGTGAATTTAGATTGTGTTTTGTTTTCCTTGTTAAAATTTCGTTGGTTTTTTGCATACCTACATATTTTTAGGTAGCCTTCGTTCCTTGTCACTATCCCATTTTTCATTACTATGAAAAATGGGATAGTGACAAGGAACGAAGAGTGAAAGCATGGAATGTTAATAAAGTCTCTATTTGAATTTGCTTGATGAAAATCTTACCAATATGAATGGTAGTGGAAATGCACTCTAGATAAACTGGAAACTGGGAAGGACAAGACACTTCCTGTCCTGTCCTGTTCCCAGTTATCAATTATTAATATTATAATCATTATGATGTTTGTAGTTGTGTCATCGAGTTTCCTTAAAAAGAAGCTTAGCCGCTAGATGTTATGTGTGCGAAGAAATAAAGAAATATTTAGTTTGAATATTTTTTTGGTAATGTTTACCAAGAAATTAATTGAATTAAGATCGTTACATTATTATTACGGTTTTCGACCAGTTTTCAATGACTATAAATAATTGATAATTGATTTTATTGATTCCACGAATTCAAAATTTTGTATAAATAAATGCATTTAAAGCTCCATGCCATTAAATGCAGGCCTTTCGCAAAACTTTGTTTTTGTCCTGGAAAAAGAACAATTTGTCATTGGCTGCCCTTGTCTATGGTACAGGTAATTAATTTACGGTGCTTTAAAAAGGTTTTATTTCCAAACAACTTTGAAGACTGATAAAGAAATCGTATTGAAGAAAGCAGAATATTTTTCTTCAAAGGAAACCTTATTATTCCATTTGTCTTTCGCTTTGAGGTTGTTATAAGCGGCCTGTTTGTTTTTCGATTCTATTTCGAATGAATGTTACTAAATAATATGTTCTATATTAACCAAGTTATTTTTGGACCACGATACACACAACTTAAAACATCATTAAATTTAATAGAAAACGTTTTGTAATATTTATTATGTTCAAATAAAAATTAATTTCTAATACATAAAAATTACAAAAAAATGTAACAGACAAAAATCAACAAGACAATCAACTTAGTTACTTTTGCGTTATTGTGGCATCAAATTGTTATATCTTTTGTCAGATGTCATCAGGAACTTCGATCGACCCTTAGGAGCGCATCGGATTTCATTCCAGGTATAGATAACTTATTTAGCAGTGTGGTGACGGCAGAGCAGAATACAATTGTCACCACCCATAATTTGGCTCGCGGGTGTCGTACATGGCGACTAAGGGTTAAACAGTGATAAGGAATGGGCAACAGCGTTTCTCTTATACCACCTAGCAATGTACTGCGACTTTCGTGCCCGATAAATGGCAATAGGCTCGCCACCTATTATATGAGACCTAACATAATTAGCGACACGTGGGTGTTAATTCACCTCTTCGGGGATATATGTATTTATGTATGTATGTATGTACTAGTTCCAAACATACACCTATGACCGATATACCTACCTGCGTTCCTATGGCCGTTTAAGGTGCGACGTTAATTTTGCAGCAAATGTTCAACGACGGAACCCTTGTACACTGTTTCGCATGTACAATTTATTATGACACCACGCGGAAGTTCGGCTGTTGTAATTTATTATGCAATAATAATTTATTCGTGGTTCGACGCCGAGGATTCGCGACGAAAGTTAAAATATTGGGCTGTGTACTGTTCTTCTTCAATAAATGTAACAGTACCTATTATGTTGTTTGAGCTTTGACCATTTGATACCAAAAGCAAACTTTTAAAATATCGAAATATTGATTATAAATACTATACAAGCCATAACACATGAATAGGTGGTCCAATGTCTGATCAAGAATACATACAAACTACTAACGGCCTAACGTACCTTCCGAAGCACGGAGGAACTCGAGATAGAAAATTTTTGGTCACCCATCGGATGACTGGCCTTTGCGAACATTACTTAGTTTAGGCAATCGCAGCCCGAGCGTGTTAAGCCCTATCGAGCTCCTCATCATGAGCATGGTATGGTATGAATTAATAGAAACGCAGGTAGGAAGACCTGATCCCGTATTATGTAAGCCGATTTCAATTGTCCCGTCACTCTCACACTTTGCCTCATCCTCAATGAGTCAGAGAGACAGGTAGACCAAAGCAACTGAAATTGGCTTACGTAATACGGGGGCAGTGTGTATGTATTCCATGTACACAAAATTTAATCCCAATAAGGACAAGGCGTAATTGTTCAAGTGTTTGCCGTAAGGAGATCGGCTTCTAGGAATTGGCGCGCAACAAATTTATTGTGGTTAGCTAACAAATGGCCCTGGATCGGCCCCCGATCGCTGGCGGCAGTAATTACTTCGTTAAGGTGCCACTCATTAACGCGGCCCGTTTTAATTAATATCTAAATAGGTGTACTTTGCCGAACCAATATGGGGCTCATTTGAAATCCAATCATACAGGGCAACGATAACTCGACCGCAGCTTTCGCGGTTGCGTCGCTCCACAAGCCTGTTAATTCCGGCAGGTAAACGGCTGCATTTAATCCACTGACGGTTTGTGCATTATGTATAATTACTGGCTGATCCGGCAAAAGTTGTTTTGCCTCATAGAGGACAATAATACTACGGTTATGCCCTTATCACCTAGGGGTATAAAAATATAACTTACGACCTATTCTCACGATACGAATCAATAGTGATTTCACCATTCCTCCGTTGCGGTGACGTTATTTGGCGCTTACGTCGGTTTAGAATGACCGGAATGAAATTCGGAAGAGTTTTTAAAAAACGCTGTGACACGAGTTTTTATTAGATTATGTAGTTAAATCACAATTTATCAATAACACAGGTGCTTAAGCTACTTACTTTGGCCGATAGGTGTGATCTAAAATTAATATTTTATATTTAAAGATGAATTAAACACTAAGAATCGAATTCCAATTGTGAAATGTGACTGGTTTTGTAAATACAACTGAGGTTCGAATTCTAATAGTGGTACCGGATTAACTCCTTTTCTAATCATAAATATAATTCATATTGAGCTCCATTTTATTTCAGACCGATATAGACTTGACGATAAAGCCTTTTTAGTCGTGTACAGTCGCCCGTTTCTGTGATTGAACAACAAAATTTAATTAAAGATAAACGATTTTGTAGCTGCTCTAACCCTTAGCACAATAACTTTAAATTTTGTCCAATGATTTTATTATAACGCTTAGTTTAGGTCGTCACAAACAGTTGAATAATCCGCAAAACGAACAATGCTTATCATTATTTTAGGTATTAAGTGTCTTTATGTGGCTTCGAAACTCTCCAATGGCCGTCGGGTTGAATGACGCAATGAATAAAAGTAGACGATACAAATAAAATTAATTTCCGCAATACACGTGTCGCCTGCTCTCACGTGAGCGTAATAAAACGGTGTACATTGTCGTGTTCCGTGCAAATTACACTCGTTCTGGCTTAGTTTGTTGTTCTTGGAACAATAATAATTGGCGAGTACACAATCAAAGTTTCGAATAGAAAATTAAGTTGGATTTGAGACTTTGCGCCGTTGCTGGAGAGTTGTTCGATATTAACGGGCTCCAATTAAATTAGAAAGTTACGATTGGTTACGACTGGTCAATTGTTGTTTGCTTCTGTCAGATGGCGAAGGCGGAGGACAGGGAGAACAACAAGAGATGAATCATTGAATAAATACTTACAATTTCATAATCAAAAGCATGATGTAATAAATAAATTCTTGCCAGCAATAATATTGAAACCAGGAAGTCCTTAGCATGAAGTAGTTTTAACATTTACTGTGACATACATACATCACGCCTACATATCCCTGAAGGGGTATTCAGATGTGAAAAAACACCCACGTTTCGCCTCTTATGTTATATCCCATGTAATAGGAGGCGAGTCTATTGCCATCTAACGGGTAAGTAAATCGCATTATATTGCTAGGTGGTAGGCAGCTGCTGACTGCCTATTACTCGTAACTATTTTTACCCTTGACCGTGTGGTGATGACAGAGCAGAATACAATAGTCACCACCCCTACCTCCCGCGGGTGTCGTACAAGGCGAGTAAGGGTTGAGATAGCAATGAGTAATGAGCAGCAGCGTTACTCGTATACCAGCTAGCAATATAGTGCGGTTTACGTACCCGATACATTGTAATAGGCTCGCCACTGGCGATACGTGGCTGTTGATTCACCTCTGTCTATCCCTTCGGGGATATAGGCGTGATTTATTTAAGTACATACATACATACATAAAATCACGCCTATATCCCCGAAGGGGTAGGCAGAGGTGAACTAGCACCCACGTTTCGCCAACTATGTTAAGTCCCATGTAATAGGGGGTGAGCCTTTTGCCATTTATTTGCACAAAAGTCGCAGTAGGTAGCATTGCTAGGTGGAATAAGAGGAACGCTGCTGCCCATTACTCATCACTGATTTATCCTTAGTCGCCTTGTACGAGACCCACGGGAGAGATTTGGGGTGGTGGCAATTGTATTATATTCTGCCGTCAGCACACGGCTATGTGTGTGTAAGTTTATGTATGTATTTTTACCATCAGTCGCCTAGTACGATATCCGCCGGAGAGATGAGGGGGGTTGATAAAATTGTATTCTACTCTGCCTTCACTACGTGGCACGTTTACTATGACTTTTAAAGAATGCGACATCTAATGCAGATCATCAATTAAACAGAATAGACCCCATGTCTAATTAGATGACATTTCGCAAACAGGAGTCGAGATTCGACTTCGTAATAAATGGGTGTATTCATTAAAATCTCCTTAAGCTGTCTGCGGTTTCTTTGAACGCTACCTCAGTTTAATGAACATGACGGCTATAAGATTTGTTGTTATCCGTATTTTAATCTCTAATGCGATTTCCTTAATTAGTAAGGAATATGAGATTATCTTACCAAGTTCAGCCAGCATGTTCTGAGTACTACACTGAGAAATTATTCATGCATGCGCATGCCCTATTGTACTGTATTGTATTGTGTTATACATAGGTAGGGGAAACTGGTAAAGTCGGGACGCTAAGGGATATATTTAATAAAAAATAAAGGTTTCGAAATATAAATCAATTTAATAGTAGCGTTTAGTTTACTCTATTAGTCATACATTTGGTAAAAAAATCACTGTTTTAGTTATTCTAAGGGCCTGTTTCACAATCGACAAGTTAGTTCGAAGTAGCTTACTTTGCAGTTCAATTGACATATATTTCATATTACAACTGTCAAATGATCTGCGAAGTAAGCTACTTAGAACTTACTTGTCGATTGTGAAACAGGCCCTTAAGTATAATAAAATAATGTCATTTTAATTTTTTTTTAACCTCAATATATACTTAATCTATGGTAAAAATACAAATTCCACTTACCTTGACGTACGAAGTTAGAGAACACATTTAAATGTATATCGAATATTTTATCAAAATTGCTATAAAATTTATTTTGAATTAATTTCGACGAGCGTCACTCAACTTTTGTTGACAGACGGTATCCTGATGGCCAACTGCATGAATGAATGTCACTCAACTTTTGTTGACAGACGTGTCCTGATGGCCAACTGCATGAATGAATGTCACTCAACTTTTGTTGACAGACGTGTCCTGATGGCCAACTGCATGAATGAATGTCACTCAACTTTTGTTGACAGACGTGTCCTGATGGCCAACTGCATGAATGAATGTCACTCAACTTTTGTTGACAGACGTGTCCTGATGGCCAACTGCAGTGAACAAAGCGCGCGAAAATTTGCATTGCTTTAAAAGGCCACAGTGCCATGTCCCGGTTTTACCTCCATAACCGGTTTTTGACTAATCTCCCATATAACACACTAGTTTCATTCCCAAAAGCATTATTATTAAAATGGCATATTATGTGGGTTATAATAACTGTGCGTGTAAGTGTGTTTGTGCGCTTTTGTATAATAATAATGTGTGTGTGTGTGTGTGTGTTGTATGTATTGAGAAAGAACTGTTAATAATTTTTATATTTCTTCATAGTCCGCTGATTTAAGCCGTTCCAGTAGTAGTAATGTTCTTGCAATCATATTTGTTTAGCGGTATTGAACTCTATCCGCCTAATTATAATACGTGGACTAAAGTTAAAAAACTGAACTGAATAGTTTAAAACTGATGCTGTCACTTTTGTTCGCTGAATGAAGCAAGAGTTAGCATAAATTTTAAACTATAGCTAACTTTGGTCCACGTTTTATAATAAAGGGGTTTGTGTTAACAAGGATTTTATTAACAAAGCTTCAAACATCCACGGTTTGTTCTATTGTTTATTGGCCTATATTATTACATCAGTACATATTCCCTTCAATGGTCATCGGTGGATTATGTCATGCTTTTAGAAAGTTTTAATGGATTGCCACAACAACAGCAGATTAACATTTGATTTCCATCGGAATGCCATTTCTATGTGCTTCCATTCCAGGCACGGTTTCCGAAAATTCTAAAATGGAATATGGATATTGGATTGTGAATTTGGAGTTCTGTTTTAGCATCAAATATAGGTAGTTGTGTTTTCACAGTGATGTGTTCGTTTATTCTACATTATTATATAAATAAAACTAGTTTATACTTAAGAAGAAACGCCCACATTGAGCCAAATATGACACAGAGGCGATACACAAACAAAGTGTAAAGTAACTGAGAAACAGTTGATCAGCGGAAAGCTGACGATTACCGCTGGACAATGGAATCACGATAAAAAAATCTTAATGCCGAAATTTTAATATTATATTTCACTTATAAAATTTTAAAAGTTGTGCTTTGTATAGTGTGGATTATGGTACTTTAGCTAGTACACATTTAGGGCCTGTTTCACAATCGACAAGTAAGTTCTAAGTAGCTTACTTCGCAGATCATTTGACAGTTGTAATATGAAATATATGTCAATTGAACTGCACGGTAAGCTACTTCGAACTTACTTGTCGATTGTGAAACAGGCCCTTAATATCGGATAGTTTGTATAGAGCGAATAATTACTGCTCAAGCATAAATTTTCACTACTACCCGCTAATATTACTCTGTTCACTGATTATTATATTATATTACGAGTTATAAACTAAAGCTTAAAATTAGTTTTTCATCCCACCATCTCGGAAAAAGCGTTTTTGCTCTTCGATATCTGAGTGCAAAAGCCGTTTTTATCCTCTAGAGGTTAAAGTAAATTTGAATTTAGAACATCGTGTGCAATGAGTTTGTGAATTCAAAACATCATTATACCTATTTATTTCTACCTCCATGGTGCCGAAATTATCATGCAACCTATTTTAATTTGTTAAAAACTCAGACTCGGAACCTTCTTGGTGTACTTTTTTTGTATTTGCTTTGCGTGCGTCATTTTCTTTATACGTCATAAATTTGTTAAAACCTTGAAGTTCCGTGACGGTCAACCAGCTTGGCGTCAATCTTGCTTTAAACATTTTGATCGTCTACAATGCTTGCTTGATGCTTGAGTCAAGCATATAAAAGATTTTTAGGTTTGTTTGATTTGTTTACGCTAGCAACGGAACAAAAACATACAGAAAATGAACGTGCTGGACTCAAGCTGATTGACCGTCTCGGAACTCCACTAGGAACGGTAATTTTTATTAGGTACTTACAGGTGTGTCAGGATAAATTTTGCGGGTGTGGCTGGGTGGATGGGTGGGTGTTGGAGGTATCTGGGTGAATGGGTGTTTTGTGGGTTTGTCTGAATGGATGGGTGAGTATTGTGGGCGTGACTGGGTGGAAGTAGTGGGTGTCTGAATGGATGTTGTGGGTGTGTCTGGGTGATTAGATATTTTGTGGGTGTTTCTGGGTGAATGGGTGTTTTTTGGGTGTTTCTGGGTGAATGGGTGTTTTGTGGGTGTATCTGGGTGATTGGACATTTTGTGGGTGTTTCTGGGTGAATGGGTGTTTTGTGGGTGTTTCTGGGTGAATGGATGTTTTGTGAGTGTTTCTGGGTGAATGGGTGTTTTGTGGGTGTTTCTGGGTGAATGGGTGTGTTGTGGGTGTTTCTAGGTGAATGGGTGTTTTTTGGGTGTTTCTGGGTGAATGGGTGTTTTGTGGTTGTTTCTGGGTGAATGGGTGTTTTGTGGGTGTTTCTGGGTGAATGGGTGTGTATTTCGGGTGTGAATGTTGTGGGTGTTTCTGGGTGGGTGTTGAGAGTGTGTTTGGGTTAATGGGAGGGTGTTGTGAAAGTTTCTGGGTGAAAACAGAAACTGAAAACAAAACATAAACTGTTGTGATTGTATTTTTTTTTTTTTGCAATTTCCTCGTTGGGGGGATGAAAAGTTACGTGTTGCACTCGAGTGCAAAAGATTTTTCACCTTGTGCTCTTTAAAATTGAGCACGCGGTTAAAAAACAACTTTGCACTCACGTACAACAAATAACTATTACTAGTAGACTATTGTCAAAAGCCAATTCCCAATAATTAGTCTCTATTATATTTGACGATAAATGTTATGAACAATAAAGTAGAAATTAATAATAAATGAAATACCTAACAATGGACGCGTTATATCACATGCATCGATAAATTTCGAATACAGCTTATTATCTCGAATAACATGAAGCCATCGATGGGACATTATCATTACTAGACTAATGATACTCCGAAACAAATTGTACGAGTGATGTTGAAAGATTGATTGCCCATGTATGAAGCTCAGATGGAGGTATATGTGATGATAATAAAACATTATGATTTATGTTGGTAAAATTGTGTTCCATTTTATCGGGATTCGTAACATCGAATGCTTCGATATCTTCGGAATGACATCGATTTTTTATCCGGTGGTTGTAGACGGTATCAGAGAGATGATTGCGCTTTGCGCCAACAATGTCGACAGCTAAGCTATTGAACTAAGATCGGATACAAGATGGGTGGTCATAAAGTTATTTAGGTGCAAGTCACGCCTACTTTTTTATTTGTTTTACAACCAACTCTTTAAAAGAGCAGGTCCATAATTATGTAAGTGTTATTCACATTTTCCTTAAAACCAAATATATTCAATAATTTCTGATTATCAGTAATTAGTAGATTTTCCATTAAGTGCACAAAACGAATGATTTTTGTCCGAGACATTTAGCAGCCCGAGCCGAAGGCGAGGGTTGATAGTAATGTCGAGGATAAAAATGGTTTTGTGGACGAGTTAGAAACTCTGCTTTTCAAACATTTCTTAAAATTCAAACGTAAATTAGTACAGTTTTGAATACTGAAGGAAATTGTTTTTCCCATTGATATTAGGCTTGGGCTGCAGACCTATACAGCCAAGTATTAAATTAATTTTGAAATAATAATTTTCTTAAATTAATTTAATAACCTACCTTATCTACTTGAATTAAAAATTTAATATCTTGAATTAAAATTTAAACACATAAGGTAAATAAATTTAAGTAAATATTATAAAATAACAAATTCTATCTCTGAATTTCTTATTGTGTTTGGCTGCATGGCTCATTTTCTTTGCCTTAATGTAGACACATTTATGAGTAGATACATTAATGCTCTAGAGCACAAAATTCGATTTTGTGCAGCCTATATCCTGCACAAATAAGCACTTTCAGAACATGAGAAGTATAAATAGTATATTTAAAAAGTTTAATCTACATTCAATGTAGGTACATAATGAAAGAAAATTGGCAATTCAGGGAACGCGTAAACTTTAATTTCATGTCTGAGAATTTTCTACGATGCGATTATATAATCCTAAAGGTATCGTTTTGTGATAATCCCTCTGCGTCGCTTGCTACCTATTAAACGATTAATTCCATGTTTCAATAACAGCCTCTGTGCTTTGGGAGCGTGGAATTGTGGCATACTGTCCGTAATTTGCATTAAAAATACCTCAATCAAAGGCGAAATTATCAGACTGGGCTTCCGGCGATGCTTGGCGGCATGTCCGCAGGCAAGCCCGTTTAGTGAATTCTGTCGTTACAGTTACTAACATACTTTTACAACAATTACAACAATTCCAAATTATTTTAATCATCATCACCAGCCCTTTAATGTCCCCACTGCCGGGGCACGGGCCTTCCCTATGGATGGAAGATCATAGAGAGATTGGGCAATAACCCACCACGCTGGCCCAGTGCGGGTTGGTGGGTATTAACGACTGCAGATGCAGCTGGGACCACCAGCTTTACGTGCCTTCCGAAGCACGGAGGAACTCGAGATAGTAAATTTTTGGTCACCCATCCAATGACCGGCCTTAGCGACATTGCTTAGTTTTCGCAATCGCAGGCCAAGCGCCCTATGCTTCTGCGCTAGCGAGCTCCCCAATATTTTAATTATTTTAATGCTGTGTGTTAATTATAATTATATTATATAGACTTTATATAGTCTCCGTAAGTGACGTTACAAGGCGACTAGGGTAAAAACAGCAACTAGTACCTATAGGCAGAAGCGTTCCTCTTATACCACTTAGCAATATACTGCCGTGCAATATTTGCCCCATAGATGGCAATAAGCTTGCCACTTTTTAAATGGGACCAAGAAAATCGACGAAACGTGAGTGTTTCCGACTGAATTTTGTATCAATCCTTTTTGATATGTTTTCTGTTTACTTTTTAATATTTTTTGATACTCGGTTTGTTTTTGATACTTGTCAGTTGTATTTTGTTACGTCTAGGTGAATACAGTCCTCTGCTACTAAAAGGGTGTTTATCTGTAGCTTTTGCCACCAGCCCCGTCTACATCGTTTACAGTGGGTGTTAATTCATCTTTGTCTACGCCAATAAATAGGCGTGATTTACATATGTATGGGTGTATAGATACAGTGGCGTGGCGTGAAAAAACAAGTTAGGCAAGCCACAACTATATGAAGCCTCTTATGGTTTAAGCATTAACTTTTAACACCGCCTGCTAGGACACGGCTACAACTGTTCAACGCCATCTAGTGACGAAGCGGAGAACTACGTTGCCACTTTTGCGTGCTTGTGCTTTGTTTTATACAGCCAGAAAGAGAGATCATTATACAAACAAAAGCCGTGTTAATAAGGGAAGGACGATTCAACCCGGTCCGGAGCGGCTTGCAGGAGCGGCGCACGACCGTGATATTGAGTGCAGTTCACAAAAGAAATTCCGCTTTTATGGCTATTGCAATAAGATCTAAAATATTTACTTTTGACGGAACTTGTTTTCGTGGGAGTTTATTACTAATGTGTGCGTGTGTCGTAGTGTATCGATGCATAAGCGCGTAGGCTGCCGAAATGCCGGCTTGATGCCGGCTTGTAGGCAAACTTTAGGTACTATTTCGCGTTGCGTGCGCCTGACAAGACTACGCTTGTCTGTGTGCGTGCAGGCGCTGTATAGCAGGTGTCCATAACTCGATATTTAGCGAGTTAGTTGAAGGAATCTAGAGAGCGGGAGCGAATTGTATGTACCTGTGTTGCATATTGTTTCGCGCGCGTTTAATACTGTTATGATAAGATTATATTGATGGATTTTTTTTATTTGCTTATAAAATGGTATTGTACTTGAATTATGGTAATGATTTTTTTATGCTCGCTCGTTTGGTACGGCTGTTGGGAATCGGGTTATATGGACGCTCCGCCACTGATAGATAGCTATTTATGTGAAATACTATGCTTTAAAGGATTTTTCTATGCGTCCATATTATTTATTTTTCTTTTAACTGCTCCATCGGGCACGAGCTCCTCAATATTATTAGTGAATATATTTAAATGGTAACAAATACATATTTATTATAGCATTATATTTTGTTCTGCACCCAGAATCCATGAAACATTAATTCGCTCCTCATAGCCGGGTTCCAATTAACGGAGTTATTGTTAATTTTTATTTCTGCTTAATGCTGGCCGCATTTAATACTGTCGCCCAAATGACCGGAACGGATTTTCTGTAGCTCGTGATAAATAACAATAATTTCGCTCTGCGGAAATTGTGTGTTGCGGGAATGGGACCTGATGTAATTAGGTTCAATATTTTTTTTTTTACCGGCCATGCAAATGTGTTTTTTTGTTTGTCTTTGGCTTAAATAATAACCTACCTAGAATTCTACATTCGTTTTAGTTTATGTATAGTGTACATACATACATAAATCCTATATCCCCGAAGGGGTAAGCAGAGGTGAATTAGCACCCACGTTTCGCCAGTTATGTTAGGTCCCTATAGAGTGTGCTTTAGTATATCATTTTCTGGCCATTTTATCCCCAAATACTACAAGTAGTGTTGCCAAATGGTAGTATCATATTTGTTATTTTAAGAATTTCATGCCACTTTTGAATGTTACATAAAGCTCATTAAAACACGACACCTGAAAAGTAGTAATTTATTTAGTTACGCAAAATTATTTTTTCACCATTAAGCCGTAAATAAGTAAAAATGATGCGGTGTTAATTACTGCGAAAATTCACCCATCCACCAGCCACCTAAAGTGATCCTAATACGAACGCGTTGCTCAATAAATAACCCTAAAACCCGTCGTAATTAGTAAAAATGGAGCAAAAAATTCGTTGAGTCCAACCCTTTTTTGTGTAAAACATAAATCTTCCTCCTTAGGAGATCAGGCCGTAAGCATACACTAAAAAGCGAATTGTGTTACCCTCCTCCGCTTTCTTGTTGGGACTTAGCTGTACTTTGTGTGTCCCTTTTCAAATCTTCGCTCGAACATTTATGTACTTATGTTCGGCTACTGTTTTATTCACACAACAGACGTGATTATGGGTGCTTGCGAACCCTTTTTGGTTGCTTAGTTATTTTATATAAATGTATTATAGAAAATATATTTAGACCATCTTCCTCTCGCTCGCTGCTCGCTTGTTTAAGAGCAAGAAAGTAGGTTTTATTATAGTTCACTGAAATGATTCTTTTCGCCAGTGACAGAAGTTAGGCGCAATGGGGTTTTTATTCGAATTTAGAGCCCTCTGGGGAAGTATCTCCTTCTTATCGAAGACTAAGGGCCTGTTTCACAATCGACAAGTAAGTTCTAAGTAGCTTACTTCGCAGATCATTTGACAGTTGTAATATGAAATATATGTCAATTGAACTGCAAAGTAAGCTACTTCGAGCTTACTTATCGATTGTGAAACAGGCCCTATATATAGGTAGGTCGCTTAATAGGTAACACTTTGTTATATTATAGTTTGGACATAGGCAGGCGGTCTTTAAAACCTGAGCTTAAAACCTTAAGCAGTGTTGGAATGTCGTCCTGATCACTATCTCCGTTCAACGAGATGGCCCTTTCCATCAATTTCCTTTACATTATATCATTCTTCTTTTCCATGTGATGGATGATATGATATGGTGAAAAGGGCAAGATGATGATGATGATGTAGTTGGGCGTTTTTCAAAAAATATGTACATTTACGAATTTGGGGTGTCCTATACTTAAGTTTATTTTTTATATTTTTTGTATGCGCCGTTCCCAAATAAACTGCATGTATATATAATAATTATACATTTAAGTTACAAAATTGACTATTACGTGCAACCCATTTATCATTATTATTGAAATATCATAAAACTATCAGCAAAAAAACATTGAAATATCCATGTCCCACCTACATTGTAGAAACTGTTAAGTCTCAGGTAAGATTATATTAACTAAATAGTGTCACTGTTTTATGCTCTACAGACGTATCTTGAACTCACAAATTGAATTAAAAACATTTCTTTTTGAATTCAGGCTAAAATAAGGCTAAACAATATATATTACATCTTTAAATTGCGACGAATCGGAACATTTTCCTATGAACTTTTTCATAAAAATTAGGATTATCATTATCCCATTGTTTTTCATAATACCGAAGTTTTTTTTTTATTCTTAATTAGTTTTGATAGTATTTTATTAAAAGAGATAAGAAAGAGATAAGAAATCACAGTAAAATTTTTAAAATACGATAATCAGTTTTTGTTTGTCATTCCGTGCCCCAGGCGACGAGCGCGCCGTCGATCGTGTACAGTGAGCTGCTGAACGCTGAAGTTGTGGCTTGGTAGTCATCTTCTCGTCTGAGTACAAACATACATAAAATATCACGCCTATATCCCCGAAGGTGTAGGCAGAGGTGAATTAGCACCCACGTTTCGCCAAATAGGCTATTAGGTCCTATGTAATAGGTGGCGACCCTATTGCCATTTAACGGGCACAAAAGTCGCAGTTCCTTGCAAGGTGGTATAAGAGAAAAGCTGCTGCCCATTCCTCATTATTCTTCTTTATTCTTTGAAAAAATTATGTTGAACCAGTTGCTTTCTTACTTCACTGCTAACAAACTGTTACATGCTAATCAGTTTGGGTTCACGAGGGGAAAATCTACCACTGACCCTGGAATAACCCTCATTAAGCACATATTTGATGCTTGGGAAAATCGGCAGGATGCTTTGGGTATCTTTTGTGATTTTTCTAAGGCATTTGATTGTGTTTCACATCAAACGTTATTAGCAAAATTAAAGTATTACGGTGTATCTGCTGCCTCATTGAAACTGATAAAGTCATACCTGAGTGATAGGACTCAAAAAGTAGTAATTAATAAAGCCGAATCTTCGGGTTCACCAATGCAAATGGGTGTTCCTCAATGATCAATACTGGGACCATTACTATTCATAATATATATAAATGACCTTCCCTTCTACACAGAATCTCTATGTGACACGGTACTATTCGCAGATGATACCTCATTAATTTTCAAAGTAGACAGAGGTAAAGATAATTATGATGACATCAATATAGCAAAGTTCTTGATTGGTTTACAAATAACAACTTGTTACTCAATTCTAAGAAGACCAAATGTATTAAATTTTCATTACCAAATGTTAGGCAAGTTAGTAGTCCGATTGCAATTAATAATCAAACGATAGAATGTGTCAATTCTACAGTATTCTTAGGAATAAAGTTAGACTCCAAATTGCAATGGAATCCTCATATTTCAACTTTATCCGAGAGACTAAGTTCAGCAGCATATGCGGTAAAAAAATAAGGCTATTAACAGATGTTGAAACAGCCCGGCTTGTTTATTTTAGTTATTTTCATAGTGTAATGTCGTATAGATTACTTCTTTGGGGTACAGCTGCAGATATTCAGGATATATTTATTTTACAAAAAAGAGCTATACGTGCTATTCACCTATTAAAACCTCGCGATTCTGTTTAAAGATATTAATATCCTCACTCTTGCTTCACAATACATATACGATTGCATTCTATATGTTACTTAAATACATTTGCTAAAATTAGTGATATTTATAAACACAACACTAGAAACTATTGAACGCGTCAGGGTCGGCGCTTCGTTGCGGATCGGGGCGTGGGCGGGTTTGGGAGACCTATCATTACAGACTGAGGCATGCTGCGCACTCCCCTATTTTTTTTGGACACACGGGTTTACGGTATCTAGCTTCTTGACGATTCATAAGTGTATTGTAATCATACCAGATATGAATAAATGAATTTTGACTTTGACTTCATCACTGTTTTATCCTTAGTCGCCTTGTGCGACACCCACGGGAGAGATTTGGGGCGATGACAATTGTATTCTACTCTGCCGTCGCCACACGCCAAGTCTGAGTACAACCCCCGTTTGGGTCGTCTGACTACTACTACAATATACTGTATCTCCCGTTTAGGGTATCTATGAAGATTCTGCCGAAATTCACTGACAACACAACGTTGTCTCATTATTAGGCCCGCAGGTACTTTTTTTTTTTATAAAATTTTATAATACCTACGCTGCCTAATTTAATGTGCGGCTTTGGCTTAAATAGATTATTACAAGACAAAATCCGGCTGTTTATATAAGGGGCTTAGTATCTGGTATCTTAAAAGGCGGGAGTCCACCAGTATGCTGAACTGTGCGGCACAGTGAATTGTTTGGTATTTCGCTGTGCTGTACAGTTCTGCACACTGGTGGAATCTCGCCTTTACACGTGGTTTTTCCTATGTATGTGTTTTTGGCTTAAAGCTATTGTGAGAAGGTGTTATAAACTTACACTTATCTGAGAGCCAGATCAGATGAGGGTGACGGCCAATGAGAAAGCTGATAAATTGTCACGATAAGAATCAGGTAAACCATTCGCTACGACGACCGTAGTATGTGAGCCCTACGTAGCAGCGGTACTGTCGTAGATCTTGGAATCTACGACAGTAAACTGCTACGAACAAAATTAATGCCACGTCCGTGTAAAAGGTAGAGGAAACAGTAGTAGTAGTACGTCAAGCCATACAAAACTGTCGAAAATCAATTGGCAACCTTTTTTGATATAAAGCAGGAAATAGATTGAGAAAATTAACAATGTTTATTTTATAATTGCTCTGATATTTTTGACGAGGATGAAATTTAAGAGTTGCGCTATTTTCAAATGTTACTTAAACATTATTTTTTTTTTACATTTTCCTACATTCAAGTGTAGTTAACGATATTTCTTGGACGTTTCTTCGAGCGTAGGACAAAAATACCGAATCATAAATAAAAAATCCAGAGTCCTTCTTACGTATTTAGAGATCATCACTTACCTATATATCAAAGAATAATCAAAATTAATTCCACGAAGAGTTTTCTACTTTGGAAATTAATTCCAAAGTAAAAGGCTATTATGTCACAAAAGCTTTCAACAGTGAAAGTTCGTTTAAAAACCATTTAAGCAAAGTTTCCGCTTCACAATTAGCCAAGTTTCTTGTTGTGATCCTTCTCAGTCTTATCTAAAGTCGTCGAATAATAAACAAGAAAGAGGCCGGATACCTATTTTTATTTATGCTCAATTTCACAAATATTTTATCTCAGCGACGAAGTTTAGATCTCGATTAAGCGTAAAAGATCCTTTAGAATGATTCTCGCGAAACACTTGTTTAAATGTAAAGTCTAGGGAGCTCTGCTGTTTATTTAAGTAATTCTTCGTTTTGATAGCAGTTATTTAATTATTTATATTTAGTTAGGCTTTCATACATGCCAGTGCCTGTAAATAAGGTATATAGGTCTTTTGAATATCACGGTAAGGGTTAAAGATATTCCACCGAGTGTAATGTAAAATCGATTGAGAAATGTTCTTCTTTTTCTTTATTTTATACAATAGCTTTGTTATCAACCTTTCATCTGTACTATTATAATTGTTACTTACTTTCTTATCTCTTGAGTTCTATACCTGTCGTAAAGACGTGATCTGTGTCTGAGTCGTAACATATTGATTCGAGTTCAAAGAATCAGTGTGATTCCTGAACCACAAATGTGTTACTATAGCAACGGTACGGTAGGTATATTTGTTACATTTTCAAAGTGTTACAGCTATTACTTATTTTTAAGTCAGTGTTGGGTTGGCTTTTGGGATCAAATTTAGATGGAACTTTGAGATATAACTTATCTTAATTACCATTATTTAATAGATAATTTTGTAATTTCAGTAGTGTACCTCTGTATAAATGTAAATTTTTGTACACTATCTCCGAAAACATACAGTGAGCAATATTATTTTTTACACAAATACTGATCGTTGTTGCTGTAGTTATTACAATTACATACATAAATCACGCCCATATGTAGTATATAGTTGTTTATATAGAGGTGCAGAGGTGAACTAGCACCTACGTTTCGCCAATTATGTTAGGTCCTATGTAATAGGTGGCGAGCCTATTGCCATTTATTGGGCACGAAAGTCGCAGTAAATTACTAGGTGGTATAAGAGGAACGCTGCTGCCCATTCCTCATCACTGTTTTATCCTTAGTCGCCTTGTACGACACCCACGGGTGAGATTTGGGGTGGTGACAATTGTATTTTACTCTGCCGTCACCACACGGCCAATTATTATTACAATTGTTAAATCAAAATAATTTAGTTCTAAGCTTATGGGTTAAACTTAAACGATTTATGATTAGCAATATATACTCATCTCGGGCTAGCAAATAAATGATTATGACTTCTCAACAAAACACAATAAAATAATTTTTAATTTGTATCCCTATGGGGCTCTCAATCACCGCTCTCCAACTCCGCTGGTATTTTTAGACAAATTCTTTGGTATTATATGGGAGCGAATTCAAAAGCTTTGTTATTTGATTTGATAAAGTGCTCAACTGAAAACAATATTAAACTGTTTAGCAAAAATATTGAATTACGGAAAATGTTTACGTAGACAAAAATACAGTCGTTTATTAATCGTGAGATAATAGCGAAGAGCTCTTAATATTACCGAGAGCACTTACAATGAGAGTCCCTTTGTCGTTGCACAGATAGGAAGCTGCCTATCCACATTTAAATGAGGCCCATTCCGCCATATTCGGATTAAGGTTTCGCAATGAAAATATAATTTCATATCGAAATTTTATTCTACTTGAACCGCTACGCTTATTACGGGGATCGCCTCTATGTATTTTCAGATTATAATAATATTAGTATTTAAATACAGTTTCTATCAGAAACCTGGTTGAATTTTATGTAAGCTAAGTAAGGTAGTGGTCATTGCTGCTAGTTCAGACTTATTAATCCTCTCTGTGGTCAAAATATATCTATATACCACATGTGAGAAGAACTGTTTGAATGAAATCTCCAAAAACTAACCTATTCGCGCAGTTTAAGTTGACTAACTGTACATTCAGAAGCGCGAAGGAACAACAATTTCATTAGCTTCTGTCGATAATTGGTACTATATAACAGAATTTTGTAATCATGCGCCGATATAATAATGTGTGCTGTGAGCGAATGAATACAAGTCTTTAGGTATATGGGTCTGTGGGCTTCAATACATCATGAAGATCTCTCCGGCACATTAGTCGTAAATCGGACACTAACCATTTCTTGCCCGTATCGCCTGTATTGACAAATAACGACCCTCATTACAATGCCGTATCGTTTTCCATACTTTTCATATTTCCCTCGTACCTATTTGATGTAGCGTCATAAACTTATATATCTCCCCCCGAACGCAAGAATAGAATGTCCCTGTTACGAAGAAAAATTATATTACATTTTTCCTCAATAAATAAGATCTTTTATATTGGCATCTTTAGCATACTTTTATTTTATATACATAGAATACAGAATACATAGAATGTAGAACGCGACGGTATTAGTTCTAGTAAGTACGTTCTTAGAGAAGAGACGCGAGTAGCTGGTACATTAACGATTCCTTTGCGATCACCATTTATTTTTATACTGGTTTCTCTTTGAATCTATTCATTTTGCTTGGACCTCTTGCAAGTTACAAAAGTTCTTTATTTTTAGCTTCGTGAGTGGTTTCATCTTCGAAGGCAAACTGTTATAGTACATTATGCTACGAGTATGCTACGTTGGTCATTACATACGAGGCATTATTGCAGGCGCGAGCCGCAGGCGAGCACGGCAAGGAAGCTGAGTGTGTAATGATCAATGCATACGAGTTGCATAAGACGTTTTTATTGCGAGGGAAAAACCAACTTGTATTATTATTAACAATACCAAATAATTACGGAAAATGGCGGCTACAATTTTTTTTAATTCTCCCTATATTTTAGGGAAGGCAAAGGGTCTAGCCCATACAGCCAAGTCTTTAGTGTATATTTTATCTGTAGTCTTATGAAATGATGAATGGGTGAAAAGTATGAATGAAATGAATTTTACGTTAAAATATGGGTGCCACATATTTTAACGCATTTAGGGAGTGCTAGACGCGAATTGAATGGTAACAGACTTAATGATGGTGCTTGATGAAATGGATAAAACCACTTTTTATAGTGATCTTCACCACAACATCAAACACATCATGAGACTTATTTTCGATGATTCTACATAATTGCACGGATCAACACGGATGCTTGTGCATCAAAATAACACCAATTTCACTGCACAAAATCCACTCTGTAACAATTTTTGAATTAGTGAAAATAAATCTGACTGACACCACAAAATGCGCCAAACACTCCTGGCGGCTACAAGTTTGGTTTTTATTCTTTTTTAATTCTCCTTATCACTAGGGACGGCAACGGAACCAGCACATACAACCTCATCTGATGTAGTCTACTGTCTACCGTATTAATCGCATTAAAACGCGGATGTATCACTTTTTAATGCATTTTGGGAGAGTTTAGCTACAAATTTATACTAACAGCCTACTGATAGAGACTGACGAGGTAGATCGATCACGAATATGTTCATCACCTTTCTCATCAAATGCACTTTTGTTTTACTAAATCTTTATATTTTTCATCGCTGTTGACACTTATTACACAAAACTACACATTTTTTTAACAGTAAACATCACTCTGACACAATATCCATTTAATAAAACAAATATGACGACTTTCAAAAGGCACAGAAAGACCGGCTGTGCATGCGAAGCAGCAGCAAAAAAAATAGTGTTTCTAACTACGATAGTTAAGTTATTTTATGTTTATAAATATGGAATAAAATGTTTATTTATCATCTTAACTCTAAAATAATTTAATATTCGTAAAAATATTCAATGTCCGTGTAAAAATAGACAAATTCAATATGCATAAACTGGAGGTGTTTGGCGCGTTTCGTGGTGTCAGTCAGATTTATTTTCAATAATTCAAAAATTGTTACAGAGTGGATTTTGTGCAGTGAAAGTGGTGTTATTTTGATGCACAAGCATCCGTGTTGATGTGCAATTATGCAGAATCATCGAAAATAAGTCTCATGATATGTTCGATGTTGTGGTGAAGATCACTATAAAAAGTGGTTTTATCCATTTCATCAAGCACCATCATTAACTCTGTTACCATTCAATTCGCGCCAAGCACTCCCTAGATGCGTTAAAATATGTGGCACCCATATTTTAACGTAAAATTCATTTCATTCATACTTTTCACCCATTCATCATTTCATAAGACTACAGATAAAATATACACTAAAGACTTGGCTGTATGGGCTAGACCCTTTGCCTTCCCTAAAATATAGGGAGAATAAAAAAAAAAAGCATAAACTTTGGAGTGTTTGGCGCGTTTCAATGGTGACAGTCAGATTTTTTTTATTAATTCAAAAATTGTTTCAGCGTGGTTTTTGTAATAAAAGTGGTGTTATTTTGATGCATAATTATTAAAAATAAGTCTCGTGATGTGTTTGTTGTTGAGAATTTTGTAGTGGTTTTCACCACCTCATCAGTCGCCATCATGAACTCTGTTACCATTAAATTCGCGCCGAGCACTCCCTTGATGCGTTAAAATGTGTGACATCCCTCTTTTAACGTTAATCTTGTTTTTATTCATTTCACACACTTATGACATATTGACATATTCACACATGAGACATATTCACACAGACTAAACATACTAAAGACATGGCTGTATGGGCTAGACCCTATGCTTCCCTAAAAATATAAAGAGAATTTAACAAAAAAAAAGCATTAAGAGAGAGTGTTTGGCGCGTTTCGTGGTGTCAGTCAGATTTATTTTCACTAATTCAAAAATTGTTACAGAGTGGATTTTGTGCAGTGAAAGTGGTGTTATTTTGATGCACAAGCATCCGTGTTAATGTGCAATTATGCAGAATCATCGAAAATAAGTCTCATGATGTGTTTGATGTTGTGGTGAAGATCACTATGAAAAGTGGTTTTATCCATTTCATCAGTCACCATCATTCACTCTGTTACCATTCAATTCGCGCCAAGCACTCCCTAGATGCGTTAAAATATGTGGCACCCATATTTTAACGTAAAATTCATTTCATTCATACTTTTCACCCACTCATTATTTCATTTCATAAGACTACAGATAAAATATTCACTAAAGACTTGGCTGTATGGGCTAGACCCTTTGCCTTCCCTAAAATATAGGGAGAATTAAAAAACACAAAAAAGCATTAAAAAATTTACCATTACGCAGTAGTACGTAATATATTATGCACGAGTGCATAATATGCTGCATTATAAACCTTAAAACGGTGCAATAAGAGTCAATTTACGAGCAATTGTGTTGAAAGACATATTACATAATATGTAAGTATATCACTAGAATTGGTAGACTGAGGTGTATTAACACCCACATTTCGCCAAGTATGTTTGGTTTCTTAGAACCAATCATAAGTAACCCGAGCGTATTGCCAACTATCGGGCATGTAAATTGCAGTAAATTGCTACTTCGTAGTAGCCAAATTATTAATTTCATTTCAATAATATCTGGCGTATGAAAATTAAGCGAAAGTATAAGGTTTGTAGGTGCAATTAAAAAGTAAGTCAAGCAAATTATTAAATCTATTTTATTCTGCATGACGGACCAGTTGGGGTTTCTCTATAGCGTGACTGTTATTGATGATAGTTACAAAAAGTAAGGTATCTACTAGACGGAAAAACTTATGAAAAAATTTCACACAGACTCCATAAAATATAACTAGGCATCGCTTACTGCGTATAACAACGCTCATAAAAGCGACCCCAATAACAAAAACGTATTGGCCCTTTGTATGCAACTTGGGCTCTTTATATTCAATATCTTTATGTCGTTTACAAGTGAAGGAATTTATCACAGCTCGATAAATAGGCATATATGTAACCCCCGATGTGGCCCGGTTCATAAATCACTCCCGTGAGCCCGGGCATTCTTTGACAAAAGTGCGATCATAAATAAATAAATACGCGCCCTCACACGCCCCGATTTCGCCGGAACTCGTTGAGGTGACAGGATATTTATGCAAATGAATAATGTGCGCGGAATCATTTATTATCACCCGAAACTCGCATAAAAAGGTTGCTTCCTTAGCTCACTAATAATAGAGCACACCCCAGCGTTGCCTGGGTTGGTATGAGTGTTTAATCTCTATAAATTACGGGCTAATATTATCTGCACAATCGTAAACGTTTTTTTTTGATAATCTGATAAAAATTTAATTTTAAGTTTTGCATCTGAATGTTAAGGATATAATTTATACCTAGTTAGTTATCAATTATTGTATCAGTCATATAAAGATGTTCTAACTGTTTAAGCTTAGGATGAATCATGAAATAAATGACTAATGAAACCGAAGAAGGATCTTATAATTAAGAGCAAATTTTTAACGTAAAAACTATTATCATAAGCTTGGTATTTTCTTGAATTATACCATTCGCAATGAGGAAATCCGACAAAGAACCGGAGTTACTGACAAAGCTCAAAGGATTAGTAAGTTGAAGGGGAAAATAGGGAGGGTATAGCTCGGCGGATCGGGGGCAGTTGGGGCAAAAAGTTCTTCAGGAACCGACACGAACCTGAAAACGGTGTACCTCCAGCTTATTGACAAACACCTGAATTGGTTCAAGATTATAGGAGGATGTGGAATTACAACATTCCAAAATTATTCATAATTGAAAATGATATTTTATTTTGTGAGGTTGTTAAATTAGTTGATCAAGAAATATTATATTTTTTGTGTCGGCGTTTTGATGTAGGGGTTTAACTTTATTTATGAATAAAATACTAAGCACACTGTCCGCCTACGATATATAGGTGTTAGGTTGTTAGGATTATTACTGAATTGTTTATATTCATAACAACAGTCAGCCTCATACTATGTGAATTTCAAATGATCAGGCGATAATAATTAATTGTGTGTTATTTAGTTGAATAAAGATAGTCATTTTCACTCAGTTTTTTTCATTCAATCTCTAGCACATTTCCGGTGTGATGGATGATAAAAGTTAAACGGGAAATAAATGAGTAGATCTGAATGTAAGAGGAAAAATACTGCGCGGAAAATAATGATGACTTAAAAGATTTAACATTTTCCGGATTATCTACCTATTCTAAAACAGCGCTTCGTATTTGCATAACAAGGCAATACCCTAATAATAATTTCAGCTGTCCTATACAACGGTCTCCTTTATTCAAACACAAATACAGCGAGGAGTATAAATAAAGATATTTATCTCGTTCTATTCGAGTGTCGCAAAGTGGAAATCTTACACAAGGGTATCGAATGTACCGCAAAGGACTCCGTGAAAGGGTTAAGTCGTTTGGAAATAATCGCCTTTTTCAGGTGAGTCTATTGGACACGGGTATTGCCGTCTTTATTGATTGTTCGATAGTTACAAAGGTTTCGAGATATGGGGCTCACACACGCTAGGGTTAGCACTCTGCGCTGGTACACGAAAAGGCGACATATACCCGCTTTAAATAGATTTTGAGTCTTATTTCTACGGACATATAAACGAAATGGAATATCTAACTGATATGAAAAAGCTATCGTGGCTATTAAACTATTAGACAACCACCAGAGGTTTGGTAGTACATAGTTCGTTAATACTTTCCGTCTTCTGAGCCCTATAAGCCATTAGCGTGTTAAACTGATATTGGGTAATATTGGGTATTTTTCTTTGTGCTGATCCACATTTGTGCCACGATTGACAAGATTAAGCAATGTTAGGGTCAATAATCTGGCTACATTTAAGCTATTTTAGGTTATTCTCCAATAAAATAGTGTTCGGCGTTTGACTTGAATCTTTTATTTATATGCAACAGGCGAGCAAAAAAAAATCGCAACGAAACTCTTTAGTTTCTTTGCGATTTTTTTTTTGCTTTGCAAAACTAGAAACGAGTTTTCATATACTTACCATACATAAATCACGCTGTTCTCCCTTAAAAGTCGGGCAGAGGTGTTTTCAATGTAAGGGATCAAGCCTATTGCCATTTACCGGGAACGCTAATCGCAGTAATTTGCCAGGTAGTGTACCAGTACGCTAGTGCGTATTATTCGTTTTATTATTACTGTTAGTCGCCTTCTACGACACCCACGAGAGAGACAGGGGTGGTGACAATTGTATTCATCTTTGCCGTCACCACACAGCATTAGGCACATTCATTTCTCTTGTTTGGTGGAACTGTGCCAAGTGGTCCCGGGTTGTTCTTACAACCCAGGACCACTTGGCCTTGACCTGGTGAACACATACATTTGTTCTCTGGCTCTAGTTGTTTATGTTTATTTATTATAATTTCAATATTTATCATTATTATGTACATTTATGGGTCACTAGTTTCCATAACATAGGCGCTTAAGCCTTTGGGCAAGACGACAGGTGCAAGTGTATAAAAAATACCCATATAGGGTAGTAAATTATATTTAGGCAAGTTTGTCCCACAAACCAAAAAGTTGGATTCCAATAAGATCGGACCTTTTCCCTGTCATTTACTCCGTTAACTCGGTGACGGGGACGTGATGAGGGTTTCCTAAACTTGACAGTGTAATAAAAAGCGCCTTGTGAAAAGTGGCCTCACACTTACTAAACATGGGGTAATTATGGTAAATAATAAGGACAAGACGAGAACATGCAGCTGTATATAGGGGAACTGTTTGTTTGTTGTAAAGGACTACTGACATTTACGGCTTTATTACGAAAAGTGTTTGAAGACGTGTTTTGTTTTTCATATTTACTAAAATCACGCCTTTTCATTACCGAAGGGGTCGGTAGAAGTGAGTTATATTACATGGGATCTAACATAATTGGCAAAACGTGGGTGCTAGTTCACCTCTGACTGCCCCTTCGGGGATATAGGCATGGTTTATGTATGTATATTATTTATGTATGTATATATTGATATAGTTTATTTATATATTACAAAACATGTGGTCGAACATTTTATTATGTCGATCTCAGACAAATATTTGATGCTATGAACGGAGAGAGAGAAAGTTTGTTGAAACTCAACGTTGCTTGCTAAGGTTTCCGAAAGGAACAGTGTTATTCAAACAGGGAGAGTGGGCTATTTCGTAAACTGCACAGTAAGCTGTTTCCCTCCCGAGATTTTTACCAATACAAACAAAACGCAATGCATTTCCATGGCCCGCCCGCGTAAACATTGAAATGTGAAGCAATTTCAAAAGCTTACTTTGGTACTTCAACATTGTCTCTGTGCCACTGCGAAACAGGCCCAAATGCTTTCAATCTAAAACATTATATTGCTTACAGTGGTTTGTGAATGAATTTTGTTACATGATGGTGTCAAATGAAAAGAGATTTCAGAGAAAATTGTATTAGTTTTTGAGCTTACTGTGACACAAATACGAGCCAGATTGGTCTAACTGTTTGTCAATGTATAGAGTCAACTAAAGTATATAACGTTAGCAATCGATGGCTAAATTAATAAGGGATAAATTAATAGGGCTAAATTAATATTTATTATAGTTATTGTATGCGTGAGTGGTTTATGAGCCACTCTCTCTATTCTGCCATTCATGGGGAATGCCTGTGCCCCAGCAATGGGGACATCAAAGGGCTGGTGATGATGAAAATGATAATTATGTGTAATGATGGTAGTGATTTCTTACCACGCTTTAGTAACTCTTAAATAAATCTAAACAAAAAAAAACCGCGGATTAATCTAAACAAAATCGATTTTAATTTTAACATTATATAAATGTTAGAAAAATTAGTACAAAGATTTTGAGGTTAGAAAAAGAATTTCGAAAAATTATGATCTTGAGGCGGGAATAGATCATAATTTTTCGAAATTCTTTTTCTAACCTCAAAATCTTTGTACTAATTTTTCTAACATTTATATAATGTTAAAATTAAAATCGAAAATCGTATCAATTAATTATGATGATCCTCTTTACCTTCTCTTTCCCTCTCTCTCACGCATACTTCTGTCCTCGTCCCTTCTTCACACGTTCCATTTCATGCATTCAATATTTAATATTCCCACGTATATAAAAGCTGTAAGCTTTTCAATTTTACAAAGTTTTACGAAGAAAAATAAAAATAAACCTCTTTGTTGCAAAAATATGAAAGACTTGGTTTCATATTTTATGTCTGTAATTGTGGCAATGACTTATGTTAAATTTACTATGTCTTGTTTCGGCTATATGCACAAACCAGTGTACGAAATTTTTTTGGTGATGCGCGATGATACATGCTTCCCTCTTTGTTACTCAAGAATGCGTTCGTGTTGGCTGGGGATTTCAAACACCCCATTATGTTTAATTAAAACACATTTACTATTGGTGTTGCTAAGGATTAAATTCAAAACAAACGTTCCACGGGCTAACAAATAAATGCGATATACCCCCGAATACGGAGACGCTACTCAAAGTTTGAGTCCTGCTTCCATATTAGTATTGCCAAAATGGACGTTTATCTAAATTAAAAATGTAACTGCCGCACTCAGAGACGTCAAATAACGTTAATGAGTACATAATGTCAAAAAATGACAATTCAAAACTAGTCGCTATTTTTGCCGGGTCTATAGTCTAGATTTAAATGAGATTTTTTGACATAAAGTAAAGTTATTTGACGTCTCTGAGTGGGGCAGTAAGTAGCGTTTCTGTATTCGGGCGAAAAGTAAGTAAGCCTTCTGACAACTGAGGGCCGAAGGAAAAATTTAAGGGGAACCGACGGTGGGTCTTCAATTCTCGGCGGAAATGATGAACGGAATCGGCAAGTAAAAGGCATTAAATCTGTCTGGGCGTTCGATTTGCATTGGGAAAATTGCATTTTCGAGCCGCCGGCGACAAGGGCTGCCGGTAAATGTTTGCAAACGCTCTCCGAAGCCCGCTCCTGGATTTTACTTAGCAAGCCAAAAAGCAACCGGGGGCTAAAATGACGCTGAAGACGGATTTACATAAAAATAATATTCTATTCTATAATAATATGAGGAGCTCGCTAGCGCAGTGGCACAGCGCGCTTGGCCTGCGATTGCGTAAACCAAGCAATATCGCTTAGGCCGGTCATTGGATGGGTGACCAAAAATGTATTATCTCGAGTTCCTCCGTGCTTCGGATGGCACGTTAGGTCGTTGGTCCCGGCTGCATCTGCAGTCGTTAGTATCCACCAACCCGCACTGGGTCAGCGTGGTGGGTTATGGCCCAATCTCCCTATATTCTTCTATCCATAGGGAAGGCCCGTGCCCCAGCAGTGGGGACATTATACTTTTAATTAGTGATGATGATGAATATTCTATTCCAAGTTTCAAGAGGCTCATTCTTCCCGTCTTGCCGAATTTCACTTGCATTATAAGTGGTGGGTGTGGTGGGCAGAGCAGAATACAATTTTCAATATACCTCATCTCTACAGACTGCAGCAAGTAGTGGGCCTCATATATCACCAAGCAATATACTGCGAATTAATGGCGATAAGATAATTAATTAACGAAACGTGGGTATGCCTATCTCTTTGTGGTTAAATAGGCGTGATTTATATATGCATGTATGTATTAAAACAAATAATAAATAAACTCCAAACACCTTTATGTGCGATTCAGACTAGTAGATTGTACATTATATGCAGCAATATTGATAGGTAAAAATGCTGAAGCAACCTTTTTACAAAGCTTAAAATTTTCATAAAGTATAAAATTAATTATGGAACTGTGGAAGCAATATTGATGTTTTCATAATTATAACATATCTTGTGTCTATACCTACATAAATTAATGGCTCGCTGGACATTACCTTGTTATTAATTGTGTTGCTTTAGGTTACTACACAAACGCCCGTAGCTATACAACTTAAATTGGTTTAAACGTTGGAACGTTGTTGTACACAATCTCTTTTTTAACAAGTAATACATTGTTAAAAATGTCACTGATTTCTCTATTAAAGATTTCAAATAATAACATGAAGTAAAAAAAATGAATTACTATTTATTACAATTTAATTATCATCCATAAATAATATTCGGCCAGTGAGAAAGAGAAAAAACAATGAAGAAAAGTTTAAGTTCGAAATGGAAAATTGACTGACAATGACATATAACATGAAACATTCGAAAAAACAAGACGAAAAATTTTAAGTACCTAGTAAACCCTAAAAATATTAAAAACAAATTTAAAAGTGAAATAAAGCCGTGACCAATTCGCGAGATGGCTTGTTGCTACGCCGAGGAATGTGGGGAGTATGCTGTGACTCCCATGCTGATAGCTCCGTGTTTGCCAATGAAATGTTGCGAGGATCCACCAGTTTGCTACCCCTGCTTGCCTCGGTGTCCTAAGAATCCTCAAATTGTGTACTGTTGTGAGAAACAGTCTTCCCAAAAGAGGCCTAAGGATTGCTGTGTTGACGAAGGCCCCGACTGCCAGACTCAATCTCCGAGGCAGCCTTGCCCACGCAGTGTCCCTCGACAAACAGCATCTTGTACTATCCCATCAGATTGCTGTTCCACTTGCTCGAGACCTGTAAAAACTAAATACGTGATTCCCTGCTATCGCTACGAGGACGGACGAATTGTAAGTTTTTGTTTCACGCTAATTATTTTGATTATAAGTCTCTATTTTTTATCACAATGAGTCGTTGTTCACTTCCTGAAACCAAAAATTTGTAACATTTTATAATTTAACAAGAGATTTCAACACTTTGACTGGTTTTTGGTTTCAGGAACGGTACGTTCCCACTATTCACGGCCGTCTTCCAAAGACTGCATATCTACGTAACGGTATTCAAGACCAAATCCATGGCTATAGGGGGGCCATTCGATACTTATGCGCTGGCCAAAGTCCTCATGACTGTTGCGTCTATGCAGCTGTGGAGCCAATAAGGCGAATCTACTCCAAAGTGACCAAAGAAGTGTATCCTATTAAAAAGAAGAAGGATAAAAAGTGATGGGCTCTTGATTTTAAATTAATAATTCCCTGAAATATTCCAAAAACTATATAAACCCACCAGGTTGTTCCACTACCGTCATCTGCGCTCAAACGGAATGGACTTCAAGATCAGAAGTTCATTGAAAGTGGCGGAATATCGCATATCAGGAAATCTTGGCAAAATGCCATTTGTAGTGACAAGCCTATTAAAATTCCAATTGAGCCAATCAAGAAACTGCCTGTATTAACCAATAAGAAGAATGACCACGGTCTCAATCGTTAAGAACCCTAAGGAATTTTTGGCTGAAAACAGCTTTGATCTCAATGAAATAGTATAAAACGTTGTATACAGATAGCGTATAGAGGAGTTTTAATAAGAATAATAATATTATACTTTGTATACTCTGGTGGATTGCAGGTGAAAGAATTGCCCGTGACAGCCTTTAAGCGGAACGGAATGCAAGACCAGGAACACTCGAAGGTGTTGGGAGCCACTAATTTTCTAATCAGAAATCCTCGTGATGTGTCAATAGAATGCGACGTTTGTGTAACTCCAGTGAAGGTGGCTGACCCCGCAAAAGTGCCTTTAAATAAACAAAAAAATGTTGTCGGTTGTTGCTTCCTCAAAAAGAACCCTATAGAAGTTACCCTTGAAGATATCTTAGACAACTGAAAAGGAATTTGCAACTTGTTCACCTACAGGAGAAATAGTTGTCATATGGCACGAAATATTTCTGCACCTGAGACATTGTGTCTTGAAAAATTGAGGACCCGTAATAAGCAGGATTCGACCCGCGTAAGCGGATTCCCAAACATTATATAAGAAGGGTCAAAGTAATCTGAGATTTGGATAATTTCGAGTTGGACGTATAAGCGCGGACCTGCTGTATTTGTATTCTTCTCGAATGATTAATAAGCTGACGTCATGTTCTGAATATTAAACTTGAGAGATGTCTCAAGAGTTTTCTCAAGATTATTTCGTGGTAATCAGAAATGTTTTTGTTCTTTTTGTCTCCCTTAAAATGTGTATGGGACTGTTTTAACGTTTAACTTTTTTTTTGTTTCAGACAAACCAACCGACTTTGCTAATGAGGCGGGCGTGTGAGGTGGCTGTAGGGGCGCGAGAGCGGCGGAAACCTTTTGTCATGTCATCGTATAAAGCCGACGCCTATAACGCCGAGCACCGCTTCCACCCTGAAGACGAACGGGTATCGTGCAGTTGCTTTATAACAGCTTTCTGTAAAACAATACTAGCTTTCTGTCCGCGACTTATGGCCGGTTATTGGATACATATTTAACTCAACCAATTGTTAATAATTGTTACTATAATTAATATAATATAATTTCCAAAAAATATTTCCCAAGTGTTCACCTACACCCAAAATAAAAGTACGGTGCATAATTTTAAGTTTCTAATTTAAGTAGTTTGGGCAGGGCGTTGACACGCCAGCCAGGTTTAATTTTTTATTAGTATAAAAAAGATTTAATACCTTTCACCGCGTCCCTTCTCATAAGCATTCGATGAAATTAATTGCAAGTTGATCTAACTGTTAAACTACACTTTGATTAATAATATGTAACGATTGCTTATTTATTTCATCATCATCATGACCAGCTCTTCAATGTCCCCACTGCTGGGGCACAGGGCAAAGAATATAGGAGAATGGTCCATTACCTATCACGCTGGCCCAGTGTGGAATTGCAGATTTGTAGGTATTAACGACTGCAGATGCAGCCGGGACCACCGGCTTAACGTGACTTCCGAAGCACGGAGGAACTCGAGATAATACATTTTTGGTCACCCATCCAATGACCGGCCTTGCGAATATTGCTTTGTTTACGCAATCTAGCGAGCTCCTCTTTATTTATAAGCATACAATACAACAACAGTCGGCACGTAACGTAGACAAAGACGTCTCCGTGGTTAGTTGTGTCTGGTCAAGTACACATAAACATCAATGTAAATAATATTTATATTATTCTTAGGGCCTGTTCACAATCGACAAGTAAGTTCTCAGTAGCTTACTTCGCAGATCATTTGACAGTTGTAATATGAAATATATGTCAATTGAACTGCAAAGTAAGCTACTTCAAACTTACTTGTCGATTGTGAAACAGGCCCTTACACTCATATCTATCAACTAGCCTTACGTAGTAGCATCAACACTTATTATATGGATAGCAGATGATGGGCGAAATGTACATAATGATTTATACCTTTTAAGACTTTAGATACAATATAATTATTCATACATTATCACAATTTTCAAGAAAATAATAACTCCTTATTACTAAGAAATATTGCCCGTTTTGGTTATTCGGTAAAGTTAAGAACAGTTAAAAATACACGTTTTGCAAAATTATTTTCCCAAACCAAGACTCGTACAATTTCAACGTGAGACTCCGTATTGGAGAATTTCAACGCAAAATTATATTCAAATTCGGGTTGAGGTAGGAAGACTGCCTGACACCTGAACTGATTCTCACGTTGTATCTTTAATAGGTAAAGCGAAAGTCGAGTGAAATTCCCCCAAATAAACCTTGCACCCCAAATATATGTAATTGAATTTCTGTTATTGAAATCCAAGGTATTTTTAAGGTCCCATTAAATTTGTAAAAAGAACATTAATAATAATATTCTAGTAAAATGTGATCAAGAACTTACGATAATAATAAAATAATATTTCCTACTCTCGCACCTACCATCTAGCCCAAAGTACAAATATAATTTATAAAACAATAAATTATGCTATAAATATTTAAATACATAACAAAAATATTTTATAAATAACAATAACTAGAGACCAAACATCTGTGTTTATCATACAAACAATTTAATTTTGCCCCCACCAGGATTCGAATCCGGTAGCTCTTGGCCGTTAAGCGGTCTGACCATTTACTACAACGACTGATAACTGTAATTGGATTACTTTTCTGAGAATTTTTAATAGAATTACAGACCCCAGAGCGTATTGTTTCCTACTCCACAAGAAACGGTGCCACTGATCGTACAAATTTCTAAATGGAAGCTTTCGAGAATCAAGTTATCCACTGAATTAGAATTTTAATTGAATCTACCACTCGTTTGCGAACAAATTACGTAAGATTAGACGTTATTTGGGGGACGGTGGGTCGGTATGTTTTGAACGTCGGCCGCGGCGCTTCCTGGACCACAATGTTTATTTGCTGAACGCGGCGAGGGTTCAGATAGGGATTTATTCCCGACTTCGGCTCAAGATACGATCCTTGTGATTGGGCTTCGTAATCCGAGCTCACTCATCCGTCTTTTGGAACAACACTTCACTATACGTTGCTATTTCTGGAGCATTAGAATTCTGAACCGTTTTCGGAATTGGAGAATTTTTGGTGCAAAATTCCGAGTCATTCCCAGTTGAAGAAAGTTCCTTAGCAAAAATTGGACTTTTTGAAACACTTCTTTGTTAGATCCATGAAACTTGTTTCGCTTCATCAAATTCTTATTGAACATCCATGTAAGATCAAGTCAATCTAAATACATTCCAATTCGACAATACGATCCTCGAATCGAGCGTGTTTTAATCAAACCCAAATCTCAATTGACAAACTGTTATCGGCTCCGTAATCGCCATAAATCAATCAAGCCGAGTATCTCGACGTTCCATTTGCGAAGTAGACGTCCACTCTTCGGGAACAATGAAATCTTAGATTTCCTCCAAACAGTAGGTATGGTTCGCACAGCTACAGCACCGGAAATTTACAGTACCTACGCGGCGTCGCCTCTCGCTTAAACCTTTGTAATTAAGAGAGAGCGTGTTTATTACACGAAACAGAAAACTTTCCGGGTGAGATGCGACTCCCGCTTTTTTACCTGGAGGTAAATTCATTTACGCGGCACGACTCGAAAAACTTGTCCGCCTATGTAAATAACGAGATTTCTATCTTACAGTTGAGCGATTTTCGAAAACTTCTCTCGCGACCATTGCTCTGACCTACATTGAGTTTATATTTAATTTTGCGTTTGCCGTATTTTTAAATGAGCTTTGTTTTGGTTTCGTGTTGTCACAATATTTTTGTTTGTGTTCAGGGTAACTGTTGTTTACGTTTCGAGAGGAAAAGCCAGGCGCCTAAATGCTGCTTGCCTTCGGTTACTGGGCAAGTGTCTTTGACTCCTTGCCATGACTGCGTATCAACCCCCCAGTGCCAATATAGAGACTGCGTCTACGCCCGAGTTGTGGACCCTTCTAACTACTGTTGTTATCAATGTTGAATTTTTCTTTATTGTTTTTTCTAAACAACATGGCGGCTGTATTATTAAAATGTTTTTTTCATAAATCTTTCTGTTTTATTCTAACTGATGTAGCTAGTTTGCTGAGTAAAAGGATGTGTCACTTAGGGCCTGTTTCACAATCGACAAGTAAGTTCGAAGTAGCTTACTTTGCAGTTCGATTGACATATATATCATATTACAACTGTCAAATGACCTGCGAAGTAAGCTACTTCGAACTTACTTGTCAATTGTGAAAAAGGCCCTAAATAAAATGACGGCAGGGCAGAATACAATTGGCCCCACCCCAAATCTTCCCCGCGAGTGTCGTGGGTGTCGTACAAGGCGACTAGTCTAATAGGCATCGGAGACGGTCAAGCGGCTTCGCGTCAAACGTAGATTTTCTATTGTGCTTGCTAAACAGTGTGAATGAAATGCCTGTCAAGAGGCTTGACCATAGATTATATATAAATTTAAAATCACATCATCAATCCCGTATCATGCTCATAAATTTGACTCTAGCTTCAAGTGAGCGTTGTAGACGATCAAAATGATTGAAGCAAGCCAAAACTAGGTTTAGCAAGCACAATAGATTTTCTGTTGTGCTTGATAAACAGTGTGATTGACCATAGACTATTCATACATTTAAAATCGCATCAAGCGCGTATCAAGCTCATTGTCTACGGTCAAGCCTCTTGACAGGCGTTTCTATCATACTGTTTACTACGCACAACAGGAAATCTACATGTTTGACGCGAAGCCGCTTGACCGTCTCGGATGCGCTTAAGAGCCGTGGAACATCGAGAGATATTTTTTATCAAATATAATTTATGAACAAATATACCTATGTTAACTTGCCTATCGGAAAGTGTTCATAGCTATTTTTAATTTAATTAATTTCCTTTCATTTTTACCTTTTACGCATGTGATAACCGAATGAGTTTTATCATAATAAATTTATTTTTAATACACAGAATATGCTTAGGTAGGCTTTCCTACTTATTTCTGGGCTACCAGCCAAGTAGGTGTGAACAGGCAAGTCATTATAGAAACAATAAATTCATAGTAAGAAAATGGTACATTCCATATCTTAAATATATTATATAGTCTCTGCATACGTAACGGTAAAATACCCCGGACGGGACGTGGATGGCACGGGGAAGTGACTCTAGAAATGCCGTTTCATACAAAATGTACATGAAGGACATATATGTCACGGAGTCACGGACGGGACGTGCATGGGGCGTTTTGAACGAAAGAGGCCCCCTCCCCGTCCTGTCCACGTCCCGTCCGGGGTATTTTGCCTTTACGTATGTAGAGTCCTTATAATATATTTGAGACATGGAATGTAACATTTTCTTACTATGAATTGTTCGATGAAATCCCATAGAAGATATAAGGCAACTACTATTTTTATTCTCCAGAATATTGTTATTGTATTACCGTTCTTAGTTTGATTTCTCTCGACATACGTCTCGAGAAAATGCCTTAAGCCTAGAGAGTTGCGATCAAAGAGGCGTTGGGCCGTTACTTGTAAGTTCACGTTTCGTGTGTTGATGTGTTGTTGTTGATGGGCTGTTTTGATGTGAGTCCCTTTGTAGATTGTAGACTATACCTACAACATGGAAACATGCGTCTTCCATGCTAGCCTGGGAGCGAACAAATAACGTAGATTGGGCCAGCCCGTCTCATCCCATGGGTGTAGTAAAAGTCGACTGGGAGATTGTCCTGTGTAGGTAGACCAAAAAGCACCTTGGGGCACCCGAATGGTGGATGGTAAACCACTAACAAATGCATACCCAAAGAGGGTTGATGTCAGGCAGGCGGCCGGCTGTAAACCTAAGCCAAAACCTTGGGCGGTATGAAGGAAAATAACCCTGAACGCAATCAGCTCCTTAAAATCAATCTAATTACCCCAATTAACCAAAACATCGAGACCTTAACTTAATATTTATTACCATCATCTTTATACTATCCATATATGCCTTAAATAATGATAGCAGATACGAGAAACTTGAACCGTAACAAAGTAATGAGGGTATCATATAATAAGGAGCAAGAAAGGCCTCGGAGCCTGCCAATTAGTCAACATTTCGATTTTATAAGCTTTCATGATGATGATTGATCGTTTTATGGGCTTGATTTATCGGTCTGCAAGCGATGTTCCAATTATTAATGGGTTCCAATTCTGTTTTTTTTGTTTGTGTTTTTTTATTCTCTTTCTTTTAGGGAAAGCAAAGGGATCTAGCCCGCACTGCCATGTCATCAGTTTTACTTTTCTTGAATTTCACATTAATGGGTTTCACACGTTTTAATGCATCTAATGGGTACGGTTGAGCAGATGCATTGATGTCACAACTAAGCCAGTTTAAGTTAACGCCTTAACTTTCTTACATGGGAGAACAAAAAAGTTGATTTATTTATTTATTATTTATTTTGACTCGCCCCAAGCACTCCCTAGATACGTTAAAATGTGTTTAACCCATAATTTAATGTAAATTAATTTCATGCATTAATTTCTTTCATTCGTTTTATCATTCATTCAAAATTAAGAAAACTAAATGAAAATGTATTGAAGAAAGTTCCTAAAGGACTTGCTTCCAGGAACGTTAAACCGATTTAAAAAAAAGTTTACATAATCTGTAGCGGCCGACCGTAAGCGCGCCGAATGGGGTTTACTTGGCGCGTTTCGTGGTGTCAGAGTGGATTTTGTGCAGTGAAAGTGGTGTTATTTTGATGCTCAAGCATCCATGTTGATGTGCAATTATACAGAATCATTGAAAATAAGTCTCATTATGTGTTTTATATTGTGGTAAAAACCACTTAAAAAAGTGGTTTAGTCCACCTCATCAGGCACCATCATGAACTCTGTTACCATTAAATTCGCTCCAAGCACTCCCTAAATGCGTTAAAATGCGTGACACCCATATTTTAATGTAAAATTCATTTCATTCATACATTTCACCCACTCATTATTTCATAAGACTACAGATAAAATATACACCAAAGAGTTGGTTGTATGGGCTAGACCCTTTGCCTTCCCTTAAATATAGGGAGAATTTAACAACACAAAAGCGCGCCGAATACGATCGTCAATTTTTTGTATTTTACATTGCATTAAAAATTTTCGGTGTTTTCTATACGATTGAACAATACGAATGTGATACAGTCATTAACAATAATTTTAGTCATTATAATAATATACGTAATATTTACGTACTCCATAAGCGAAACCCACAACAACTTTGATTGTTTGTTAATACTTGTTTTTTTTTGTTACAGGTAGGTATTGAAAATTAGTGCAGTGCAGTGAAATAAGTCCTTAAAACAATGCTAGTCGCAAGTGTTTGACTGTTAAACAACTAGTTCTTTCCCTAAGTGATCACATAAAAGAATAGTATTCAATGTGTTGGTTATAAAATGCGAATAGGGGGTGGGTATTGTGGAATATTATTCCGTGAAGTGAGGTGAGGAATGCGAAGGCGCCGCGGGTGGTACGCGGGGCGAGGGGCGCGGTGACTGCCCGCGCGCACCATGCGGCGGGCGTTGCCGCTGCTGCTCATAGCCGCCGCTGCGTCTGCGCAGATTGCCTGGACGCCGATCTTTTTGGATGGAAGCAGTGAGTATTACTTACTGCCGCACTTAGAGACGTCAATTAACTTTAATGAGTATTTAATGTCAAAAATTTTCATTTAAATCTAGATCATAGACCCGGCAAGAATAGCGACTAGTTTTGAATTGTCATTTTTTGACGTTAAGTACTCATTAACGTTATTTGACGTCTCTGAGTGCGGCAGTTAAATACATATAATTTGAGTATTACTTAAATACATATAACATTAAATATATAATTCACGCCTATGTCCCCGAATAACCCTTCGATAATAATAATCATGAGGAGCTCGCAAACGTAGTGACACAGCGCGCTTGGCCTGCGATTGCGTAAACTAAGCTATTACGCTAAGACCGGTCATTGGATGGGTGACCAAAAATTTATTATCTCGAGTTCCTCCGTGCTTCGGAAGGCACGTTAAGCCGTTGGTCCCGGCTGCATCTGCAGTTGTTAGTACCCACCAACCCGCACAGAGCCAGCGTGGTGGGTTATGGCCCAATCTCTCCCTATATTCTTCCATCCATAGAGAAGGCCCGTGCCCTAGCAGTAGGGACATTTAAGGGCTGGTGATGATGATGATGATGATTATTATTATTATTACTAGCCGACGTCTGGCATATAATGGATAGTCCCGTTGTCGAAGCTGATTATACACATACATACATTCATACATAAATCACGCCTATATCCCCGAAGGGTTAGGCAGTGGTAAATATAATTAACAACCACGTTTTGCCAATTATGTTAGGTCAAATGGAATAGGGGGTGAGCCTATTGCCATTTATCGGGCGCGAAAGTCGCATTACATTGCTAGGTGGTTTATAAGGAACGCGTCTTTTTGGTTCAACTTACGTGCCGGCAACTATATTTACTAGTGAATCGTGTAAAGAATTGATTTAAAGGGTGCAAATTATTTGTACTTAAAAAAATATTTGAAATGTTTTGCTAATCGAAAGTCATAATTCAATCAAACAAGCGGCGTTATCGAAGAATTCCCTTTGTGTCATAATTGCTTGTGATTACACAAGCCGTAGACCGGACAATAATCAGGGTACATTTTCATAATTTTCTAAATGAATACAAATAAAAATAGACCAGGATAATTCGAAAAGTATGTCGTGATGCGGGTAACCATTTACCCTAAGGGTTATTTTCAGAAAATGAATATTTTATTTAAGCCTTCTCTTAGATTCTACGTCGTAGACTAAGCGATATTAGCCACCCGTATGGCCGCACTCCCAAAACTATCATATTAAGGATTCCCAATGCACTACTCCGGTCTCCGTTTTATGTGCCTATATCCTTTTATTTTTCCACTGGAATTGTGATTACGAAGCGTGCAAGATTAAAGTGATAAAAGTTTTCTCCTTACGATACTGTTAGTGAATTCTATTAATTTGTTTACCAGTACCACAATAGGTAGGTACACTACTCAATAAGAAACTGTAATTTGGGAGGAGCGAGTTTTCCCTCCTCCCCGTATCACCCGCCCCCGCTTACATCTAGAGTGCCCCGTCCCCGCAGGAAGGTCGCGCACAAACTTGTCGTATTATAGTTACAGTTTATACGAGTTTGTAGCACTGACAAAACAAAACATTCGCTACAGTGTTGAGGAAAAATAAGCTAACCCTCCATTAGCCTGTAGTTCGCCCACTGGAATTAAGACCACGAGGTCCCGGGTTCGATCTCCAGGGAAGTACAACTTTGTCCTCGGTTTGTTTCGTGGTAGGTTTTTTTTCAATTCCCTCTGACTAGCTATCATCTTATCAAGAATTGTCGCCATAATAATAGTGTTAATAGCATTATTATTTTATTCCTTACCGATCGTTCTATTATTAACTGGCAATTTGTGATAAGATAGCCAGCCCCTTTGTGGTAGAGGGTTCCAGGTGAAGCCCGATTCCGACCCTTATCGTCACTTACCACCAGGTGAGATGAAGGGCAAGAGATTCCCTGTCTAGCATAAAAAAATAGTAGATTATATACCAAGGGCGATAAAACAAAAAATGTCTCAGATCGCAAGTATTTAACGTTTAGACTTTCTTTTTTTATCGCCCGAGGTAATATCATAGTTTTATGTCAACCCCTGGCCAGGGAGTGGGATTCTCCGTACGCGTAGCGGGCGGAAAGTCCACTTTATGGTCAGGTGTCCCTTAAAACAAATATTGTTTTACGATAGCGACGAGAGAGGTGGGGGTTGCTTCTAATACCGCTTTGTAATAGTTTTCATAGGTCTAGGAATAACCGTTGTGTTGTGTGACAGGTCAGGTAGACCTATGTACTCATAGGTCTATGAATAACCGTTGTGTTGTGTGACAGGTCAGGTAGACCTATGGACTCATAGGCCCATGAATAACCGTTGTGTTGTGTGACAGGTCAGGTAGACCTATGTACTCATAGATCTATGAATAACCGTTGTGTTGTATGACAGGTCAGGTAGACCTATGGACTCATAGGCCTATGAATAACCGTTGTGTTGTGTGACAGGTCAGGTAGACCTATGTACTCATAGGTCTATGAATAACCGTTGTGTTGTGTGACAGGTCAGGTAGACCTATGGACTCATAGGCCCATGAATAACCGTTGTGTTGTGTGACAGGTCAGGTAGACCTATGTACTCATAGATCTATGAATAACCGTTGTGTTGTATGACAGGTCAGGTAGACCTATGGACTCATAGGCCTATGAATAACCGTTGTGTTGTGTGACAGGTCAGGTAGACCTATGTACTCATAGGTCTATGAATAACCGTTGTGTTGTGTGACAGGTCAGGTAGACCTATGGACTCAGGCATCGACTGGATGCGCGTGCCCCGGCGGCGCCGGCGAGGACTGTGCGTGCTGCGTGCGCGACGGCGCTTGCCCGTGCGGCGACATAGCTCCTACGCGGTGCGCGCAGTGCGGGCTAGAACAGTACTGTGCCAACAGTGAGTATAATACTACTTAATATAAGGGAAGGCAGCCCAGAGCGGGCATACTGATTGATGGATCGACAGTAAATTAATTTTGAAAACTGATAAGTGGCAGGCACGTCTAGGGAGAAGACAATCAGGCGATTGTCTTCTCTCTAGACGTGGTAGGTTGAAATTTACTTTCCTTGTCCCTTTGGGTACACATACCAGGATGGCCGTTTTAGGCAGTATACTCGTTCACTACTGGGTGTAACTGAAAGGTGCAGTGACATTTAAAAAAGTGTCCGATGGTTCAGATTACTCGGAGGGGCCGTCCGAGTAATCTGAACCATCGAAAGCCCTCTGAGTTCAGGTCCAGGCCATGTGCTCCCGCTTGATGCCCACCTGATAAAGGTAAAGGAACCATAATGGTGATGATGATGATGGAGTCAGGCAGGCAACCGTTAAAATTTTTAAACATAGGCATCCTGTGTTCATGAAAGTGTGCGGTGTTTTATACCACCATCAGATTTCCGACTACAAAGAAACCGCCTTTTTTGAGTGGGCTGGGCGTGTAGTGCCGCGTTGTACGTGAGCGGCCAATGTTGCTTCAGTGGTGTGAATATGATTTACTTATTTTTAAAGGAAGTTATAGAATAATGTAAGCACACATTTGATGTAGTAATTTAAATTAATTTAAGGAATAAAAAGTCGCCAGGTATAATATTTTATGGTCACAACAAATGTTCTTGCCTATTGCGTGCATATTGTTGCAAGAGCATCGCTTACTCTAGATATTTATTTTCTCACGGGTGCAAACGAAACTGTGCAAATGTCAACAGCAGTTAAAATTAAAATTTCATTGCAGACAGTGTACAGATTCGGTTTTGTAGTACAATGAAAACGATTTGCACGTGCTCCTAATTGTATATCGCGTCTCTGTTTGGAAAGCGACTCCGCGTGGCGAAGATAAGACCAATTAAAACTCGACCGGGAACGATTAAAGATTGTGTTTAGTGCGGCAAATATAAACGCAAACAAAGGAAGACAATTGAGAACGGTCTGTCTGTTGGTATGCGCCACCCTAGGGTATAGAAACCCAAATAATGTTTACCTTTTCCTTGAATAGCGCACCATTATTAACCCGCAGCTAATATCAAACCTTTTGAATGCTTTTACTTGTCCAGCGAGATTTCCGAGGCTTGTTTTCCGATGTGCTTAGCCTCGATTCTATTCGATTTTAATTTTAACATTATATAAATGTTAGAAAAATTAGTACAAAGATTTTGGTGGTTAGAAAAAGAATTTCGAAAAATTATGGTCTTGAGGCGGGAATTTTTCTAACCACCAAAATCTTTGTACTCGATTCTATTTTAATATTTTTTCATTATAATGTCGTATTCGCATTGTATTTGCTAGAATGAAGTAATTCCTCATAAAAACATTCAACATTCTTACATTGTAATTGAAGAAGAATAAAAATATATATTCTTATGCATGTAAGACAGCATTTTAATTAATGAGCGGGCTTTTTCTAACCACCAAAATCTTTGTAATCGATTCTATTTTAATAATTTTTCATTATAATGTCGTATTCGCATTGTATTTGCTGGAATGAAGTAATTCCTCATAAAAACATTCAACATTCTTACATTGTAATTGAAGAAGAATAAAAATATATATTCTTATGCATGTAAGACAGCATTTTAATTAATGATCCTAAATCGTTGCTAGTTGACGTACCTACACTGTCAATATGAGATTAATTAATTTTATTTGGCGATTCATGACTATAATACCTAATACTTCTTAACAGATTTAAGGCCTATCCGCACACAACAGTGCTCAACACCAATCAGTAATATCTATCAGTGTGCGGATAGCCCTTTAACGTGTTGAGATCAGTATTTTGGGGTTTTTTTAGATACTGCTTTTGTGCTTGTGAGGGCAGTATAGTAATCAAATGTTTGTTTCAGTGTGCAACATCACCATCGACTCCCGAATCCTCAAGACCAAGTCAGGGAAGACCTTTGGGCAGATAAAGTCTCCATCAATCGAGGGTCCAGGTTCCTGCTCGTACTTGCTCCAACCTGACGCTGGGCAACGTGTCGAAATCCAGCTTTATAGACTGGTCTCTGTTGGTAGATTCAATGGTAGTAGGTGAGCAGCATAATAATATAGTTTTAACTTACTTATACACAACCTAAAAAATCTAAAATATTTTAATCAGCTACCACATGTATGAGTTTTAAATGACGCAATTGTATCTAGTGTTGTAACACTAGATACAATTGCGTCATTTAAAAAGAGACTTAAAGAGACAAGAGGTGATGTTGATGACTTTTTAAAATTATCGTGATAATTCACATAATATTTTTAGAATTATATTTTTATTTTCTCTTTATGCTTTTAATAATTTTCACACTTTTATCGTGGCTATTTTTGCTTGGGTACCTATATAATTTTTATTTTAAAATGTAACTCTAAGTAAAGGTTAATAAATAATCAAATAACCCAAATGCAAGAATAAACAGCATAAGTTCAATTTTACCATTGTTTTAATTATTAAAAGTTGGCTCAATGGCTAAGCATTACAGCTACACTTAAGGTTTAATTTAGTTTCAAAGTTGTTTAAATCTCAATTGTTACTCGAGAACAAAGCATTCAGCAAAAAATCAAACAATTCCGACATAGAATGACGATTTCATTCCTGTTGTCATGTCCCCTGAAATTCACGAAAATAAGCTTCCCTGGAAGGTCCCCCAGTTACTGCCTTATTTGGAGGGTTTCATTCGATTGAACTGGTATAAAAGAATCAGACGAGTTGGGTCCCAAGGCTGTCACACACAGATAGCTATGATCAATGTCCCGTCAAATTGAATATTTCAAGCCGGCGGCATTCGGATGACCATACAGTGAAAGCACCCTTATAAATGAGCTAACTTAGTTTTCTATGGGTTTACTTCTTAAACACATTTTAGTGCAAAATTCCATTATAAAAGGAAAATCTGCTCTAAAGGCAAAATTATAAAAAAATCATGGCCATGTTTAGTATTTTAAGAACAAATTAAAAAATAAAACACTATTCTTTTGACTACATCCCAAATCCAATTCATTTCTGCACTGCGAATGGTACCAATTCCTGTTTATATGAAATGCCCACAAATATAGGAAATGTGAAATTATCAGATTCCAACCATTTAAGCTGGATTTAGGTAACACTTCGCTTCCTATTAAATCCTTGCTATCTCAGGAAATCTCAGGAAATCAATGTCTACAAATTGATGATGTTAATGTTGTGCGAATGAACGGCATAGGTACTTTTATTTATTTAAATTTACTTTTTTCCATAATGGAAATAATTAGTCATTGATAACATAATTAATTTACTTTCTATTAATTTTAAACAAAAAGGAAAATAATAACGCATTAAATTATAATTATTATAAATACAATGAATCGCAATGGGCTTTTCTTATAACTATGATTAATTAAAGTAACAACCATAGCGAATATTTTATACAACCTTAACCGATATTAGAAAAATACTATATGAAAAGTTGCTGGCTGAAACTGCCCATTATTTAGTGACAAGACTAACTGCCGCACTCAGAGACGTCAATTAAAGTTAATGAGTGCTTAATGTCAAAAAATTTCATTCAAATCTAGACCATAGACCCGACAAGAATAGCGATTAGTTTTGAATTGTCATTTTTTGATAGTAAGTACTCGTTGACGTTTTTTGACGTCTCTGAGTGCGGCAGTAAAAGTGTTTCTTTAGTTGACAAGTGGTTTACCCTACTCTCTCCTATTTAATACGACCTTGTGACCTTCGTGTCTTTTTTTAGTCAAGCACTGATGATACTATTACACTTTGGGGCTTAACAGCCATCATTTATGTATAAATGTTTTGTCACAGCTGTGTAGGCGGCTGGATAGACCTTGGAGGGGCGACAGCGGTAAAAGGCGCCGGGGGTGCTTCAGAAACGCGTTTGTGTGGGGCTAATGAAAGATACACCCCTCCGGTAGTGCTATTTGCTGACCACGGAGCTTCCTCTTTAGAGTTTAGGTAAGTTTTCCTCAAATTGGTACTCGAGAATTGAAACTGCCCCATTTAAGCAAGATAAAGTTTAAGCTGGCCTGGATTACTACTGGGTAAAACTTTAGCCACTCGTTATCTATTTTTATTAAGACTTAAATCTTGATTTTAATAATTACGCTAACTCTGTCGTGCTCAAAAAGAACCCGGTATATTTATTATTTGTTTTTATTTATTTGGTTTTATCGAACATTAAAATATTGTCGAAATAACTATTACAATAAAAAAGAAAAATTCTCTCGCTTTTTAGCTTTCCAAAGCGGACCACACAGAGATAGTAGGTACTCTGAATACCAAAGGCAGAATTTTTTACTGACAGAGGCCTTTAAAAAAGTTTCTATTTACAGTGTTCATTATGTTTTCTAATCGTGTGACATGTTCTGTATAAATATGAAAAGTTTCCTAACGATTCAAATTCAAATTGTTTATTGCTTGTCACATTACATTAAATACGATTTTTGTTTTAAGCGGTCATAATTGGTAATTAGTATCGTTTTGGATACTATAATGATATGATCAAGTCATACCAACATACAGCTACATCTTTAGATATATGAGTACACGTCTAGAGTATACGTCATTTATATAGTATACACTTTTTTACTCCACTGTATGATGTATCGTAGGTAATTATTATTAAGCAAAATAGCGGAGAGCTATATGTGTAGTGTTAATTCATTGTTCACTGGATCTTTAAGCTTGGCCGTGTAAAATTCTGGTACATCATGATCGTGTACAGAATACAATATTCGCGGCAAAATGATTCAGCAGTTTAGAAAATGTATATAACCCCAGCTTTAAAACTTTGTTTAGTCATTCAGATAGGCAATACCATATAAAATATTCTTTTCACTTCTCATGCTCTGAAAGTGCTTGTTTGTGCAGGATATAGGCTGCACAAAATCGAATTTTGTGCTCTAGAGCATTAACGTATCTAATCATAAAAGTATCTATATTAAGGCAATGAAAATTAGCTATGCAGCCAAACTCAATAAGAAATTCAGACATAGAATTTGTTATTTTTTAATATTTACTTAAATTTATTTGCCTAATGTGATTTTTAAGACATAAAAGATATAAAAATTTTAATTTAAGAAGTACGGTAGGTATAAAATTATTTAAGAAAATTATTATTTCAAAATTAATTTAATACTTGGCTGTATAGGCTGTATATGTCTGCAGCCCAAGTCTAATATCAATGGGAAAAACAATTTCCTTTAGTATTCAAAACTGAACTAATTTTAGTTTGAATTTTAAGAAATGTTAAGATAAATTACTGTTTTATTTCCTCGCAATCGAAGTGAAAAGCAGAGTTTCTAACTCGTCCACAAAACCATTTTTATCCTCAACATTACTATCAGCCCTCGCCTTCAGCTCGGGCTGCTAAAAGTCTCGGACAAAATTGATTCGTTTTGTGCACTTGATGGAAAATCTACTATTTTCCATTAACGCTATTACTGCCGCACTCAGAGACGTCAATTAACTTTAATGAGTACTTAGGGTCAAAAAAAATCATTTAAATTTGGACCATAGACCTGGCAAGAATAGCGACTAGTTTTGAACTGTCATTTTTTGACATGTCATTGAGTACTCATTAACGTTATTTGACGTCTCTGAGTGCGGCAGTTAGTGTTATTTTCCTTACAAAGTTTAAATTTAATCTAAGCAAAAAGTGAATAAGTTAACGATTTTAAGTTGTACTATTTTTCTTTTATTTCTAACTGCCGCACTCAGAGACGTCAAATAACGTTAATGAGTACTTAACATCAAAAAATGACAACTCAAAACTAGTCTCTATTCTTGCCGGGTCTATGGTCTTGATTTGAATGAAAAATGTTGACATTAAATACTCATTAAAGTTAATAGACGTCTCTGAGTGCGGCAGTAAGTCAGCATAGAAGGTGTTTAAAGTATTTACAAAAAACTTAATTATTGCTATTAATTTCACTCTCACCAGAGTGTGTGAGGCCGACAGATTCAACTTTATGTTTTCACCAAACCAAAATAGTAGTCAAGTATAATAATGAAAGCAAGATTATAGTTATTTTCCTCTAGAGACGGTGAATAAACATTCTGTTCAAAGATTAAACTTCGGACATTTACTTCACGTTACAAAAGCAACAAAGTACTGATATTTGTACAAGCGGGCTTGAATAGTGCGGAAAAGTATTATCGTAATGCGGGCGAGCCAGCTAGTAGCCGCTATAGAAACGCATCTCTGTGGCACGAGGCCAAACATAGATATTCTCCTGTTATCCTCACCGTAACCTTTGTCGAGAACTTGGGATGTTGGTAGTTTGAAATTTTAGATGATGTTGCAAAGCAACCGTATTCTATATTTATATGAAATCTCTTTTTAAATTTTAGTCTGCAAAATATTCTCGCTGCCACGCAACTTTTTGGTCACATAACAACTTTCTTGTAATTGACATTTTATTATTAACTTTAATGCTGTTTTTAAATAACGTAGGCATAGAAGTTTTCTTACTGACCAGTGTATGTCTCTGTGATATAATAAACGTTTAATAAAAGTATGAGTTTCATAGTATATAGCAGAAATAAATTATGCCCTACTATCTTTTTCAAAAAAGCGTTTCAATTATATTTAATCTTCAATTTTAAATAATAATCACAGATATTAGCCGTATGCGTATAAACAATGAACAGGATAATTGAAGATGATAATGAAATTAGAATTGAGGGATTTTCTGCATTGGTCGTGCTGAAGCCAAAACTAGTATTAATGATTTTGCTGCAAATGAGCATTATTAATCACATTGATTTCCATTAATGAGAGCGACAGATACTCCAATGTGTATTATTTCCGGGTAAGTGGAATGGCGCTGTTCCGCTACGCATTCGGAATTCACCACTATTTGTAGTATGATTCAAAAAGCTACTTCCGACCAGTGCAGGGTTGAACATGTTTTAAAATATATGTTTGTTTTATTTTTTTTAACCATTACGGTCTTGGTGCTGTTCTTAGTGTATTAATTGTCACAGTATGTTTCCTCCATTCATGTCACGCACTCTCTTTTGATTCATATCATCCATCACACAGGAAAATGATTGTATACAAAAGTGATGAAAAGGACTGTGCCGAGAGGCGGACGATTGGGATACTTCTGATTTTAGGCCAGCATGGAAGTTTTATAATTATTTATACAATATACATTTTATTATTTTATTTTTCTATCCTGCTTCCAAATTGTTTGCGGTCGCTGTGATACTGCTCTAGAATTTGGATAGGTTTGAAGGCCAAAAATTTGAAATTCAATGCTGTTTTTGGTGGTTTAAGCTTAAACATTGTAACAAACAAACGTTAAACGCTTAAAGGAGCCCTGGTGCATGTGAATTGTGGTGCACTGGATGTGAAAGGAAATGGAGAATATTAAATACTTATTCTGTTCTGTCACCACAATGCAATGTATGTAATATCAAAATTGCGATGACAAAGTATTCAGAGGGCTTAGGAAATTATGCGACTTTGGTTTCACTCACCCATCTCACTTCTCTGCTTGAGTGGGATTGCGTGTCAAGAGTATGTTTCCTACTTGAGCCCCTTGAGAACTCTCAATGCGTGGAAAGTCGTCGAAGCTGGTAATAATTCAATACCGTGGCTGATATGCTCCGTGATGTCCTGTCAGTATAAATAAGAAATAATGAAATAAAAACATTTATTCGCCTCACAGGTGCACTGTATTATACACATAAAAATAAATAATTTACAATAAAATTGTAGTATCGTTCGATGCCGATTTTCTAGAGCCTAGAGATTTTAAGCAAATTACCGAGATCTTACTAATATCATTATAGTGCTCATACGCAGGATCTCAAATCACTATACAATCATAATTGACTAACAAAACTTTTCATGCTGACAAAACGCCATCCAAACAATGCACTCAAAATCGTGAATGGTTCAGATTCGGAACATAATTCGTCGCTTCACGCATTTCTGTCAGCTGTGTGTCGTACAGCCGGCTTTATGAAGTGTGGCTAATGCCATCAGAGTGTCAGCTATTGCCAGCCCGAGAGAGAACAAGTTAAATTACTACAGCAGCGATACCGTCGAGTCAGCACATCTACTCAGTTCCGCCCTGTTTACGTTCATTCTATCTTAAAAGGGTACATTTTAGGTTTTATTCTCAGCGAATGGAAATAACGTTATTTTTAAGCACTGAAATTGTTGAGCGGTTTTTCGAGATAAACATATATCCATTGCTTAGCGGCTGATACATCCGCCGTCAATGTGGTATTCAATCGTCGCGTAAAGAACTTATAAACTGAAAAATTTTATAGTAGGTATTTTGTATACTCAAAATCAGTTTTTCTTTCTTTCTCCTATTTAGACTAGAGATCGAATGGCGATCCCAATAATTATGTTTAGTTTTTATTTGAACATTATATACTTTTTATTTGAATATTACAAAGAAACAGAAAACCTGAAGAAAAATCATGCCCTGATTCTGGATTTCATAATGACAACCAGAGGCCAGTTTCACATAATAAAACTCCTAATAATTCATTTTTAAAATTATCTTTTGCCAAAGGTTTTTATTAAGAATGATGAGTAATCCAACATAATTATGCTTACTCAAGGGACAGTTACTAAACCTGTGAATCTTCAAAAAGACATATAGATACGTTAAATATTGGAAGTGGGCGTTGCAATACGCGTCCAACATTTAATGCGCAAACTATTCGCAATTACATTAAAGGCAACAATCGTGCTAAGGTGGTGAAAAAATAGATTATTGGCATCTTATTTTTAGGCATATTATGTTTTCACGGTCTGTCCTAGTCTAGACACATTCAAGTAGATTTCTTTTGTGTTGCATAATAGAACGGTAAAGATGTCAAGGGTGAGACCTTGACTTATCTAGCTAAAATAGCCATAGAGAGTAGTCTACAGATAAGTGATAGTTTACGGGTGTTCACTTGTTTTAGGTAATTAGCATAAATAAACCAAAAAACCTCTAAATTCGACAGTTCTTTCGAAATCAGGATGATTTGTAGTTCTAAAGTAGCGATCCTTGTTAATATGAATGAAATATTTAAGCGTGGTGCTTATAATTATAATAGTGATGTTTTGTTAATATAATAAGAGCAATCAAATAATAGCGATTAAAAATATAAAGTTTATTAACTATAAAATAAATAATTATTATTTTTGGTAAGAATATTCAAGTAGTATTTAATAATTTTGTTACCAGGATAACAGAAAAAACAGTGAGGTCACAATTCCTCGCATTCTTCAGCTTCACGTCACTGAGCAATTCGCAAGGAGTCGGGTTTCACCCGAGAGGTGGTTCCAGGATACCTCATACAGGTAAAGTATTACACTACATTCCTTATTGTAAACAAAATATAACACAAAGTACTCCGGTGACATGTCTTGACTTATTATAAAAATTACACTGTGTGGATATGATGTTTCACCATTTAGTGTGTAAGACTGTAAGTATTTCACTATGATAACTACAGATGCAAGTCCGAGCTTGACTTAGCCAATATGATGCTAATAATTAAGCTTCATTTTAAGACAGTTAAATGTTTTATTAATCTGTTTCATTAAATTGTGCTTCAACGCAATGGCGTGTTTATAGTTTGGACTAAAAACGTGTAATGGAGTGTCACTATAAATCAAGATTTATATCTATTGACTATTGACTATATGGTGGTCGCCCGCGGCTTCGTTCGCGTTAATGTCGGTTGTTATATAGCCTTTCTCAATAAATGGACTATCCAACACAATAATAATTTTTCAATTTGAACCAGTAGTAGTTTCTGATATAAGCGCATTTAACCAACCAACCAACCATAAAGACAAACACACAAATTATTCATCTTTATAATATTGCTCATCAATCACGCTCGTTTTAATATTCTGTCGATGAAAAAAAAACAGAAAACAATATTATAGCATATTTTCAAGGCAAAAAATCGTAAAAAAAATTAAATACTCAGTGTTTTTTTTTTATTACAAGGACACACATTAGCACAACATAAAACTGTGGTAACTGAAACCGATGATAAATGGCGACTCAGTATCCTCTAGGGAGAGAATTGCTCTTGCTTCGATGTCTCAAAGGAAGGTTGACGCAACGAGCATCTTGTGTCTTCAGAGACTTTTGTCTTTTTTTAGAAAATTCCCTGTATTTTTTTTATTACTAACTAGTAGTCACAGGCGGCTTCGCTCGCGTTATTGTCGGTTGTTATAATGGCATATAGCCTTCCTCAATGAATGCACTATCCAACACAAAAATAATTTTTCAATTTGAACTTGTCGTTTCTGAGATTAGCGCGTTTAACCAACCAACCAACCAAACAAAACTCGTCAGCTTTATAATGTTAGTATAGATTGCACTAGGATTAATTTATTGAATTAACAGGTACTTAAAACCTATTAAAGTAAACTAATTTTATTAAGGGGTCATAACCAAAGTTGTTCACAATCAATTTACTCCTAATCATATTATTATATTAGATCATATATTAACACTCAACAGCGCGTCAGTCAATATGTAAAAATTTTCAATCGTCTTTGTAGGTCACGTCAAACAAATTAAGGTTAAGGCTCAAAATTAATTGGAGGTATTTCACAGCTTTGAATAGTTTGAGGTGATAACATTAATTGATTATTATTCTCCTCTTTATTCACGTGGATGTCGTAAGAGCCGACTAAAGGGAGTTGACCGCAATTGTACTTAAGCGAACAAATCGAAAACTCCGGGTCGGTGTTAGGTTTTGTTTCGAGGCTTATTCCTCGCTGTTTGGGGAGAAAGCCGTGCCCAGCAGTGGGACATTATATGCGTTATTGTGGTAGATAAAAGTTTATTTGCAGTAACGAGTTTTATAGCAATATTTGTTTATTAGTAATAATATGTTATGTACAACGATCGTGTGCTTCATTGCCCAAGCCGCATGCTGACCAGAATTCAATTTTCATCCGTGTTCACATCCTGTGGGTGGATTTAGCACATGCACATTTTGCACACTGGGTATATTGCAGTGTGACAAGTATACTACTAACTACAACATCCCCTAAGAGGTGGCATCTGATCAGACAGGGAGACAGCCATAAAAGTGTGTCCATATCCTAAAGCAGTATGAAAAAGACACACTGCACCGACCCCAAACATTGGTAGAAGAAGGAGATGATGTCATGATTCACTTCAAAAAATGTTACTGGCAATTTAAATTACTGGAAATGAGCCGAATTGGAAATCCATTAGCTTCAAGTTAAAGTTACAGTAGGTAGTCAGAAAAGCGTGCCAGTGGCTGTGGAAAAGGTTGGTAATATTCACAAATCACCTGTCATATCAACTAGAAATAACAGTCAGAAGTTGTTTCCCTGAGAAACCCCATGAATTCAAATGCGCCAAAGTAGGTAATGTAAGCTTAGATATTCATGTTTAGTAAACAAAGGTTCGAGGCAACGCCGAAGGTAAAATATTCATCGAAACTTTGCCGATAGCAGTCGGAATATACCTATTCTTATTCGTCCCTTTGTAAGTAACTTTACTAGAGTATGAGATTATGAAAAATAAAAACATCGCACGGACATTTTGGGTCCTGGACTGATGTAAAACGTACCCTTTATGACTCAGTCTTGTGTTTTTCTCGTACACTACTTTGCATGATAGTAAAATATAGCGCCTTCGTTGACGCGAACGTTTGGGCCAATCATATTGCTGAAAATTATAAGCGCATGAATTTGTGTGCAGTTAATGGTCGAGCCTGGACTTACTTACAATTTTAAAAACTCGGTACAAGTAGGTATCACATCAATATAAAAGGTTAGTTTATTAGAAAATGACGTAGATTTTAATAAAATCTAAATTCTTCTTTTCATTGTTCATAGTTTTAAGTGGACCTTCTATAAAGTAATACTTTTCATAGTTCTGCGCTATATTGTGCATAAATATTGAACTGATATTAACAGGAAGTTGATTTATTATTCTGCTTTATTAAAGGCGACACAGGTGGAATAGTCTAGAGGTTCATTAAGTAATTGGATCTTACTTCCCTTGATGTGGACATGGGAAAGATGCTATTCGGGAGAGTATAAGGGACACTGCATTTAAGGGTAACATGATATTTTATATTATAGGGAACCCGGGCAATATAAATATACACGGTGTTAAAATGAGAAACATCTTAACTTATTCTGTTGTGCTTTTGACGATGGAATACTATAGTTTTGTAAAAATAATATATTATGGTTACAATATAGTTAATACACGGTCTTCGAGCGTACTTTAACTCTAACAGCATTGTCATGGAGGGGCACATTCACTTGGCAAACACAATTGAGATATAAATAAAAAACACATCGAAAATTGTCTGGCAAAATAATACCTTAATTTCTTAAATACAGAACACAATGTTTCTTTGACGTTTTTGAGCTGTGGCGTTTTTTTAAATGAGCGAATTGTTGATATAGAATCATCATAATCAGTTTAAAGTCTCCATTGCTGAGGTTTATATTGGGGATGGGCAGGGACAACGGATCGTTACCCACCATACAGTCCCATTGTACGTTAATGGGTGTTAACGACTGCAGATGCACCCAGGATCAACGTGCCCTCTAAAACATGATTACGATGACCGGCATCCATAAACATTGCTTAGTTCACGTTTAGTTACCTTTTAACCAAGTGTACTGCTGTCCTTTGTGTACTTCATTGCAATTGAAAATGGGATAGATGCATTTTCTCACCTTAAATAAAAAACAATTCTCACAAGTAACAGAATATTAGTAAAGAAAATTGTGCCCAACGCAAATTAATTTCGAAAAGAGCAAGTATGAAAACGGAATAGCTGACACATTCCTTCTACCGTTCGCTTAGGTGCTTTAACACTGAGGTTAAGACCGACAATATTTTCACTCCATTATCCCGCTTTGTACCGGAGAAAATTCAAGTGTTATTTTCGGTTTATCGTATGTAAATAAGAAGGCATTTGCTTTTGCGGGATCATCCTAATACCTACTGCAGACTATGATTTAACGTAAAAGAAATTTCATAACACTGACGAGATTAAAATTCCATCTCATCTCATTTAATACACTTGATATTTCTATGCATAGCATCATTCTCTTTTTAGTTACGAATTTTTTTATCTTATTTTTAAAGCTTTTAAAAGCGTTCTCATTGTTTAATAACTGTATTTATTTATACTATAGGCTCGCCATATATATCATGAGTTAAAACATAATAATTGCCGACACGTAGGTATTAATTCCCACTAACTTCCCCTTCGGGGCATGATTTAAAGTACGCCGGACAATTACATAATAATTAATCGATAAATTAACCAATGATCTTGCTCTGATCTGTCCATAATAATACTGCTCAGTTAATCAGTTAGACACCTGTTTCTCAATAATACATTAAGTAAGAAAAATTCTCTAGCTGATTTGTGTCTAGAGAATATTTTCCGTAATACATCACGTGTGTGAATGACGCAAGTTCGACCCTCGTCAAAGATTGGCATGTCTCTAATTATTTTTGTTTAGCAATTTCCAATAGATTTATTGCAATTCGATAGTGTTACCTAAGCAACACATAATAGTAGATTCATTATTTAATGACAAGAGTGCCTAGGTCTTAGTAGATCGTTCTATAATATTATTATGCCATCGGTTGGATGTCCAAAAAGAATGAGTTGAGCTATATTCACCCGCTGTGTCCAACTGCATTCGTTAGCAGCTAATAGTCGCCACTGAAAAATCATTACGATCTTTGTTAGACTGATCATCATATTTCTGTTCCTAGATTGTCTGGGGTCTGCGCAGTATGTAGTATGGTTTCCGCATAAATTCCAATAGGTCAGACGGTTTTTATGTTTTTACAGCTGTTGCCTGATACTAACCCTCTTTGTGTGTGTCTGTTGTTAGTGATTATTACTAGTTAGTGATACTGCCGCACTCAGAGACGTCAAATAACTTTAATGAGTAAATAGACCTGCCAAGAATAGCGACTAGTTTTGAATTGTCATTTTTTGACGTTAAGTACTCAATAACGTTATTTGACGTCTCTGAGTGCGGCAGTAAAAAGTTGTGAATTAAGCGAGAGTTGATGGCTATATTTTAACTATGGTGATTGTATTTCCACCATCACTGATTATTGTTTTTTACGTTCTGTTACAAAAAGAATGTCCGCCAGTCTTCGTTTGTAAAAACATAAAAATTCACTACACCAAATCAAACGTCGACGGCAAGCTTTTAATTTGAAACTTGCAAGTTGGAAGCGCCTACTTTAGTGCAATTTCAAACACACACGACACGAGCAGAAAGGAAACGCTGTTTTCGAGTTTTATTCGCTGTGCACAGAGCGAGCAATCGCAGCGTGATGATGTGGCAAGACCTCTGCGGTGAGAAGTGAACTAAATTGTCTTCGCTAACTCGAGGGTGCATTTTGCCACGTTTCGCATCGTCAAGAGCGCTCTTGTATTATGGAGCTTTATTCACCATTGCGCTTGTTGCAGCTTTATATTAAATTATACGGCAGTGCCTTGATTGCATCGGATTAAGCGGAGTTCGCGTGACCGATAGATTTTATGATATTCATGAAACGCGATCGGTGGCTCCGAATCCAATTCCAAGCGAAAGATTTTTTTTATGCATGACTTTTCCCGTTCAGGATTGCGTACTGATTATTTTTTTATGACGTGGGTATGCATTTTACCAGCTACACCTTTTACCTTTATGTGGAAATATTGTTTTACCAAAATATTCTGTTGAATTTTGTATAGTAAAGTATATTGTTTAAAATATTTTAGTATGGTTAAACAGATGTGTTCTATTCTATACAATATAATACTACGATTTTGGACCTATTTGTTTTATTTATTTCTGCTGAAAGGAATTATTTAGAACAATTTACTGTGATATAGATTTTATCTAACCTTATATTATAATTATATGTAACACAAAGAAATAATAATATAAAAAACCTAATTTGTATTCCACAATTTAATAGAAACGCAATACATTACTAATTACGGTCTCCGCTTAATATATAAATTTGTGGTTATATCGTTTCATTTAAATCAACACAAATATTATTATAAAATTGATATCTATTCAACTTTTTAATTGTGACAGAATTACTATTGCTTTATCAACCTAACTTCCCTACCTATTATTTTAGCTTTGACAAACTTATCTACTAGAGGTCTAACCATACCAGCGATATCACTGCGCGTATGTACGTGTTACTTAACACACAGTACAGCTTCCGTTTACGATCCCATTTCAGGTTAATAGCAGTTGAGATAAGGAGTTTCAACACTAAGTTCCAAGAGTAGTATTGCTGTTCTTGAATGCGGAATAAGTAAGAAACCGTACTAGCAAATGCTATTGGACACTAGTTCAGTAGTATTGATTTGTAATGAATAATAGTTATTTGTTGTACGTGAGTGCAAAGTTGTTTTTTAACCGCGTGCTCAATTTTGATGACCGAGCTAGCGAAGGATTCTAAAATTGAATCACGAGCGTAGCGAGTGATTCGAAAATTAGAATCCTGAGCGATAGCGAGGGAATCAAAAGAGCACAAGGTGAAAAATCTTTGCACTCGAGTGCAACACGTAACTTTTCATCCCCCCCAACGAGGATATTGCAAAATAGAAAAAAAATACAATCACAACAGTTTCTGTTTTCACCCAGAAACTTCCACAACACCCTCCCATTAACCCAAACACACTGTCAACACCCACCCAGAAACACCCACAACATTCACACCCGCAATACACACCCATCCACTCAGACACACCCAAAAAACCCCCATTCACCCAGAAACACCCACAAAACACCCATTCACCCAGAAAAACCCACAAAACACCCATTCACCCAGAAACACCCATTTACCCAGAAACACCCAAAAAACACCCATTCACCCAGAAACACACACAAAACACTCATTCACCCAGAAACACCCACAAAACACCCATTCACCCAGAAACACTCACAAAACACCCATTCACCCAAAAACACCCACAAAACACCCACTCAGCCAGAAACACCCACAAAACACCCATTCACCTAGAAACACCCACAAAACACCGATTAACCCAGAAACACCCACAAAACACCCATTCACCCAGAAACACCTACAAAACACCCAATCACACCCAAAAAACACTCAATCACCCAGAAACACCCACAAAACACCTAATCACACCCAAAAAACACCCAATCACCCAGAAACACCCACAATACTCACCCATTCACCCAGACACACCCTCAAAACACCCATTCACCCAGACACACCTCCAACAGCCACCCATCCACCCAACCACACCCGCAACATTCATCCAGACACACCTGTAAGTCCCTAATAAAAATTACCGTCCATAATGGAGTTCCGAGACGGTCAAGCACGTTGATTTTCTGTACCTATGTTTTTGTTCCGTTGCTAGCGTAAACAAATCAAACAGACCTAAAAAGCTTTTTAAATGCTTGACTCAAGCATCCAGCAAGCGTTGTAGACGATCAAAATGTTTAAAGCAAGATTGACGCCAAGCTGATTGACCGTCACGGAACTCCTAGGTTTTAACAAATTTATGACGTGAAAATAAAATGGCGCGCGCAAAGCAAATTACAAAAAAAGTACACCAAGAAGGTTCCGAGTCTGAGTTTTTAACAAATTAAAATAGGTTGCATGACAATTTCGGCACCATGGAGGTAGAAATAAATATGTATAATGATGTTTTGAATTCACAAACTCATTGCACACGATGTTCTAAATTCAAATTTACTTTAACCTCTAGAGGATAAAAACGGCTTTTGCACTCAGATATCGAAGAGCAAAAACGCTTTTTCCGAGATGGTGGGATGAAAAAGATTTTGATATCATTACAGTTTGGCATTAAAATTCACCTATAACATTAATAATATTTTCTGCCCTTATGTAACTATAGAAACAATATCAGTCTAATGTACACCAGTATACGTATCCTACAGCCATTGAAGTGGAAAATCGATCGTATAATAGAAATTGGATAGCTAGCTAATTGACTCCAGTGCAAAAATCCTCTTCAGACTATCCTCGACGCACGCGAAGATTGATGAATATGTATGAAGCAAATGAACTGTATTTTGATAGAGTTGACCCATCACCCAGTACGGTCAGCGAACGGCCTAAATTAAGTATTTTTGTGTTTATAATCCCGTTTCTGATCTGAAATCAGGCAGATGGCAATAGCGTTTTTTGTTATGTACCGCCATAAGGCTTAAAAGAATCCTTCTTCGTCTATTATCGTTACATTTTGTTTTAAATGTTAAATCCGCAGTTGTTTGTGCCTATAAGTTCTTACGTGGTTGTGATTTCGGGATCAGATAAATAATATTTAGTTATAATAGTTTGATTTACAAATGTGCCTAGTATTAGTTCCGACTGCAACACATTTTATGTACTCAACCAATTTCTAAAGTAAGGTATTTTTGGCAGATTGCGATTGGCTGTACCAGGATGTGTCGTGCAGAGCGCCGGGGTCGTGTGTGCTGGCTAGCCCAGGCTATCCCGGGCTGTACCCACCTCACAGGCGATGTCGCTACCTTTTCGCCACAAACTCCGTGAATACACGAGTGAAAATCATCTTCACTTCTATACTACTACCTAGAAAGTGAGTATTTAATTGTTTCCTATATTTCACTATACGATAGTTTTTTTATTTATTTAAAGATTTTAAAGTATTAAACACAATCCACAGTAGATCCGTAAGGTATAACAATTTTATCATTCATCCAGGATATCATTTTACTTAGTGATACACTACGGTAGTTTAATTAATCATGCAACATGTTATGACGCATTATCAGGACTTATTAATATTTTTCTTTGTAATACAACACGTTGGCGACTATTTCGGTACAAGCCGCGTACGATAGAGTACCTACTTAAAGTGTTAATTTATTTACTACATTGGTTTAGTATGATGCGGTGTTACTCTATATCCAAAATAATTATCACAGAACACCAGTTATTACATAATTGTATAACATAAAAACTGAAAGGTGAAGTTCCAGATGCCAGCCCTAACTTTTTAATTTTCGTTCTATTAGTGGCAAAAAAACTTAGTTTGAAGAAGATAAATGTTAGTAGTTCTATTTTGTATTCTATCACTTCAATTATTATTATGTCTGCCCTTAAAATAACATTGTCTGCCCTTTCTCGTTGATTGCTACAGAAATATGATTTGAGAAAATCCTAATAATTTTGTTATCACATTAATTATTATGATTCTGAATCCAATTGAAAATGTTTTATTAAAATTACATACTTTTGCAGATCCAAATAAACTGTTGTTTTAGTTTATTTTTGTTGACTGGTTTTGTTGAATGGTCATATCGCTGGCTATCGGCTAAGAGATCTCAGGTTCGAACCCTGGTAGGGCAAAATGTTCGTGTGATGAACACAGGCAAATCTCTTATCTAAACGACTTTTCTTTTCAAGAACAAAGAAAATGGCTAAATTACCCCAACTTTCCCTAAACGTTTCGCCATTGTCGCAGAATCAATGTGAAACTATCAAGTCGTATGCGCCAGATAAGTATCAAACCAGCACAGACGCACTGCGAGCCAGCTTATTTGTCTCCCTTAGCAAAAGATTTATCGTCACCGTCTAACAATATATTAATGTTAAAATGAAAGCATCGGACAGATAGCAACGAGTTAACTTTGCCACTTGACAAATGACAGATAGCCGGGTAATTAGTGCGCTCTGTCGGAGACGTTTTGTCTCCGTCCTCGCCGCGGCCGCTCACATAAATCGGCACACAGCGCGCAGCATTGTCTCTGCGACAGCGATATTTAATTAATGCTTAGCTTGCGTTGCCAAATATTAATCAGTGTAGTAACTTCTTCTCATACACCCTTACTATTTGTTCTAGTCAGTAATTAATTACTCTGTTCCAACTAGATGTCTATGTTGCTACGTTATCTCTGCGCCACGACATAGCTGTTACGACGTAGTATGTAGCATTCTGGTAGCAGCGATTATAACTTATATGTTCTTTATAAAAACTAACTTAAACTTTAATTATTGTGATTATAAGGCATAGATTGAAGATGATATCAGGCTCAATTTACAGAGTTTATCTTAAATTAGTGACCTAAAGTTTATCTTAAACATCTTGAGCGTCGTTGCTCCAAACTGAACTGTCCGTTATCCCAAGGTTTAAGGCTTAAGTTTTACAGCCGGCTTGCCTGACACCAATTCTTTTCAAGCATGCTTTTTTTGGGCTTTTGTCCCTCCACCTTTCAGTGCCTCAAGATGCATATTAATATACAGACCGCAATCTTATGGCGGGTCCCAATATTCTATCAACAGTTGAAGATAGATGTACTACAGCTTAGTTCCTTAGCAACTTCTGTTATTTATCGTAATATAACAACAAAGTCCAGGTAACTAAACTTTAGTAAGCTTACTTTTAACAGTAGATAGAATATTGGGACCCGCCGTTAGTCGACTATTACGACACCCATGGGGTGAGTCGAAACTGGCACATTCTATGTTATTTATTCGCTACCAGGCCTGCATAGAAGATAAAACAAAGCTGTCAAAATGAAACGAAATCAATATCCGCGCATCGAATCGTGCGATTGTATAAATATCAAGGACTGGCACTGAATGCACAATGCTGACACACCAAGAAACACCCCTGCGAGACGGCGTTGCGTAATGCAATATACATACGCAATGATAAAAGCGAAATCGCGGACGAAAGGTCCGTTCGTTAATAATTCAACGAGTACTTCTGATTTCTTCACTCCGCCAAATCTTTTGCTACTTCGGGCTATTCCGTTGGCGCTCTCTCGGAAGTATTTTTATCAAGCACCCATATGAAATACAGTCGTTTTTGAAAGGTCCGCGAACAATCGTTCTGGTAAATAAAAGGACCGCCCTATCTCCCTTCCACCCCTGTGAGCTGTCGTTGGCACTGAAAATTTACGACGAGACCATTGACTTTAAAGGGTTATATGTTCACTTGCGCATTTATCAACTCTAAATACACAGCGATAAAATTTAATTTTATTAACAAGAATTGCAGTGCCTTTTATATTACGCGGAAAGAGGATTAATTTTGTTGCCGTCTATTATGGTATCGTGATATTTCCAATTATGGCAGCTAATCTTATTAAGTATAATTATAGCGCTTACCCCTGAATATTAAGCCTCGTAGGCGTCACAGGTCGGCGAATTTCGATGAAGTTTACATAATCCTTACACATTTACTGGCGATATCAGAGGGTTGCCCGCTATAACTTGATCCTTTTACGCTACCATAAAACTATAACCTACGTATTTACGGCTTTCGATTTACTTCAGTATTGGATAGCATAGCCAAAATATTAAACCTTGATTATTTGTACAGAGTAAAAGAAATAAAAATTAATATTCATTTTCATTGCATTAAGCGGATGACGTTTGATTTCGGCTTTTTGCTTCAATGATAATTTAATGTTAGAGTTTTGGAAATTAGTTATTTTGACTCGTACAGAAAATAAAGTACGGACGTCTAAACCCACGGACGTGAAAAACGAAGCTGTTTGCGATTTCATTCAGACCTCAATCAAGTTGCTGGAACTCTAAAGCAGTCTTTAAATAAATTGACACCGTTAAATAACGGATATAATCTTAAAATCTTAATGGTAATTAAAACATTCTAACATCAATTTACCCAAGCCCAAAGACATTTGGTCGGGCCCAGATTAGTGACTTAAATTAATAATCATTTCGAGCACTTCGTCCTTCAATAGGAACATTAACCCTTTAAGTGATGTTTGATGTTCTTATAAGCATGTTACGACACATCTTAATTGTAATTACTAAAGGATGGTTTTTATTCATAGAGAAAAAATGTAAGCAAACGTGTTGCGTTGCGGTAACTAAAAAATAATTGCCATTAATAGGGCTGTCGTAAAAGCCGACTAGGAATGATTACCCGGTGTATACCAGTATGTCTTGAGCACCCAAATGGCGGATGGTAAATCACTAACATTAGCATACCCAAAGGGGGTTGGTCTTAGGCTGGCAGCTGGCTGTAAAGTATATCCAACTTGCATTTTGAGATTATTTTTTAAAGAAGATGTAATAAGTCAGCTTCAGAGCTAATTTCGCGTCATTTCACATGTCTCTCTCTCAAAATGCACATAAAATTTCACAGAAGCCCTCGCCCTCTTTTATATTCAAATTTATCTGCAATCGAAAGATTTTCATCGTAGCTCTCTGCGAACTGAAACGCTCCAGGAAGCAAATTTTAAAATTCCTCCATGAAGGCGGGTTATCTGTGAGGCTTTCAGTGTCAGTCAACTTTATTATCGTCATTTCGCTTGTTCGAATTTCGCCTATAGACAGGTAATGCCGTTTCATTATTTCAAGTGCCTAAGACTCGACTTGATCATCATTAGGTCGGCGTTTAATGGAGTTTGTATTAGATTTCGCAATAAAATATGAAATAATAATGTATGTCATTTGTTCACAATTATTATTATTATTGTGAACAAATTGTGACCCTAGAGATATTTTTTTTTAAGGAAAAGTATTAATTTCAACTAATCCTGAATCACTATGTGACATGGTTTTTTTTCATAATTGCACTCATAATTAACATAATCGTATAATTTTGGATTTGGAGTTGGAGAATGTTGGAGTTCTATAAAATTATGAATACTATGAAGTTTATTTTTTTGTAAATGCAGGTGGGTTTGATAGTTTTAAAAATGTAGATATTCAGATCTGTGCTATTGAGATGTATGGATTAAATGCATCTATTTTTAAAAATTCAAAAGCTAAGGCAGCTATAACGATAGATTTAAATTAGATATGGGCTAATATGTATAAGCTAATAAATTATATAAAACAGAATACACTAAAATTATTTAATGTCTTAACAAACAAGTAATTTTGTAATATTTTAAATCAATGTTGTTTCCCTTTTCCGTGTAAAGCGAACCGTATTTGTTTCAATCGCACTTATTCTGAGATAAATCTCTTAAGAGCTGGAACTGGAGTGAGAGAAATAAAAGTACTATCTCTCTGCAATACGTTTTGCTACATACGTACTAATAGGTACACTCACAAATAGTGCTACCACTACGAGGCTTAAGGCAAACTCCACAAAGAAATTACGAGAACTTATCTGTTCCGTAAAATATTGCCTTTTCTTACAGTCATTAGTGTGCTTTAGCTTAAATATACTAGTACACATTAGTACATATGAACGATAGGTTTTGTTTTTTTTAATTTACTAGATATAACTAAAATTTAAATATTTTTGAAAGAGATTGCTCCTTAGCAATATTAGGCTGCATATTTCTGTCCTGTGTGTAAAACTGTCCAGTACCTTGTATATTTACGTGTGCAATAAATTATATTTGTATTTCAATATTTATTTTTATTATATTTTTAACGTCAATTAGGAAAGGGACAGAGCCACATAGATTTGACATTTCTGTGACACCCTTGGTTCACCACTAGCGATACCAGCAAGTCTCTAAATACCTAAATTGGTGACACTATTTAACCTTAGTTATCTACGTAACTGTTTTATATACTTTTTATCTGACTAAAAACAAGCTTAGGCCATTGACGCCCTAACATGATTTAAAAGGCACTGAGGATGTTTTAGATTATTATTATATTAGGTACCCTTCTCTGGCGAACCACTGCATTGCAAATACTTATTTTTTAACAAAAAAACTGATGTCATTATATTTATTAATGCAGTTTCAGCTTATGTTTCGATTTATATCAATTCTTAATGAAATGGTTTTATTGAAAAAAACAATCCTGTCTGTTACTGATATAAGCAGCTATCACAGCCCCAATACTGGACCAATTAGAACCAAACAACATACGAGGAAAACATAAATTATGCACGCCAAATGTTCTGGAACAAAGGAAATAAGGTTGCTTATGGTTTCCTCGATGAATCCACTTTAACGGCCAACGCTTTTATGCGGCCATTCAAAACTGCACTTAGATCGCTTGCATTTAGTTTGATTGTCCGTTGCAGTCACTGCGCCACAGATTACCTCTCGTTACGGGCCGGCAGCTCCCCGTCCGCCCCACTGCTCGCGTCTTTGTGCTCCGAGCGGATGGCCACATTGGAACAGCCAGGACCAAATTTGTTATTGGAGTTTAAGTAAGTAAACGCAGATGGAATAGATTAAATCAAATCTAATTATTCGCATCTTAAAGACAAAAGAGACCAAAAAGATTATTTTCCTGTCATAGTCAGTTTTTTTGTCCTATTTAAAACATTAGTCATAGTTTAAAACTGATACTGTCACTTTTATTTACTAAATGAAAGACATAGTTAGAATCAATTTTAAACCATGACTAACGTTAGTCAATGTTTTATAATAAGTGGGTATTACGGTCCTAAGGAACCAATTTAATTGTTAGAAAATGTTAAGTAAGCTGACTTAACTAATTGTAATAATAGAAATATGTATAAAGTTTTTACTATTTCTGTCGTGTATTTTTGGGCGATCGTTCATTTCTGTTAATTGTGGAAGTAAAAAGAAAGTGTCTTCAACAAACGTTTTTCTATGACCCTCTTTGTTTACTACTAGAGTCACAAACTGCGTTGGTGTTGTGTGGTGGTGTTGTCATAGTATTAAAGTCACATAAGCTGGTCAATAAAATTATAGATGAAAAGAAAACAATGCATTAACAACACAGAGAGAAACAGTATATTAAAATTTACAAACAGAAATAAACTAAACTCCATTATTTAAAAAATCCCGTGCGACTAGAGCAATTAACAACAAAATTACAGAAGAAAGTAAGTGCCACCTCGAACCGCTCAATTCCACAAGAAAGCGCCCTTCTAACGACCGCACTAATGATAATAAACGCAAAACCGTATCATATGCCTGGATGTTCAAGCCGTTTTATCGCATTATTAATTTTAATTAGTCTTCACGAATTCCCGCTACCTTCCTTCAGATTCACTTTGGATTCGAAGGCGGTACGGTACCTAACGCAATTGTTAAATAGCGCTTCCTACGAACGCCGAGTGAGTTATAGCCGGACTATGTCCCATTTACAAGCAATTTCCCCCGTAATGAATTCAAATTCAAATTTCTTTATTGCACCATTAGTTACCTACGTTTGTTGTTGATTTTTTTAAAGTTTCACAATGAGCCCTGTTAGGCCTCTATAATAATAGTATTATTATGTTTATTACTCATAACAACAAACATAAGTTATAGAAATGGTCATATAGAGACACGGGTTTGAAATTTTTAATATTATTGTATACTGAAAATGAACATGAAAAAATGGTTTTTGGGAAGCTTATTCCAGATTCTTATGACCCCTATATGGATAGTTTTAGATTAGATTAGAAACGTAGCATAAGGTGGTTGAAATTCTGACTTGATTACTCAGCTCGGGTCCGTTAGTCCCGCCGTATGACTACAACGGGTTCATCGCTAAGCTGGAGTTCATCGAACGGGATGACAGCAGCCTGCCTCCGCCCACCGTGGTGCCTGCGTCACCACCGCTCGCCGCCTTGACTCACCTCATACAAAATGGTACGAGTATTTACAATTATCGCTTTGCACTCTCATAAATCTACTGATTATTTACAATTCAAAGCGATAAATGGCTATATCATATTGTGTTTCGGTGGTCATGCTAGTCGGGCTGAGCTCGAATTCAACTTTTATCACGTCTTGTCTTCAAATCGGATTATTTGAGACAGTTACTTCAGTCACACTATAGCATTTTCTTTTTTTGAATTTAATAGATCGATACTAATTGCATCACGGCAATCTTTGGTCGGAATGTCAGAATCATCCAAATAATAATGGTGCCGTCACAATGAGATAGAGATTCAATCTAGTATAATCCAATCAGTCTTGAGTAGAAAGGATTGAAATTTATTACCGACTTCGATTTTAAATTAATTTTATAGGACAGTAGTAATTATGATTTAGAATATTACATAAATTCTCTAAAGCCCGGATACAGGAAAGCTCTTGAAATATTAAAATGATTATTTGGCGTTTATTAAATGCCTATCAAAACAATTATTTTCTATTCTCCAGCTATTATAACGTGATAAAGAACGTAAACAATGTTGATGGGTCTTTTCATATAAAATACAAAAATAAGAATTTGTAATACCTATTTCTCAAAGTCGCTAATCATTTTGATTTTCTATGATGATGATGTATTTTCTCGATAAAGAGACTAATCAAAACTGTTTACGTTTTTTCTGTCGTTATAATGGCTAGAGTATCTATTAGACATTAACTGCCGCAATCAGAGACGTCATATAACGTAGATGAGTACATAACGTCAAAAAATGACAATTCAAAACTAGTCGCTATTCTTGCCGGGTCTATTGTCTAGATTTGAATGAAAATTTTTAACATTCAAAAATTCAATAAAGTGTAAATTGATAACACTGAGTGCGGCTGTTAATCGCTTTTGATAATGGTCCATTATAGTGAAAACTACCGATTTTTTTAATATAAATATTGTTTTCACATTGTTTATGTAAAAAATTATAAGCAATGTGAGCACCTCGGGAGCACTGGGCTTCCTTATGGATAGACTATAGGGAGAATGGGCCATTACACACCACGTTGGCTCAGTGAAGTTTTCTGTGTTTTAAGGACTGCAGATGCACACTTTAAAACAGCCAGTCGCAAATGCAGGCCATGCGTTGGACTACTGCGCCACCAGGCTTCTCAAAAAATAACAATATGCGATTAATAAAAAGTTGAGTTATTCCACTTTCAACCGCCTATTTTGAAAGTAAGACCTATTTTTAAAATGAATAGAAGAAATTGATAATCATAATCAATCACATTTTATTACTTTTATACGGCTGTAACAAGTATACAACAAATAACTTCAAAAAATTATTGTTCTGCCCGATGCAGGAATAGCTGTCCCGGTTTGATTTTATTCGCAAAGCACCACTAAGCTAGATGACTAGCGTTTCAGTCTCGGGAGAGCAAGTGACTACGAAAACAATTGAGCTTGCAAAAAACGCAGAGCTTGCTAGTTTATTACGAGACATTCAAGCGCTCGGCCGTGAGAAGTGGGATTACTTCGGCCCTAGACCTCTCTGGGCGAAGTACAATTTCTGTTTCCATTTCGCCGGAGAAGATTGTCGGGGGGCACAATAATGAGGTTGGTGCACTGACCTCTATTAAACAAGTACGCTGGACTGAAGGTTGTCATCCAAAAAATTAAGCCAATTTGATTATCGCCATCTTGGCACTGATGCCACTGGTGTACGAAGGTGAACGTCCACGGAACTAATATTAGTGATCCATTTGTAATGCCTAATGTGTCAAATACAAGCAACAAACATCAAATTTAGTACCCTTGCTTGCCGCTCGATGGGGCGCTTCAAATCGGCACAAGAAACATTTGTCATTTAAGTAGAAGTATTCAATCCAGCGTACTTGTATAATAGAGGTCAGTGGGTTGGTGTAATATGTTTGTTTTGTGTTTGTTCAGTGGATAGGGTGGCGGCGATGGAAAGTAACGTGGTGTCGAACGAGGTATCCGGTAACAATGGCAGGGTGGGGTGTGGTGCGACTGTGCGCGGGTACGGCGTCGGCGGAGCGAGGTCGGGCCACTTCGACACTAGAGCGAGCGGGTGGCGGACGCAGTGCACTGTGCACTTAGTCGGCGCACCCACAGACGTGGTTCAGGTGTCGCTGTTTAATTACAATTTAAGGTGAGCCTAGCAGAACGAGAAATCATATAGTGCTTACTATATTAAATATGTCTAAAACTCCTTTGTTTCTAACAACCTGAAGGGTTGTAAACAAAGAATAACACTTGTATACATTTCGTCAATCATGTTAGTTCCAAATAATAGGAGCCGAGCCTATTACCATCTGTCGGCCACGTAAATCGCAGTATATTGCTTGGTGATATATAAGGAACGTTGCTGCCCATTACTCACCATCATTCAGCCGAGAGACGCCCACTGTTGGGCATAGGCCTCCCCCAAGGATCTCCAAACCGGTCGGTCCTGCGCTGCCCGCATCCAACGGCTTCCCGCGACCTTCACCAGATCGTCGGTCCACCTTGTGGGGGGCCTTCCAACGCTGCGTCTCCCGGTGCGTGGCCGCCATTCGAGGACCTTTCCGCCCCAACGGCCTTAAGTCCTCCTCGCAATGTGCCCTGCCCACTGCCACTTAAGATCCGCAATTCTTCGGGCTATGTCGGTGACTTTAGTTCTCCTGCGGATCTCATCATTTCTGATATGGTAACGCAGGGAAACACCGAGCATAGCCCTTTCCATTACTCACCGCTGTCGCTTAATTCACCCGTGGGAGAGATTGATAGTAACGTGGTGTCGAACGAGGTATCCGGTAACAATGGCAGGGTGGGGTGTGGTGCGACTGTGCGCGGGTACGGCGTCGGCGGAGCGAGGTCGGGCCACTTCGACACGAGAGCGAGCGGGTGGCGGACGTGACAGTTGTACTCTGATCTGTCGTCTCCATAGGACTCTTTTTTTTACTTTAAAAACGTTTCTAATTGAGCTTCCAGTCAAACTTTGGATGCTGCTTGGAAATTCGCAGATAGCCTAAAGATAAAAAATTATTTACAATTTAAAATACGTACGAAGCTCTAATTTTATTATACCCACGTAACGTTACGTGATTATATTGCACTAGATACTAGAGCACAGTAGTGGTGAGCCACAACCGTATAAAGAAGAGAACGAAGCTGAACTTGCTTAGGCACTTGACCGAAAATGAATAATGCAACGCCTTTGAAATGTGAGGCCAGGTGTCATCGTAATTTACAGATATTAGTTTATTTTTTCTTTCTTTTCTGCGTTCTTATAATATTTCTCGTGAAACTTATTGTATAGTTCGACAATATTTTATTTTCAATTTTTTTTTTATATTTCTTTTTTTTAACGTTGCTCACATTAAACACGTTTTATTTCAAAGAGATTAACAGCTATATTGCGGACAGTATCACACATATTTTATAAAATATGCGAAACTTCCTCCAACATATTAATTAAGCAGCTTTTCCACACGAAGCTGCGACGCGCCCTTTTCTTTCCGTAATCGTTGGCGACCACACTGCCAACCTCAAAGTAATATGAGAAACGTCCATACCAGCCCCACTGCTAATTGCTTTCGACTTCTTTGCCTCTCTGGGCGCGTGCCAGCGATTTATCGACACAATTTCTATTTAGCGGGAAAACAGTTTTGAAGTAATCATTTTTAAATTTTCGCGTATAGGTAACAACGGGAATTAACGCGATTATGTAGGTATTAACCTTTGTTTCATTTGCCTGATGTTTCGGCCTTGTTGCACCGATCGTGGTCACAGGCGGACTGGGGAACAGCGATCTCTTCACTCCGTCTGTGAGGTAGATTCATCATCAGTTTTAAAGTACCGTGTGGTGATGGCAGAGCAGAAGAACACAAGTGTCATACATACATACATACATACTTCACGCCCTTCTCCCACAGAGGTAGGCAGAGATCACTTCCTTCCACTTGCTACGATCCTTACATACTTATTTCGCTTCATCCAATCTCATCAATCTCTTCATGCATGCCCGTCGGTTTCGGGTACTCATGACCTGGCCCTTTGACAAGTGTCACCACCCCAAATCTCTCCCGCGGGTGTCGTACAAGGCGACTAAGGGTTAAAGTGATGAGGAATGGGCAACAGCGTTCCTCTTATACCACCTAGCAATGTACTCAATTTTCGTGCCCGATAAATGGCACTAGGCTCGCCACCTATTACATGAGGCCTAACATAATTGGCGAACCATGGGTGTTAATTCACCTCTGCCTACCCCTTCAGGGATATAGGCGTGATTTATGTATACTGTATGCAGTTTTGAAGTAATGTCTGAAATTGCAGGTTACAAAGTTGCCGATCTCATATTGAGGTCTTGGAGGGACTCCACGATTTTGGTGGGAAAGAGCGCGGCGAGCGCACTGAGAGGGGGGACCGAGCCCTCCTCAGGGTGTGTGGGCCTTCCGTGAGGGAAGCGAGAGATCCCTCGGGGAGATTCCTCCTTCGACAGGCGGTGACGTCGAAGAGCGCTAATTTGACTATTCTGGTGCGCCGTGCCGCCACTCAAAGTGTCGATGAGGAGGAATTCGTTGACGGCGCTTTTGCTTTTCATGACGGTAGGTATTTTATGAAATCGCACCCTTTGATAGGAGTTAGCACAACCTCGAAATAGTATAAAATCGAGCTATAGTGATTGTTTGAATCTGCACCTATCATAAAGCCACAGATATCTGTGTAAAAATCTCTATCAATATAGTATAGAAGGCACTGTAAGTCAGTACCTACTTAACAATCGATGAAATCTATTATTAATTTTTGTCTGTTTCTGGAGAGACCAGTAAGTATTTTTCCACCCAGCGTGTTTCCGTTGATCTCGCTCCGAATTTAGTTATCCAAGCCCAAGATAAATAGTAACTACAAATTTTAATTGTAGCACTAAAGTTATGCTTACCAGAACTTTACGAAGGACAGCCTCTCCCGACGACCTCATTTAAAGATTCGTTCATTTTAGATAGCTAATAAAACATTGCAGCTTGTGACAATTTATTTATAAACTATATTTCAAGGACAATGACAGCAATATGGCCAACAATAATGGATTTTACTTATATGAAAATTCCTCCAATTTATTAACTTCATCTGAATAGCTTACTTGGCAGTTTATTTGACATATATTTCATATTACAACTGTCATATTCTCTGCCAAGTTAGCTATTCAGAACTTACCCGTTGAATGTGAAACAGGCCCTTAGTACCTGTAAATGGTAGCACTAAACATCTCTTTGCCAGAACTCCACGAAGGAACAGCCTCTCCTGACGCTACCTGCGCAGCCACTCATTATGGACTGGCATCTCCTAAACACGGCGGGGTCTCCGCGCCGTCCCATCATCACATATTTTGGAACATCGAGGAGAGACTGCAGTGTTCACATCGCTTTATACCTGCAGCCAATCAGAGTGTTACAATCGAGGTTAGTAAGCCACCTGTAGTGATTTTTATTTCAGAACATTATTTAAATATTTCAAGCATCCAATTGTCATCACTTACCCCTATCTTTCTGCCCGCGGGTCTCATAACAACAATGAAATTTGTATGTCGAGGTTATATAATAGGTACAGCACAAAAATAACCGCTTTAATTTTATTTTTATATTATCAAAAAACGCTAACTTGTTTTACGCGGCTGTCAATTGAAAGCATACCCACAGCAACTAGTAAGCAGATTTTTGTTTGTTTATTTTTAAGCTAGATAGGTAACGTGCTATTTTCCATGACCAAATAAACCACTGCAAATTTCATTGTGCAAGATAAAGTTGTACATTGGCATGGAAATTGGATTTGGCATCGTGCGTTCAAAATAACAAGGCTATATTTTTTCCCTGGTTAGCTAGCTTTTCTGTCGATATTGGCTGCAAGCTCTCGCTCATGGCTATATTTTTTCTGTGGGTAGCTCGATATTTCTGCAAGTTCTCGGTGTTAGCAGTCTTGTTTTGACTTCTGGCAATTTGGAAAGGTTTCTCCTAGCACAATAAAAGAGTGTAAACAAATTAAAAATCAATTAATTGCCAATATTAATTATGAGCTAGGCATAGTCTTTACCAGATCTATCTGCCCGCCGATCTGATGGGAGGCAAACCCATACAACTAAGACCCTTAACTTGCAAATTGTCAAAACTATAAGCCCTGCCACCGCCATGTTATTTCCTGAATAATATGTCCATTTTATACATTTGTTTTCTATTCGTTCGCATAGATTTGCCACTCGTTTAGACTGGCAGAACAGCACAGGACACTTCTCATAGCTATATTTTGGCTTTAGATCCAACGGTTGGAGCGTATGTGGAGTGCGGAACCCACCGGTACCGTGGGTGCCTCGGGCTGTAGAACAGCTTGTGGTGACGCTGGCTGCGAGTGCCGGGCGGCCACGCCGCTGCACTACCATGATCATATCGCGCTCGTCGCTGGAGACGGCACTCATCTGTCTTGCCTCTGTGGAGACTTCCAGGTAATAATGTGGGTGGCTTACGAGATTTTGTTGACGTATGACCAAGGTCTTTCATAATCAGTTTGAAAAACTTTTTAAAAAAGGCCTGGTCAAGAGTAATCGACTGGTGTTGATAAGCACAGTAATGAGATTGGATGAAGCGAACGAAGTATGTGAGGGTTGTAGCTAGTGGAAAGAAGGCGTGATGTATGTGTATAAGGGGTTTCATAAGCTCGAACTTAGAATGACACTTTTGCCCTCATATTTAAAATATAAAAAATATATATGACGTGTCACTAAAATACCCAAAAATAATGAAATAGCTGTCTTGTCAGTCAATCTGAATGGGAATACTATTTTATCAGATGTGTGGTAGGTATTTGTATCTACTAATATACTAAAATTAATAATTTACTCTTCTGTTTCTTTACTTTTGTACTATTAGGTAAAAACTAAAACAGACTTTTAACAAGTATTGTACCTATGCTTTTTTCTTTTGCCGTAATATGGGTTAGTAGGTACTGCAGAAAAATTATGCTATTCCTTTTTTTTTGTAACCCCGTTGTGTAAACAAAAACATTATTAGAATTTTCAGGAGACCTCCGCTAAAAAAACGGTTACCTCACGGCATCCGGGAACATAAACACAGGAAATTGTTCGTTCTATAAGATTTCATGTTCTTTTGAAGTGTTTTTTTTTGTTTTAAATTATGAAAATTTTCAGTCAGTTTACCGGTCTTGTATTACTAATATTAATTAAGCCCATAGTGATCAATTTCAAATACACTGTAAAAGTAAATGAAAGTTTTTATTGCGTTTAGTTTTAAAATAATGTCTAAATCTAATTTTAATTGAAGGTACACGAACTGTATCTCTCTGTATTATGTGTGCATATTTGCACGCATACACCAAGAAATCGAATAAATTTCCTAATATTCGTCAACGCAATTTTGTAAGAGGGCTGTTTAATTTTAATGAGTTTTATTTAGTAAAGCTACATCCAAGATTTTATACAGTATTGCGGTTTTCGCTAACGTCTTTGCGCCCAGCCCCACTAGCCAAGTGCCCAATCTATCGAACGCATACAGTACAAAATGTATGAAACTGATGTATTACAGAGAAAATCATGCGTCAGTTTCATACTTTTGTTTTCTATGCGTTCTAATAGATAACGGCCTAACCCCTAAGGTGTAGATAGAGAAAGGAACTAGCCTGTTCTTAATTAACATTGGGTCACTGTATTATACTATACACCGCATATACATAACAAATAGTATTGTCTCCGCCCCGTAGATTAATGAGCTAATCACGACTTGTCGTCGACGAAGACCGGTGACCAACAATACGATTTATAGGCTGATTAAGAATGTGATCCGTCCGGCACAGTAAATTAGATGATCAGCTACGTTCTGGGAGTAAGTAATTAAATTTCTAGGAAGTAATTTTCACGTAATAAGTAATTGCGATCCGAATTAATTTGCTCACCTCAAGTTACCTTTGAAGAATGCTTAGAAATTATTATTTGGATTTGTCTCAGACTTCCGGGACCGTAATTATTGTTATTTATTATAAGTGGTTCTGGGAACTGACTGTTTTAAATGTAAGCTTTTCTCAACTAAGACTCAATATTTAAAACTGCGTTTCATCTACCTATTATCAACCTATTATCTTACTTTTTCTATTAAAATTATAAATGCAATAAGGCACAGGCCTACCCCATCAATGGAAGAATATAGGGAAGAATGGGCCATATCCTACCATGCTAATGCTAGTCCAGCGCGGATTGGTGGGTATATGTCTATTGATCTTTAATTACGTGTCTACAGACAGTATCGGGCATACAGCTTTAGAATCCCTTTCTCTATATTTGCGACGTCTTTTACTTTAAAAAAGATACCCAAGAAAATTGCAGAATACACTGGCACAAATTCCTAATTGCACTCTGCTTAGCCGGCCGTGCACGTTTCTGATGTTGCACAGATTAAACTTTTTCATTCAACGTTCACATTCACGACATGTTACAAAGCCATTCGGAATCTTTTCATCTCGACACCGGTTCAATGGAGTTATGCACGCTTTGACGCGTTTGCTATTGTTGATTTCTCGTCGGAGTTCGTTTGGCGAGCACTCGACGCATTTTCCATTTGGAAGTTCTTTGTTTTTGAGCACCGACGCCTCTCTCTGATTCGCTGTAGTGCGCTGTGACCTGGCTGGTCAATGTATTGGGAAGAGCTGGATGGTTTTAAAAATCTAAATTCTCTCAGGATCTGACGCTTTTAGTGAAACGATAATTTTTTACGGACTTTTCATTGTAAATCATATACACGCCTATTTATCACCGAAGTGGTAGGCAGAGGTGATTAATCACCCAAGTTTCGCCTATTAAGTTAGGTCTATTATTTTAAACCTCGCTTTTGATAAAAGCCCCCATAGATCCATTTTATGCTAAGTAGTGCATCAGACAAAATAAATCGCATATACGGTGATCAAGGTAAATGATAAAAATTTGCGGAGACTAAATAAAAGGAGACTGCGCGAATCAATTTTCGTCTTACGGAACAGTTTTATGTTTTTTAAGCTCATAACTTTGGCATGTTTGATGTTTATATAATTTTATTTGTGGACTGTTCACTTGTACCCAATAGTGTACCCCACCCCAATAACAACAATTAAACTCAAAAGTAACAAGTTTACGTGACCAATTTCCAAAACTCAAAACGGATAGAGCGACCGGCTAATGTCAACAAATTAAAACAAGAGTTAATGAAATCAAAAACGGTCAGTCCAGAGGACGCGTAATAATGTTAGCTCTGACACTACTTACCTACGCGCGCTCTTTGAAAGAGGGTAGCAAATAAATTAATCGTGTTACACAGGGACTTGTGCCAACACAGCCGTGGGAAAAGCAACCCTTCCATGGATCCGTAGCGTATGCTCCGGCTTGTACCATCCGCATAATTAACTAAGAGGGCTACTATTAAGTATGTAACAGCAATAAAGCGTGGAAAACCCGTCCGAACTCATGGAATTCTAAAGGCAAATATGACCCTAAATAATTTACATCCTCTTCCGCTGCCTCGCTAAAATATAATCTCGTTACACCTATCAATCTCTCGGAATAATCACTCCGAGTGATCTAATTAATGTTTTATTTGCAGATTAATTTAATTGGCTCGGTTGATTCCCCGCTCACGAATTCCACCGTCGTCGGAGGGAACTTGCAAAGTTTCTCTTAATCGGGTGTCAATTAACTGATTGCCAACTTTGTTTCGGGTTTAACAGAAGGGTTATCAAAAATGTATGGAGGTAAGCCGCGCAAGTGTACCGCGACCGCAGTTATGTAAAGCGAGGCGGTGAGCTAAGAACAACTTTTCTTTTTCCATTTTCATGATTGCGCCTAGCGTGCGAGCCGTGGAAGTTTCGTCGGCGGTACAAATCGGTCGGGCACTGCCTACCTTCGCAGCCTTTTATTATCTAGCTACGGCAGGCCGGCGCGTAATTTAATTATTAACAGTGCTCTACCCCTATCATGAGTTGACGGTGGCGGTGTGGCTAAATTGTTACGGGAGGGCATTGTCGCGAAATGAACTTTAAGCAATATCGGGTGTGGGCGGCGGACCTGCCCAACGGCACTCATAAAACACGACTAACTGGCGGCATGTCATCCGTCCGCACCGGTTATTAGCGTCGGCCCGGAGCGCCGCCCGCGGGCTCGCCCCTGAAAATTCAATTACTTAGTCTGACTACGTATGCGTGTTGCGTGCCCGCTACATCAACGAATTTGTCGGCGCGATACAAGTTATGGCATGTTGACTTGTGCAGACAAAAGAGCATAGCATCGTGTTTTATGGAATTGAATGATTTAGCTTGTGTATGAATGCATGCCTATCAACCTGCCCGGCTAGCATGACTATCGATACACGATAAATGGCTATATCATATTATCTATCCATCTCTTGCAGATTTCATGTTATTTTGGGAAATTATTTAGTCTGAAAAAATTCCGCGTGGGACGTATCCAACCTCCATGAAAGGGTTAAAATAAATCTGTTCTGTAGCCAACGGTCACGGGAATAAAAAAAATCGTCCACCCCATTAAAAGGAGTGTCTCGTCGAGAGCAAAATCGTTAACGCTCACAAAAACACTTATTCCCGAGAGGGCCTGTCAAGAACTCTGGGAAGATTTAATTTTTTCATCATCCTTCGTAACAGCTTAATTATAAAGTTGGATTTACTGTCTTCCAGGGATCCCGGTGATCTTTATTGATAATAAAACTTTATGCAGTGTTTGACGGCTGGATTGATGGTGGCAATAAAATATGAGGCTTGTTCAAGGGAGTGCATTGACATCGTTGAGATTCAGGGTCAACTAAATGTTTACAGCGTTTCAAAAAGGCCATAGTAATTATTTAATAATAAGCTCTACGTTTCATCCAATGTAATTTTTCAACAAAAATATTTTTAATAACAGCACAATGGGTAAGTGGTCATCGTGATGAAGAACGAGATTGAATTGTACAAGAAGATAAAGGGAAGCTTCTTATTCTATTCAATCCTGTACCCAATGAAATTCACACACTGGAAATAGTTAATCATAATAACCGCCCCTTTAAAATGGTAATTGGTGCGTATTAACTACTGCTGCTGCAGCCGGGACCAAAAGCTTACCGTGCCTTCCGAAGCATGGAGGAACTCGAGATAATATATTTTTGGTCCCCCATTCAGTGAAACAGCCTTAGCGAACACTATACTTACTTACGCAATCGCAGGCCGAGCGCGCTAGGCCAGTGCGGTATCAGGCTCCTTAAATACTTAGACAAATTTAATACTTTCGAACAAACGGCTCTACCAACGTAGAAATATCCTAAGGATTAATAAGTTCTAAGTTATTATCAAGTTACTAAAATGAAATATTCTCTGCATTCCTTTATATTAATCAAATTAGTGATAATTTTTTTTAAGCAAAGTCAACCACTATTCTATTCATTGTACCACCTTTTAAATCTAGTTTTATACTGATTTTGTGGCTGCTGCGGTACTGGAAGGTTGTATTCTAAACTCTTTTTAAAATTTTATTACCAATTATAGCATTTATAAAACATATTTTAAGGGATGTATTTCATATTCTATTTACTTTTACAGCTTCCAGTATTCAGTTTTCTTTTAGTATTATATAAAACACTTGGTTTTAAACAATGATAATATTATGCATGCTTGGGTAATGTTAGATACTATGTAGGACCCATTAGTACTTACCTGTGATGCCGTAGCGTAATTTAAGCTCACTTATAAAGTACCTACTCTGTGCTCACTACATGTATTAAGGAAACATAAAGTGTCCCATAATTCGTACGCTGTTCTTGATTGTCACTTGTTTCGATTTATGAAACTCGACTTCAGACAATTATTTTATGTTTCACATTTTTATGCTCTGGTTGACATCGTATGTTTGGCACTTGCCATGGTTATATGATTAGGACAATGTTGTATGTGCCTTGCGATGACAACAGAGCCGAATACAACTGCCACCACTCTCAGTCTCTCCTGCGGGTGTCGTACAAGGCGACTAACGGTTAAGATAACGATGAGTAATAAGCAGCAGCTTTCCTTTTATACCACAATATACTTACGTGTCCAATAAATGACAATAGGCGGCCAGCTATTACAATGTACACACATACGAACGCTGCAGCCCATTCCTCATCACTGTTTTATCTTTAGTCGCCTTGTACGACACCCACGGGAGAGATTTTTGGTGGTGAAAATTGTATTCCACTCTGCCATCACCACACGGCTATTACAATGAAAGCTAACATAATTGGCGAAATAACAGAATCTTACCAAATATGGCCGTAGCTAAGTTGAGTATTGACATGTGAAAAGGCCCCGTAAAGCTTTACTGGCCCGTTCACACTTCAAAAGGGTCACAACTCACAAGTCCCAAACGCTGCCACTGACTTCGCTCTCCGCCACACTATGGACCCAGTACCCGCAGGGTTAATCCATGGAATGCCAAGAGTTTACGCCTCCTATGCCTAATCCTTCCGGGACAAATAGGCGTGATTCATGTATGCTGTCCAAATGTTATAATACAAATCGTAGGCAGCCTGGTTACCGGTCGTCGTCCGGAGCTGGACGAGCGTCCGCCTGGAGTACTCTGTGGCCCACTACACGTATGCGAGCCGGGGGTTCGATTACGCAGCAGCGTACAGCTTCAACGAAGACGCCATGTGCGGTCAGCGCACGTACACCACCCATTCAGGTAAGCGACATTGCGAATTCCCGACGCGGGCAAGATAAAAAATTATTCTAGCGCGTGCGACACGAAAACGGCTCACTTAATAATGCGACGATGTCGCCCGAATAAGGGGATTATAGGCAATATATCTGGAACCATTGCTGTAGACTCCCCGAGCGCATACAGCTTAAACAAACAGTTCAATTTGACATTCGGCCCGCGTCCCGGGCGTTTGGAGGAACGCGTCGGATATTGTTCTTGACGCGTCCGAGAAAATTGCGTGGTGCGACCCAGTTTCGCGCCGTGGTACAGTCGCCGGCGAAAGTAGTTGGTTGGTAATTTACATGATTCGCGGGTTGTTTCCAAATTGGATGAGACGTTCGTGAAATATTAAAACAATCTGACAGTCTGTTCAAAATTTATAAAGATTAAGGTTCGAGTTCACAAACACGGAAAACAAGCGATTAAAAGATAAGCGTAAGTTTTTGACAATTCTTCGATACGATAAAATGAGGAGTAACAGATTAGCGTGGTACGGGCATGTGATGAGGAGGGACGAATGTTACGTAACTAGAGGTATCTTAAGTATGGATGTGCATGGACCTAGAATGAGAGGAAGACCGAAGAAGCGATGGATGATTGTGTGAAAGATGATATGGGAAAAATGTGAGTTCATGCTGAGCTCACGTCAATTGAACAAAATGGCGGCGACTGTGGAGGGGTTAAATAATAATCACCTGTTTAAGTGTTGGTGAACTCAAGCCTTAATAGGATGTTATGATTGGTGATGGTCTCTATGACTATATCGGCGGGTCCCAATATTCTATCTACAGTTAAAAGTAACTAAAGATTAGTTGCCTGGCATTTTTTATATAATTTATTACGATAAATAACAGTTGTTGCTAAGCATCTAAGCTGTAGTACGTCTGTTGATAGAATAGTGGGACCCGCTGTTAGTCGTCTACTATGGTACCTTGGGGCCTAGCCAAATTGCTGTTTGAATTGAAGTTTCTATCGAACAAATGTCAATTTTTGACATCTGCTCTTACATTTTAGACGACGGTCGCCATGCTCTTTTCTCTGTAATACGTCAGTTTCATACATAATATTCTACAACAATATTCAAACAATAGCGAGTATACGAAGATGGTGATGGGGTCTTAATTAAAATGGCGATGATCCCAGTCCATGTTAGAAATTATCCGCATAGCCAATAACTTTTGGTGCCAACTGTACCTAAAACTGAATCGAAAAAAACCTCAAACCAACTCGTAAAATTCCAATTACAGCATAGTTATTGCGGCGACCCGTGTCTGCCTTTTCATTCCACCATTGCCGACGTACTCTGTGCCACTTTGGACAACTTGTTTCCACTGGGAGCTCGTATTTCTCTGTGCAGGTGAAATATCGTCGCGGAACGTGTCGGTGACGGGCAGCCTCAACGAGTTTTTCTATCAACAGTGCACTTGGGTACTCGACTCGAACGTCGAGAGACAACTCTTCATTGATATCTCGTCGGAACAGGTAAAAGGCATTAATTTACTTACTGCCCAATTTAATCCTGGGGGCTTTAACTTCATCAGGAGGCCAAAATTGGATTTCCAGCGGTGGCGCACATAATCGATTTAGATTAACTGAAAAATCTATTAAGAATTCAACTTCCCCTCGCCGTAATCTTGCTATTTTATTTGATAATACGGAAACGCTGGATTTGTTTGAGATAAAATCATAAATTAAGAGGATCAGAGATGTTGTAATAATACTGACGTATTGGAGTCAGCAGCAGTAAGTATAATTTGCATTGTTTGTAGTAGTTAGTGCACCAAGATTTGTTATTCCAAAATACTGTATCTAATTACAATGGACATTCTTTAATATTTTTTTAACATACAACATTTACCGGTAAAATTTGCTGAGGTCGGTTATTGCGTGGGTTAACCAAAATCTCAAGTTTCAAAAGGAGACGCTAAGCTCGTCTAGTTCCTTCCTACTGTATTTGCAGCCATTAATATTCTCTAACCCGGACTGAGCTAGCGTGGTGAGTTGTGGCCCATTCTCCATCCCATCACCAGCACTTTAATATCCCCACTACTGGGGCACAGGCCTTTCCCTATACATGGGAGAATATAGAGAGATTGGGCCACAACCCACCACGCTGGCCCAGTGCGTGTTGGTGGGCCCATTCTCCCTATATTTTTTCATTCTTAAGGATAGCCGGTGCTCCGGCAGTTAAAGGGCTAACGATGCGATGATCTAATAGTATTTGTTGTAAATGAAGTGAAAAAAATAATCAATTATGACGTCAATTCTCTGACCTTTACGGAATAGCTACTGGTCCTTTTCTAACCACATTTATCTGAGCGTGCTGGCAGTAAAATGATGTAACTTGTAACTAGGACAAGTCCTGCGGTTCCTGGAACATCACTCTACACGAGTGGTCTGGCAGTGTCACCCACAACGAGGGCGGCTTGGCTGCCGCCGCCGGCGAGCTATTATACACCTTCTGTGCTCGACACAAGAACCACACCTACACACTGCCCTGGCGGCTCAACACTGTCGTCATAAGGTTAGTCATGATGAAATTAGTAAGGAGTTTCTTGCTTTGGAGAACTAGTGAGGATTTTTGGTTTGTAATAGGCATTTTTTTAAATCAATTTAAGCTTTAAGACGATCTATGAATCTGTGTCTATGAATATAAGAAGAAACTTACAAAAATACATGATACTTTGATCATCATCATCATGCACCTGCCGTGTTTTCAAGATATCTAGGATCAGTGCCGTTACATTTATTCCTCCGTATATCTTGATCGGGAGTCACAAAATCATCAACCCCATTATCCTAATATCTAAGATCTTTTAAAAAATCATGTAGCATTTTTTCACTATTGCGTTATTGGACATATCTTGTAGTTTTGAGTATAATGTTATATTTCATAATCTCAGAACGACTGCGTTTAAGTTAATAAACTCCTTTTAATTAGACAAATAGATAATTTGAATTAATCTGGAATAAAACTTACCGGATTCAAATCGCATTTAACAATTTGTTTCTATTATCGCGGCTGTGGTCACGGGGATATTGACCAGTCTTCGTGACCACAGCCGCTGTAAAGTGATCTATCGTTAAGTTGATTTATTTTAATTGGTAGTGCTAATAATATAAGAGAACATCAAACGGATAATAGTGTTACGAACTGTTTGTCTTTCAAATGTTCGTGTTGTGACACCATTTATTCGCGGAGTCATAATAAATTATTTTCCGGGAGTTGTTTGCGTCCGGCGGTGGTGAGATTGAGCGTTCAGGGGTTCTAAAGGCGAGACCATTAATGATATCAATTTTATTGCTTTAAATTTTGCAATTCGCCGAGTTTATTTTGCGTCTGAATGTTATTATTGCGTAGTTCTGATCAAACAGTAAATACTCTTGCTATTCGTGTGTGAACACTCTCTTGTTTGTTTAAATTTGTCCGTCATGAACTTGTATCCATAATACAAGTGCTTGTGCTAGTTACTTTGGCAGTATAAAAATGATTATTTATATTATTGGAATTATGTTAGTAACAAAACGATATTTACTTTGGCGGTCTACTTATTCATTACAGACAATCTAGACAATCCAGACAATCCAGACATTAAGTTATAAAATGGGTGTACACAAAAGTGAGGGTTCAAGAATACTTATTACCTTTTTATATTTGCCAAAAAATTGTCATAATAAATAATATAATATTCCTACCATTACTTTGAATTAGGTACTATGTAATTTATATTAGAGCACCTTTTGATCTTAAATAATAAGGTTTCGGAATATCTGAGGCGAATAGCCCATAAACAATTTAGAGCAGTGTTAGTATCAAGGAAATTACGATCCTCTCCGTTTCACTAAGTATTTAGGTAACGCACCCATCTAATATACGTTTAAGTACTCATTATACATTCCCCTTGTTCTTACTACAAGCAGTAATATCTCGAGTTGACTGCGCAATGAATACGGAATGAACAATAATAGTTTCCGCAATTGCTAGAGCGGCAAGTTAAAATTGACTGTTGATATTTCACGAAGTTTATCGCGTTCTTTTCTATTTCTAAGTTCTATTTTATTTCTTCACTTTTATAGTTTTAGCTCGCCTTGACTTAACCCTGCTGTGTGGTGATGGCATAGCATAATACAATTGTCGCCACCCCAAATCTCTCTCACGGTTGTTGTACAAGGCCACTAAGGGTTAAAACAATGATGAGGAATGGTCAGCAGCGTTTCTCTTCTACATTCTAGCAATGAACTGCGACTTTTGGGCCCGGTAAATTTGATCTCAAATTTATCTTTATTTAAATTAGATCCTCAGCTTTGGAGCTAGTGTTTATGCCATTTAAGGATATCAAGTAAATGGGGTGTACGAAGTGTGAATTAAGTGGATGTAGTGTAGTGTACTGTGCATTTATTATCTCGTTTTATGTAATGAATTTCGTATCTAGTATTGATTTGTATGCGCTAAAGCTAGGGGAGCTTTCAATCAATTTTAACAATTTCCAAAGGAAAGCCAAAACTCCTTTCGGATCTTCCGTTTGATAAATTATTTATAAGGTCTAATGCTCACGTGACAAATACATGAAAGTGTGTTTTTATTTAAACGTATAGGAGGATCTTTTTTCTTTGTGCATATTAGAGGAGCCGCTGCGTGAGTACGTGGTTGGTTTCCAGAATGTTGTATTTGTTCGATAGAGTGATGGCGAGTGAAACCTCAAATTAGCGAATCGAGAGGGCTAGAGAACTTTCCACAACACTCATTTTATATATAAAGGCTGTGATTTAAATGTAACATCTAAAGAAGAAGCGCTGTCATTGTTTGATTTACGGAAACCTCTAAATATTGAGATCAATTTGGTTATGATAAGAAAGATTTAAGTTACATTCACCTTATTGCATTTTCCTATGCTTGTACCAGACAGACAATTATCATAAATCAATATATAAATACTTAACTCACGCATCAATTCCCGAAGAGTCACTTTTTGCTAATTAAACCATGCCATCTAAATAATAAATCAATCACAATATTTTAACAGCCTTACTAATAATAATAAGCACGGTATAAGCCTTGAGTAGTTACTCAGTGTTTTGCCTTCATCTCACAAACATGATTTTGAATGCGAGGAAAAGAGACAAAACACTGAGTAACTACCTACTCAATTATTTTACCGTGTTTATTTGTAAGGCCGTAAGTATTTTGTAATAGTATCGTTTTGTATTTAATCGTTTTAATTGATCTTTAACAAGCATAACAGGCGCAATATGCAAATTCTCCTAAGCCTAATTAATAATTTTGTTCGGCAGGCTTGTGGCGCTGTCGCGACAGCAACCCTTGTACAGGATACGGTGGCGGTCGCAAGTGGTGCGCGCCAACAACCGCCTGGGGCCCCCCACCCCGGCGCCGGCTGCCTCTGCCGGTTCGACCAGAACCACGAACAACTGGGGTCTATTTCACCCCATGTTGCTTTGGTTGTTCTCGAGAAAATTGTACGAATACGGTGAGTCGTTGCGATTTGAACTTTTAAACTTGCGCGTTGCATGATCAATTTAGGTTGTAACGGGAATCAATGCGATGATGTATTTACCTTTTTAATACACAGGGACACAGTAAGAGCGATTACGCACTACGTTCGATCCGAATCCGTGAAAAATTATTAGTCTCGAATACTCGGACAGATATCGGATGTAGTGGGTAAGTTACCATAGAAATAGTTCTACGGCTACAACCAATGACAATATATTTAAAATGAAATATAATACAAAGATTTTGGGGTTAGAAAAAGAATTTCGAAATATAATAATAATGAAATATAATAATTATTATTGGCTACATCGGACCATATTTTCACGGTTTCGAATCGGATTCGAATCGGAAGTAGTGTGTAAGCGCTGTAAGTGTGGTGCGTGACGGTAGCAGAAGAAACATGATAGGTAGATGATTATGAATCTATCTCACAGGCGGAGTAAAGAGATCGCTGTTCCCCGCCTGTGACCACGGCCGGTGCTACCCGGCTGTAACGTCACGCATTAAAATAGGTAAATACATAATCGCGTCAATTCCCGTTCCAACCTTTATTGATTAGGGAAGCTTGGAATTCTGCTCTTGGGACTATTGACCCCGATTGTTCCTTTCTGACTAGTGAATGTTGTGTACAATAATTCGAATTCGGTATTGGAACTTGTTAATAACAAAATAACTACAGAGGTCTATCTATATTATTCTAATATAGGTAGGTGTATGATGCCTAGATTATTAATATTTTCTGAAGACAAATCAGACCTCGTTCCGTATTCCTTAATTAAAATGAAAACGGACTTATATGAAAGTTTTCCGAATAATACAACATTCAAAATTACCTACAATATATATTAAAAAAAATACCATTGGTTAATAACATTTATATGATCTGAGTCATAATGTCAGCTAGATAAGATTTTCTTTCAGCTAGTAGTAGTAAAATTTTGAAAGGTTGACCATACAATGTTTTTTTCGAAGCTTTCTGAGGACCAGTCGACGGCGTGCGGCGTCTACTCAAAACAAAGTGGCAAAGAACAAACTTAAACTATTAAACATTGACAGTGTCTAAAATATCTTGAACATCTCTAAGTGCTGTGCTAACTTCGAAATTTACAGGACTGTGCTTTAAATCCTAAAATAAATCAAAGTGACTTATCTAGTTCGGATGTTCCACAAAAACTTTTAATACAATATAGTGCTTAAGACAAATGTTCTTATGCACATTGTACAGTAACTTTAACAGAGGAGAAGTGAGAATTGTGTATATAGATGAATGTGGGCCTTTAGATTAGTATAATTATTGTGCTGTAGAATATAAAAACATAGACATAATGGCAAAAGCACTGAAGATAAAATGAACCAGTCAAAACAAATAGGTATGAACTGAGACTCACTGTTATTCAAGTGTATGTGTAATGGAGTTAAATGTGAATTCTCAATCGTTTGGCACTATTTATTTAATATGTAAAAATTTGTAGTATGTTTTTTAAAAGTTGCTACTATAAATGTCAATTATCAGTATTGAAGCAAAAGTTTTGCTCAATATTGATTTAAGTTTACATTACTCCGGCTCCAGAAGTGTATCTTTATAATTTAATCACAAAGTTAAGCCTACTTTAAGATAATTTAATAACTTGAAATTCAGCAGAAAATCATGAACACTTGCCTTACCAAGTTTGGTAGAATAATCACGTAAGTCGTAGTTAAAGTAATTACTGAGAATTAATGTTAGTATTTCTGCTTGCTCCATTTCTTTTTTGGGGAGATTTATACAAGGAAACCTTTTATTTTTCTTAAACCGGCATTTTAAATTGTATCGTATCATAAATCATTTCCAGAAGTTACTTGAATAGAAATTACATACCACTGTAATGATTCTTGTTGTGTTTATTGAAATAATAAATAAAATTTTATACAACTAAAATACATATAAGACCACCTCTATTATGTTTTCCAGAAATGTCATATTTGAATTTATATAACGTTATTCACCAACGAGAACGTTAGTTATTACTAAGCCTAAATAGATATCTTTGGTAATTTTATATTCATTTAAGTGTATATACTTGACATCGTATCACTGTAAAATAGTCTGATCGCTGTGTGTGTGAATTTTGTTTCACGCTTTAAGTAAAAAATATATATATATATTATATACAATACATAGAGAAATTTTATCTTATAGGTATTATTTATTATTTTAATATTATATAAATGTTATAAAAATGTATTAAAGAGAGGTCAGAAAAATAATACCAAAGGGTTCGGGTTTGATTCCCGCATCACATTTTAAATATTGTGACATTATTCTTTGACATTGTCTTATTAATCTCACATGGTATTTGATAGCTCCTATGCCATGTGATATGAACTGCATCTCAATTATGCCAGCACATTTGAATGTCCAATACTGGAATTAGTATGTATTATTTATATACAATAGTATGATGCGGTAACTTTAGTTAAAGCATATTTATAAAAAATAGCGCTATTCAATTTTCAAAGCTTTTAAAATTAGTTCATGTTTATATACGTGTAAAATCTTTAAATAAATTCAAAGCTGTGCTATTTATATAATTTACACTTTTTTTCTTTAATTTTTGGGCAGGATATTCGATGTAGGATAAATAACAATGTTTCATAGAAACAGAATTATAACTGCTAATTGGTATGATTAACACTAAAGAAGGTATGCTTAATAATAATATACACCAAAGCTTCTAAGTACAATATTTGTTTGGATAACATTTTAGAAATGTTGCCTTAGCATACACACCTACTACGCAACACCTTCTTTCTAAAGTCAGGTGATTAATGTTTCAATGATTCATACTTGGAATGTACCAAATAAAATATCACATCGCTAATGTATGAAAGTATATTTTAAAACAATTTTACTAACCCAAATAATACACAATAAATACTATAAATAATCTAGACCTACTAAATCTCTCTTTTTATGCAGCAAATAATTACATGCCTACCGACCTACAGACTATCCAAAGTAAATTAAGTAATGGAAACTAACTGAAAATGCAAAATGCAATGTAGTTTTAAAACCGTCACATGTTATAAACACAAAATTTAAGTTTGGAAAAATACTACTTGATTTTACACAACAATTTTGTTTGTTTAATGTTGATAATATAACGAGCAATAGAATAAGATCACCAAACGAAACAAGTAGAAGATAATTCACTATTAGCTAGTGTTACGCCGGAACAAATTAAGATTTTGTATCAAAAATGCTAATTAGAGGTCGCTTGTGTTGGCTTAAAAGTAAAAAAAATAATTTTGCTTTTTTTATACTATCACAATTCATTGTAACTATACCATAGTTTAGTGTAGTTGTAAATATTCGATAATACTTGAAGTTAGTTTCACTAACAGAATGTTAATTTTATTAGGTAGATGGTTCCCTGGGATACTTAAAATAATGTTTGTTACACCGAATTAGATAATCTGAATGCAAAATTGCCATGTGTATTATTTACGATTCCCCGAACACCTCATCAACTGAGAGACCGAATCTGCTTATGGTTTCAATAGTATAGAGCTCCTGCCACACACAATAGCAAATATATTTTTTTTTTCTGTTTTATTAACAGGAACTGTGTTGAAAAGCAATTCTGTTAAAACACCAGTGGGTCACGATTGTTATGTTAAAACTAGCACATATTTATAATAATTATGTAACAGTCAAACCTCTTACCCGGTCAAAACCACTTTAACTCATTTTCTTAGTCAGCCAATTTTGTCTAAGGCTCATTTTTAAAGTGCTAACGTAACCGAACGATAGAATAAATCAATTTATATACCTATCATCAAAGTACTGTTTGACCGCAGGCTTGGAAACGTCGGTTATGTTAGCAGGTTAGTATGGGACTCAATTTTAGAAAAACCGAGTCAAAACTACTACTTGGTTGGAAATAAACGTCGGTTTGATTCGAGTCTTGCTTCAGGACAATTTTTCGACAGTTAACTGACCTCCTTTTTAGTAAAAAACACATTGCAAGCTTTGCGTGCCTACTCTTCTTTAGTAGTGCGCACTATTTGGTGACTTTTCCCTAAGTACAAAAATACACACGTGGGAAAAACTATCATTCGATTTAACAACAAAGTCTAACGAGTGTCTCGAGTTAAGAAAATCATAGAAGCAAATGCTGGCGCAACTCCTTCGGTTTGATCAGCGTCGCTCGAAAGTTACTCTGGGAAATGTTCGATTCGTGCCTTTCTTTAAACTTCCGCTGTAGCCTTTGAGGTTTCTAAGGCGGAAACTTACTTTCGCGATGGGTTCCGGACTAAAGTGGTTTTGCTCCTGTTCTTTAGTAGGGATATTGCACGAGCTTACGAGGTGTATCTGTATTTAAGGGTATGTGGATGATCTCTAGACTCTAGAGCTACGTCTAATGCATTTCAAATGAATCCTGGACGTTGATTTGTTTTAACTACCTAGCGTTCTATTTACTTATCACAACAACCTGTGATCATCAGGATTATAATAACATCTTAAATTTTTAGTGTTAAGATTATTTTGTGCTTTTTAAAATTAGGTCCTGTCGTTTTGATTAGCTCTGCATCGGGTTTGCAATAAACATGCATGAAAAATTTAAATATGCATACATATTTCTTCATTGCTGGAGCGAAAAAATAACGTAGGATGTACCAGGCCTGACATCCCAGGGGTCCCGTAAAAGTCGATTAAGGGTGATTGTCAGGAATTGAGTAATAAGCACCTAGCGGTACCCGAATAGTGGATGGTAAACCACCAACAACAGCATACCCAAAGAGCTGTAAGTATACTGGTGTTAAGCAGGCTATCAGCTGTAAAATATAAGTCAAAACCTAAAAAATATAAGTCAGAATGGATTGGAATCCTAATCACTTCCTATTTTCGTCGGTCTCTCGATATGGTCCTTTCACTTTCATATCACTTTTCTATTTATTCATCATCATCAGATGAAATGATAGGGGACCGACCGACTGTGCCAACCCCTGGATAAATTGGAAAGAGGGCAGCAATATGATGACATATATTTACATAAACGCCTGCTTGTGTACGCACAGTTATATACATACATCCTTTCGGATGTGAGTCTATATCAAGAGTCGCAGTATTGAACGAGGCACGCCATTCGTACGACACCCGCTCTAGAGATAACAACTTTATTCTGCTCTGGGTAACAACACGGCAACAAAGACTACATACGAAAAAATCTCAGGTAAGCACACCCTAGACATAAAACGTTGCCTTGACTACCTGCAATCAGTATTCCGACCATCTTTCACAACTTGGTGTCGAGGTTCAATTGAAATGCAGCTTTTGTGACTGAGTTGGGGCAACTTGCAGGTCGTAAGCATCACAACTCGATTAACACTTTAGTACCTTGTCATGATAACAGTTTTGTTACTTCTTATGCGCTGTCGTTGGTATGACAAAGGACTTAAGTGTTATTCTCAGTATGATGGTGTCCGTACATGATAATTATAATGTAAGCAACACTGCATTATGAGTACATCTATTAGATTCCACCAGTTTGGTGTTGCGTTTGCTTCAAATGTATCCTAGCATCGTTACGATTGATCAATTTAACCTCATCCATATAAAATGCCTATATCTCATTGCTGCCTAACTCGCATTTTCTTCACGAGAACCCATTCAACTCAAACATAAGATTGAACATTCTCTTAGATCCAAATTCAAGAGAAAAAGAGATTTGTAATAGGTTGTAACAAAGCTGAGTGTTATCGTAGAATAAAACAGAATTGTACCATCATGTCGATATTGTTGGCGTCAATAACTCTCTCGACAAAAGATTGAGGTAACATCCAAATCATAAGGAAAGGGGAGAGGAATTTCTCACCAACTTCGCCGCTTTTGATTCGCGGCAGTGCCAGTTCGGAACTTGCACTCGCTGAAAAAGGCTGTTGGCAAGGCTTTCCGTCAGATGAAGTTCGCATCCGGCGTCTTTGTGCACCCACTCAAAGGAAGCGCAATTTAAACTACATGCGGGCTCGGCAAATATTCATCCCGCTAACTCTTTCCGAAGTTTATTTTTAAGGTCTCCCAAATGAGACCCCCGACGCGGCTTATGATAATCATTAAACATGTCCGAAACTTTTTCGGCACAATTTGCAGTTCATTAAAACTCCGTAATTGGATTTGAGCTGAACTTGTTGCTGTAGTTGTAGCAGATAAAGATCAGCCATTTTGCATGTGTAAAATAGCTGATCTGTATCTGCCGGACATTTTATTAACTACTTTACTTTTTGATTGAGATGACTAATGAGATGTCTGCGTTCTACATACAAAAATCACGCATATCTATGCCTGAAGGGGTAGACAGGGAACCGTATTAGGTCCAATGTAATCTGGATCGAGCCTATTGCCACGTAACGGGCACGTAAATCGCAGTATAAGGGGAACGCTTCTCCCATTACTCATCGCTGTCTTTACCTTAGTCCCTTTTTAAGCCCGCAGGAGAGATGGGGGTGGCGATAATTGTATTCTGCTTTGCCATCTCCGTACATTTTTTTCTAATAAGTACCAGTCGATTAGTTTTCTCATGCCGGGTGGTGACGGCAGAACAGAATACAGTAATCTATTCGATTTTAATTTTAACATTATATAAATGTTAGGTATTAGGTAAGTTTGGGGATGAAAGAGTCAATGAGAATGGGAAAAGCTTGTTAGATGTATGTTTGGAATGGAACCTCTTAGTGACAAACACAATGTTTGCCCACAAGAGGATCCATATGTATACGAGAGAGGATGAATATTCGAAAAGTATGATTGATTTTGTGATTGTGGATGAAAGATTGAGAAGTAAGGTTCAGGATACAAGGGTGTTCCGAGGTAGCGGACTTTACTCAGACCACTTCCTGGTAGTTAGCCGAATAAGAGGTCTGTTTAAAAGATGGCGGCACCGTGCCACGGCCCCTGTAAGTATCCTGGAAAGGATAAAAGTAGAAAATTTGAAAGAGGTGCATGAGGAATATGTGCGAAAGTTGAATGAAAGGTTAATTGAATCTGGCACAGATTCAGTAGCTGAGATTGAAGACATATGGAAGGTTTTTAAAGATGACGTTGTGAATGTAGCTACTGAAGTATGCGGTGTGGCGAAAAGAGGAAAAGGAAAGAGACAGAAGAGTGAATGGATGGATGCAGAAGTACAGAAGGTAGTGAAAGAAAAGAAGAAAGCTTGGCAAGATTGGTTAGCAAAGAGAGCTGACCAAAGGGTATGTAAGGTGACAATAGCGGATGTAGATGAAGCGAAAAAGGAATATAAAAGATTAAATTTGTTAGTGAAGAGTGTAGTCAATAGAAAGAAAGATGAACGAAAAGATGAGTTTGATAGGAAAATCTCTGACAATTTCCAAAATAACATTAAAGTTTTTTGGAAATCTGTACGGACAGCTCGAGGAAAGAGCGCAAACTCGGAGTTGAAACGAGTCAGAGACAAGGATGGAAGTGTTTTAAATGGCGAAGAAAGAGTGCTGAATAGGTGGAAGGAATATTTTGAGAGTTTATTTGAAAGGTCAGATGATATAGTCCAGTCCCAGGCTAATCATATGGAAGAAAATTTGAATGAGAATGAAATAAGTATGCATGAGATTGTGCAAGCATTGAAAGGTATGAAAGCAGGAAAGGCGGCAGGGTGTGATAGGATATCGGTCGAGATGCTGAGGGCTGGTAAGGGTACCATTGCTAAGCAGCTGCACCGCCTTTTGAACCTTTGTTGGGTAAGTGGCCAAGTACCAAAAGACTGGCGTAAAGCTGTCATTGTGCCACTATACAAGGGTAAAGGGTCGCAGCTGGAATGCAAAAATTACCGTGGTATTAGCCTTCTCAGTGTTGTCAGCAAATTGTATGCAAAGATTCTGATTGAAAGGATTATGAAAGAGACTAATGACAGAATATGGGACGTGCAAGCAGGGTTTCGAAAGGGAATGGGTTGTACGGATCAAGTTTTTTCTCTACGATGCATAACTCAGAAATCTCTGGCTAAAAGCCAACGAGTATATTGCGCTTTCGTAGATCTAGAAAAGGCTTATGACCGTGTGGTGAGGAATGAACTATGGTCGATTTTGTCGATGTATGGGGTGAGCAGTAGCCTGATCCAAGCATTGAAATCTCTCTATGAAGATTCCAATGCTTGTGTTAGGATAAATGGCGCATACACAGAATCGTTTCGCATCGGAACAGGTGTGAGACAAGGATGTGTAGCGTCACCATGGCTGTTCAACTTATACATGGACAACTGTCTGACCCGACTGAAAGAATTTGATTGTGGACTAAGAATGAACGAGTTACTTATCAAATGCCTGCTGTACGCTGATGACCAGGTTATATTAGCGTCATCAGAAACAGATTTGCAGGAGATGGTAACAGTCATGCATGAAGCTTTGACAGAGAAAGGTATGAAAGTAAATGTAAGCAAGACAAAGGTCATGGTTTTTGAAAGGGATGAACAAATGACGAAGTGTGAAATTAAGATTGCGAGTGAGAATGTTGAACAAGTAAAAGAGTTTGTGTATTTGGGATCTGTATTTACGAGAGATGGAAAATGTGATAGTGATATTGAAAAGAGGGTGAAAGCTGGGAATATGATAAACGGGGCTTTGCACACTTTTATGAACAGCCAAAGCGTGTCCAGAAAGGCTCGTATGGCTGTTCATAATGGAGTGCTGGTCCCGACACTAATGTATGGAAGTGAAAGTTGGGTATGGGAGAAGAAGCATGAAAGTAGAATAAATGCAGTAGAAATGAGAGCGTTGAGGAGCATGGCTGGGGTAAGGCTGAGCGATCGATTGTATAACAGGGTAATAAGAGAAATGTGTGGTTTGAAAGAAGATGTAATGACAAGGATTGAGAAAGGGATGCTCGCATGGTTTGGTCACGTAGAAAGAATGGATGAAAGGAGACTGACAAAAAGGATATACATGGCGAAAGTGAATGGAGAAATGGGAAGGGGAAGGCCTAGGCGGATCTTTCATAATCAAATTGAAAGTCTATTAAATAAGGGCCAGGTCAAGAGTACCCGAAACCGACGGGCATGCATGAAGAGATTAATGAGATTGGATGAAGCGAAAGAAGTATGTAAGGATCGTAGCAAGTGGAAAGAAGTGATCTCTGCCTACCCCTGTGGGAGAAAGGCGTGATATATGTATGTATGTATGTATGTATAAATGTTAGAAAAATTAGTACAAAGATTTTGGGGTTAGAAAAAGAATTTCGAAAAATTATGATCTTGAGGCGGGAATCGAACCCGCGTCCGCTGCTATCCGGGCAGGTGCCTGACCGCTCGGCCACCCAAGACACTAATTAACTTGCCGAAATTCTTCTAACCTTTACACTTCACGTTGTAAGCCAACTGGTACCCTCGCAATGTAGAAATAAATTTCAAACATTCCAAAGCAGATATTTTTACAACGGTATTTGTAAAAATATCTGCTTTGGAATGTTTGAAATTTATTTCTACATTGCGAGGGTACCAGTTGGCTTACAACGTGAAGTGTACAGAATACAGTAATATTTATTATTGGACGTATTTGTAACGCTAATTGCATATGAATATTCTAAGCTAAAATTTAGTAACGCTAACAACAAACCCAGTCCGGCGTTTGCACACGACCCCTCTAAGGCTTTATGTTTAATGCATGTCTTACAATAGATACAACATTCTGCTCCGGACTACCTGGTAATCCAATAAACAGCTTTCATGCAAATATTCGGTAAGATCTTCGTTAAAACAAGAATATCAAATAGACACACATACATGCTACCCTGGAACGGCAAATTTTCAATTAGCAATATAAACTCGGAAATTCAACAAGGAGTGTTTTATTGAGATGGGGATTTTACTATAGTACAATCAACAACGCGTCATACTATTCAACGGAGAAAATTTTCACTGTTTGAATTTCAAACCGTAACGCGTTTTACCTTAAGAGCATAATTGATTGGGAAATCTTGACAGTTTGTGGTAATCTCCTGTGCCGTGTAGTCTGTACAACTAAGTGATTTCCCGCTTGTGTAAGCACACCGCAATTAAAATGCCTATTTAGCAGTAAGTGCCTTCTCGCGATATTAAGCCACGACTACTTTAAATATAATTAAGAAATTGACATATAATCAAAGTTCCGCAAGATACACATTTTGGCAGCTAATTAATTTAATAAGATTAAAACTTCACAGAACATTTTCTAATCTTTGGAAACGGGTAGGGATAAAATTTACACAATTAATAAAAAATTAAAAAGATGACTTGCTGGCATGAATGTGGGGAAATAAGACTTAAGGCCTCTCCATACGTAACAAGATAACACTTTTACAATAAGATTATTTTCTGCACCCTTAGACAATCCAATTGACAACATTTCAAAAATGACAACCCCCCACCCCCCCCCCCCCCCCCCAAATAAAAATACCGTTTCTTTATTTTTATTATTCCAATCCCAACTTCGAATTTTTTTTAAATACTGAATTACAGAGAAGACAGTAAAATGTGAAAAACATGAGATAACGTCACAGCCGCGGATGTATAATATGGAACGTTTGCCTTCCTAGATGTGAGAACAAAAAATTAACATAGACATGATAACAGACGTCAGTCATAAATCAAATCCAATGTCATTAATAAACGTACCCCCGAATACAGAAACGCTATTCTAAATTTGAGTCCTGCTTAACATCTAAGTATTGTCAAAATTGACGTTTTTCCATACAAATTCTGACAGGTAATGTCCACTTAACTTTTTAAGCAGTCCCCTAAATTTGAGTAGCGTTTCTGTGTTCGGGGGGTAGTGTATTATATACTCTTTGGTCATTAATTACCATCGTCGCAATTAACATTATTATAGTAAAGATGTAGCTATAAATTTAAATCTTTCCCAGACTTTAATTTAAAACACTGAAATTGTTTTCAAACATTTAAAATAAAATATTTTTATTTTCGACACCGGAAACGCCAGTTCGTCAATTTCGACAAATAATCTTTTTATTTTTCGCGAAAGAACGAGTCAAAAGTGATTTCACTATTCCTCCGTTGCGGTGACGTCACCGCAACGGAGGCGCTAACGTCTGTTTAGAATGGCCGGAATTTTAATCATGATTTTTTGTATGAAAACGACGGAATTCAAAAGAAATAAAAATATAGGTGTCTTCATTTTCGGTTTAATTTCTTATAACATCATATTAACATAATTTGAAAAAATGAAATGATATCAAATAGAAAAGTTTCAGTTCCTAAATAGGAAGTTTATCCGCAATATTTGGGCCTGCATTCCCTTTGTTAGGGGGTTTCCGCTCCACTCATCACCACTAAGCTCTTTACGATTCTCGCCTTCAAGTGGTACAGTCAACAGCACATGGACACTGGACACAATTTTTTTCTTGGAACTAACTAAACAAGTCTCCATATACCTAGAACTATACAAGTAGCAACACGTGAATTTTTCGCACATTTGAGACAAAAACTCTTAGCATTCCATTGATTCACCGTGCGGGTGCCGGGTCTATTGTTGCAGATAAGGACGTCAGAAGCAGCGCTTGGGACTTGTGACCTCAAGTTTACGTTGATCGTTGATGTGGCAGATCAAATCTACCTACGCTGTCATACGTAAGAAGTCTGGAGAAATCGCTCCAAAAACTCCGAAAACCGAATTAATTTCCCATCAGCACTCATGCCGGCCGTTACGTTCGCGCAAGTTAAATTAAACTAATTATCATAGTCTTCCCGGCGACATCTCTTAATCGACCCTCTGACAGGGTAAAAGTTCCACATTTGTTAATTGGAGTTAGAATTACAGTCCGTCTTAGCAGTTTTAAGCAGCTTTATGCTCTCTCGCTAATGAAGTTAGGAAATTAACAGATGTGTTCGTTAGTTTCATTATTTATTACGGAGCACACAGAATAAGTACGAGGCGGGCGTCTTTATTGTTATTGCGTTTAAGTATTCCTCGGGTAGGAGGATAATTATTTTATCTTTATTTCTTCTTTAGCACGTATTCTTAAAGCTCTTGTCACGCGACCGCGATGTAGGTATGCAGTGCATTGCTATAGATGTCGAGATAACACATTTTGTACGAGGTATGCGTTGCATACGCCTTCTGTGCTGGCCTGGGAGCGAACAAATAACGTAGAATAGGCCAGCCCCAACTCATCCCATGGGTGTCGTAAAAGTCGACTAAGGGAGATTGCCCGGTGTAGACCAATAAGCACCTTGGGACACCCGAATGGTGGAGGGCAAACCACCAACAACAGCATACCTAAAGAGGGTTGGTGTCAGGCAGGCGGCCGGCTGTAAAACCTAAGCCAAAACCTTGAGCAGTATGGATTGGGATGTTGTCATTCTAATCACTCTCTCCATTCATAGGTCTCTCGACACGGTCCGTTCCGTATCTTTTCTATACATTCATTCATCACTAGCACCTTTACGGTGGGATGGGTGACATGAATCAAAAGGGAGTGGATGGCTTGATGACGTCTGACATATGAATGGAAGAGGAAACATACTGCGCCGACTCCAGATAGACTGGGAACAGGGCAGGAAAACCGTATGCGTTGCATACGACCAATGTGTTTTTAACCATAAAAAAGGACCATACCGATATAAATAATAAAACAATCCTCTTTCTCTACTCTCTTTTGTCACTCGTCATCTCATCTACATCCGTCACCTCCATACCATACCTTACACGATCAACAATCATGTCCATAACCTTTTAGTCACATATTTATGTCATTCTGTATCATAACATGTCCATTCCAATCTGAACTCCCTTTCAACATTATGATTTATGTATGCCGTGTGGTGACGGCAGAGTAGAATACAATTGTCACCACCCCAAATCTCTCCCGTGGGTGTCGTACAAGGCGACTAAGGATAAATCAGTGATGAGGAATGGGCAGCAGCGTTCCTCTTATACCATCTAGCTATATACATACTGCGACTTTTGTGCCCGATAAATGGCAATAGGCTCGCCACCTTACATGGGACCTAACATAACTGGCGAAACGTGGGTGCTAGTTCACCTCTGCCTACCCCTTCGGGGATATAGGCGTGATTTATGTATGTATGATTTATGTATGGACGTAAGCAATCAAGCTAGTATTGTATTAATTTTGTTATACCTATAACGCTAAATTTAATAAATTTCCTAGCGAGCCAACTCGGTAGTACAGCAAAGTTAGTTTTAAACTAGTCTCTGCCCATATAAAATTGATGGGGAGGCCCATCAGGTGCGTTCCCCCGCCCAAGGGTGTCTCTCACGCGCCATTGCACGTCGAAATTGCTTTGGCACCAAAGCAAACTAACCGTATTTCACACCGGGCTGGTCGGTTCGTACCTTTCATTTTTTAAGCCGTCCCGAAAAACAATAAACGATACCGAATCACAGGAACAAATAACAGTACCTAGTCAAATACGCCGGTAAATTGACTGACGCCGATTTAATAATAAGCTGGCGTACTCCGGACTGCGATATTATATATTGAAAATGAATAACATCGAATGTGTTTTAAAAAAAAAGTGTTACAGACGTGTTTTGTGTAAGAAATTTTTAAATCTGCCATTCTACGACAAGTAGCCAATTTATTCTAAAGAATAGAATTAAAATGTGTGAAACTGACGTATGACAAAGAAAACAACATGGTGTCAAATGTAAGAGAAGTTGCCTAAAACTATATCTACGTGGAAAATCATGATAGGTTTTGTTCTAGACAGACCCTTCTAAAACTTAATTTGAGTGTGTTACAATCGATTCGAAAATGACACGCCTATCATGTCACAAGCCACAAGTTTAAAATAAAATATGACACGCCAGTCGTGCCAACAGCATCGAATGGGTTGTATTGTATTCATTCGGATAGAATAGCCACTTGTCTAGAGGGGTTGATGGCGTCCCTTTCGTGTTAATAGTACATGACAGTGGCAGCATCTGATTTAAAAACACGTATCAAACAAAACACGTCTTGAACACTTTTTGTAATAACGCAGTAATAGTATGTTTTATTCGTTTCAGTTCATGTTCAGTTACATCTTTCTATCATAATTGGGCTGCTAGCTATTTGATGTATGTAGTCTACCATTTATGTATTAATTATGTATTCTTTTAATTTATCTGTCAAATAGTCACATGAATATCGCCCCGTGGTGATGGCAGAGCAGAATACATTGTCACCGTTCTCTCTCGTGACGTAACGTATAAACTGAATGTAACTTTTTAAAACGTCTTCCAGTGTCCGATCCCGATGGACAGCAAAGTGTAAAAGGTAATATCAAACTTCCCAGCACCTGAGTCCACCTGTGTGGTCGTCGGCATCGCATTTAGCATTTAGAACGTACCTACGTACCTGGACGTAAAATGTTTCCCCTGTTTTAATCTCAAGAGACATAAGAAGACGCCATCGCAGTCTCGTTACTGGCGATGTAGACGTTTACGAGAGTGCACTCAGTGAATGAAGCTCGCAGAACGTGGGCTACCGTTTCTTTATTAGAATCTCTATCCCGAGTAGGTACTCTTTTAAAACCATGTTTATGTAAGATGTAGAATTTTTTAATCCGCAATAATAAAATTTAAATATAGAACTAATGGATCCAAATATAAAATGGATTGGGATGAGGTTATACAATTTGTCTTCATCTCTCAAATGTAATTTGGAATTCGAACAAAAGGTGACAATACATTGTGAATCTTATTTATGCTTACGTCTTGTTTATTTAAGGAGTGTGCGTGGAGACAAAAAATCAAAAACAGCGATAATAATCAAAAAAACAGAAGAGAAACGCTTCTGCCCTTTAGGTATTCACCTAATGGGCACCAGCGTTTCTCTTATACCACCTAGACACTGCGATTTACGTGGCATAATAATATGGCTTTAAGTTTACCACCCTATTATTACATGGGACCTAACATAGTTGTCAAAACTTGGTTGTTAATTCTCCTCTATCTTCTTATGAAGAGGACTGTGCCAATATTCCTAGGAGAATAGCATTTTAATGCAAACACAAAATCAAATAATGCAAGAATTAGGCCTTTTGATCTCATAAATAAATAAATTAATAATACTTTAATTACGTATTTGTAAGGAATCCGAATACTGCTTTAAATATAGCACGGAATTGTACGAAACAATTTAATGCAAGTAATTTAAGATGTCGATTGTGTTCGCTAATGTGTACCCGGTGAAAGCTCCTCGAGAGGTAACAATCCACTCCAATGAGATTTAGACTTAATTGAAATTTCAGAGGAATTTACGACGAGCAGGCTTTTAAGGTACAATATTGTTTTTACGAAACAGACGCAGCAGCTACTTAGAAGGTGAAACGGTGCTTAACCTTTATTTTTTACTTTATATTTAAAATCTACAAATCCATGTAGTAGGGTATACCGATCAATTAATCTATCTCTATGATTTAAGTCTCTTAAATGTTAAAGCTAATAAATTACACTTAGCGCTAAGCTTTATATCTCGTTCAGTTCTCATTAGTATTCCACAGTAGCTAGATTAGGGGAAGAGGGCCCAAAATAGGCACCCTTCCTTAAGCGGGTACAATCGTGTAAAGAATACATTTTACTAACTTTTTGCCTCCTTCTATTAGAGGATATGTGATAATTGAAATTCGCATCTGTCTCCTTGGCTGTATGAAAAATATCATATAAGACAGAGGGTATACCTCTTTTGGTGATATATTTAGCGCTAAGTGGATATTATCCACTTTTGTCAACTTGCCCGTTTTCCCCTATATGTGAGTGTAAGAAATATAATATCAATTTATTTAAAAGTTTATTGCTTTTTACTTCCATTCCAAATATAAATGCGCATGTTAAAATTGATAAACAATCTCAACAGGCCAACGCAACGGTGAAGGCAGCGCCATTAATTTGCACTTTCAGCATTCAATTTCGAAACGAGTAAATATTTACGTATGTATAATTTTATTGCTACAATTATGAGCATTGCGCATAAATTGAACGGTCGCCTTCATTTGTATGTGCCTAACCCCTGAATACAGAAACGCTACTTAAATTTTGAGTCCTGCTCAGCGTTTAAGTGTTGTCTAAATTGACGTTTTTCTATACAAATTCTGACAGGCATTGTCCACTTAACTTTATAAGCAGTGCTCAAAATTTGAGTAGCGTTTTTGTATTCGGGGGTAAGTGTGTCATGAATAAATAAAGGGTTAGCTGCAGTTGAAAATTTTACAAAATTCCGTGAACACTCCATGAAATTTAAATGATCCATGCAAAATTACTCAAGCATGTTACGCGGATTGCAGCGACTGAGGAGGCTCCTTTAAAATGTATGGACCAATATAAATGTACAAATGGCCAAAGAAATTTCTAGCATAATACTGAATGTGTTTCTATAAACACTGCAGTGCAACGAGAAATCCTACATCTTTTATGCTATAATCGTTACAGAAAACATCAGTAGGAAAGTTTATATTTTTATATTTCAAATACATAGTAATAATATTTCATAATAATTCTTATAAATATATAAACAACAGTATACGTTCAGATGTATCCGAAAAAGAGAGCAGCTTAACTTGTATTATAGAAAGTAATACATAATTAAATATACCTAAATGTTGAAATTATACTACATAAATATAAAAACAACCAGGATTCAAACCTGAGACTTTATAAACGATAAATCTGATAATTGATGGACTTGGAAATTAGCATTCTTTTTGCATTAGAAACTATAACTCTTCTTTGTATTTATCTAACATTTATATAATGTTTAAATAGAAATCCGTTACCATCACCGTAATTCCACTCTTCTCGAATGAATTGAGCCAATATTTCTAACATTAAAAAACCGTATGATACCTATTTCGTTGAATCCAAAAACCTAGTGTAGGTATAAGATATTATGGGACCCGCTGGAAATATCAGTTGATCACGAAAAGTAACTTAAATTACAGTTTGGTGAGGCTGCCTGTCAACGAATGGCGTAGTTCTGTTCCCCTACCATGTATTCGCAGTCAAAGAATTACTTCTAAAAATAATCTGATAAATTACATGAAATACATACAAAGAAATTAATATAAGAATGTATTTTTCTTTGCAGTATTTTTCATGGTATGTTCATAATGTAGAAAATAAATAACAAATACGTAGTCACCAACGCATTGGCTAATCCACTATGTTGACTTTAAAAAGTCAATACGAGAATGTTGACCACGACAATATCGTCGTTATCAGCCCCCACTATAGGGTGCATGGTCCATAGACCACCATGCTCGTCTTGTATATTTTAATTGGTATTAGCAATAGAAACCAACGGTTTAACGTAGCGAAGAAAGAAGGAATCCAATACCAGCCTTAGCGAACATTGCGTAGCTTACGTAATCACAGGCCAAGCCATAGCCACTACAATACTGTACAATCTGTACCGTTGCTTCACATGACAATTGGATACGAGTCACAGAAAGTTCCGTAGTAAGGGACGTAGTCCCTACAAACTTGGGTATGCAAATTGCAGGACCATATTGAGCCCTCGTTAATGTTACGTGTTGACCATTAGAGTCCGGTATGTTGTCCGTTATATCCTTTACAAAAAGAGAAGCTTGCGTTTTATTCAGTCGGGCACAATATGTCGCGTATACAATGTATTAATGATTGTATTTTGTGGAAGTCGTTGGAGTTTTTTTTATTAATTAGTTTAAACATTATTGTCAGGAGCTTGGTAATTTGTCTCTTCCGATATGGTCGGTTCTGTCTCTTTTCTATACATTCATTCATCACTAGCACCTTCTCGATATGATGGATGATATGAATCAAAAGGGAGTGGATGGCTTGATGACGTCTGACCGATACGAATGGAAGAGGCATACTGCACTGACCCTTGATAGACTGGATAAAGGGCAGGAAGAAGAAGATTGTCAAGAGCTTGTATAACAATGCTAGTTCGGTCTGCGATTTCGTAAGCTAAGCAAGGTTCATAAAGGTCGGTGACTTGACATTTTATATCACTTCGGATGAGGAACGTTAGGCCGTTGATGTCGGTGGAGTTTGGAGTCGTGATCGGGCCAACTCACCTTGAGTCTATATTATAATGACTTCTGACCCATTTTTCATATATTTACCATCCACGAGAAAAGCCTGTGCCCCAACAATGTTGATAAATGTCTGTTTTCATTATAGCACTTACACGGTAGAATAAGTAGTTGACTTAACCCAGATTTTTGTACTTAATAAATGAAAATACTTTGATATCTCCGGCGTGTGGTAATGGCAGAGCAGAATACAATTGTCACCACCCCCCATCTCTCACGGGGATTAAGACAGCGACGAATAATGGACAGCAGCGTTCATCTTATAGCCACCTACCCCTCTATTATAAGACCTAACATAATTCGCAAACCGCGCGTGTTAATTTACCTCTGCCTACCCCTTCAGGAATATATAAGAATATACTTGATTTAATGTATGTATGTAAATAAAATGAAAACTTTACCAACTCTTCTCCGCATAAAATTACGGAAACAGATGTAGGTAAATATTTAGAAGACGTCGAATTTACAATTGAAATCAGTTAAGGCAGGCAATTAATTTTCTCGTAAGCTTTTCCAACCTGCGACTCACACCCGAATATACGTAATGGGGCGTGACGTAGTGCAGTTTTAATTAAAGTCCGCAGTGACTGCCTGCTGTGGACACAAGGCTTGGTGCTTTTGTATGTAAATGGCGTTGACAGATATCGAGTCTCGCGAAAGCAACAGGCTCTGACTGCACCCTGCATATCTTTCAATATACGGTGTACCCTGTTTTTCTTTTCACCGGCAATTTCATATGAAGTTTTTCTTTTTGATTTATTCACAGCTCCATTGTAAATATTGCTTATATTAAAGATATCTTCATGTAGTTTTGAGATTAAGAGTAAAACATAATCCTGCATAAAGATGTTACCAATTGTGTCTGCGGTCTGTTCCTAGTATTTTTAAGTATCTAGCATTGCCACCGGTGTACTAAGTAGCTCTGCGCATAAATATAACTTCGCTGAAACCCTTCGGGAGAATATTATGTGAGAAAACTTCGGAGCGCTAGCACAACGTGTGTTTTGTACTGCAGTCGCGGAGTTGCAAGTCTCGGCGCTGTCTGAACAATCTCCTAAATAGAAAAGTTTTAATTCGCCGAGGTGTGATATCGCGGGGCGGCGCTCGCTATAAACAAGACTGGTTTAGCTAGAGCTTTCCGAAACAATGTTTCATTTAAACTTGACATATTATTAATGTTGTAATGAATGCTTTCCTCTCAAAGCCGTATACGTACAGTCACAGGCAACAATGGAAGTTGCTAACAATTTTATAGAGCACTAACCTTCGCGGACATAATAGGCAATTGAATTTAATAGACATTTTTCGATATAATTTTTCCAGTACAGTATATAATCATACATTAGTGAGTTATAATATACATACAAAAATAGATCACACCTATTATCCCCGAAAGATAAGGCAGCGAGGTGTATAATAACACCCACATCTCGCTAATTGTGTTAGATCAGTGTTACGTTAGGTGGCGACGAGCCTACTGGTGAATTTCCTCGCGGCGGACTCCAGACTCTCCCCCACTTAAAGGGCTAGGGGACACCGGAGTGGGTTAGAGCGTATTCCCGAATGTAGATAGTCGAGCGAGTCCCACACACGTCAGCTGCCTAGCTAGCGGCTGGTATGGTGCGTAAATGCATTCCACTCCGTCAAAAAAAAGGTGGCGACGAGCCTATTGCGATCTAATGGTCACGCTAATTACATTATTTTGCTAGGTGGTGTAATAGCAACGCTAATTCCCATTCTTCCCGTCATCGCTGTCTTGCTTCTAGTTGCCTTGTACGATACCCATGAGAGAGATTGTCTTGATGACAATTGTATTCTGCTTTACCGTCACCATACGGTCGTCACCAATGGAAGGGTGACCAGAAATTGTTATCCATCAAATGACTGAGCGCGCCAACCCTACGCCAACGAGCTCCTGAAATTATATATAAGCATTTTACATCTTCACATTGAATGTGGAAAACAAGCGAGCGCAGCTTTTAATTAGACAAGTTTATTTGAGGTCGATAACTAGTTCGCGACAGCTTCGAATAGTACCGGTGCCGTAAGTACACCTGTGTAGAACACAAACGCGGATAAAGCCAACTATTCGGATCCATGTTTGCATTTCTATATGCACAAATTTGTCTCTTGCAAGGTTGAAGTAATAGTAGCGAACCAACATAATTACTATGAACTAATAAATGGTTGAGTGCCGTGGTTGAATGCCGTGGTGACGACAGATCAGAATACAATTGTCACCCACACAATCTCTGCAGCGGGTATCGTACAAGGCGACTAAGGGTTAAACCAGTGATGATGAATAGGTAGCAGCGTTCCAGTTACCACCTAGCAATATAGGTATCTACTGCTGTTTACGTGCCCGTGAGATGGCAATAGGATCGTCTCCCAAAATAAACTTAGCAAAATGTGGGTGTTAATACACCTTTGCCTACTCCTTCGCAGATAATTTGGCGAGATTCATGTGTGTGTAAATGGTTAAGCTGTGTCTTAGAAAAAGACAGAAAAATTGAGAAACTGAGAGGTGAATTGCGTATTTGTTCATATAATATGTCTATAGGGACCAAGGCTTGTTCATATTGACGTGATAGATGTTATTTTACTTTCTTCATGCGTATTGACGCCATCTTCTCCTACAACTGAACTGACGAAACTGATCTTGAGTTGTGATCACGTGAAACGATTCTGATAGACTAACGCGCCGTCTACATTTTCATTGATGCAAATTTTTATTCAGTTATCTTTGGAGTCCGAAAAGTGGAGTCTCTAACAAAATTATGAATAAAAAGGTTAACTTGAATTCTTGACTATTAACCCACCAATTCGTGACACATCTAAGGCCGGCAGTATTATCAGGGCGGTGTTCGTCAACTTTATTGTTTACTAAGTATACTAAAATAACAATTTACGGTCTCGACATTAATTCTGTCCAAATAAAGCTTAGTACTGAACAGCTAAAAACAGTTTTTGTAACAGACAAACGCAATTTATCAAACCGTCGCGTCGCCGCCAGTGTAGCGGGGGACATAATTAAGTTTTCAATGTGGCTGAAATGCGGTTCTACGGTAAACAGCGGGAACAAACTAGCCCCTCTCGGGTCCAAGTTCGGTGTGCCAGCCCGCCGCCCCTGCTGCAATATGCAGAGTCAAGGCGTTCGCGCTGTACGGATAATGTCATTGCCGCACGGGATCGAGCGCTTTATAATGCTCCGTTAGTTTACTTACCTGATGTTCACGTACCCTACTATTGTTTTTTTTTTTGGTATGAAAACGTTTTATACATACCTTGACCACATGAGTAAATAAACGGAACAGAGTAACAGCTTGTCCTCTGGCCGCTAGGCGAGAGTGGAAAAAACCGGTTTACGCTCCTACAACGAGTGGAGAAACTAATTAAAAAAATATTTTTACACTCACACCTATCATCTAGCAAAAAGTAAGTAGCCTTAGCACTTGTGTTATGGATACTAGATGACGGACATATTTTTAATATAATTATGTATATAAATGTTGAAAATATACCACATAAACATATACAAAACCATGACTCGGAATAAAATATTTGCGTGTATCACAAAATTTGCTCCTACCAGGATTCGAACCCGGGACCTCTTGGCCAATACCCAGCCAATCTGAGCATCCGGCCGTCATCAAACTGCCACTCTGTTCCGTTATTTACTCATGTGCCTTGACTTCAGTGGGCCCGAGCCAGAGGTTATGCAGAATCCGGGCCTATCTGCTAAAACCAATGGTTCCACCTTGCTTATTGACTGCATTAGTGGGGAGCTCCTCGCATAAGTCAAACTTCGTAAAATATTATCACACTACATTAATTAGTGTAGTTTTATAAGGTGTTGACACAAAAGTTAGTTTTTTTGTATTTTTTTGTATTGTAAGACGACGTAGAACAATGTAGCAAGACTTATGTTTGATAGCTAGCTCTTTATCAAACATAAGCTCAAAACAAAGTCTGCAGTGTGGAACATGCTTTAGACGGACCCAATCATTTCAAAGGTATAGAAAAAAGACAAATTCTAACAAAAGAGAATAGGTAATAACTAGAATGATACGAGAAGCTATTGAAATAAAGAAATGTTCAAACTTCAATAGGAATAGTGATTGGAACATACATACTACTTACTTGGGGCCCGATCATCTGGAAAATAAAACCCAGACCAGACCCGTCTTATGTAAGCCGATTTCAGTTGCTTTGGTCTACCCGTCCCTCTCACACTTTGCTATTATTCTTAATGACTGAGAGGGACGGGTAGGCATTTATAGCATACTGCCAAATCCTAAGCTTCGTATGCCTAAATCGGATCACTTTAATATTGTTATAATTTGACGGTAGCAGAACTATGACCTTGTATGAAATCACCTGCTTCTGATAAATGATAAATCTTTAGTCTCCCTGTGACCGCGACCGCTGTAAAGTGATCAAAACATTTGGATAAAATCTATTTTACTTACAGTAAAAAAATACACGCGAGCTGAATCCGTTAAGCGTCTAAATAGCCAAGCGAGTCTGTAATGATTTGCTAACCGAAAATAAAGTTTCCCAATTGTAAGTCGGTAACTGAGTTTCCTTGTCCAAAGTTTGGCAGGTAGCCCCGACGAAACCGGTTTCAACTTTCACTTGTTCATTTCAAAGTACAGGTTTTGCAAAGTGGGCTTAGTGGCCAATGTCAGGAGCAGAGATAAAACCCGGCCCGCACGAAACTTTATACACGAAAGTACAACATATCTGGAAAGTTCGCCTTTTAGGACGAATTTCGCTTTACAACTATCAAACAAACCGTTCAGTGTATACGGCAACAGCCTACTACAGATGGGGAGATTGAAAAACAATAGCGTTTGGGCAATAGTTTTTTATTGTCTCTTTTTTCTGTGTCTGAAGTTAGCTAAGTACCTAATAATAAAAACATTTCAGGCCATCGAACTACTATTTCTAGCTAAACTACTATGACTACCATATAACTCAATGTTTCAGACATATTTTTTTCGTAATTTGATGTTTTTGTAAAGTATAATATTAAATAAGTCTTTAGTTATAAGTCTTTGTCGGCACCTAGCATCTAATAGAAAGGTCCGTCCTCTTGTACCGTATTTCATCACATTTAGGAAGCAAGAAGAAAAATACAATAATTATTCTTTGTGCATTCTTCTTTAATTCTCTTCAGGGTGTCACTCTCTCAATCTGTTGTCTAGAACTTTCGAAAGTTCTACACTAGAACGTTTGTCTAGGGCGGCGGCAAATATGAGTGGGCAGAGAGAGTCGGGGTGGCACAGGAGAGTGTTGACATGTTGTGAAGTGCCCCGTAAACTTATACTTGGGTCACAAGCTTCCCTCTCCGCCACACTATGGACCCGCACGGTGAACCCATGGAATGTCAAGAGTTTTCGTCTCCATTTGGATTTTGGCTATTTTTTTACAACCTGGCTTCTCGGGAACGCTATTGTGAGAGGAGAGGTAAACTCGCAACTGCGTGAGAGACTCGGAATGCAATGTAATGAGGTCTCCTAAAACTATCTTAGTCCCGTCCATGAGACACACGGAATGTGGAAAAGGGTAAAAGGGAATGTTAACCCAATTGTTGCAGACACACACTGTTTTTGTCGCATATCACCGGAAAATTTGGAAATATTTTTGCCTTTATTATGAGCGGTCGCTGTGAATGGGTTAAAAGGAATCCGTGAAGCATTCCTACGTTGGCAAACAGTTACATGAATAGCCATATCCTACTAGTGAATACTGGTAGTGAATATTGGTGCTCACATGAGCCACAATGACGCTCTACACGTGTACTGGTAGTCAGAATTGCACATCATTCGTTGCTGCCAAATGATTCTTTTGTTTCCGCATATTCGTCATGAAAATTTAATAGTGCAACACTTCAATTGGAATCGGTAACTGACATAGTAGTAAAAATACCTATTTTGCACCTGGTTTTGACGTGTTTTACAATTTTCTGCGAAATTTTAAGTAGGTAATAGGCGATGTCAAAAAAAATTAATGGCTTGAAGCGGGAATCTACAAGTCTGTTTAGTGTTCAAATAAAAATCTAAACAAAAATTCGTCATTGTGTTAGAGGGCACGTAAAATATAATATATCGTTTAGAGAATATTATTACTTCTAATAATAATTGAGATTTACTCAATCGTCTTTTCAACAAACAAGCATATCATATTTACATATAAACTTGTTGGTTACCAAATAGTGAAAAATGTTAATATACAAAAAATTACACGAGCGATGAAAGAGAAGCGTTTGTGCGGAACGAACGCGCTCGGAATTATTAATATTTCGTTTTTTATATTTATATCCTTTGACCAATTCACTTGTCCATAGGTACGTTTTAATGTACAAATTGGAAACACGTAGGCTGTGCCAACTATAAATATACCTGGCCAAAGGCCTATTTTTATAAAACTCTTTGAATTTATAAATAGCTTAGTGTAAACCATTCGATAAATTATTATTTGGATTTTTATTTGAACAATATAATAAATCATTCGATTTTAATTTTAACATTTTATAAATGTTAGAAAAATTGGTACAAAGACTTTGGTGGTTAGAAATAGAATTTCAGAAAAATATGGTCTTGATGCGGGAACCGAACCCGCGTCCGCTGCTATCCGGGCAGGTGCCTGACCGCTCGGCCAACCAAGACCTCTTTTTCTACCAAAATCTTTTATAATAAATGTTAGAAAAATTATCATAAAGAAATTTCTTTGTAAAATTCAATAAAATTTTGCAACAAAAATTTTTTTATTAGAACCTGTACACTATGTTCTGTGGTGTAGTGGTGAACAAGAGGTTAATGTATTACTGTCTCAATATCTAAGAAGCATTCTTCTTCCTCATAACGGCTTGGTCGAATGGTCAGATCGAGGGTTGTCGGTTCGAATATTGGTATATTTCTGAGCACCATTCGACTCGAGTCGTTGTTGTGTTTATGTGGTATATTGCAAACATTTTTATATGATTATTATGTACACTAAAGCTTGTCAGTCATCTAGTATCCATAACACAAGTGCTAGTGCTAAACTTCCTTTGAGCTAGATGACAAGTGTATGTGTACTTAAAGTGTGATGAGACGAGGGCAAAAGACGTACGATCAAATCCGAGCAGAAAAATGGAACAGTGGATCAACATTGTAGCCACTTATGTCATAACAAAATACTTTATTAAAACTTTAATGTCGGCAGCACTTGCACGGTTTGTCGGTTCAGAACAATACCTCGGTTTTATACGCAGAATGACGTTGGGAAGCACATCGAGCTTTATAGTGCGGCAATAAAATGAAACCGCTACTTTTCAAACGGTTAATCCTTTCCAGTGTTACAAGGCATAAAAGGGGTCATTCAGAGCACTCGTGTCACATGAGTAAATAAACGGAACAGAGATTAACCTTCCTATAACCGCGCAAAACGGTTGCACTACTATGCGGCGCATGTGTGCGTTACCACTGGCCGCCGTCGCGCACACGGTGAGACTGGAAAAAACCGGTTCCTGACGCACAGCCAGTTGCATAATCTCAGGGTTAGTACGACGGCGTTCTTAGGAAGCTTTTACTCTGTTCGGTTTATCTACTCATATGCTCGTGCTCTACTGGAGCCCCCACTTTGTGTTAGGTGTCGCTCCCACTCGCATCGCGAACTCGAATGCACACTATCAAGATGTCTACAGCTTTGCACACACTTTATCTATACTCGTACAAAGGAAAACAACGTCTCTTAGTTGAAGTGCAAAAGAAGTGCATAGCTTTACGTTTGTAAAGGTGTTCTATTGGAAAACTTGGTCGGTTGCGAAATGGCTTTGATTTAAATCTTTGAATATTTCAGGTTTATACTGTATTGTGGCTACAATTCGACATGTGTACGATGTAGACGAATAACTGTCCAGTGGCCCTAGCCAACTGGCTAATCTATTCGAACGCATAGAAAACAAATGTATGAAACTGACGTATTACAGTTTAAAAACTGATTTAGTTTTATGATTAAAATCTAATAAAATTATTTAAATTTTTATTTTATTCACATAAATTTTGTTTTATGTATTCAAGTTTATTTTTATTTATTAAAACTTAATCTTTTAAAATATATGTTTTTAATTGAATAACTGAGCCATGGTTATTACTTATCATCAAATAGGATAACAAGAAATCGTGGTGATTATTACTGTAATTTCCTTTCATTTTTATAACTCAACTGTACGGCTTTGCACTAATAAACCTGCATCCTTAACGCGAACAGATCACTTTTAAATTGGCTACCACGAAACGTTTACCAAAAATACTTTTAAAAGCACAAACAAAATAAAATGAAATCTACATATCGTTTCAGAACAGACTTTGTTCCTGTTCAAAACTGAAAATGATCATAGCCAACGTGCTAACATTATTAAGTTAACAAAGTTAGTGGGTGTATTCTCGTGAGTATAGACACCAGGATAGTAGCATAAAGAGCCAGAGAAACACACGATTTCTATCTGCAGAACAATATTGTAAGTTTCGAAAATAGTGATAAAATCTCATACACATCTTAATGAGTTTGATTCAGAGGAAGGTTTTTTTGTCAGAGAAGGAATGCCTTTACGTAACATACCAGCCGCTAGGTAGGCTCTGGTGTTCCTTTAAGCTTTTTAAGCGGGGAAAGTCTTGGATCTGCCTCGCGGCAATTCACCAGCCAGGGGAAGGTACCCTAATATACTTATACCGGCTAAAGCTGGTACTCCCTTCTGTAAAATAATTTCTATAATCTGAAGGGCATATGGACATTTAAATTTGCACCACGTCCCTCACGAGAGCAGGTAATGAGGCTTACGGGAATATGCCAAGTCTTCAAATTATTTTATACACAAAAGTGCCTTTGACCTCTGTACCCTACAGATCGCATGAGAATTTTGAAATTCACATGATCTAAGTCTATGCTACCTAAAGCGTTTTTTTCGTATGTAAAATTCATTTTCAAAAAATATTTGCCGTAGCCTTATTGCTTTCATAAGGGGACATAATATATAATATACATGAACCTTTCTCCTATGTATGTATGTATGTTTTATTAAATTGAAGACATGCTCTAGTCAGAATAATTATGAAGATAAAAACGCCATGAATTGATATTATTATATGTGGTCGAGCACTGACCAACAGAAGAAACTTACCTATAACTTGCTTGTGCCTCATCATAACTTCGTATAAGTTTAATTATAGTTACGGAATCTCCTAACTAGTTTTGGCAACTCATTTATACGTTGAGGTCTTAATTAAAGTTGCTTTAATGATGAATCTATAAGGCTGGCTTGTTGTTTTCGTGTTACTTTTGCAAATATCCTCTTTAGATATAATATCTTTTCTAGAAATATTTCAGATCACTTTGCCGTAAGCTACATTTCAATTTACTGCCCCACGATTATATATTACATACATACATACGTCACGCCTTTCTCCCACATGGGTAGGCAGATATCACTTCTTTCCACTTGCTACGATCCTTACATACTTATTTCGCTTCAACATATTTTGTATAGAATATAAAAGTATGAAACTGAGTTGATTTGATACATTTATAATCTATCTATCTTTTTCTATGAATGGCCTCTGACATTTATATTCTATTCGTACAGAGAAAACAACATGGCGATAGTCGTGTAAAATGTAAGAGTAGTTTATTTAAGGCGACTATTTCCCAAATTGGTACAATTTTGAACCTCTAGTTATTAATTGTGTTAGAACTCACAAGTCTGAAATTCGTACACATTAAGCTTGAAGATAGGAGTTAGTGAATGCAAAAAACAGAAACACGATTAACTACACTTTACTCGATAGAAAAAAAATCTGAACATACCACTAATTCAAACTTTATAACCACGATTTTGAATAGAAAAAATTATGAAATGCTTTTAAATTTATGCAAAAACATTTGCATGATGGTTATGAAGTACATGCGAAACGTTTATATTCGTTTCATACAAAATATTTCATAAAATGACAAAAAACCTATAGTTTCGTCCGACTGCGGTTGCGCTTCATACATTTGCCATTTTGGTCAGTACTCGCCAAGGCGTCTCAGAGTGCGGTCATGTCGCATTGTGTCGCTCCGCTACCGACCCTATTTTACGTGTATATTTGTAAATATTGACATGTGTATCAGAATCAGTGCAGTAAATTATTTTATGTACATTAATATCATATTAATATTCGAGTTATTATTTCAATGATGAACCTAGAATGACACAGTTAATCAAAATGAAAATAAGGGTCATTGACCTGTTACATAATGACATTTTGCAACAGGTTCATTCGGATCATTATGCGCAGGGAGGGGTTACACCAGCGATGCCTACACTGCCGGAAATACTCGCCTTAACAGTAGGATAGATTAAATCATTTTGCCGCAAAAATCGGACTATCTGGTTATTTTAAACACTGGTAGTGTTTAGGCAACATAAAATAAATGTTAGGTTTATCGTTTTCATTAATCGCATTGTTCCCCGCAATAACGCACGATCAGAACTGAGTACGAACAAACGGTACAATCAAATTACTCGTATTGTAAGGGGCGGCCGCTCAATTAGAGAGGCGAGAAGTCAATTATGCGTTCAGCTGCCGAGTGACCTGTAACATTTGAACGTAAAACAGCAATATATACATACCATAGTACAAAATAGATATATTCAAAGTGTAACATTTAATACCGACAGGCATGCAAAAGGACACTATTGAGACTGGATGATGCCGCGTGGTGACGGCAGAGAAAAATGCAATTGTTCATCTCTCCCGTGGGTGACGTACAAGGCGACTAAGGCTGGAGTTCACCAACACTTAAACAGTCGATATTCATCAGTTTTTGACATTTTACCGCATGGAAGAAATGACAAAAACTGCCGGTTATTTTTTAATCGCTTGTTTTACGTGTCGGTGAACTCGAGCTTAAGCGTTAAGACAGCGGTGAGTAGCGGGCAGCGGCGTTCCTTTTATACCACCTAGCAATATACTGCGATTACGTGCCCGCTAGATGGCAATAGGCTCGCCACCTATTACGTGGGACCTAACTTAACTGGCGTAAAGTGGGTGTTTCATTCACCTCAGCCTACCCCTTCGGGGATATAGTCGTGATTTATATGTGTATGAAGAAAGAGAAGTATGTATGTTCACCACCCCCATTCTTTCGCGGGTCTCATACAGGACGACTAAGGGTTAAGCGATGAGTAGCGGGCAGCGGCGTTTCTCTTATACCACGTAGCGATACACTCGATTACATACCGCTAGATGGCAATATACTCGCCACATATAACATGGAACCTAACTTAACTGGCGTAAAGTGGGTGTTTCATTCACCTCTGCCTACCCCTTGGAGGATAAATAGACATGATTAATGAACGTTGAAAATTTTCCGCGAACTAAAACTGTTTTTGATGAGAATGCGTAAAGAGACAAGCGGCTTGAGAGCTATTCCTCAATGGATCACTCTATTTTCTATCATGTACCCTTCTTACCATCCTTGTTAGAACTCTGATGTGGAGGCTGACTGACACCACTAGATTCATTATTTCGGATAGAATTTTCGGAGCTCCACAGTCCTTTCCATTACAGATAACATCACCTGAAATATTTCCAGTTTAGAGTCAGGTGAATGATAGATGTTTTCCGGCACCACAGGGATAATAAGGAAAAACTGGGGCTTATTTTTATGCTGCTTTTGTAATGTGTACGTTCAGAATGGAGATGCATACCTTAAAACCTACAAACAGTGAAAGTTTATTGTGCGTTGACTTATAATGATTGACCTGTTGCCTTACCAGTACTCAGAATATAAATAATAGTAAGTACATTTTACTCAATCTTACACCTAACATCTAACCTAAAGTAGCTTAAGGGCTTGGCTTGTGTCAGAAAGCCCCTATAACGACCAAATATATAAATTTTCATGACTCGAAAACAAAATAAATGCCCGTGTTCATGACTCAAATATTTCCACCTACAAAGATTCGCACCCGTGACTTCTGAATCGAAAGGCAGCGGTCTGTGACCTTAGCCAAGTGTCCAACCCATTCGAACGCATAGAAAATAAATGTATGAAACTGAAGTACTACAGAGAAAGCAATACGTCAGTTTCATACTTTTGTATTAAATGCGTTCAAATAGAAAAACTTGGCTAGGCCCTCAGACCATAAATTGTTTATGGCAATCATACCAATCCCTTGCATGAGTGTACAAGGAACACCACAAACAGAGAAACATGGCGAGACATCGTGAGACGAGCAAATTCAGCCCCCAAACCACCTACATGATGACAACGACCGCTCTGGCAAGGACACGAAATCCAAACACTCTCATCGTTCATTGATCTTTTGACAAGTGCATAGCTCAATGATGTCTGGCCGATGTAAATGGATGGCTAAATGCATGTAAAAGAATACTGTGCCGACACGAACTCACTTGGAACTCGAGCGTACATAATATTTGCTCACCCATGCAATGAGCGGCCTTTGCGAACACGCTTTATATTACGCAATCGCAGGCCCAGCCTCGCCACCTTGCTCGTCTCCTTCGTAATTTGAAGTCATTAAACTCCAAAATTACTGATGCAATATCTCGACTTGGCGTCCGGTTTAGTGTCAGCCGGCGGATGGCAGTAAAGATGCGGGTTGACGACGGTGTCTTCGCCCGGCTGCCTCCTGTTGATAAAGGCTTACTATGTATTAGACACAGCTTATTTTGTATTTTCCCAACAATTTACATAAGCCTACAAATAAGACCCCTGTCCCTGCGGAATTGGATTTCCTTATTGATCTAGCGAGTGTTGTAGTGAGAGATTTATAATAAAGTAAGTTGCGGATTTTTGAGAACTACTTACCATTTTAGTATTCGCAGCTCAATTGATTCGTACAATTAATAATTGAAAATAGCAATATCCCGTACACTGCCACAGTGTACGGGACGGCCGCGTTGGTCGAATGCTCAGATTTCTGGGTATTGGCCAAGAGGTCCCGGGTTCGAATCCTGGTAGGGGCAAACTTTGTGATGACCACAAATGTTTGTTTCCGAGTCATGGTCGTGTATATATTTATGTAGTATATTTTCAACATTTATATACTTCAATAATATATATTAAAAAATATGCCCGTCCTCTTGTATCCATAACACAAGTGCTTAGGCTACTTACTTTGGGCTATTTTCAAGTTTCATAGCATAAAAACATAAAACTTTAATCGCGTGGCAGCTCTTTCACATAAATCTAATATATAAATTCGGTTGTTTATAATAATAATTTCTTGTCGTTCTGCCACGTTGTCACAGCAGAGTAGAATACAATAGACATAAACAAGTGTCCAAGTATTTTATAGATGTTTTACGTCTAGTTGCAGCATACAATCGTCACCTGTTTTAATCGAAACTCATTAGTCCAATGAGCAGCGTTTTTAAAGGGCAATAAAGTCACCAAACGGATCTTCAGTGAACTTTGATAATTAAGGATATGCTAAAAGAAAATTTCCAGATAATTTTGGAAACTTTATTTTAGCACAAGACATTTTATTTGAGATCTCGTGATAAATTTAAACGTGACACCAAGAAGTGTGACAGAAAGCATCGTGATTGCCACATCCACTGCTCGGGCTCATGCCCTCTATAGATGGTCGAATAAAGGGAAAATGGGGCATAACACGCGGGACAAACTAGCCGTCAAGGCTTGCATGATTTTTTTAAACCCTCTTAACCGATCTTATTTTGTTTTAAAAGACACTCCTCCACGGTTTACAAAAATACTCCAAACAAAATTATTATAAAAATACAACCCTATTTTAGTAAAAACAATGAGCAAACACTGTTAAAAGTCGATTTACATTCTTTTCTAATCAATATCCCAGTAAGACAAATAAGAATAGTCTCAGATGATTCAGATTAAATGATATGACAGCTTAGGTTTAATAAATAATTTCCTTTTTTGCGTTTTTAATGCCCCCAGTCTCCCTATACTTAGGGAGACTGGGGGCATTAAAGCAGTGGAGAGTGATGAAGATGATGATTTGGGTGACGTGGACTTAATGGAGTACATACATACACTGAAGATGAAAACTGGAATTCATCGAAGAGTACGGTTTGATAGCTTAAAGACTATGATAGAATCTATTTCAATTAATCGTTAAAAATCGTCAAATTTATTAATTGAATATCAAGGCCTAATTTATAAACAGGTTGTAAGAATCCAATATTTACTGAGTGTTTTGTCTATTTTGTTCTCATTCCAAGTCACGTGTGAGAGACGACGACAAAATACACAGTAGTGCCACGTAGTGCACAGCCATGCTTACATCCAGTTTTTAATAAGACCATAAATAGATACGCCTTTTGAGAGGCGAGTTGGTCTCGCCATCCAAAGTTTATCTTGTTCAGTAAACTTGACAGGAAAATTCGGAACAGTAATTATTCAATTAAGCTGTTTCTGTGTGTTGCAGGCGAATAGTCAAATTCGGAATTTTCGTAGAAAACTTTTCTCACATTCCCGCCATGTAGTGAGCTCATCATGATATCATAACCCGATATAATAGCTCTTACCAAAGTAAGGATAAAAAAATTAATCACATATATTTTTTTATTTAGGACCAATATGACATTTGAGTAGGATTATGAAAACATATCTCAAATCTTAATAAAAGCGCTAGCAAAATCAAATGTGAAACATTCGAACCGTTAACCTTTATCAAAGAAACAATTTATAATGAAAAAAAAACTAATTAACGTTCGTTCGTTTGATGTAATTACTTACAAGCATTTTACGGAAAGATCACAGACGGCCCAAAATCATGGGTCCTTTATTTTTTTTTGTGCTTGTCAGGAGTTCGGAAAATAAAATGTTATAACAAATATCTTATAGCTTCATAATATTTGGTTATAGCGCAAAGAGGCTTTGATCTCGAGTTGAGTCGTTGTTCACTTTGGGCACCTTGTATGTTCTTTAGTGGACGACTTGATAGAATTACGTGTAATTTAGAATAAAAACAATGAGAATGATTTGGTTTCAGTAAATGGAGTTCCTTTGTGACTGGGTGGAGACGCTAGCGAATGTTTGTACGGCTCAAACAATGAGTTCGCAATTTGCGGCAGCGACGTTCGCTTTGTTGATGCGAATCAAAACCTTAACAAAATAGAGTTTAGCTCGGCGGGGACGTGTTTAATTATTTCTTCCTCGTCAATTCCGCGGTCTTAACCACTTAACATTACCTACTCATTCGTAACGGTTTGTGTGCACGCGAATATTTACTCTGTAATCAACGTGTAATTTTCATCGTCTTTCTACCCTGCTCCCAATTTGTCTAGAGATGGCGCAGTATGTTTTCTTTTCCATTCATATCGGTCAGTCGTCATCAAGCTGTCATCTTTCCCCTTTTGCGTCATGATAAACGAATTTAAAGGAAAGTAATGAAAACGACCATTTCGAGAGACAGATCATCACATCATCATTAATCACAATTTTTCGACAGTCGGCAATTTTGCGTGACAGATTGTAATTTCACGTTATTTACAATTTAAGGGAGAGATATATCGAGTACTGACATCAATTAAATTACCAAGAAAAAACTGCCGTGTGGTAACGGTATAGAGCAGAATACAATTGGCATTACCCCCATCTCTCCCGCGGGTGTCGTACAAGGCGACTAACTGCCGCACTCAGAGACGTCAATTAACTTTAATGAGTATTTAATGTCAAAAATTTTCATTCAAATCTAGACCATAGAACCGGCAAGAACAGCGACTAGTTTTGAATTGTCATTTTTTGACGTTAAGTACTCATTGACGTTATTTGACGTCTCTGAGTGCGGCAGTAAGGGTTAAAACAGCAATGAGTATGGGCAGTAGTGTTCCTCTTATTTCACCAAGCATTATACAATATACCTACTGCAATTTACGTGCCCGATGAATTGCAATAGGCTCGCCACCTATTACACGGGACCTAACATAATTTGCGAAACGTGGGTCTTAATACACCTCTGCCTACCCCTTGAGGGATAAATATGCGTTATTTATGTATGTATGTGTGTAGCAAAGCCGTCCGGCTAATCGGGGATATAAGATAACAGATGAGAAATCGCCAAAAATGTCGAGCTTTAGCTGGGTGTTGCAGAAAAATTGTTCTCTGTGAATTTCTTTCCAATTTAGGAAATAGCTGATTTTATCACTGTTATGTTGCCAGTCCCATAAAAGAAAAGCGCGAATTGCTGAATGGGCTGCGACGACTTTCCGTTCACTCGCTGCTTTATCTGAAACAAAAGAACCAATAATGTATTGCGTATTACAAAACGTATCATTCTTCTGTAGTTTTGAGGACTTTCTCTTGACATGGGATAATAATTGGACCTAACTATTACTACTGTTTGTTGTTCAAAAATTACACAGAAAAAGATTTGTTTGTTAAAGATTTATTTCAATCTTTTGATTTATATCATTACTCTCTCACACTGAATGGAATGTTGAGAGACTAGAGAATTTGGGATGAAAACGTTCCAATCCATGCGGTTGCCTTAGGTTTTACAGCCAGCCACCTAACTGTTACCAACTCTTTGGGTATACTGAACATACTAAGGATTAACGAAGTGGTCGGTCAGACAATCGAGCAATTAACGAAACAGGAGCTCATTGTTTTCGAGAATATTGAGAGCGTCCCGTGACCAGCTCAGCCTGTGTACCGTGCAATTACAGCAGCGGTCCGCCCGTGTCAGCAGCTTGCGCCGTATTAGTTAAACTTTATACGATTTCCGGAGCCAGGAGACCCAATTAGCAATATCATCCGGCCTGAGTACCTAACGAGGGAGGCAATAAGCGCAGTCTCCACTGTTAACATACTACAAATTACTGTTGAGTCTACTTAAATTCCTTTGTTACACCTGACACGTGGGTTCATTAGGTCGCTTTACCAACGACGCAGCTTGGCTCTACTTTAAGAAGATTGTGGTTCCTGTACTTACCGGCATATCGTCACCAGCCCTTTAATCTCCCCATTGCTGGGTACGAGCCTTCGGAATAGATTGTAACTCACCAGGCAGGAAGATTCGCCAAGTAACGCCATTTATCATAATAATATTTTTCAAAAAATGTCATTCGCTACTTTTACCAGATCACATTTCCAAGCAATAAAGATTAAATTGAATTTGTAGTTCGATAAATTATAGTCGTAGCATGAGGAAGACGCGGGTTCGATTCCCACATCAAATCTATAACTTTTGGAACTTTACTTACCACAATTTTCTTTGTAGTACAAAGTAACTATTTATTCCGTTAATTTCCCACATCATCCAATTATTTTCTTGATTTCAGGCCTAATCATACTAAAAGTAATAATTTATGAGTCTAAAGTTGAGGCCAATTGATCAATTAGACTAGTTCTAGTGCAAAACAACTCGGTATTAATTAATACGAATCCTGGTCTTTAGAACATCATAAATCACGGCTAATTTATCTCAGAAGGCGTAGCAGAGGTGTCCTAAGAATACAATTACAGAAAAGTTATGTATCAATAACTTTAGCTAATAATTGTTTCAAAATCAAAGCGAAATCGATTACTAAGTCAAACTTAACTAAAAAGTAATAATATAACAGCCAAACCGGCTCGACGTGGTCGAAGCCTGTCTAAATTTATCAGCTCGATTTATGTGAGTTCAGTTCATAAATTATTCAGAATGAACTTTACTGGTAATTTGAGGGGCGAGAAAAAATGTCGCTCTCGAAGCGGCCAGGAAGCCAAATCCTCTGCCCATCAGTCTTCGGACAAAACTATTTCCACAGATTTTGTGTTCCGGAATGTTGGGGTGTTTCTTGATAGACTCAACACTGTTTCACGCCCGTTGTCAAATTACGTAATGACCTGTAATGTATTGGACTAATTATGACCATCTCATCCATACAATTATTTTGTTAAGTAATAATAAAACGACGCATAAATATCAGTATCTGAGTTTTGAACTATTCAGGCATACATTATATGTAACTACTATACTCTTCTGGAAACTTAACAGTGTAAAATTTCGTTTACATGATGCACGCTAATTTATGCCGAAGGAGTGGTCAATATTAACACCCACATTTGGCCGATCATGGTAAGTCGTATGTATGGGGCGTGCCTTAGCGTCTTTCGGGCAAGGACATCGCAGTTTATGAATGCTGCTACCCATTCCTCATCACAGTCTTAACCACTAAAACACCACATAAGTACCATTGGTAAGTTAGGGGCGCGGCGTCACTGGGTTTTATCACGGGCTCATACCGCTCACGATGTAATATAATATACCTACACACAATAATAATATCCACTTTGATCGGACAAACAAATTGTGAGACACCTTTCACGTGTCCTCCGAGGTTAAGCTGAAAGGAAATGAGTAAATAGAGAAATCATATTGGTTCTATACGAGACATTTCTCTCGGCTAATTTCCGATCGTGTTTGCCGGGGATTAAATGCGTCATAGCAACAACGTGACGTTAGATGGATATGAAATTAGAAAGTGTTTAACTGCCGCACTCTGAGACGTCTAAGAACGTTAATGAGTACATAACGTCAAAAAATGACCATTCAAAACTAGTCGCTATTCTTGCCGGGTCTATGGTCTAGATTTGAATGAAACATTTTAACACTAAAAACTCATTAAATTTAATTGACGCTTCTGGGTGCGGTAGTAAGAGATGTTTTTTTTTAATAAGTGTTTAAGACATGTTTTGTTTGGGAAGTGTTTATAGCTGATGATGTCACTTTTTGGTCAATAGTTTGTGACTGAGACAGCATCTAAATTAAACACTTTCTAGAAACACGTCTGAAAAACTTTTTTGTAATAACTCCGTTTAAGTAATATGTTACGTAACACTTAGAGCACAATAAAGAGCAATGAGCATAGCCTCGTTCCTGATGCGTTATCTAACTGCGAAATGTTAGACTACAATTATCAGGGGCCTTACCACCAACTCTAAACCGACCCAATTCCCATTGATAAAGTGAGACAACGCTATAAGCCGAGTAGAGCGGCGTCCCGTTTTGTCACCCTCGTTTGGATCGCACTGATACTTCATGGTACGGCCACAGTACTGCGATTAAAGTGACCAGGGGATACATCTAACCAGAGGATACTGACCAGGGGGTATTTGCATTACGCATCACTGGACCAAGTTTAATCGTTGGTCCTGCCCTGCTGCAGTTGATAATATACATCAATACGCACTAGGCCAGCGTGGTGGGTGATGATGGCCGATTCTCCTAATTATTCTTATATCCAATAGGGAGGCATGTCACCTAGTAGTGGGGACATCAAACAGCTGGTGATGATGATAATGATCCAATCACGCCGCGTGGTGACGGCAGAGTAGAATACAATTGTCACCACCCCAAATCTCTCCCGTGGGTGTCGCACAAGGCGACTAAGGATAAATCAGTGATGAGGAATGGGCAGCAGCGTTCCTCTTATACCACCTAGCAATAGTACTGCGACTTTTGTGCCCGATAAATGGCAATAGGCTCGCCACCTATTCCATGGGATCTAACATAATTGACGAAACGTGGGTGCTAGTTCACCTCTGCCTACCTATTTATATGTACTGGCCTTAACCGTCATTGCTTAACATAAACAATCCTTAACAAATACGTGAAAGTTACGCGTTATTCTTAAATTGAATCGCAAATGTATTTCAGAACTCTAAAAATGTTACAATTTTAAACTTGACCAGGTAAAGTTTAAATTTCATACCGGTTTAGACCAAATGTAATATGATTGTTGAATTAATAAAATTCAATACGGAAAGTATGACTTTACCGAGTACTTTGGCCGAGCAGGAACGAAATTCCCTTGATAATCTTGCGACATTGATACAAAGTGCTGGTGTTTTGAAGTTATTTTTTAAGACTTGTACACAGCAGCGTAACTGCTTCTTTTAGAAGACTTATAAACTGTCAAAATTGTGCTAGAATTTGGAATAGTTCACAGAGCTGCGCCAGTTCACCTCAAATTATAAAATTCTGATTCATTATCATTCTGGACATTGTTTTTGCTACAAAATAAATTAATGAGAATGAATAGGTATTTTAGAAATTAAAAAAAATGTGTATCACTCGTCTTCTTTGTACTAATTTTTCTAACATTTATTATAACGTTTAAAATTAAAATCAAAATAGTCATCAAATTCTTTGTGACGCTGCGCAGTGAATACATTTAAATTTGTATGAAATCAGAAATCAGAACATTTATTTGCACAATATTGTGTAAGGCATTGAGGTGAACGACAAATTCTGTGGATACAAATCAACAATATTCTGCCTTATATCTGTAGGCATGCAAATGTTATTGGAATATTACAAAATTACAACATTTAAATGTCAAATATACTAAAAACAAAATGTTGTCAAATATACAGTAAGAAATGTCAAATATACAAAAAAATATCAGAAGTACCATAAATGTCAATCATAATAAAATATCAGTCATATGTTCTTTTCTATATGCTCCATAACAGAATAGAAACTGTGCTGTAGGAGCCAATTAAATAATTTATTTCTAAACACATTTTTTTTTTGTAGCGGTTGATCAATAATGTCCAACGGTAACTTATTAAATAAACTCTTGAATGTACGTATTTGCGTGTTTAATAAAATTATGTTTAAATCGTATCTGTAGGTATTGAACTTTCTCGCCGAAACAAGAACACAATAATACGAATAGTGTTGGCTATGGCAGGAATTGATGAGGGGCGGCGTTTGCACTGACAAGCCTACGTGAAATATCACACACTGGAACTGTACAACGTGTACAAATTATCAAGGGCTTTTTACACTGGTACGGCAACGTATATATATATCTATACTGGGGGCCTAAACAAGTGGCCGATGTATTCGAACGAATAGAATACAAATGTGTGAAACTGACGTGTTACAGAGAAATCACTATGGCGGCCGTCGTGTCAAATGTACGTAAGAGAAGTTGAAAAAAAATTATATTTGTATTCTATTCGTTTTCAATGGATACTTGCCTGGAGGGGCAAGATTCTTACTTAACCTTTTACCTACGGAACTTTCACTTAATGGCACTAATCACTGAATTTATTCTGAAATGTTTATAATTTGTGAAGTAAATTCAATAACTTACCAGATTTTTTCATTTATACTACAATTATTAGTCTAAGGGTCTGTTTCACAATCGAAAAGTAAAGTTATAAGTATTTACTTAGCCAGTAAATTACATAGAGGTTAAATCCTTCCGTTAACTTTCTTTGCGTTTCACAATCATCCAACTAGTAAATTAAAGTGAAGATTAACTAATAAATACTTACTTAGGAGTATGTTGGCAACTTTAGAGTTTAACGTTTCGTTTCAAGGTAAGAATAATTTCTGTGTTTGTAATAAGTACAGTAAATGCAGCAACTAAATTACAAATATTTTTCGTTATGATTTTCACATAAAATAAAGATGTATTCACATGAAAAACATAGTACATTGTGAGGTTATTGAGTGATTTCACCTTTTCTAAAATTAATGTTTCTGTAAGAATGGAACGTAACGAGTTTTCAACAAAAGATCCATGTCAAACGTTTGTCAGTGAGATAGGTTTCAATGGTGTCAGTCAGATTGTTTTCATTATTTCAAAAATTGTTTCAGAGTGGATTTTGTGCAGTGAAATTGGTGTTATTTTGCTGCACAAACATCCGTGTTGATGTGCAATTATGCAGAATCATTGAAAATAAGTCTTGTGATGTGTTTTATGTTGAGAATTCTATAGTGGTTTTCACCACCTCATCAGTCATCATGAACTCTTTTACCATTAAATTCACGCCAAGCAGTAGATGCGTTTAAATATCTGACTCCGGTGATTCGTCTGTCTCTGTCTGGGCCTCACGAGGATATATTTTCATATACTTTAGCCAAATGAAAATTTCTTTAAATAAATAATTTCCTACTTGTTTTAGGTAAATAAAAACCAATGAGACCTTTTGAAAAGGTGGCAGAAAGCAAACTAGAAATCGCAGAAACAAATTATAGAAGAGGAATGAGAGCATAAACGGAAACAGTGGTTGTTTGAAGAAGAAGACTAGTTGCAAAATAAAATTGATAGAAATTTGTGAACATTTTATTTTAAATAAATTTCTTAACTAACTATATAATGTTTTCTTATAATAAATAAAACATTACATTGTGTAGTGCTCGTGCAAATGTTATTTACACGAGCACTACACATTTGTAGGTGTTCCGATTTACACAAACAGAGCTACAGTAGGTATCATTGTTTTTGGCAGTATGAGGACGGTGTTGGAATGGAGGTGGTATGTCCCAACCATTATCCCTATTGATGTTTGGATGTTTCTTGATCAGTAGCTGTGCAATCGCATGTGAAATTAATTTAACAATTCGACTAGCAGATGCCTTGTTTACACCAGTGAAGTCACAACTACGCTAAGGAAACTTCCTGTAGCATAATATCTTTGTGTTAATAATAGACGATCCAAAGGTTTAACTGCATAATTCCTAGAACAAGGACATAATATATTAATAAAACTAGGTAAGTAGTAGGACTAGGATGCATAAAATAATGAAAAGTGTAAATTTTACGTACTGTCGCTATAGATGTAGGAATACATAACAACTTACCTTGACGTAGAAGCAGTTATTGAATGCTCTACTAGAGAAAACATATAATTAACACCCTCTTTAGAAAGTCGGAATCCTATCTTGAAGTTAGTATCATCATATTTTTCCATGTTGTTTACACGATACCGAAATATTGTTTCCCTACGCGGTCCCGTCATGCGACCGAAAAAATCGTCAAATTCATCTTCAATAAGATCAAAAATTTCCATTTTAAATGACAATAATAAACATTGTTGATGAATCTAGAAATGTCGTATTTGAGGTTATCTTGTCATAAATAGATTTACTTCTCACAAGTATACGGCTACTTGGTAGTGCATCTGATGATTAATTTAAACTGCAGATTACGTTGTAATTAATCCTACTCAGAGATTGTGAAACGCAAAAAATTGTTTACTGAGCAGATAAGTTCGAAGTAGCTTACTTCGAACTTTACTTTTCGATTGTGAAACAGGCCCTAAATATCACAAAATATCACTGTTTGTTAAATAAAACAATGATTAGACACAAATATAGGTATATTGCAGTACACTTTGATGATTATTGGGAAAACAGTTAACGAAAGCAATCTCTTTACGAACAAATCAACAAGTAGATTTTAACTTGAAATGAGGGTAAACCAATAGTACAATTTAAAATAATCTTAATTGGACGGAGTTGAGAAAATTATTATTTTAAAAGGGGAAACAAGTGATCGCTACGCGTTTTAACTAAAAGTTAGAGCTTGTTATCGCTGCGCGCTCCGGAGCCCAAAAGAGGAAAAATCATGGCCGCGCGCGCGCACCCGCACGCCCCACGCGGCTGTTATTCACATCACGGCTGGCTAGATGGCGCTCCTGTCGCCTCTGTGGCGCCGGATATCGTTCACCTCGCGATGTTGCCAACACGGCCATTCTGCAAGGCGACTGTCCCAGACGCCCCACGAGTCTAGACAAAACACTGAAAACAACATAAGACACTTTTAACATTACAATACATACCAAGTGCCTATATACACTTTTTACTAATGTCACACTCATAAGGCATGAAATAATAATAATACATAAGTAAATGCAATGAGACTATTTGTTACTAGGATCACCGCACTTAAAGGGACTATGCCACACTTAACGAGACCGGTTATTTCCTATAGAACACTGTTTAGGTTCACTTGCATTTAAAGAGCATTTCACTTCACTTAAATGTAACAAGATTCCCTAAACATAACATTAATGCATTTACTTTGTCATTTTATTATTGAATTTTAATAAAACATAAAAAGGGAAAAAAAACAAGTGTTTTGTCTAGTCTCGCGATAAAATATTACTTTGTACATAAACTTAGTGCATAAGACGTTTGTAAATTGTCTATTTGAATATAATAATATGACATACCCACCATTTAATATCACTTGCCAACACGGAGAGTTTATAAATTATTCTAAGTTCCATTCGTCAATGTTTATCCAACGCTTTATGTTTTCAGCTGCTGTTACACCGTTGTATAGTTTAATGCTTCTTTCAGAACCCCTTAAATCTGTCACCTCGTATCTATCATTACCGAGTACCTTTTTTATACGGAATGGACCTTTGAACACCGGTAGCAGTTTCTTGCTCTGGCCGTCATTGCCTGTGCTTTGTATTTTTACCAATACCAATTCTCCTTCTTTATAAATAGTGGCATTTATTCGGTTCTTGTCAAATCTCTCTTTTTGTGTTATTGCGTTGGCTTTAATATTTTCATCTACCCTAGCTCGCAACTTCGTTACGTCCACCACTGACCCGTCATCAAACTCTGGTCCTAGACTATCATTATCGGCACGTAATCGGTAGCCTAAAAATACTTCGCTTGGAACCGCATTAATAGTCTTGTGAATGGTACTATTTAAACCTTGTTGTATAATTTTGACATATTGGTCCCATCTGTCGTCTGTTGTATTGGCACCTATAGTCTTTAGTGAATCAAGTATTGTTTTGTTAAACCTTTCTACCTGTCCGTTAGAGCGAGGCATACCCGTTGCCACAACATGCACACGAATATTTTTACTCATACAGTATTCTTTATACTCATTAGAGGTAAAACACGACCCTGCATCCGAAATTATTCGTTTCGGATTACCAAACGTTTTTGTAATACTTTCTAATTCTTCTAAAAGATTGGATGTTTTTGTAGTCTTTACTGCCGATATAAAAACAAATTTCGTAAATGCATCTACTACTACCAATAAGTACTTATTGTCATTTTTTGTTTTGACAAATGGGCCTAAGTGGTCCACGTGCAGAGTGTGGAAGGGTTGAGCATATTTTGGCAATGGGTATAATTGTCCTTCTTTAGGACCACTCTTATTTTTATAATAGATGCAATTTAAACAATTCCTTATGTATTTCTTTATAATGCGACGCATCCTAGGAAACCAATACTTGCAACATATTCTTTCTAAAGTTTTATCCACAGAAAAATGCCCAATGTCGTCGTGGTTGCATTTTATTATTTGCCATATGCATTTTTTTGGCACAACCCATCGGCGACCTTGGGCTGTTCGTCTATACACCTTTCCTCCTAAGAGCTCATACGTATTAAAAATATTTTTATTATTATCCATTTGTCCGGTCTCTAAAATTGTTTTAATATTTTTGATATCATTATCTTGCCACTGAACAGAAAGCAACCAATCACCTTCAGTTATAGATAATATTATATCTTTCTCCGATCTTTGACCCGATGGAATAGGATTTCGACTCAAAGCATCCACGTGCTGCATACGAGCACCTTCTCTATGCTTGATTTCGTACATGAATTCTTGAGTCGAAAGAACCCATCGCGCAATTCGGGGTATAATATTCTTTTTAGTTAGAGCATATTTAACTGCATTGCAATCTGTTACGATAGTGAAAGGCGAGCCTACCAAATAAAGACGAAATTTTTGAAGTGAATTTACAATTGCCAAAAGTTCCAGTTCGAAGGAGTGGTATTTCTTTTCGTCTTCATTTGTCTGACGGCTATAGTAGTACACAGGTTTTTCAGTTCCGTCAACAACTTGTACAAGAATACCAGCAATACCGTCGCGACTAGCGTCGGTATATAAAATGGTTTCCTTATTGGGATCGTAGATAGACAAAACACTGTCAGATGTTAATTTAGATTTTAGTAATTGAAATGCTTGATCGTGTATCGAGTTCCAAGACCATTGAGCATCCTTCTTTAACAATTTAGTAAGAGGAGAAGATAAAATGCCGCAATGTTTGATAAATTTGCGAAAATAATTAATTAAACCTAAAAATTGCCGCAATTGGTGTACTGATTTTGGAACAGGAAAACTTTTGACAGCTTCTACCTTCGCTTCATTTGGCATTACGCAATTCTGCTTTATTTTGTACCCGAGAAATTGTAGCTCGCTCTTAAAAAAATGACATTTTTTTAGATTTAAAGTCAAACCGTTTTCCTTAAATATTTTTAGTACCCTCTCTAGTAACTTAAAATTCTGTTCTACCGTCTCTGTTACTAAATAAATGTCATCTAAATAGATGATAACATTATCGAATCTCAAGTTACCTATCACTTTGTTCATCATGTGCTGAAAGCAGGACGGCGCATTTGCCAAACCAAACGGGAGTCTCATAAATTCGTAATGCCCATCCTCGGTAATAAACGCTGTTTTTGAAATTGATTGTTCATTCATAATTATTTGGTAGTACCCACTTTTAAGATCTAAACTGGAAAAGCATTTATGACCCTGTAGCCTATCTATAAGGTCCTCTATCCTAGGCATTGGGTATTTATCTTTGACGGTTATTCTATTTAACGCTCGATAATCAATGCAGAGTCTTTTTTCACCGTTCTTTTTGTTGACAAGTAAAGCAGGACTTGCATAAGGTGAATGACTTTCGCGAATTATCTTATTTTCTAATAATTCTTGCACAATATCGCGTATAATTTTCCTATCCGCGTGAGAAGATCGAAATGGTCTACTTTGTACGGGACGAGGATCAGTTACTGTAATTACCATCTCATGGCTATCTACTTTTCCTAATTGTTTGATATCAGTTGCTACACACTTATCGTATATCTTAAATAATGTAATCAATTCTCCTACGTAACAGTCAGCATCGATTTCAGCTTCTTTAATGGAATTACAAAAGTCAATTGGGTGTGTTGCATAATCAAATGTAAACGCATTACCTATTCGCGAATATATCAAATCACTTCTCTCAGTTATATTTCTACCAATAAGTATATCACAACCTACTAATTCATCAATAATATAAAAGCTTACACCAGATAGGAAAACTGAATCTATTGTTAAATTAACCATAGTGTTCATGGTAACTGGTTTGGAATTATTTTTGGAAAACCCTTGAAGTAAAACTGGTGAGGGTAGTGTGCTTACTTTAAGACACAACTTTTCTACCACTGATTCAGAAATTAAAGAACAACTACTGCCTGTGTCGATAAAAGCCTCATGAGAAAGATCGTTGATTGTAACTATTTTAACAAATTTATTGCGTGGATTGGGGGTAGATATAAACTTAGTTTCCTCTGTTTCTGTTTTGACTAAATCTACATTTTTCTTACGAAGACACACCGCTTCAATGTGTCCCTTTTTGCCACAATAATTACATTTATAAAGATCACACTGATTACGTTTATGGTTTCCACCACAAGTATAACACTTAATAGGTCTACGAGCTTGCGTTGAACTAGTTGGATTATTTTCAAACGAAGTAGTGGAATGTGTAACCTTACTATTAATATTATTTGAAATATTGTGTATCGGGTGACTTGGATTATTAGGGTGATCGGCATTTTTTTGTAAATTTTCTCGAGCATTAGTAATTGTTTGCTTAATACTTTTTGATTTGTATATACGGCCATGTAAATAGCTGGCTAAATCGTGACACGTAGTAAAATTACTAGCTTCAATCGACGCCCCGATATTGCTATCGCCTATACTACCCACAATAATTGATATAACATCTTGTTCAGTAAAGTTCAAAGACAATCTGTCTATTTTACATTTTATATCGAAGTAAAATTCATATAGGGATTGATTTTCTGTTGGCTTTTTACTCACGATATCTTTAAGTAACTCGTACATATTACGACGTATTTGAAAACTATCAGCTAAGCGACGGTTCCAATCGCACCATTTCCAAGTAGGCCACCTACTATCAGTGCGCAACAACGAATCATACCAGACTTTGCCAGAGCCTTTCAACTTGTTTAGAGCTTGATAACGTATCGTTTCGTCAGACCAATCAAAAGTTGCGGCATAGGATCGTATAATACTAAGCCACGCGTTAATATCATCGGTGAGAGGGTCGAATTCCGGTATAATATTATTTGAGGTACTTACAGTTTTCACTTCACTTTGTACCTTCGACTTCTTTCGGCGTGGAGGCGAAGGGGTTCTGGCGCTCGAACTCGTGGTCGTGCTGCTACTACTCGACGACACCCTTGCTCGTTTTCGATGGCGCTTCCTACCCATGATGCTCTCAATCCCACTTCTGATGTTAAATAAAACAATGATTAGACACAAATATAGGTATATTGCAGTACACTTTGATGATTATTGGGAAAACAGTTAACGAAAGCAATCTCTTTACGAACAAATCAACAAGTAGATTTTAACTTGAAATGAGGGTAAACCAATAGTACAATTTAAAATAATCTTAATTGGACGGAGTTGAGAAAATTATTATTTTAAAAGGGGAAACAAGTGATCGCTACGCGTTTTAACTAAAAGTTAGAGCTTGTTATCGCTGCGCGCTCCGGAGCCCAAAAGAGGAAAAATCATGGCCGCGCGCGCGCACCCGCACGCCCCACGCGGCTGTTATTCACATCACGGCTGGCTAGATGGCGCTCCTGTCGCCTCTGTGGCGCCGGATATCGTTCACCTCGCGATGTTGCCAACATGTTCATTTTTAGCAAAATTTACTGTTGTACTATAGTGATGTGCTACTACTGTTTGAGGTTATCGACAAATCGACAAGTCTTATTAATTGTGTCGATAATCGATATGATATCCTTATAGTATGTAATAATAAAGACAATAATTTAACCTACTAATTATGATAAAAATTAAAGAAACAATCTTAAATAAAGATTAATTAAGTATAAAATAAATGAAGGGATAATAAATGTATGTATGTATGCAATTATATTATCTAGGTACGTTTTTTCCACAACATGCACTGGTCACGTTTTTAATACGTAACTGATTTAATTTCATTTAAATAGTCTTCGAGAATTTCATTAACTACCCGATAATATAAAGAAAAAAGAATATCGATATACCCATTTTTATGATCATATCTTCACTACAAATCCGCCATCTTGAATTCAATCGATGACCACACTGTAGTACGGGAGGCAGCAATAGTTGACACTAAAGTTAAAGGGAATTTCGAGGGGTTTTTTTGCCGAAAAGGAAACGAGTTTGATTTTTTAGTCTATGGTATAGGAATAACCAGCATGTCAATTTTGAATTTATGCAGTTAAAACCGTTATGCCATGGATACAGATTTTATCATAAATGTTTTTCTAGAGTCTATGCAAAATCAACTATAGTTGACAGCCGTACTCAGGGAGGCCATTGTGAAATTAACTATAGTTGACGCCCGTAGGGAAAGGGTTAATAAAATTAGAACAATATCGCACATCTAGATAAAAGGTACCAAAGGTCGAAATAAATCAGAAAAGTCCAAAGAGAATATTGTTACAATCTCTATGAATAAAGTGTTAATGGCGCTGTTAGTTAGACAGAACCATTGATTAAGATGAATGTTTAAACGCTTTAATTTATTACTTTTAACATCAATACCATTCGAATATCTCATCGGGCCATTTAACCTGTAAAAAAAACAGTTTTGATTTATTATACATTTCAAGTGTTATATATTATTTTAGACGTTTCATTTCTCGCAGAAATTTTCTTAGCAACGAAGCGAAATATGGAACATATTCAACGGTATTTCCTTGAAGAGGAACACGACACAAATCCACGGTAATAACCAAATAATACTCACCTAATTCATTCAGAGAAAGCTGCCAATTCGTTCGGCATCTCGACTCGCCGTTCACGTAATTCGAGATATATTTTACGGGACGGGGAAAAAAAATCTTACAAATAAAAGACAAAACAAGCCGATGTTTTCGGCGTCGGCACAACATCCATCATGGCTGTTACGCGGCAAATCGCTGACAATATCGATTACTGGCAAGAAAAATAATAATTTATGGGTATTGCCAGTCAACTTCGCGCGACGCCTTGTTTGTTTCAGTTTTTCAACTGGGGGGAAACACAAAACACGTTTTGTCCCGTAAATGGTTAACAAAAAGTTTTATATATTGAGCTCCCATCAATACTGCGTGGACCTTTCTATCTGGGGACTAATATGTTTGACATGCTACCGGTCAGATTTTTGTCTATACTTTTGTCTAGACTATAGAATAATATATCTATTAATTTTCTATTCGAATTTTAATATAAACGCGACGTAATTTTAACAACAAATATAAATGTTACAAATAAATATTTCTTAAGTATCATCTAGGCCATGTAAGTAGCTAAGCACTTGTGTTATGGATACTAACTACATGTCGGAAATATTTAATTAATTATGTATAATATAGTACGGTATGAATTTTGATTTTGATTCATAACGTCTGACAACTATGAATGGAAGAGGAAAAATACTGCACAGACCCCAGATAAACTAGGAGCAGAAGGAATAATTACGGTACTTTTATAAAATTTATTCCGTATTTGTGAATGTTTTTACAACATTCGCCTAACATTAATTACCCTGTTTATATTGAGGTTACAAGGCTAATTAGCTTTGTTCCGAGCTCCGCACGAAGCCACGAATACCTGCCCATTGTTAGCTATTAAACAGTCAAATAAATCTGAAAGCTCATAGCTAAACTGATTTCTATTGTAACAAGCGAGAGTGTTTCCGTGACCACCCGGGACCACCCGGGTACCGATATTTTACTTTACGGCCTCTTGTTCACGTTTCGTAAATATTTGTCGATTATAGAGATTTTCAATTGTAGCCCTGCTGGAATATTGGTTTTCATTGAATTATAATGGAGTCGTTTTATTTGAAAGCGTATTCGTGGCTTCCCATTCACGGCGCTAATTTACACGTATTGTCCTTTCAGCCGGACTGTTTGATTAATTATTATTATTAAAAATGTTAAATATTTGATGTTTATTTGATCATTATATAAATGGAGAAATAAATATTGCAAAGAAAGTCAATAGGTGCAATTTCGATAAATTATTGTCGAGTGGTTTTGGTAGCAGCAGGACAATCATTTTTGAAAATGTTCTTTGTGCTCGTAGACTGTATTCTCGACAAAGGGAAGTCATTGAATTTCAGAATTCTGTCAATAAGGACAGTGGGCATTTCAAATTCTCCTACCTGCACGTATTAATACAAAGATTTTGGTGGTTAGAAATGTTAGGAATTTCGAAAAATTATGGTCTTAAGGCGAGAAAATCTTTGTACTAATTTTTCTAACATTTATGTAATGTTAAAATTAAAATCGAATTGTGCACGTATTAAAATAAAATTAATACAAAATTTATTTATAATAATTACGATATCACATTTTAATACAAAGATTTTGGTGGTTAGAAAAAGAATTCCGAAAAATTATGATCTTGAGGCGGGAATCGAACCCGCGTCCGCTGCTATCCGGGCAGGTGCCTGACCGCTCGGCCACCCAAGACACTAATTAACTTGCCGAAATTCTTCTAACCTTTACACTTCACGTTGTAAGCCAACGGGTACCCTCGCAATGTAGAAATAAATTTCAAACATTCCAAAGCAGATATTTTTACAAATACCGTGCGTTCGGTTAAGCTTGGGTTTGCTTTATAAACTATTCGATTTTTAATTTTAACATTATATAAATGTTAGAAAAATTAGTACAAAGATTTTGGTGTTTAGAAAAAGAATTTCGAAAAATTATGATCTTGAGGCGGGAATCGAACCCGCGTCCGCTGCTACCCGGGCAGGTGCCTGACCGCTCGGCCACCCAAGACACTAATTAACTTGCCGAAATTCTTCTAACCTTTACACTTCACGTTGTAAGCCAACGGGTACCCTCGCAATGTAGAAATAAATTTCAAACATTCCAAAGCAGATATTTTTACAAATATCGTGCGTTCGGTTAAGCTTGGGTTTGCTTTATAAACTATTCGATTTTAATTTTAACATTATATAAATGTTAGAAAAATTAGTACAAAGATTTTGGTGGTTAGAAAAAGAATTTCGAAAAGTTATGATCTTGAGGCGGGAATCGAACCCGCGTCCGCTGCTACCCGGACAGGTGCCTGACCGCTCGGCCACCCAAGACACTAATTAACTTACCGAAATTCTTCTAACCTTTAAATATCCAATTAACAATTTTTGTGACGTCCAACCTATAATATGTGACTATTGCATCGTGTTATTATTTTTTGACTGATTCTGAATTCGTGAATTACTGAACAAAGGTCTAATAAGTCGTTTATTAAATGTAATTTTAAATTTACAACAACCGCTTACTCTTGTATTATACACATAGCACTTAACATGCCCACTCTAGGTAGATATTACATAACTTGTGTCTCGTACTTGTGTGAAATATGCAATTAGTGTTATAATTCATGCGGTGCAGACCACGAGATATTCCTATGCAAATGGCCGTTGCTAATATATTCAATTATCACGAAACCTACGTATGAATCTTCGAGCGGATACATAAATTATAAGTTGGACCACTCCCGAGGTCGGCGTCTACATTACACGAGCCAAACTCTAACATGTTACGTTTAAGTTACACGTGAAATCACAGGCCATTCCTTAGTGTTCTTTATAGGCAATAACCTCGTGAGCGTTGTTTCGGCATAAACAGATAGAGATATGACTTCTCGGCGCAAGGAATAAAAATAACAATAGCGTAAGCGACAAAGTGGATAACTTCTCCATTTTTTATTAATTAAAATACTAATAGTGGAGTGGACATAAAAATTATAAAACCTCTGAACCCAGGGCCAGACAATGAATCTGTGTAGCAAGTATTTGACTGCATTATTAAAACCTCAAATAAAAAAGTTAAAAACAAAAAAATGACAACAAAAATTTACTTAAAAAATTTGGGGCGAAAGGGTGAAAACATTTTTAAAGTAATAAAATCAAATCGAGAAGACTACCAGGTATTTACCATAACATCGGCACCCGCGCCGGCAGACTTATTATACAATTGTCACCACCCGCAATATCTCCTGCGGGTGTCGTACAAGGCGGCTAAAAGTTAAGACAGCGATGAGTAATGGGCATCATGTTTCCTCTTATACCACCGCTTGCTACATACCTACTGCGATTTACGTGCCCGATGAACGGACTTGCTATAGGCTCGCCACCTATTACATGGCACCTATAATTGGCGATACGTGGGTGTTATTACACGTCTGCCTACGCGTTCCGGGATAAATAGGCGTGATTTAATGTAGGTATGTATGTATCGTATCGACTCCGTCTGGAGTCCTTGTGAAGTGGCCAGCCCTGTTGCATAAAATGATGACCTCATGTGTGCAGCATACCTCAGTCTATAAAGATAGGTCTCCACATGCCTCAGTCCATAAAGATAGGTCTCCACATGCCTCAGTCTATTAAAATCTCTCTCCACTATCGACCCCCCAGGCTCCCTCAATTGCACAGCTGACAACCTCAGAGGGAGGAGCGACTAGATTCTATTGCGAGTAGCGTTGCTGTAAACCAATATACAAGCAGGCAAGACGCGGCGCGACTGCTGATGAGCTTTAATTACGCGACGTAACCAACGTGGAAGCAATTGCCTGGTATGGTGCATTAGCATAATCATTTTGCGGCCCCCATAGTGGTTAATTGATGTGAAATTGGCAATGTACAAGTCTCGGTAGCTCACAAAGTTCGGCTTAAGCGCCGTTTGATCAGTGCGGTATACCAAGGTATTGATAGGCTATATTTGGAAGGCTATATCTTAATTGCTAATTCCGTCTAACATTTTAATCTAAACGTTGTGTAATGTAACGTCTTATTTAATACTTTCGTTATGTTTATTTAGGTCTATGTAATAGGCGGCGAGCCTTTTGCCATCTATCGGGCACGTGAGTAACAGTATGATGCTAGGTGGTATATCAGGAAAGCTGCTGCGTTCTATCTCCCTACCCGAGGAGGGTCGCCCTTTAACATCTTCGAGCACAAAAAAACTATACCACATCACAGTATTATGCAGCTACAAAACAGAGGGTAGACGAATAAAATTGAAGTGACGCCCGCTACGCTTGCTAGTTCCTTTCACTTCCTTCTACTGAAACATCGAGCACGTTTTTCTAATTAAAAAGGTATTTAAAACGTCGCAAAAGACCTGTGCTTTTAACATTAGCTGGCTCGTTGCCCAGTTGTCTTCGTATCTATCAGAGTCTTTTCGTCGCTTTTCTATAAATTACTTTAACTTAGGATTGTTCAAGCTGTATGCAATGTAAAAATAGAAACCTATTTGAATCACGCCGTTCTCCGAATAAGCGGAGGCGATATTGCTATTCACCAGGAACGTTAATCGTAGTTATTTGCCATATTTCTTCATTGCAAATGCTGGGATTAAATTTGTATTTTTTTCGACATTATTCAGTTATAATAATACCAATGAAAAAATCTGAAACTTGTGATTTTAGACCAAACATCTACTATTATATTCAAAAAGTATAAAGTAAAAGTATAAAAAAAGTATAACGTAGACAACAAGACTGCGAGATAACCGTAAACAAATAAATAATTATATTAATGTAATGTTGAATCCTAATTATTGTCCACACAACATACTATATTTTCTTTTTATTCCTTTCGAGTATATCCAAAGTTTTTAAACCACCTACAGTGTTTAGATAACACGACCGCTTCCATTTCCTTTGAAAAAGGGCCGTAAAATGGTGTTGCACGTGCTACATTTCACGGCACCGCTTTTAAAATAATAAAATTACAACGCGTCAGGAAGTTATGGAGGAATTATGTCCCAGTAAAAAGCGGCAGCCATAGATAAAATATTAATACCAAGGTAGTTCGCTGTGGCAACCCTTGCCTTTTCGAGATTTATAGACGATTATCCGGAGTTCCCAACAGTATCGGGCTATTAAAATTCATATTATACTTTACGGCTTTGTTATCTCGTGGAAAATTCTTAATTAAACAGAAGTCGACAAAAGAATTAATTTATCTTCGCGCCCGTTTTTGTATACTGCTGAATAAGTTACCGAGTATATATACATTGCAACTATACGTATAAAAATATGACTGCTAATAAATAATGGGGAACGCGTCCGCGAACGCTTTTGATAGCGCGGTGATGGATTGGCGTAAATACTGAGACGCCAGAAGAAATGACGGCCCCCCATTGTTCCCTGGGAAGTATTTTAAATTCAAATCAGACTGAGTGGAGTTTTAGGCGGTACCTTGGGAATATCTGTGAGATACTTTTGCGGCGTTCCCGCTTACAATTGTAGACTTGACCTATTTTCTTAGTAATGCGCTTTAACGGTTACTAATAACAAACATTGCCCACCTCTTAGGGAGCTAGAGGAAAAGAGAAATGAAAAAAATCACTGCTTAAGTTACTTTAGATACCGCTTTTAATGCTCAATATTGCTTAAAAGCAATCGCGTAATGTTCTCCTCTTCGCGAGAACACAACACACTTAAAATAAATCGACTTTTACGTATTTCACTCCTTACTGCACTTTACAACGAGGAGACTAGCCATAACTTTCACGTCTTTATTGTGGTCGAAACGTCGTCGAGATAAAATAATAAAAACACAATGCTGACAAGTGAAACGAGCATTCAAATGGTTTCTAAGGCAGACTCTATGGCAGAAACTTTATTACCTGAATACAAATAATTTACACGTCTTAATTCTTCTTAATTCTCACTAATAAAGCCATTTGTTTTGAACTTTTCATAAACAAAACAAAATTTTGTCGATGTTGATGATCTGATTTGGCAGGTTGATTGAGTCTATAATTTATCGGGTTTTAGTTCTTTTGACAAGAAATTAATAAGGTGATGATCATATTTAGGTAATCAAACTTTAGTAAAATATACATGGACTCGCGGGCGTCTGGTTTCGTCGGAAGGTTTCATGTCAGGAAACTAGTAAAGGAAATGTCGTCTTTTACCGAATCAAAACAATTTGTGAGCACGGTAAATAGTAGTATACCAAGGGCGATAAAACAATGAATGTCTCAGACCGCAATGACGCTTCTTTTTTATCGCCCGAGGTAATATCATAGTTTTATGTCACCCCCTGATCAGGAAATGGAATTTATCGTACGCGTAGCGGACGAAAAATCATCATCACCAGCCCTTTAATGTCCCCACTGCTGGGGCACGGGCCTTCCCTATGGATGAAAGAATATAGGGAGATTAGGCTATAACCCACCACGCTGCACCAGTGCGGGTTGGTGTGTACTAACGACTGCAGATGCAGCCGGGAACAACGGCTTAACGTGCCTTCCGAAGCAGGGAGGAACTCGAGATAATAAATTTTTGGTCACCCATCCAATGACCGGCCTCAGGGAAATTGCTTAGTTTACGAAATCCCAGGCCAAGCGCGCTGCGCAGCTGCGAGCGAGCTCCTCTTATTGATCAAGTGTGACATAAAAAGTAATTTTAGCAAAAGTGTTGCTCGTAAAAAGACATACAATAATCTGTTCTTTCTTTGAACTTTGGACTCATTTTTTAAAAAAACATATAGCGTGCTTTTGACAGGTTGCTCAACATTATTTCGATAGCACACCACTTACAGGAAAGGGTTTTAGTTCCACTACAAACTTGAAACTGATGAAGGTGGTTTCAAGTTATAACAATGTCTAACTTTAATAATGCTTGTATCACAGACTAAGAAGATTAGACGAAATGGGAGGATTTCAAGCACTGATAGATTTTCAGTTGATGCCCGTCGGACTGTCGGCTATCATATTGGTAAGTTGACTATGACGGTTTACGGTAACGGTTAACTTGAAGTCAATAAGCTTTGAAGATTGATATTACAACCTATCTTCTTCTTTTATTCAAATAAGTAGGTATACTTCTATTCTTAAATATGCTGGTGTTGATCTCCAAAAATTATTGAAACTGGAACCGTGCTTCGCAAATAGTATAAGAGTTATAATATAATTAATGGGCAGCAGTGTTCCTTGTGCACCATCTATCAAATTACTGCAATTAAAATGAATTGCAATAAGCCCCCTACTACATGGGACCTTGAAAAGATTGTTTCCTAATGTCGTAGAAGCATAATGTGCAATAGTGGACGTGTCTTAGTTAAAGCAATGATGATGATAGATAATAATGTACCACAGACGATAGAATAAAATCCTAGTTAATTGCAATCGCGATAGTTACTAACAACAAGTTGATAACATTCGGTCAACAAAGACCTTTTTCGAACGTGATCTATTTTTCTTTGTAGGTATCATCTACAATTTTAACCAATAACTTTCCATCGCTTAACTCCCAATCCAATTTCATGCGAATTTGGCAAAGGAGCGATACCCGCTGTGTGACGTTCTAATTTTCGGCATGATGAATGGCTGAACAATATGGCAAGACTTAAGGGGATTTCATTCTATAACACAGCTTGGTACAGTCAACAGCAAACCGTTCAACTCAATATTGTATAGATTTCGGAATCTATTTTCAACCTCGATATTAAGACAAAAACGATTGAGATGTTTTAAGATTTTGTGTAGTGAAATGTTAATAATACCTAGTTATATTTCTTAATTGGGAATAACTATAAGTTAGCCGTTTGGTGACAGCAGATAAAAATACAATTGTCACTAACCTCTGCTTTTTTCGTGGGTGTCGTACAAGGCGACGAGTTATGATATAACGAGGAGTCTAAAATATAACTGCAACTAAAGTTTCCGGTGAACCTAGAATAAGCTGACGAAACGCGGTCTTAAAATACCTCTGCCTGTCCCTCAACGAATAAAGGTGTGATTTAATGAATATTTTCCCTACTAAATATAAGACATACATACATACGTACATAAATCAAGCCTATATCCCCGAAGGAAGGCAGAGGTTTCGCCACTGATGTTAGGTCCCATGTACTAGGTTGCGAGCCTATTGCCATTTATCGGGCACAAAAGTCGCAGTACATTGCTAGGTGGTATAAGAGTAACGCTGCACCCATTCCTCATCACTGTTATTTCCTTTGTCGCCTTGTTCGACACCCACAGGAGAGATTTGGGGTGGTGACAATTATAATATAAGACTCCTGAAATAATAATACGAAACACCTAGGTAATATTTAAAAACAAAAAACGATCATAATTTCTGTAATAGTATACAATAGAATTGAATAGAAAAAACTTGTTGAGACTTTTTACGCGAGACGCTGGGTTAACTCCGCAGGAAGCATTCTCGAGAAACAATTTAAAAATTTTCAACTCAGTGCCTCACAATCTTGCAGTGCTGCAACAGCCAGTAGAAAACACTCTAGCTACCTGTAAACAATACGGAATAAGGTTATTTATGCACTCATAATGGGATTATTGATTGAACGCGTTTAATTTCCTGTTGGTGCCATAGCGGTCATTATGGTTCCATAAATTGTTACACCGCGGCATTAAAAATCGAAATAAACGGTTTTCGCTACTTTTTCTCCGTACACGAAGTAAAATTTTACAGAAATGTGAAAACAAATGTCCCATACCCGTAATACGGCCCATACTAAGAATTTTTCCTCAGATACTTTCATTTCCTTATACAAACAAGAAACATAAATACATACATAAATCACGCCTATATCCCCGAAGGGGTAGGCAGAGGTGAACTCGCACCCACGTTTCGCCAATTATGTTAGGTTCCATGTAATAGGTGGCGAGCCTATTGCCAATTATCGGGCACAAAAGTCGCAGTACATTCCTAGGTGGTTTTTAAGAGGAACGCTGCGGCCCATTCCTCATCACTGATTTATCCTTAGTCGCCTTGTACGACACACACGGGAGCGATTTGGGGTGGAGACAATTGTATTCTACTCTGCCGTCACCACACGGTAAACAAGAAACATCTATGAGAAATTACGTAATGTTCTTTTGTTTTCGGACCAAAGATATCCCTATGGTTTTAATAATATAAATAAAGAAATTCCTGTTAACCTGTACATTTCTTAGATTTCAATTTATAATTTTCCTATGTACCTTTGTTCATGATTACAAGCCCTTTAAAGTCTCTATTGATGGGGCACAGGGAAAATTATATATAGGAAGAATGGGCCACCCACGAGTGCGTATTGGTGGGTATTAACGACTTCAGATACATCCTGGCTTAACGTACCTTCCTAACCACGGAAGAACTCGAGATAATATTAGGTTGGGGAAAAAGTCTTTTCGCATTATAGTATGTATAAACTTGTAATAAAATCTCTTTGGCTATACTATTTGTATCTGGCTGGTTTTGGTATCATTGAAAGTTTAAATTTTAAAGAACATAATTCCAAATTCAAATTAGGAAAATGTGTGATTTTCATTTGCTTTTCGTACCGCCAAGATGAGTGAATCTAATGAAGAAATTCGATACATTTTAAAATTTTACTACAAAAAAGGTAAAAATGCAACGCAAGCCGCGAAAAAAATTTGCGATGTTTATGGACCTAGTGCAGTGTCTGTGAGAGTAGCACAAATTTGGTTTAAGCAGTGTCAATCCGGAAATTTTGATGTCAAAGATGCACGTCGCTCTGGTCGCCCTATTACAGATTAAATGGATGCTATTTTTGAAAAAGTGGAGCAAGATCGGCATGTCAGTAGTTACGACGTAGCTGAAGAACTGGGAATTGACCACAAAACAGTTTTGGAACATTTGAAAAAAACTGGGTACACAAAAGAGCTCGACATTTGGGTACCTCACGAGCTCACTGAAAGAAACCTAATGAACCGTGTACTCATTTGTGATTCTTTATTACGACGTAATGAAACCGAACCATTTTTGAAGAAGCTGATAACTGGTGATGAAAAGTGGATTACGTACGACAAGAACGTGCGAAAAAGGTCGTGGTCAAAGGCCGGTCAGGCTTCACAGACTGTGGCGAAACCCGGGTTAACTCGCAACAAGGTGATGCTGTGTGTGTGGTGGGATTGGAAGGGCATTATTCATTATGAGCTGTTACCATCAGGCAGGACCATCGATTCTGAACTCTACTGCGAACAACTGATGAGATTAAAGCAAGAAGTTGAGAGAAAGCGGCCGGAATTAATCAACAGAAGGGGTGTGGTTTTTCATCATGATAACGCTAGACCTCACACATCTTTAGCCACTCAGCAAAAATTAAGAGAGTTTGGCTGGGAGATGTTAATGCATCCGCCATATAGTTCTGACCTTGCACCTTCAGATTTCCACCTGTTTCGGTCTCTTCAGAATTCTTTAGGCAGTGTCAGGTTAACATCACGAGAGGACTGCCAAAACCACTTGTCGCGGTATTTTGATCAGAAGTCCCAAAATTTCTTTGGGATCATGTCCCTACCTACAAGATGGCAAAAAGTTATCGAACAAAATGGTACCTACATACTTTAGTTAAATGTAAATAAACTATATTAAAAAATGTTTTGAATTTTCTTAAAAAATGCGGAGAAACTTTTTCCCCAACCTATTATTATATATTTTTGGTCACCCATCCAGTGATCGGCCTTAGCGAACATTGCTAAGCGCGTAAAGCCACTGCACCGTTAAGCTCCTCTATTACTGTGTGCCCATTTAACTCATAAAGGGACATACATGATTGTATAGGACGAGCAACAATAGATTGGAAAATTTGACATATTACTTGTATTACGGTATACTGATGTGCCTCATGTAGACTCTTCAACAAAATATAGTACTTACACGATTACGAATAAGTCCAAAAAGCAACTGAAAAAATAACTAAAACCTTGAAGTTATTCCGCTCATCCCTGTTAATGAGATAATTAAATAAGTTCACTGCTTTCAGAAACATCATACCAATTTGTCGATGTAAATATCTGTCGCTCATTGTGTGCCTATTATTTTTAATTGGGCAACGATTCGGTAAGTGATTTCGCCACTTGATTTATTTGGTAACACATGAGTATCCAGATAATTAGGATTCTTTTTTTTTGTTTTACCCTTTAGCTTTAGTAAAACTTTTTTTTTATTTTATTTCTGCAAGTGTGTCGTTGCAGGAATGTAGTTTTGAGTTGTAACTCACTTGTATTTAACAATCGACTTATAATATAAAATTTATAACTAGAGTAAGTTCTAGCACGGGGTCTGCTAAGTAAACTTATAAAATGTACTCCAAAATCATACTGTGCAACATTATACAGTTATAACAATAATAATTTATCTCCATTGCCGTACTTTAGTGTCCCCGCTATTCAGTGCAGTACTATTTAATTATGCGAAAGCTCCAAACTTAATCTAGACCAGTGAATCAAATATTGAAACGACAGTAAGCTAGATCGGCTGCATACCTAGGAATAGCCCGGATCAATACAGCAAACCTAATCTATTTAGTCTGGGCGCAATTGGCACACGCTGAAATAAATGCCACATCGACCTTTGTTCGCTGCCCGGGTCACATCGGCCGATAAAGCAAAGAAAAAACCACGCTATATGGGCATTCCGTTTTGAGTAACGATGTGACGATATCAAAGGCAGCTTCAGCCATCAAACGTGAATCTCTCCTAGACTTTGCACGATTTTGATTATTCACTATTCAACCAGAATTTTTGGCCAAGTTTATTGGTCTAGTTTGTGATGATAGATCTTCAGTTTAGTCGCATTACGAATCCGATGAATAAAATTGATCTTTGCGGAATTTAGAAATGTTTTCAGCAGAAAATATTATCGCTTGAATTCAGTTTCGCTGAATCTAGGAAAGCTATTTTTGTCAGGAGCTATTGAGTTATGCATTAAAATAACCTTAAAGCCGATATGTCATTTATGAACATGAAGCAATTTTTATGACAGATATAAAAATGGATAGAACAAGGATGTTACTCGGCTGATAGGACCATAGCTCGTTCTCTTCAGCGGAGATGACGATAAATAGACATACATGCATAAATAAGTACTATTACAACCTTTAGCAACATATAAATAAGTAATAATAATAATTTGGAAATCATACTTGCCTTGTACAACCTTTCTATCCCTAGGATAAACCTGTGCCCAGTATTGGGGTCACTGAAGATCTGGTGATACTGATGATGATGAATAATAACACAGCAGCTCTTCGATGACACAAACTGTTCACTTTATAATAAGCAATATACAATGTTTATTTTTCCCGTTTTGGACAATCTTCTTCTCCCATCTTCTTCCACTCTCTTCTATCAGTAGTGAGCCGAGCATGAACTTCTGCCTTCTTCCTCATATCATCTTTCACACAATCTGTAAGTCGCTTCTTCTTCTTCGTCTTCCTCTCATTCTAGTTCAATCCACACCCATACTTAACATATCTCTAGTTGTGTAACATTCATCCCTCCTCATCACATGCCCATACAAAGCTAACCTGTTGCTCCTCAATTTTTCTATCATACATTCTACTTGTTACTTTCAAACTTCCCCTGACGTACTCATTTCTAATACTGTCTTTCATGATCGCCCCACACATCCATCTCAACGTTCTCATTTCCGGTGCAAGCGTTTTTTTTTAATCCCACGCTTTCGTTGCTCAACACTCTGTCCCATATGATATTTTCCGATTTGTACAATGTTCACATTAATTAATATTCCAATTCTCGAATGGAATAGCAAAGGCGTTGACAAGGATCCAACCGAACCAGCTCGAGGAAGATTTCGCCTTAAGAATTCAGGGGACTCGCTGTTTACAAGGGTTACGATGGAATAACTTAGACCGTCACGATTCCAAGGAGCATTCCTTGGACATGTACGAGCTCCACATAGTTACCGCTGCCTGTAATTGTTTTCACATTTCCAATTTGGAAATCATACTTGCCTTGTTTAGTCTTACCATCTTTATTCATATAAATTGAAATGCCAATAATGTTATTCAAATTCATATTTCTCTTATCCTTATTCGTTCATTCACTTATTATTACCTCCTCATTCACATGCATGTCATTTCTTACGCATTTTATCCACCTCTTCTGCGGTCGTCTCTTCCTCTCCATATCTCAACATTCGCTTTTATCACTTATGCATTTCAGCTGGGGAGGAGCTCGCTAGCGCAGTGGCATAGCGTGATTGGATTGCGATTGCGTAAATAAAGCAATGTTCGCTAGGCCGGTCATTGGATGGGTGACCAACAATTTATTATGCTTCGGAATTCACGTTAAGCTGGTAGTCCCGGCTGCAGTCGTTAATACCCACCAGCCCGCACTTGGCCTGCGTGGTGGGTTATGGCCCAATCTCCCTATATTCTTCCATCCATAGGGAAGGCCCGTGCCTCAGCAGTGGGGACATTAAAGGGCTGGTGATGATAATGAACTTATGCATTTCGTTTCTACATATACCACCTAATCTTCTCTGTCAATTGCACTTTCCAATTTCCTCTTATATGCTCATTCCTAACTCTATCCACCAAATTAGAGAGCAAGTTACTCAAAATCAACATGATCATAAAATATTTTTATTCGATTTAAACTGTTATAAAACTAACTGCCGCACTCAGAGACGTCAAATAACTTTAATGAGTATTTAATGTCAAAAATTTTCATTTAAATTTAGACCAAAGACCTGACAAGAATAGAGACTATATTTGAATTGTCATTTTTGACATTCAGTACTCATTATCGTTAATTGACGTCTCTGAGTGCGGCAGTAAGGGACTAAAAACTAAATTAAAGGTAAAATACCTCACCTAGGTCTTCTGTGACAGGAATTGTACTAATAACGCTGGCTGCATTTTTTTTATTTCATTATTTAAATAATTGTGTTGATATCAATTCCAACGATCCGATGATTGGACTTTTTTTGTTAATACCATGACTGTATGTCATGTTATTTACAAAAAAAAGTCCAATCCTTCCCAAGACCTATCCCAAGTGACTTTTGAATATATTTTTACTTGAAATATTCTTGGTCAGCATTTCAGTAACGATTGGCTCCTGATTGATCTTCCTATTTGCCTTAAAGGTATTCCACCAAACCTACGCTCGTGGATTGATGTTACATCAGACATCTTCGAATACATCAGGCCATGCTATCCACTTTCCATCGGTCAGCACATCCATTTCAAGTTTAGAAATAGCTTTACTGATATAACATTTCTAGAGTTTTCTAGATAGCTACGGGATAAAAGGCGACTCCTGAAAAATTCTCTCAAACGCTGACGCTTAGTTCAGACAGTTTTTTTAATGTTGTACGGGGCTTTTATCTCATAGACTTATTCGCCACGTGCAATAAACGCAAAAGATTACTGTGATTGCATATCGCCTATGCTATTTTTATCAATGAGTTATTTTCCGGTACGCCAACCCATCTAGCCACGGGTAGCTGGTGTAAAATGACACAACACTTTGTATCAATTCACTTTATTATTTAATCTAATACGTGACATGATTTACATGCAAATATCGTCAAGCCTGGTTTCCATTTTATGTCCTTTGTAAAGTTCAATTCCTCAAAGTGAAATAATTAGTTTAACACACTAATTTTTGCAAGGTCGAATAAGCCGGAATGAAATCAGTTTCGTGAGTGAGAAAACCAAATTAGCTACCAGCCAATGTGCCATTTTCAGACATTCAAATAGATTTATCAAGAACCACACCTGCAAGCTTTAATAAAGGTCCGGTATTAGTTTTTTTTGCATTAAAATATGAATTTCCGATCCAGAAATGAAATTTTTTCTGCATACAATTGAATATCCGAATTCCTTTTTTCCAGTTTTCGTTCTGACACATATTGCTATAAAACATTGACTTTAACACTTGTGAAATGTTAAAATAACATAGTTTTGAAAATGACACATAAATAACGTCAAAGACAACGAGACTTTTAGTTTTAAATAGCGTACTAGTTATTAAATGTGAAATAATTTTTTACAGTTCATTCAACTCTTAGATGGCACTGCTTACGTTTTCTACAAAGAAAATTACATAGAAACATTCATGTATTACGCCTATTTACCCTCGAGGGGTAAATATGCGTAACACAATTTAATGTAAAACAATTTAATGACTCGATAACTGTAACTGAACCCCCTCTTTATCATTGACTAATACGCGGCGATAAGTACAGACGGTGATAACATTTTTCGGCCTTATGAATATTAAAAAAATATAAGGAAGTGGAAGCCCGCTCCCCGCTCCTCACAATGAGTGACAACCTTCGATTCACTCTCTCCTTCCAAACCACCGGAAGTTCCTTATATGCCCTACCCGAATCAGTGTATTATTCCAGTCCGTTAGCATTCCCGTGGAAAGTCATATGTAGTGTATTTAAACCAGATCATAGGTAGAGAAACCCGGCCGAATTCTCCTGACTTCAACAACACTTCAGAAGAAGGTCATTATAATTCAAAAGACAGCCCAGATTCTACGTGGGGCGGCTTGGTTGTGAGGCAAGCCCGCGCTGTCGCAACTATCTAGTGGGTTCCAATCTGAGTATCCTCAGTAATGGAACTAGCTCCCCTAAATAGCTCCTGTCTAACCTAAGCTATCTGACCTAGTTTGAACCATAATAACGATACAACTGTTATGTCTCATCACGATCCTTCGACACAGATAATCCCTTCTATCAATCTGGAGAGTGTGCAGTGTGGGGAAAATAGTCTTTCCTGCGTGTAGAGAATTGGGCGTATTTTGGGCATCAGTGTTGGCACTGTAAATGTCTACTGACCTAACCTAGCTTCAATACCAAAATACTCCCAATTGATCATGCAACACACGCTTACGATGTAAATATAAAAGGCCTCATAATCATGTCATCACACAATTATGTAGTCCCAAATTCACAAAGCAGCGTGCCCACGTAAATGACAAGGGACCAGTACACAACTAAATCATGACATATTTTATTATTATTATTATATTAAGTAAATATTTATATTAATTTAATCTGGCCAACGTATAAATAATGATCATCAAGTATGGTAGGACCCCCCTGTTGTGAAGTAGCATCCCAAGACTCTTTTATGAGGTATGTGACGTGTTCCCTACGGAGGGGGAAGGATACGTAACATTAGAAGACAGATGAACTTAAGTTTGTTGCATATTATAGTGGAAATAAGGTTAGTTGGTAACTGTAGGCAAATACTCTAATAATCCAGATTACTCCGGTAAATCTAACAAATAAATTTAACAAAATCTAACCAAATCTACAACCGCCAGTAGAACTGACCACACTTTACACCGCACACATGAGCTATATGATGATGTTATAATAATAATATCCACGACAGTCGGTAAAACAAACAATATAACTATTGTTTATACCTGTATAAAATGTAGACATAAAAGCTCAGCCAACTCCCCGTCATACATACATACGTAACCTATCGGTACCTACATATTAACATTCCTATGCTCAGCCTAGCATCTCAGTCATGAAATAAAATATCATAGGTAGGTAAATTATAGGTATATAGGCTCAGCCAACTCCCCGTCACATATACATAACCCTTATATACCTATTCATCAACAAAAAGTACAACGATCGACGCGGACTATCCAAACCCCGCAATCGACAATTACAAATCCGAAACCTCCTAAGTAGGTAGATACCTACTTTCCTACATAACCATAAACACCGGCGAACCAACAAAACAATGACCAAGGTTATAATGTCAATTAATAGAATTAAATGAAATAATTGTAAAAATGTACCATGGAACAACCAGTAATAATAACCATGGCATACCTAACATTTCAAGTACTAATAAAATCACCGACATTATGTCGGATTCCCTTACCTTGCCTAACCCATACCTGGCGTTTGATACCGAACGTCTCAAACGGATCCAATCTCCGTACGCCATCACCTGGAACGCAGGCGCAAATACCAGAACTCCATTTCCTCCATCGACGACGCGCACCGACCGGCTGCCTCTCCGCTTTGACTCGTCCTGTCGCCCGTCTCCGCTCTCGAATGCCTCCGAATCGTCCATGGTCGAAAGGTCTCGAATATCCCTTTTCACCCCTATTTATACCCTCGGTTAGCCCACCTATTTCACTAGCTATCCACTGACCAATCATCTATTCGTTGAGATATCCTCCGATCTTTCTGCTAATTTCATTGGTCCCGACCGGCGGCCTCTCTGTTGGTAAAACTGATTTTTGCACCCAAAACAAGTTGACAACATACAAGCTACAACTTCTGTTCATTCGTACCAATCTCAATGTAAACAAAACGTTACAACCCGACTTACTGAATTGCCTCCAAAATGGTATTCATCTAATTCCATTGACACCTCTTAAAATCGTTTGTATTATACACAGAAAACTACTATTTATGCAACTTATTTTAAAACGTAATATTTTCCTAAAACTACGAATGTATTAAATATAATTTTAATAATTCAACTACTATTTGTTGAATATAAGAATTGAATCTAACCTAATAATAAAATAACTTTTCACTTCTCATGCTCTGAAAGTGCTTATTTGTGCAGGATATAGGCTGCACAAAATCGATTTTTGTGCTCTAGAGCATTAACCTATCTACTCATAAATGTGTCTCTATTAAGGCAAAGAAAGTGAGCAATGCAGCCAAATACAATAAGAAATTCAGAGATAGAATTTGTTATTTTATTATTTACTTGAATTTATTTGCCTAATGCGTTTTTTAAGACATAATTTCAATTTAAGTAGGTACGGTAGGTTATTAAATTAACTTAAGAAAATTATTATTTCAAAATTAATTTAATACTTGGCTGTATAGGTCTGTAGCCCAAGCCTAATACCAATGGGAAAAACAATTTCCTTCAGTATTCAAAATTGTACTAATTTTAGTTTGAATTTTAAGAAATGTTATGATAAACTACTGTATTATTTCCTCGCAATCGAAGTGAAAAGCAGAGTTTCTACCTCGTGCACAAAACCATTTTTATCCTCGACATTACTATCAGCCCTCGCCTTCGGCTCGGGCTGCTAAAAGTCTCGGACAAAAATGATTCGTTTTGTGCACTTGATGGAAAATCTACTATTAATTAGACAATGCTAAAGGAAAACCTAAAGCTAAGGGGAACCTAAGGCACTAGATGGCGCCCTGCGTGAAGCTATTTTGTTACGGGATTTACTCTAATTATAATTTTAATAATTCAGCAACTATTTGAGGGATATAAGAATTAAATTAATATAATAATAAAATAACTTTAATTAGAATTATCTAAAGAAAAATCTAAAGCTAAGAGGAATGGAATCAATAGATCTATTGCGCCATCTATGGCTCCCTGCGTGTACCTATATTGATGCGGTATGTGCTCTACCACCTTGCAATTTATGGTCGAAAAATCTAATAGATGGCGCTTGATACACTATGGGAATTTATCATCAATAATTATGAATGTTGGTCCTAGAACGATATCTGCTCTGCTGCATCCCCTTCCTGGATTGTATAAAATATTCCTATAATAATTTTCTGCGTAAAAATATATTTCATTAAAAAGTGGGAAGATGCACCCTTGTTACGTCACACACGCCCCCTAAATTATTATGTAGTTTACCGAAGTAATAATTTACAGCTAAAAATATTGTAGATGTAGAAAGGAGCATCTTTGCTACATCACACAGTATACACATGCGTCATACGATGTTTACCCCTGAAACGATACTGCTCTTTTCCAATCATCTCCTTTGGTTGTATAAACATTTCTATGACTATTAAACTAGATAAAAATATATTCGATTAAAACGAGAAGATGCACCCTTGTTACGTTACACACGCCCCCTAAATTATTATGTAGTCTATCGAAGTAATAATTTATAACTAAAAAAATTGAAGATGTAGAAGGGTGCATCTTTGCTAGGTACGTCACATACGCTTTTTTTTTTGCTTTTACACAGAGTTAAAAAAGTTATAAGACCATTTAACAATAGAAGAATATAATAATCTTATTCACACCTCCGCCCCCGAACATTTTATTAGTTGAACGCACCTAATAATTCCACACTTCCAATTTATAGGTAAGTTATCAATCATTTGCAACCAATATTAGAACAAAGTGAAGTCTGTAAAATGATCGCACGAGCGAGACACCGAAGCAAACGCCAAAGATGAAGAGAAGTGTAGAAAAGTACCACTAAAGTTCATAGTAGGCACGACATTTGTAATAAAACAAATTTGATAAACATCTATAACGAAAATCCAGTAATTAACAAAATAACCTAATTACCGCCAAAATTTCCAAAAAAATTTACCTACTTTACCAAATAGGTAATAATTTTCGCAATAACGATACGACAGCATCCCAAACATAAATAATATACCTTAAATGCAATCTACTCTCTACATTAATTGTGGAACATTTGAATTATCATTTTCATTATGATTGGCCATGGCGAGAAAATTATTTACAATGAGTAAAGAAAAAAATGTGTAGATCTAACCAAATAGACAGTGCATAAGCACGTGATCAGACGCAGCCCGTTGCTCTGGCCGAAGCACAACAGACTGCCATGACACCGGTCGGCCGCAAAGTAGCAGTTGCAGTCAGCACCAGAAGCAGCACGTAGGCAGGTAGACGACAGGAGCTACCGCGTCTCTCGATTACGCTGAAATCAGTTCGGCAAACAAAACTCAAAACTGCTAGTAACTTACAAGGATATGCATAAAACCTAAGTATTATTTATAGCCGCACCCATACTATAGACGTGTATGCCAGGCACACTGAAATTATCTTAAAATTGTCAGAAACACAACAGCGTGATTTACAGTATATGGCAACGTGCTAGTGCCTATTTAAATTATTAACAGAACCTCAAATTGAATTACTCTAAAATCCTTGGAAATAATTGACGTTTCCAATGGCACGCTCTCTGACGTCATCTTTGATTTGACGGCTTAACACTGTTTTGTACAAGTAAGGCTGTAAACTAGAATAGAATGGTACCTCCCTCGGATAGATTTCTTCGGCAAAGCTATATTGCAATTTGAAGCTAGCCGGAACTTCATCTCCCAACAAACGGCATCAGCGTCGGCGTCGGCGTCGCGTCAACGTTCTGCAACGCTGCTTGTCTTTTCGCCGCAGTTATTTTGGAACAAATTTTTAGATGTTAGTTTTGTCCTTCACGGTCAATTATAACGGAAAGAAAATAAAAAATTTTTTTTTCAATCACGTAAATGTTAAAAATATAGGTACTACATAAACAAGACTCAACGACTCTGGAAAATAAAAATATCCGTCCATAAAGTTGTCCCCGCCAGGACTCAATCCTGGCCCACACCCAGTGATCCGACCATTCGACCAAGCCGGCCAATTGTTTGAAGAATTAATATTAATACAAAAAAATTATTCCAACCTTGTCTTTTGATTTACGTTTTCTCATAATTTTTTGGAAAGCTGAAATATAAAATTTAATTTACCTGTAATTATTTCTTTTCCAGTCACGTAAATGCTGAAAATATTATACTACACAAAAATACACATCCATGAGTCGGAAACAAATATCCATGTCTATCTAAAAGTTTGTCGCTACCCGGATTCGAACTCGGGACCTCATGACACACACCCCGTAATTCGACCATTCGATCAAGCCGGCCGCAGTAAGTAGGTACCGATCTAAGATGATGATTGATTTATATATTCGCCTAATGATCCTATTATACCTACATCACCCTGCTGTTTTATTATTCTAAAGATTTATTGTCGCCCCCAATCCGTGGTCGCCCCCAAGACCTTAGAACCACTTCACATTTTTAAAACCTCATTTCCATTTCACAAGCAACAAATTGTGACTGCAAATACCAGTCACTTTAGTTTTATTTTAATACAAATAAAATTACGGTTAGGTTAGTTAAAGTTCTTAAAATTAAATTCTTGTTACGGGAATCGAACCCACTTCCTCTGCAATTTAAATACAAATATAAAATTACGTAGAAAGATTTTGGTGGTTAGAAAAAGAATTTCGAAAAATTATGGTCTTGAGGCGGGAATCGAACCCGCGTCCGCTGCTATCCGGGCAGGTGCCTGACCGCTCGGCCACCCAAGACACCATACACATAAAATTATGTTTAAAAAAATTCTTAAAATTAAATTCTGGTTACGGGAATCGAACTCGACACCTCTGCAATACTTTTTTTTTATAATGTGGCGGGAATCGAACCCGCTACCACTACGATCCTTTATTTCAATAATGTGGCGGGAATCGAACCCGCTACCACTACAATCCTTTATTTCAATAATGTGGCGGGAATCGAACCCGCTACCTCTGCAATCCTATATTTCAATAATGTGGCGGGAATCGAACCCGCTACCTCTGCAATCCTATATTTTAATAATGTGGTGGGAATCGAACCCGCTACCACTACAATTCGTTGTTTTTATAATTTTACCTATTTATTCGATATCCTGGTCACGGTACCACCAAATTGTAACTGAACCCCCTCTTTATCATTGACTAATACGCGGCGATAAGTACAGACGGTGATAACATTTTTCGGCCTTATGAATATTAAAAAAATATAAGGAAGTGGAAGCCCGCTCCCCGCTCCTCACAATGAGTGACAACCTTCGATTCACTCTCTCCTTCCAAACCACCGGAAGTTCCTTATATGCCCTACCCGAATCAGTGTATTATTCCAGTCCGTTAGCATTCCCGTGGAAAGTCATATGTAGTGTATTTAAACCAGATCATAGGTAGAGAAACCCGGCCGAATTCTCCTGACTTCAACAACACTTCAGAAGAAGGTCATTATAATTCAAAAGACAGCCCAGATTCTACGTGGGGCGGCTTGGTTGTGAGGCAAGCCCGCGCTGTCGCAACTATCTAGTGGGTTCCAATCTGAGTATCCTCAGTAATGGAACTAGCTCCCCTAAATAGCTCCTGTCTAACCTAAGCTATCTGACCTAGTTTGAACCATAATAACGATACAACTGTTATGTCTCATCACGATCCTTCGACACAGATAATCCCTTCTATCAATCTGGAGAGTGTGCAGTGTGGGGAAAATAGTCTTTCCTGCGTGTAGAGAATTGGGCGTATTTTGGGCATCAGTGTTGGCACTGTAAATGTCTACTGACCTAACCTAGCTTCAATACCAAAATACTCCCAATTGATCATGCAACACACGCTTACGATGTAAATATAAAAGGCCTCATAATCATGTCATCACACAATTATGTAGTCCCAAATTCACAAAGCAGCGTGCCCACGTAAATGACAAGGGACCAGTACACAACTAAATCATGACATATTTTATTATTATTATTATATTAAGTAAATATTTATATTAATTTAATCTGGCCAACGTATAAATAATGATCATCAAGTATGGTAGGACCCCCCTGTTGTGAAGTAGCATCCCAAGACTCTTTTATGAGGTATGTGACGTGTTCCCTACGGAGGGGGAAGGATACGTAACATTAGAAGACAGATGAACTTAAGTTTGTTGCATATTATAGTGGAAATAAGGTTAGTTGGTAACTGTAGGCAAATACTCTAATAATCCAGATTACTCCGGTAAATCTAACAAATAAATTTAACAAAATCTAACCAAATCTACAACCGCCAGTAGAACTGACCACACTTTACACCGCACACATGAGCTATATGATGATGTTATAATAATAATATCCACGACAGTCGGTAAAACAAACAATATAACTATTGTTTATACCTGTATAAAATGTAGACATAAAAGCTCAGCCAACTCCCCGTCATACATACATACGTAACCTATCGGTACCTACATATTAACATTCCTATGCTCAGCCTAGCATCTCAGTCATGAAATAAAATATCATAGGTAGGTAAATTATAGGTATATAGGCTCAGCCAACTCCCCGTCACATATACATAACCCTTATATACCTATTCATCAACAAAAAGTACAACGATCGACGCGGACTATCCAAACCCCGCAATCGACAATTACAAATCCGAAACCTCCTAAGTAGGTAGATACCTACTTTCCTACATAACCATAAACACCGGCGAACCAACAAAACAATGACCAAGGTTATAATGTCAATTAATAGAATGAAATGAAATAATTGTAAAAATGTACCATGGAACAACCAGTAATAATAACCATGGCATACCTAACATTTCAAGTACTAATAAAATCACCGACATTATGTCGGATTCCCTTACCTTGCCTAACCCATACCTGGCGTTTGATACCGAACGTCTCAAACGGATCCAATCTCCGTACGCCATCACCTGGAACGCAGGCGCAAATACCAGAACTCCATTTCCTCCATCGACGACGCGCACCGACCGGCTGCCTCTCCGCTTTGACTCGTCCTGTCGCCCGTCTCCGCTCTCGAATGCCTCCGAATCGTCCATGGTCGAAAGGTCTCGAATATCCCTTTTCACCCCTATTTATACCCTCGGTTAGCCCACCTATTTCACTAGCTATCCACTGACCAATCATCTATTCGTTGAGATATCCTCCGATCTTTCTGCTAATTTCATTGGTCCCGACCGGCGGCCTCTCTGTTGGTAAAACTGATTTTTGCACCCAAAACAAGTTGACAACATACAAGCTACAACTTCTGTTCATTCGTACCAATCTCAATGTAAACAAAACGTTACAACCCGACTTACTGAATTGCCTCCAAAATGGTATTCATCTAATTCCATTGACACCTCTTAAAATCGTTTGTATTATACACAGAAAACTACTATTTATGCAACTTATTTTAAAACGTAATATTTTCCTAAAACTACGAATGTATTAAATATAATTTTAATAATTCAACTACTATTTGTTGAATATAAGAATTGAATCTAACCTAATAATAAAATAACTTTTCACTTCTCATGCTCTGAAAGTGCTTATTTGTGCAGGATATAGGCTGCACAAAATCGATTTTTGTGCTCTAGAGCATTAACCTATCTACTCATAAATGTGTCTCTATTAAGGCAAAGAAAGTGAGCAATGCAGCCAAATACAATAAGAAATTCAGAGATAGAATTTGTTATTTTATTATTTACTTGAATTTATTTGCCTAATGCGTTTTTTAAGACATAATTTCAATTTAAGTAGGTACGGTAGGTTATTAAATTAACTTAAGAAAATTATTATTTCAAAATTAATTTAATACTTGGCTGTATAGGTCTGTAGCCCAAGCCTAATACCAATGGGAAAAACAATTTCCTTCAGTATTCAAAATTGTACTAATTTTAGTTTGAATTTTAAGAAATGTTATGATAAACTACTGTATTATTTCCTCGCAATCGAAGTGAAAAGCAGAGTTTCTACCTCGTGCACAAAACCATTTTTATCCTCGACATTACTATCAGCCCTCGCCTTCGGCTCGGGCTGCTAAAAGTCTCGGACAAAAATGATTCGTTTTGTGCACTTGATGGAAAATCTACTATTAATTAGACAATGCTAAAGGAAAACCTAAAGCTAAGGGGAACCTAAGGCACTAGATGGCGCCCTGCGTGAAGCTATTTTGTTACGGGATTTACTCTAATTATAATTTTAATAATTCAGCAACTATTTGAGGGATATAAGAATTAAATTAATATAATAATAAAATAACTTTAATTAGAATTATCTAAAGAAAAATCTAAAGCTAAGAGGAATGGAATCAATAGATCTATTGCGCCATCTATGGCTCCCTGCGTGTACCTATATTGATGCGGTATGTGCTCTACCACCTTGCAATTTATGGTCGAAAAATCTAATAGATGGCGCTTGATACACTATGGGAATTTATCATCAATAATTATGAATGTTGGTCCTAGAACGATATCTGCTCTGCTGCATCCCCTTCCTGGATTGTATAAAATATTCCTATAATAATTTTCTGCGTAAAAATATATTTCATTAAAAAGTGGGAAGATGCACCCTTGTTACGTCACACACGCCCCCTAAATTATTATGTAGTTTACCGAAGTAATAATTTACAGCTAAAAATATTGTAGATGTAGAAAGGAGCATCTTTGCTACATCACACAGTATACACATGCGTCATACGATGTTTACCCCTGAAACGATACTGCTCTTTTCCAATCATCTCCTTTGGTTGTATAAACATTTCTATGACTATTAAACTAGATAAAAATATATTCGATTAAAACGAGAAGATGCACCCTTGTTACGTTACACACGCCCCCTAAATTATTATGTAGTCTATCGAAGTAATAATTTATAACTAAAAAAATTGAAGATGTAGAAGGGTGCATCTTTGCTAGGTACGTCACATACGCTTTTTTTTTTGCTTTTACACAGAGTTAAAAAAGTTATAAGACCATTTAACAATAGAAGAATATAATAATCTTATTCACACCTCCGCCCCCGAACATTTTATTAGTTGAACGCACCTAATAATTCCACACTTCCAATTTATAGGTAAGTTATCAATCATTTGCAACCAATATTAGAACAAAGTGAAGTCTGTAAAATGATCGCACGAGCGAGACACCGAAGCAAACGCCAAAGATGAAGAGAAGTGTAGAAAAGTACCACTAAAGTTCATAGTAGGCACGACATTTGTAATAAAACAAATTTGATAAACATCTATAACGAAAATCCAGTAATTAACAAAATAACCTAATTACCGCCAAAATTTCCAAAAAAATTTACCTACTTTACCAAATAGGTAATAATTTTCGCAATAACGATACGACAGCATCCCAAACATAAATAATATACCTTAAATGCAATCTACTCTCTACATTAATTGTGGAACATTTGAATTATCATTTTCATTATGATTGGCCATGGCGAGAAAATTATTTACAATGAGTAAAGAAAAAAATGTGTAGATCTAACCAAATAGACAGTGCATAAGCACGTGATCAGACGCAGCCCGTTGCTCTGGCCGAAGCACAACAGACTGCCATGACACCGGTCGGCCGCAAAGTAGCAGTTGCAGTCAGCACCAGAAGCAGCACGTAGGCAGGTAGACGACAGGAGCTACCGCGTCTCTCGATTACGCTGAAATCAGTTCGGCAAACAAAACTCAAAACTGCTAGTAACTTACAAGGATATGCATAAAACCTAAGTATTATTTATAGCCGCACCCATACTATAGACGTGTATGCCAGGCACACTGAAATTATCTTAAAATTGTCAGAAACACAACAGCGTGATTTACAGTATATGGCAACGTGCTAGTGCCTATTTAAATTATTAACAGAACCTCAAATTGAATTACTCTAAAATCCTTGGAAATAATTGACGTTTCCAATGGCACGCTCTCTGACGTCATCTTTGATTTGACGGCTTAACACTGTTTTGTACAAGTAAGGCTGTAAACTAGAATAGAATGGTACCTCCCTCGGATAGATTTCTTCGGCAAAGCTATATTGCAATTTGAAGCTAGCCGGAACTTCATCTCCCAACAAACGGCATCAGCGTCGGCGTCGGCGTCGCGTCAACGTTCTGCAACGCTGCTTGTCTTTTCGCCGCAGTTATTTTGGAACAAATTTTTAGATGTTAGTTTTGTCCTTCACGGTCAATTATAACGGAAAGAAAATAAAAAATTTTTTTTTCAATCACGTAAATGTTAAAAATATAGGTACTACATAAACAAGACTCAACGACTCTGGAAAATAAAAATATCCGTCCATAAAGTTGTCCCCGCCAGGACTCAATCCTGGCCCACACCCAGTGATCCGACCATTCGACCAAGCCGGCCAATTGTTTGAAGAATTAATATTAATACAAAAAAATTATTCCAACCTTGTCTTTTGATTTACGTTTTCTCATAATTTTTTGGAAAGCTGAAATATAAAATTTAATTTACCTGTAATTATTTCTTTTCCAGTCACGTAAATGCTGAAAATATTATACTACACAAAAATACACATCCATGAGTCGGAAACAAATATCCATGTCTATCTAAAAGTTTGTCGCTACCCGGATTCGAACTCGGGACCTCATGACACACACCCCGTAATTCGACCATTCGATCAAGCCGGCCGCAGTAAGTAGGTACCGATCTAAGATGATGATTGATTTATATATTCGCCTAATGATCCTATTATACCTACATCACCCTGCTGTTTTATTATTCTAAAGATTTATTGTCGCCCCCAATCCGTGGTCGCCCCCAAGACCTTAGAACCACTTCACATTTTTAAAACCTCATTTCCATTTCACAAGCAACAAATTGTGACTGCAAATACCAGTCACTTTAGTTTTATTTTAATACAAATAAAATTACGGTTAGGTTAGTTAAAGTTCTTAAAATTAAATTCTTGTTACGGGAATCGAACCCACTTCCTCTGCAATTTAAATACAAATATAAAATTACGTAGAAAGATTTTGGTGGTTAGAAAAAGAATTTCGAAAAATTATGGTCTTGAGGCGGGAATCGAACCCGCGTCCGCTGCTATCCGGGCAGGTGCCTGACCGCTCGGCCACCCAAGACACCATACACATAAAATTATGTTTAAAAAAATTCTTAAAATTAAATTCTGGTTACGGGAATCGAACTCGACACCTCTGCAATACTTTTTTTTTATAATGTGGCGGGAATCGAACCCGCTACCACTACGATCCTTTATTTCAATAATGTGGCGGGAATCGAACCCGCTACCACTACAATCCTTTATTTCAATAATGTGGCGGGAATCGAACCCGCTACCTCTGCAATCCTATATTTCAATAATGTGGCGGGAATCGAACCCGCTACCTCTGCAATCCTATATTTTAATAATGTGGTGGGAATCGAACCCGCTACCACTACAATTCGTTGTTTTTATAATTTTACCTATTTATTCGATATCCTGGTCACGGTACCACCAAATTGTAACTGAACCCCCTCTTTATCATTGACTAATACGCGGCGATAAGTACAGACGGTGATAACATTTTTCGGCCTTATGAATATTAAAAAAATATAAGGAAGTGGAAGCCCGCTCCCCGCTCCTCACAATGAGTGACAACCTTCGATTCACTCTCTCCTTCCAAACCACCGGAAGTTCCTTATATGCCCTACCCGAATCAGTGTATTATTCCAGTCCGTTAGCATTCCCGTGGAAAGTCATATGTAGTGTATTTAAACCAGATCATAGGTAGAGAAACCCGGCCGAATTCTCCTGACTTCAAAAACACTTCAGAAGAAGGTCATTATAATTCAAAAGACAGCCCAGATTCTACGTGGGGCGGCTTGGTTGTGAGGCAAGCCCGCGCTGTCGCAACTATCTAGTGGGTTCCAATCTGAGTATCCTCAGTAATGGAACTAGCTCCCCTAAATAGCTCCTGTCTAACCTAAGCTATCTGACCTAGTTTGAACCATAATAACGATACAACTGTTATGTCTCATCACGATCCTTCGACACAGATAATCCCTTCTATCAATCTGGAGAGTGTGCAGTGTGGGGAAAATAGTCTTTCCTGCGTGTAGAGAATTGGGCGTATTTTGGGCATCAGTGTTGGCACTGTAAATGTCTACTGACCTAACCTAGCTTCAATACCAAAATACTCCCAATTGATCATGCAACACACGCTTACGATGTAAATATAAAAGGCCTCATAATCATGTCATCACACAATTATGTAGTCCCAAATTCACAAAGCAGCGTGCCCACGTAAATGACAAGGGACCAGTACACAACTAAATCATGACATATTTTATTATTATTATTATATTAAGTAAATATTTATATTAATTTAATCTGGCCAACGTATAAATAATGATCATCAAGTATGGTAGGACCCCCCTGTTGTGAAGTAGCATCCCAAGACTCTTTTATGAGGTATGTGACGTGTTCCCTACGGAGGGGGAAGGATACGTAACATTAGAAGACAGATGAACTTAAGTTTGTTGCATATTATAGTGGAAATAAGGTTAGTTGGTAACTGTAGGCAAATACTCTAATAATCCAGATTACTCCGGTAAATCTAACAAATAAATTTAACAAAATCTAACCAAATCTACAACCGCCAGTAGAACTGACCACACTTTACACCGCACACATGAGCTATATGATGATGTTATAATAATAATATCCACGACAGTCGGTAAAACAAACAATATAACTATTGTTTATACCTGTATAAAATGTAGACATAAAAGCTCAGCCAACTCCCCGTCATACATACATACGTAACCTATCGGTACCTACATATTAACATTCCTATGCTCAGCCTAGCATCTCAGTCATGAAATAAAATATCATAGGTAGGTAAATTATAGGTATATAGGCTCAGCCAACTCCCCGTCACATATACATAACCCTTATATACCTATTCATCAACAAAAAGTACAACGATCGACGCGGACTATCCAAACCCCGCAATCGACAATTACAAATCCGAAACCTCCTAAGTAGGTAGATACCTACTTTCCTACATAACCATAAACACCGGCGAACCAACAAAACAATGACCAAGGTTATAATGTCAATTAATAGAATTAAATGAAATAATTGTAAAAATGTACCATGGAACAACCAGTAATAATAACCATGGCATACCTAACATTTCAAGTACTAATAAAATCACCGACATTATGTCGGATTCCCTTACCTTGCCTAACCCATACCTAGCGTTTGATACCGAACGTCTCAAACGGATCCAATCTCCGTACGCCATCACCTGGAACGCAGGCGCAAATACCAGAACTCCATTTCCTCCATCGACGACGCGCACCGACCGGCTGCCTCTCCGCTTTGACTCGTCCTGTCGCCCGTCTCCGCTCTCGAATGCCTCCGAATCGTCCATGGTCGAAAGGTCTCGAATATCCCTTTTCACCCCTATTTATACCCTCGGTTAGCCCACCTATTTCACTAGCTATCCACTGACCAATCATCTATTCGTTGAGATATCCTCCGATCTTTCTGCTAATTTCATTGGTCCCGACCGGCGGCCTCTCTGTTGGTAAAACTGATTTTTGCACCCAAAACAAGTTGACAACATACAAGCTACAACTTCTGTTCATTCGTACCAATCTCAATGTAAACAAAACGTTACAACCCGACTTACTGAATTGCCTCCAAAATGGTATTCATCTAATTCCATTGACACCTCTTAAAATCGTTTGTATTATACACAGAAAACTACTATTTATGCAACTTATTTTAAAACGTAATATTTTCCTAAAACTACGAATGTATTAAATATAATTTTAATAATTCAACTACTATTTGTTGAATATAAGAATTGAATCTAACCTAATAATAAAATAACTTTTCACTTCTCATGCTCTGAAAGTGCTTATTTGTGCAGGATATAGGCTGCACAAAATCGATTTTTGTGCTCTAGAGCATTAACCTATCTACTCATAAATGTGTCTCTATTAAGGCAAAGAAAGTGAGCAATGCAGCCAAATACAATAAGAAATTCAGAGATAGAATTTGTTATTTTATTATTTACTTGAATTTATTTGCCTAATGCGTTTTTTAAGACATAATTTCAATTTAAGTAGGTACGGTAGGTTATTAAATTAACTTAAGAAAATTATTATTTCAAAATTAATTTAATACTTGGCTGTATAGGTCTGTAGCCCAAGCCTAATACCAATGGGAAAAACAATTTCCTTCAGTATTCAAAATTGTACTAATTTTAGTTTGAATTTTAAGAAATGTTATGATAAACTACTGTATTATTTCCTCGCAATCGAAGTGAAAAGCAGAGTTTCTACCTCGTGCACAAAACCATTTTTATCCTCGACATTACTATCAGCCCTCGCCTTCGGCTCGGGCTGCTAAAAGTCTCGGACAAAAATGATTCGTTTTGTGCACTTGATGGAAAATCTACTATTAATTAGACAATGCTAAAGGAAAACCTAAAGCTAAGGGGAACCTAAGGCACTAGATGGCGCCCTGCGTGAAGCTATTTTGTTACGGGATTTACTCTAATTATAATTTTAATAATTCAGCAACTATTTGAGGGATATAAGAATTAAATTAATATAATAATAAAATAACTTTAATTAGAATTATCTAAAGAAAAATCTAAAGCTAAGAGGAATGGAATCAATAGATCTATTGCGCCATCTATGGCTCCCTGCGTGTACCTATATTGATGCGGTATGTGCTCTACCACCTTGCAATTTATGGTCGAAAAATCTAATAGATGGCGCTTGATACACTATGGGAATTTATCATCAATAATTATGAATGTTGGTCCTAGAACGATATCTGCTCTGCTGCATCCCCTTCCTGGATTGTATAAAATATTCCTATAATAATTTTCTGCGTAAAAATATATTTCATTAAAAAGTGGGAAGATGCACCCTTGTTACGTCACACACGCCCCCTAAATTATTATGTAGTTTACCGAAGTAATAATTTACAGCTAAAAATATTGTAGATGTAGAAAGGAGCATCTTTGCTACATCACACAGTATACACATGCGTCATACGATGTTTACCCCTGAAACGATACTGCTCTTTTCCAATCATCTCCTTTGGTTGTATAAACATTTCTATGACTATTAAACTAGATAAAAATATATTCGATTAAAACGAGAAGATGCACCCTTGTTACGTTACACACGCCCCCTAAATTATTATGTAGTCTATCGAAGTAATAATTTATAACTAAAAAAATTGAAGATGTAGAAGGGTGCATCTTTGCTAGGTACGTCACATACGCTTTTTTTTTTGCTTTTACACAGAGTTAAAAAAGTTATAAGACCATTTAACAATAGAAGAATATAATAATCTTATTCACACCTCCGCCCCCGAACATTTTATTAGTTGAACGCACCTAATAATTCCACACTTCCAATTTATAGGTAAGTTATCAATCATTTGCAACCAATATTAGAACAAAGTGAAGTCTGTAAAATGATCGCACGAGCGAGACACCGAAGCAAACGCCAAAGATGAAGAGAAGTGTAGAAAAGTACCACTAAAGTTCATAGTAGGCACGACATTTGTAATAAAACAAATTTGATAAACATCTATAACGAAAATCCAGTAATTAACAAAATAACCTAATTACCGCCAAAATTTCCAAAAAAATTTACCTACTTTACCAAATAGGTAATAATTTTCGCAATAACGATACGACAGCATCCCAAACATAAATAATATACCTTAAATGCAATCTACTCTCTACATTAATTGTGGAACATTTGAATTATCATTTTCATTATGATTGGCCATGGCGAGAAAATTATTTACAATGAGTAAAGAAAAAAATGTGTAGATCTAACCAAATAGACAGTGCATAAGCACGTGATCAGACGCAGCCCGTTGCTCTGGCCGAAGCACAACAGACTGCCATGACACCGGTCGGCCGCAAAGTAGCAGTTGCAGTCAGCACCAGAAGCAGCACGTAGGCAGGTAGACGACAGGAGCTACCGCGTCTCTCGATTACGCTGAAATCAGTTCGGCAAACAAAACTCAAAACTGCTAGTAACTTACAAGGATATGCATAAAACCTAAGTATTATTTATAGCCGCACCCATACTATAGACGTGTATGCCAGGCACACTGAAATTATCTTAAAATTGTCAGAAACACAACAGCGTGATTTACAGTATATGGCAACGTGCTAGTGCCTATTTAAATTATTAACAGAACCTCAAATTGAATTACTCTAAAATCCTTGGAAATAATTGACGTTTCCAATGGCACGCTCTCTGACGTCATCTTTGATTTGACGGCTTAACACTGTTTTGTACAAGTAAGGCTGTAAACTAGAATAGAATGGTACCTCCCTCGGATAGATTTCTTCGGCAAAGCTATATTGCAATTTGAAGCTAGCCGGAACTTCATCTCCCAACAAACGGCATCAGCGTCGGCGTCGGCGTCGCGTCAACGTTCTGCAACGCTGCTTGTCTTTTCGCCGCAGTTATTTTGGAACAAATTTTTAGATGTTAGTTTTGTCCTTCACGGTCAATTATAACGGAAAGAAAATAAAAAATTTTTTTTTCAATCACGTAAATGTTAAAAATATAGGTACTACATAAACAAGACTCAACGACTCTGGAAAATAAAAATATCCGTCCATAAAGTTGTCCCCGCCAGGACTCAATCCTGGCCCACACCCAGTGATCCGACCATTCGACCAAGCCGGCCAATTGTTTGAAGAATTAATATTAATACAAAAAAATTATTCCAACCTTGTCTTTTGATTTACGTTTTCTCATAATTTTTTGGAAAGCTGAAATATAAAATTTAATTTACCTGTAATTATTTCTTTTCCAGTCACGTAAATGCTGAAAATATTATACTACACAAAAATACACATCCATGAGTCGGAAACAAATATCCATGTCTATCTAAAAGTTTGTCGCTACCCGGATTCGAACTCGGGACCTCATGACACACACCCCGTAATTCGACCATTCGATCAAGCCGGCCGCAGTAAGTAGGTACCGATCTAAGATGATGATTGATTTATATATTCGCCTAATGATCCTATTATACCTACATCACCCTGCTGTTTTATTATTCTAAAGATTTATTGTCGCCCCCAATCCGTGGTCGCCCCCAAGACCTTAGAACCACTTCACATTTTTAAAACCTCATTTCCATTTCACAAGCAACAAATTGTGACTGCAAATACCAGTCACTTTAGTTTTATTTTAATACAAATAAAATTACGGTTAGGTTAGTTAAAGTTCTTAAAATTAAATTCTTGTTACGGGAATCGAACCCACTTCCTCTGCAATTTAAATACAAATATAAAATTACGTAGAAAGATTTTGGTGGTTAGAAAAAGAATTTCGAAAAATTATGGTCTTGAGGCGGGAATCGAACCCGCGTCCGCTGCTATCCGGGCAGGTGCCTGACCGCTCGGCCACCCAAGACACCATACACATAAAATTATGTTTAAAAAAATTCTTAAAATTAAATTCTGGTTACGGGAATCGAACTCGACACCTCTGCAATACTTTTTTTTTATAATGTGGCGGGAATCGAACCCGCTACCACTACGATCCTTTATTTCAATAATGTGGCGGGAATCGAACCCGCTACCACTACAATCCTTTATTTCAATAATGTGGCGGGAATCGAACCCGCTACCTCTGCAATCCTATATTTCAATAATGTGGCGGGAATCGAACCCGCTACCTCTGCAATCCTATATTTTAATAATGTGGTGGGAATCGAACCCGCTACCACTACAATTCGTTGTTTTTATAATTTTACCTATTTATTCGATATCCTGGTCACGGTACCACCAAATTGTAACTGAACCCCCTCTTTATCATTGACTAATACGCGGCGATAAGTACAGACGGTGATAACATTTTTCGGCCTTATGAATATTAAAAAAATATAAGGAAGTGGAAGCCCGCTCCCCGCTCCTCACAATGAGTGACAACCTTCGATTCACTCTCTCCTTCCAAACCACCGGAAGTTCCTTATATGCCCTACCCGAATCAGTGTATTATTCCAGTCCGTTAGCATTCCCGTGGAAAGTCATATGTAGTGTATTTAAACCAGATCATAGGTAGAGAAACCCGGCCGAATTCTCCTGACTTCAACAACACTTCAGAAGAAGGTCATTATAATTCAAAAGACAGCCCAGATTCTACGTGGGGCGGCTTGGTTGTGAGGCAAGCCCGCGCTGTCGCAACTATCTAGTGGGTTCCAATCTGAGTATCCTCAGTAATGGAACTAGCTCCCCTAAATAGCTCCTGTCTAACCTAAGCTATCTGACCTAGTTTGAACCATAATAACGATACAACTGTTATGTCTCATCACGATCCTTCGACACAGATAATCCCTTCTATCAATCTGGAGAGTGTGCAGTGTGGGGAAAATAGTCTTTCCTGCGTGTAGAGAATTGGGCGTATTTTGGGCATCAGTGTTGGCACTGTAAATGTCTACTGACCTAACCTAGCTTCAATACCAAAATACTCCCAATTGATCATGCAACACACGCTTACGATGTAAATATAAAAGGCCTCATAATCATGTCATCACACAATTATGTAGTCCCAAATTCACAAAGCAGCGTGCCCACGTAAATGACAAGGGACCAGTACACAACTAAATCATGACATATTTTATTATTATTATTATATTAAGTAAATATTTATATTAATTTAATCTGGCCAACGTATAAATAATGATCATCAAGTATGGTAGGACCCCCCTGTTGTGAAGTAGCATCCCAAGACTCTTTTATGAGGTATGTGACGTGTTCCCTACGGAGGGGGAAGGATACGTAACATTAGAAGACAGATGAACTTAAGTTTGTTGCATATTATAGTGGAAATAAGGTTAGTTGGTAACTGTAGGCAAATACTCTAATAATCCAGATTACTCCGGTAAATCTAACAAATAAATTTAACAAAATCTAACCAAATCTACAACCGCCAGTAGAACTGACCACACTTTACACCGCACACATGAGCTATATGATGATGTTATAATAATAATATCCACGACAGTCGGTAAAACAAACAATATAACTATTGTTTATACCTGTATAAAATGTAGACATAAAAGCTCAGCCAACTCCCCGTCATACATACATACGTAACCTATCGGTACCTACATATTAACATTCCTATGCTCAGCCTAGCATCTCAGTCATGAAATAAAATATCATAGGTAGGTAAATTATAGGTATATAGGCTCAGCCAACTCCCCGTCACATATACATAACCCTTATATACCTATTCATCAACAAAAAGTACAACGATCGACGCGGACTATCCAAACCCCGCAATCGACAATTACAAATCCGAAACCTCCTAAGTAGGTAGATACCTACTTTCCTACATAACCATAAACACCGGCGAACCAACAAAACAATGACCAAGGTTATAATGTCAATTAATAGAATTAAATGAAATAATTGTAAAAATGTACCATGGAACAACCAGTAATAATAACCATGGCATACCTAACATTTCAAGTACTAATAAAATCACCGACATTATGTCGGATTCCCTTACCTTGCCTAACCCATACCTAGCGTTTGATACCGAACGTCTCAAACGGATCCAATCTCCGTACGCCATCACCTGGAACGCAGGCGCAAATACCAGAACTCCATTTCCTCCATCGACGACGCGCACCGACCGGCTGCCTCTCCGCTTTGACTCGTCCTGTCGCCCGTCTCCGCTCTCGAATGCCTCCGAATCGTCCATGGTCGAAAGGTCTCGAATATCCCTTTTCACCCCTATTTATACCCTCGGTTAGCCCACCTATTTCACTAGCTATCCACTGACCAATCATCTATTCGTTGAGATATCCTCCGATCTTTCTGCTAATTTCATTGGTCCCGACCGGCGGCCTCTCTGTTGGTAAAACTGATTTTTGCACCCAAAACAAGTTGACAACATACAAGCTACAACTTCTGTTCATTCGTACCAATCTCAATGTAAACAAAACGTTACAACCCGACTTACTGAATTGCCTCCAAAATGGTATTCATCTAATTCCATTGACACCTCTTAAAATCGTTTGTATTATACACAGAAAACTACTATTTATGCAACTTATTTTAAAACGTAATATTTTCCTAAAACTACGAATGTATTAAATATAATTTTAATAATTCAACTACTATTTGTTGAATATAAGAATTGAATCTAACCTAATAATAAAATAACTTTTCACTTCTCATGCTCTGAAAGTGCTTATTTGTGCAGGATATAGGCTGCACAAAATCGATTTTTGTGCTCTAGAGCATTAACCTATCTACTCATAAATGTGTCTCTATTAAGGCAAAGAAAGTGAGCAATGCAGCCAAATACAATAAGAAATTCAGAGATAGAATTTGTTATTTTATTATTTACTTGAATTTATTTGCCTAATGCGTTTTTTAAGACATAATTTCAATTTAAGTAGGTACGGTAGGTTATTAAATTAACTTAAGAAAATTATTATTTCAAAATTAATTTAATACTTGGCTGTATAGGTCTGTAGCCCAAGCCTAATACCAATGGGAAAAACAATTTCCTTCAGTATTCAAAATTGTACTAATTTTAGTTTGAATTTTAAGAAATGTTATGATAAACTACTGTATTATTTCCTCGCAATCGAAGTGAAAAGCAGAGTTTCTACCTCGTGCACAAAACCATTTTTATCCTCGACATTACTATCAGCCCTCGCCTTCGGCTCGGGCTGCTAAAAGTCTCGGACAAAAATGATTCGTTTTGTGCACTTGATGGAAAATCTACTATTAATTAGACAATGCTAAAGGAAAACCTAAAGCTAAGGGGAACCTAAGGCACTAGATGGCGCCCTGCGTGAAGCTATTTTGTTACGGGATTTACTCTAATTATAATTTTAATAATTCAGCAACTATTTGAGGGATATAAGAATTAAATTAATATAATAATAAAATAACTTTAATTAGAATTATCTAAAGAAAAATCTAAAGCTAAGAGGAATGGAATCAATAGATCTATTGCGCCATCTATGGCTCCCTGCGTGTACCTATATTGATGCGGTATGTGCTCTACCACCTTGCAATTTATGGTCGAAAAATCTAATAGATGGCGCTTGATACACTATGGGAATTTATCATCAATAATTATGAATGTTGGTCCTAGAACGATATCTGCTCTGCTGCATCCCCTTCCTGGATTGTATAAAATATTCCTATAATAATTTTCTGCGTAAAAATATATTTCATTAAAAAGTGGGAAGATGCACCCTTGTTACGTCACATAACACATGCAACATAATCATAAAGAATAGAGATGTGCCGACTATGACTTTGGCCGACTAGCCGATTAGTCTGTTGTAATGGGAGCTCGTAGATTTTTACGATGCGTAGTTTTGTGTACAATAGCCCATAAACCAAAACAATAAATTTCATAATTTTAATTTTAAGCAAGAAATATTTCTTTATTTTTTATAGATGATAAAAATAAAATTCAAGTCGATTATTTTTCTTTTAAAATAATTTAATGCATTGTCATCTTAGGTATAAACATATTATAACGTTAATATTAATTCGATATAATTTCCTAAGAAATGTTAAGTGTTAAGTCCCGGTTTATGATTTAGATTTTTTTGGGCTTAGAGTTTTTAACGAATTTCTAAGGAATATTAAAAGTCATAGAACAAACCATGTCGTTTATATACCTATATATTTCTATCTGTGGTCACGCCTTTCGCCCACAGGGGTAGGCAGAGATCACTTCTTTCCACTTGCTACGATCCTTACATACTTCTTTCGCTTCATCCAATCTCATTAATCTCTTCATGCATGCCCGTCAGTTTCGGGTACTCTTGACCTGGCCCTTATTTAATAGACTTTCAATTTGATTATGAAAGATCCGCTTAGGCCTTCCCCTTCCCATTTCTCCATTCACTTTCGCCATGTATATTCTTTTTATCAGTCTCCTTTCATCCATTCTTTCTACGTGACCAAACTGTGCGATCTCAATCCTTCCCTTTCTCAATCCTTGTCATTACATCTCATTTCTCCATTCACTTTCGCCATGTATATTATTTCGCCTGGGAGGTTGCTGGTGTTTTACTTATTTTGTATACATTTTATTGAGAAATACGTAGAAAGTACGAAGCCGGATAGTCGGCGACAAGTCGGAACATCACTAATATAGAACAAATAGGTGGTATATATAAAACAATATTGCATCGTTTTATCGTTATGAAAAATTGCAGGCGTCATAACTTTTTTCCTAGAACAAAAGACTATAAAAAATTCATCATTCTCTTCACAAAAACCGTGCGTGGTTCAGCACTCGAGGGGTTAATAACCTAAGTAGATTAAGCCTGTATTGCTTATTTTTATTATAAAATAAATCTAAAAACCCTGTAGAAAATCGTAACTACCAAAATAAACAATTATCGTTACAATAATGATCACTTTGCCTTTGTCATGAAAAGATACACCCCTAAACCCGATATAAAACGGTACGGTATAAAAGGGAGTTTTATTTTATCATCACAGTTAAATCTTAGAGATCTCAAAAAATCTGATTGTTCGTAAAAAGGAATGATAGCAAATCAATATAACTATAAACAAACCATTGCAATTCAATCAACACTTAGAGCCCCCGCAGACCACAGACTTTTTATCGGCCGATAGTTTAGTCGGGTTGGGCTGTTAGTGCGCACACTAGGCCAACAAAACAGTTGGGTTGGATGTAAGTGCGCAGACTAGCTTAAACAGTCTGCCGATTGATCACATTCGCTTGGGTAGGTAAGAAGAGATCAGTTGCGTAAAATGTTGCACAGAAATATTATTATTGCTTTATACTTGAGACAAAGGAGAAGGATCAAGAAGAGATATCGAGAATATTGGGTACATCCCATCTACAGTAATAGATTATTGCAAGGGAAGTTTTATACGATTCATTCCAAATTACTCGATTACCCGAAAAAATTTTTCGCCTTTTATCGAATGAGCATAACTAGCTTCAACCAACTTGTCAAATTAATTGGACCAGGAATAGCGAAGGAGGATACAAATTTCAGACTATCTATACCTGTGGAGGAGAGATTGAGCGTTACGATAAGGTAAGATAAACCACAAAACATACTTTTAATTTTTTATTATAATTCAAATACCAAGTTTACAAGTCGTATATTTGGGAATCTTCAAAATTTGAATAATATGACTGGGCTGACATGTTGGAATCAGCTGGTGATGAAACATTTTGAATGGTTGTTTGTGGTAAAGTGGGGGATGGTGTAGAACCGGATGCATAAGCCTGTAATTGTTGTTGTGGCGGCAAGATGTTAGTCTCTCGTTGGTAAACAGGAAAAGAGTTCATAGGTTGTTGCAGTATGGTGTATGTTGGTTGAGAATGAGGCTGAACACGCCTACCAAGTCTTATCTGTTTAAATACGTTAAGAATACTAATCTTAGCATCGAGTTTTTCGTCTGCGGTTAAATTTTTGAGTGATGGGACAAGAGACAATGCAAAGTTTACATCTTCATCAACATTAGTCTGATTTAATGCTTTTAATATTGCTTCGTCCAAATCCGTATTCTTCGAAACACGAGTTTTCTTCTGGCGAGGAGGTGCGGAAGCGGATGGAGCAGTTTCTTCATCATCTTCCTCATTTTCTGTAGTATCCTGAGCCAGGTTTAGGTTACCTTCCGTTTGACGATTTTCCATGCATGGCAGTAAAAATAATAATTGTTCAAAGTATACGTATTTACGCCTCTTGACCGAAGCCTGCCCCGACTTTGTGTTCTTTTGTGCATTTAATTCTCTTCGAAAGCAAGTCCGTAAATTGGCCCATTTTTTTTGTATATCGCGGCCTGAAAAATAATAAAATATAATTAATTCATTACAGGTATCTGGCCACTGGAGCTAGTTTCAATTCATTGTCTTTTGATTATCTGATGGGAGCTTCTACAATACGAGAAATTACAAAAAGTACATGTGAGCAAATATGGAATATGCTTCAACCGTTATATATGCCAGCCAAACAAGAAGATGACTGGATTAAAATAGCAGACGAATTCTACAGTCGCACAAATTTTCCAAACATCATTGGAGCGATCGATGGCAAACATATACGAATGATACAGCCAGAACATTCCGGTTCATCATATTTTAACTACAAAAAGTTCTTCTCCTGCGTTTTGATGGCTTGGACAGATGCCGATTATAAATTTGTGTACATTGATGTTGGGTCTTATGGAACAGCCAGTGATTCGGAAATATTTAAAACATCAGAAATGGGTAAACGGCTTTCCGAGAATCGACTAAATATTCCTTCTGGAAGACAATTGCCTAATGATGATGTTGGAGATTTTATTCCATTCTCTGTCGTAGGCGATGAAGCGTTTGGACTTGGAAATCATATATTACGCCCTTATGCAAAAAGAAATTTAAACTACGCCAAGCGAATTTTCAACTACAGACATACAAGAGCTCGACGCATGGTTGAATGTACTTTCGGGATTCTAACTAACAAATGGCGCATTTTTCACCGTCCAATTGACGTAAATATTAATTTTTGTGTTAAAATTATTAAAGCTTGCTGTGTCCTACACAATTATGTACGAATCAAAGATGGAATACATTTTAAAGACACTCTCTACAGTTCTACCATGAATAACTTTAATACAAATGGAAATAACCGAGGAAGAAATAATATGAATAATGTGCGGCAATACATGTCGTCATACTTTATATCTCCTGCAGGCTCAATTCCGTGTCAATATAATAAAGTGTAATGTAAATTAATTAAAAATGGTATCGTACCTTGATTTGTTTTTTCTTGGGCACTAAGCTCATTCCAATCAGGAACAACAGCTTCACAAACTTCCTCCCACAGTTTTTTCTTCACATTTACGTCAGAGTACTCTTTTAAGTTTTTCTTATAAAGTGCAGGGCGTTTTTCGACTTCCTCGATCAAAGTTACGATCGAAGATTCCGAAATAAGCGACTGAGAATTGGGCGACGCCATTTTACAAAACACGCGCGGCCGACCATTCGCTGTCAAAGCTCGGAGCGAACTGAACTATCGGCTTAGTCGGCCGACTAAAAAATCGTCATGTGTGCGCGTGTGGTATGGAGCCAATACTGATTATATGGTCGGCCGATAGTTTGCCGACAGTTTAGTTTGAATTGAATCGGGAAGCCCATCAAACTTGTTTATCGGCCGATACCAAATTTTCATAGTATGCGCACTTGCTTACATCTGCGTACTGATTAAGAGACCGACTAAACTATCGGCCGATAAAAAGTCTGTGGTCTGCGGGGGCTCTTAAAGTCTCGATTACAATATCCCATCAAATGATTTATTTTGTAATAAAAATCTTCCTCGAGAATAGATTTGGCCTCCACAACCGTAGTAGATGTTTCTGTATTCGGTCTTCCTGCTTAACATTAAAGTATTGTCATTTAAGTCAGATAGTACATACATACATACATAAATCACGCCTATATCCCCGAAGGGGTAGGCAGAGGTGAACTAGCACCCACGTTTCGCCAGTTATGTTAGGTCCCATGTAATAGGTGGCGAGCCTATTGCCATTTATCGGGCACAACAGTCGCAGTATATTGCTATTGCTAGGTGGTATAAGAGGAACGCTGCTGCCCATTCCTCATCACTGATTTATCCTGAGTCGCCTTGTACAACACCCACGGGAGAGATTTGGGGTGGTGACAATTGTATTCTACTCTGCCGCCACCACACGGCAGAGTAGAATACAACTGTCAGATAGTAGGCATAACATTATGACTATCAGTGGCGGAGCGTCCATATAACCCGATTCCCAACAGCCGTACCAAACGAGCGAGCATAAAAAATCATTACCATAATGCAAGTACAATACCATTTTATAAACAAATAAAAAAAATCCACCAATAAAATCTTATCATAACAGTATTAAACGCGCGCGAAACAATATGCAACACAGGTACATACAATTCGCTCCCGCTCTCTAGATTCCTTCAACTAACTCGCTAAATATCGAGTTATGAACGCCTACTACAGCACGCACACAGACAAGCGTAGTCTTGTCAGGCGCACGCAACGAGAAATAGTACCTAAAGATTGCCTACAAGCCGGCATCAAGCCGGCATTTCGGCAGCCTACGCGCTTATGCATCGATACACTACGACTCACGCACACATTAGTAATAAACTACCACGAAAACAAGTCCGTCAAAAGTAAATATTTTAGATCTTATTACAATAGCCATAAAAGCGGAATTTCACTGCACTGAACTGCACTCAATATCGCGGTCGGCGCCGCTCCAACAAGCCGCTCCGGACCGGGTTGAATCGTCCTTCCCTTTTTAACACGGCTTTTGTTTGTATAATGATCTCTCTTTCTGGCCTTGCTGAGAAATACTCATAGCGGCTTCTGTCATGCCCACAGACGCGAGCGAGGTTATTCTGTTTTGAAATTTGCTTGCACTCACATAAACTTAACGTAATTAATTAGTTTTATTGTATTTTTAGCAGTAATTCAGTGAAATAGTAAAATTTAACTAACCTGTGTTGTTGTTTTAAAGGTGTATTGTGATTTTGTGAATTGTGTAGTGTAGCTCTGCAGGGATTTAATTGGTATGTTTTAGTTTTTAAATAATTTTGGTTTATTCTCTCTCGGCACAATAATGGCCGCTTTGATGCACATAGATTGTCCGATTTCTTGCTAAGTGAAGGAAAGCAGTTTACAAAGTTGTCCTTTGAAAATAAAAAATATGTCATACAGTTTAGGTCGAGCTCGTCCAAATATGTCAATAGATTACAAGTGTAAAGACGGTTTTTTCAAGCATTTCCACAGGCAACTTTATGATAAATATAGTTGGCTTACAGGCAGTTGTTTAATAAATAAAATGTTTTGTTTTCCGTGTCTTTTATTTTCTGATTCTAGAAGCGTTTGGAATCGAACGGGATTTTCTGATGTTAATAATTTATCAAACTCTGCTAAAAAACATGTTCAAAGTGAGAAACATATGCATAGTTGTGTAGCGTTGCATGAATTTGGAAATAGTAGAATAGAAAACTATTTTAACAATAATTTTGACGCTCATAATCGCAAAGTCGAGCGTAATCGTATTCTGTTAAAACGTTTCATAGACACAGTTGTTCTCTTAGGTGAACAAGAATTAGCGTTTCGCGGGCACGACGAAAGTGTAAATTCGGATAATCGTGGTAATTATACTGAAACATTATTATATTTTAGTAATTATGACTCCGTATTAGAATTGCCGTGTGGTGACGGCAGAGTAGAATACAATTGTCACCACCCCAAATCTCTCCCGTGGGTGTCGTACAAGGCGACTAAGGATAAATCAGTGATGAGGAATGGGCAGCAGCGTTCCTCTTATACCATCTAGCTATGTACCTACTGCGACTTTTGTGCTCGATAAATGGCAATAGGCTCGCCACCTATTATTGCATGGGACCTAACATAACTGACGAAACGTGGGTGCTAGTTCACCTCTGCCTACCCCTTCGGCGATATAGGCGTGATTTATGTATGTATGTATGTATTAGAATGTCACTTTGAAAAATGTTACAATGTGTACAAATTACGAGCTTTAAAGTAAGTTTCTGCGAGTACCCATTTTTTGTAGGTCCTAATTATTACTGTGGCTTGCCTAACTTTTTTTTTCACGCCACGCCACTTATGACTATACTGTTATGCCCCCTACTATCTGATTAAAAGAAAGGATATAGGTAATAATTTATTATTCATGAATTATATTCTGACTAAACATTTGAGTGTAAATTTTTTATTGACAAATTCAAAGATTTATTGCACTACGAGATTTGATTGTTTACGGCTTATGTTCACGTAAGCGGCCTAACGAGCCGACTGGTTCCTGAGGATGAGGCACTCTCAGGATCGGACCACTTGCACTATTCACTTCAGGTACTTAGGACAGACGAATTAATGTTTCTTGAATTTCAGTGATTTGATGAACTGACCGAAATTACGCACACATTTAATATCCTATTCGATCCAAGTGTGAATGACATATTTCAAAGCAAAATGCCATACCAAGAAGATGGTACGTAAATTCATTTGTTGATTCAATTCGAAACGTAGATGTCAAATGAATAGAGCTTATTTTGCTCTATTAGCGGCAATTGAGTGCTCGTGTAACGACCGTTTCAGGCTGAGCAGAAATTTGTATCAAATAGGGCTGTAGATAGTCAGAGAGTGGTTTACACAGTGGCGGATAACCACGCGGAGCTTATTTACATCTTCATATTTCGGATTAATCGCCCTCTATTTCGCGCTGGAAAATAGATTTGTTCAAACTATGTACATTACGTTCTGTTTCTCATGCAAGTAATGCAGAGAAGAAATTGACAGTTAAAAGTTTTGTGTTCCGCACAAACTGAGCTATATTAGACAAGTAAAAAATATTCCGAATCTAATTGTCTCTATAGCCTAAGCGACAGATCAGACTGAATATTCAATAGAGCAATTACTAAGCTGTACAAGCCAATGTGTGCTAAGTGCTTGTACATGTTTATAAATAACAGCCTTAAACCTTCACTTTTTAGGGGATGAATTCTGATAATATATTACTATGATTCCTCAAAATACGTAATTACCATCTACCACCCGAAATCCAAGATAGTCCGTCTGCCACTACTTTCAATATCAGACTGAAAATTACACAAAATATACTCTATAATTGATACATATTTATATTATATAATTAATTGTAAGCCGCATTCGTAGAAAATAATGGCATACGGTCACCCAAAGACGACCACTCGTTACTATCAAACGGGTGGCAATTCATTAAATGAATCGCTTCAATTTTAAACAATAGGTTCCTATCTGAGTTCTAATTAATTAAGACTGCAACTTGAGTGCACGGCGCCTGCCGCACAATAAAATGCCAGTAAATAGTCTGGTTAGTAAGTCAATTACAGAACTGACCCGTGCTATTAGCACATACAGAAGTATTACTTGCTGGCTCCGATTTCTTACTTCGTCGGAAGAATTTTTCAAAATAAAATTACAATGCAGCCTCTTTTAAATTATGGAAAAGAAAAAGGCATTTTAATTCTTATACCTACGGCATATTTTCCCTAAATTTTTCCATAAAAAGGGAAGGTCATATTGAAGAATGACCATTAAAATAGAGACATTGAAGACTATTGTTGATTATGACAATGAGGCCAATTTAATGACCGTCCTTAACGGACATTGCTTAGTTCACGAAACCATACTTTTTATAGATTAGTCTCATAATAATTATAAAATTAACAAAAAGCTTTTTACAACAGACACCGTTCTGGCGTGAACTATGCCAAGATCGGCCCACTCTGGAAAGGATTATCTTCATTTGGCTACGGAGCGCTGAGCAAAGCTCGTTAGGTTTATTTCTTTTCACTTTAAGTGGATTCCTTATTAAAATTTGTTCGGTGTACGAGACAATGATATGAAGTAATTAACTTACATTATTCGGTCATTTGGCTCAGAAAGTGCTTTGATTTGATTGTATGTTCAAAATGTATGGGCAATAAGACGTGTTTTTGCTTGAAAAGCCTTTTAAATAATTTAATATCAAGCCTATTTATCCCCGAAGAGGTATATCGACCCTAAGTGTATTTCCAAATATCGTAACTATAAGAGAAAATGCCGTGTGGTGACGGCAGAGTAGAATACAATTGTCACCACCCCAAATCTCTCCCGTGGGGGTCGTACAAGGCGACTTAGGATAAATCAATCATGAGGAATGGGCAGCAGCGTTCCTCTTATACCACCTAGCAATAGCAATATACTGCGACCTTTTGTGTCCGATAAATGGCAATAGGCTCGCCACCTATTACATTGGACCTAACATAATTGGCGAAACGTGGGTGCTAGTTCACCTCTGCCTACCCCTTCGGGGATATAGGCGTGAATTATGTATGTATGTATGTATGTAACTATAAGAGCGTTCACGCCCAGCGGCGCACACCGATTTTAGGTATTTACTATGAGAGCGGTCATTGCTTCGTGGCTTCTCGGACGAACGAGCGGCACGTGAATATTTACACCGCACGCAACTGCTTTTGATACTTTTCGGGTAATATTAGAGCATTACATGAATATTAACTTCGTTTTTATAATAATAGTTTTATAACATAAATAATAGCTTTGTCCTCAGAATAGTAGATCTGTCACCAAATAAAATAGATTTGTGCCCAGGGGGCCTACCGCCTAACTCGATTGCTGATAATAGCTATATTGCAATTCACTGCATACCGCTATAGCAGCCCAGCCATCCTGAATTTTTAGGCAGTACGGATTTTGTGCCAAATTCATACAAAATCATTCGGTGACCATTCGTTCAAAACTATCGCTGATAGTTTATGTACATTTCGTGCGAAATTACAGCATGACGTCATAAACTATAGCTTTTGCTTTAGCAATCGAGTAAGGCGGTAGGCCCCCAGGTCGCGAGCCTATTGAAATCTACCAGTCATAATACACTGCTAGGTTGTATAACAAGAACTATGCTTGACGAGACGCCATTCGTCATGACTGTTTCAACCCTTACTGCCGCACTCAGAGACGTCAAATAACGATAATGAGTACTTAACGTCAAAAAATTACAATTCAAAACTAGTCGCTATTCTTGCTGGGTCTATGGTCTAGATTTGAATGAAAATTTTTGACATTAAATACTCATTAAAGCTAATTGACGTCTCTGAGTGCGGCAGTTAGTCGCATTGTACGAAGCCCTAGAGAGATTGGGGCTTCTACCTAAACGGAACAAACTAGACCTAAGTTCTATACTTCTTCTTAGAAACGAAGTTGCGCAATCAAATATAAAAACTTTATTACATCCTCCAGAACTTAGGAACAAATTTAATGTTCCAAGTACAAGTTCGTGATGTGTTCAGTCAAATTTATGCCGAAGAACTAAAGATTAACTTTGATAAACAAAATCATTTCCAAGTAAATGTCGAGCTCAATGTGGCTTTTAACAATAATCCAACTGGTAAAGGAGATTCAATCCGTGTGTGCTCGCTCCGTTGAACTGATTGACGATCAGGTTATTGGATGGGTGACCGAAAATATATCTCGAGTATAGGAACTCCATATTTAGAAAGACGTCAAGCCGTTGGTGCAGGCTGTATCTGCAGTCGTTAATACTAAGCGTGGAGGTGATTGGACTGGTGATGATTATATTGTTTTCTGATGATAACGTGCATATATATTTCCGAGTGGTGAAGGCAAGTCAGGGCCTGTAGCCAAGTGGCAATCGTTTCATAACGATAACGTGTCGAAGTTCGTCACGATCTGCCATATTACTTTTGGTATGTACAGCGTCTTAGCTTGCGCTACCAACATAACTAGGAACTTACGAAGACGATTTTGGTCACGTGATTTCACGACGACTTACGTCAAATCCCATATATTTTGCTTTATCGAACTTCGTTATCTTTGTTAGTATGTTACTTTGTCTAGGCCCCCAGATTACAATTTTTAGGACTTCCAATCTCACCCGCCGGCGTCATGAAAGGCAGCTAAGGCTTAAGACAGCGACGAGTTCCTCTTCTACCGCCAATATACTGCGACTTACGTGCCCGATAGATTGCAATAGGTTCGCCACCTATCACAAGGGACCTAACATATCATGGATGTTATCCCTACCCCTTCAAGGATAACTATTATTAGGCGTGAGTTATGTATGTAATGTGTATATTTCTTATATCCCAAGCCTACAAAGCCCAGTCTCGTCTCACGCTTATAATGGTTTTCTAAGTATTAAAGGACAGTATATTTGCCTTAGGATAGAAATAGATAGGTATTAACCCCATCTATTTCTATGTGCAGACTAATACAAAAAAAATCATTAAATAATTTCTGTACTAAAATAAAGTATCGATTAACTTAAACCTCCTAATATTAATATGTTGGCCAGCAACCGTAATGAATTTGATTTAATTATTAATTGTATAAATGAAACATTCATGAGTCAATATTTCTATGTTGAGCGGCAAAATTATTTCGGTGTACATTGTACAGTCATTTTGGTGGATAGCAGTTTAATATCCAGTTGTTAAACATTGCGCATAAATCATACTGTATGTAAATATTAAATGAATCACAATAGGCTTTACGTATTGTGGATGTGCCTAGTGCAATTTATATTATCCGGGCTTATTCACTATAAGCAATGACCCTAAATCATGTCCAAATAATATTTAACTTTGAACAACGTTAGACCCAATACAATAGTATCATTGGTTAGTAGTAAATATCAAACAAAATAACAAATCAGATTATATGTAATTGACCTAAACGACATCGTAAAATTTTAATAAGTTTTTATATGTAAACGAACCTATTACCCCTAAAGAATAGTTTTTTTTCCTTATTCCTAAAAAGAATTGTTTGGCGAAGATTCATTTCAAATGTATATTAAAACACAACCTTAGATTTATTTCGCGCTTAATATTTTTTTTAATTAAAAATTTAAAAAATATTTATTTCTTCTCACATAATTAAATTGTATAATATTTACAAAAAGCAGCTTAAACATACAGATTTAATGTGAGGAGCTGGCGTCTGAGATAGGCCTGTATTACAGATCTATCGTAAGTACAGACTTCGTAGCTTAAAACAGAACACCGATAAAGCTTACACTAAGCTCGCAACATTCCGAAATATTAATTTGGACTTGGGAATAGGAAACGGGTCAGCCGTGCTGCGAACCCGACTCAATCACACAAAAGTTGAACCCTTATTCCGCAGAACATCGAAAGTCAATTCGAACCGTTAACTTTTTTAAAGTGCCTAAGAGGCACCGGTCCTTTCCACCCATTGATTTTTCACTGCGCACTTTGTTAACGTTTTTCCACCACCTTCCATCCACCTTGGAGCCTTCAGATCATTGCGTATTCAAATCTTTTTAAGTGCTCCCATAAATTATATCTCCTACAACAATTTCGGCGTGAGTGTGTGTCGCTCTGTCCCGGCCGCCTTTTCTTTAGGAAAATAGAAGCTTTTCGCTTTGACAGAATCGTACAAAGAAAACGTTTATTTTTTCTTGCAGCAATTCATCAAAACGATTGCTAACAAATGCTATAATTCCTGATTAAAATGCAACCATTTATGCGTCTACTGATATCGGAAATCAATAATCTGTAACATCTATCTGAAAACAACTGCAGGTCGGAAGTTTGAGGCATCTGCCGACCTCAGGAAACCGAACTACATCTATAACAAAATATTGGAGCACACGAAATCTGGCTTAGTTGGTAGCGCCTAAAACGTAAGACGCAATAAAGTTTAGTGAACCGCATCGTGTGCCGAGGCAACGAACCGGGAGATTTCCTTGCGGGCTCGCACCCGCTCGTACATTGTAATTTTCATGAGAATTACATTACATCAAGCTATATCAGGACTCCTCATTCTGATCGGCGAACGGTGACTTATCTAATAAAGCTTTGATAAATATGTCATCTGTCCTAAATGAATTTCGTTGTAGGCAGAGGTTTCACATCCACATTTTGCCAATTATGTAGGTCCCGTGGATAAGGGCCTATTGGCATAAGAGGAACGATGGTGCCCATTACTCATTGTTGTTTTAACCCTTAGTCCCCTTGTACGACAGCAACTCTGCTTTCACCACACGGTTTTTTAATTCGGTTCTATCCAAACTTGTAGTACCTACGTTTGGATAGAACCGAGTTAACAACGAAAATTATAGCATTTGTATGTTCATATTTGAGTTTTGGCAGAAAGTTTTGCAATCAACACAAAGAAAAACTTTAAACTTCTTAAACAATAACGAATACTAATTTAATTCACAAAATTATTCAAGTATGTACTACGTATGTACATACTTGAATCATTTTACTTACTTAAGCCATAAAATAAAAAATCTTAAAAAGAAGTCTATTTTTACAAATAAGTTGAATCTTCAGGGTATTATTTTATTTAAAAAGGGATATTAATTTTTTAAATGTATTATTACTAATTTTTACAATTTACTTTACTATAATGTACTAGTATGTGTAACTATAGCACTTCAACACAATCGGCGAGAGGATTAGCAGAAACTTTGACAATTCGGGGAAATATGAATTATGTTATTTATTAGGAACTCCTTAATGCCATTATTCACCGATAATACAAAAAGTTATCCCCTTTCCTGGTTAAGTCTTTGCACGTAATTAATTAGGTGCGTGTTGTCGAGCCGTTAATATCTTCGATCTCTAAAAGCCTTATGAGATCTGCAGTGCTATTTTTGGAGGGAATGCTGGAAGACAATACAATGAGTTGTCCAATTACGTGACCAAAGTCTCCGTTAGGAGGGAGCGATCTTGATAGACTTGCTCTCAAAGATAACACCAATGATAATACTGACCTTTATTTATAAGAGAACACACAAATTTGGAGAAAAATACAAATAGATTTACTGCTTTAGTGACCGTGAGAGTGGTGAATATTTTTTGGTGAATTTATTAGAAAACTTTAGTTAGCCGTTTTCAGATATTTTATCAACATCTTAGATAGTAATGAAAATTTATAAGCCGCATAAAGGGTTACCCAACGAATCTCAAAATGTCACCCCCAATAGGTACAACAGTCGACATGACGAGACATTGTTATTCGAACTTATTAGTCTTTGGTGAAAAAAGTTATAAATCTCGAAATCGATCTAACTTTAAATCTGTATACTCAGATCAGTATGTAGAATAATTTACTGATGTGTCAAAAGTCCATGAGTATAGGCTAAATTAATTAGTTTAAAAGTCAGTGACTACATTCATTATTAAAATTAATTATTTCGCAAACAAAAACATGATTTTGTAGTAGAAAAATAAATTAACAAATCAAGGCCAGTCTCCTTAAATCGAATAAACTGTCAGCAAAACAGACAAAAAGTTTTTTTTTGCAAAGTTTGGCTGAAAGTTGAACAAAATGTGTCCGCTTCTGTTCCCGGCAGTTTTGTCATAGACACGAATGATTGAAATATTCTGCACGCTCATTTCTGCGTTTCCAATACGGAACGTAACTACCGTTGCCGTGTTGGAAATAAAAAAAACAGTCGAGAAACGGCACGGATGAATTTTTATTGGCCTACCATGGTTACCATGGCTGTACTATGGCCCTGGCAAAAAAAGGGTACAGTACCATATCGTCCGTCGGATGCCTATTGGCATGGAGTAATTTTACATAGGATGACTAAACAAACAACCGTTGTTAACTAACATAAATTTTAAAAGTTGTTTATTAAATTAACTGTTAATAAGTAACTTTTAAAAAGTTATTTAATGGAGACTAAAATACAACTTACCCAAGTATCAATATAAATTAGCATTGGATTAGTTGGGAAGCTACACAACTTCTTCATTTTGGCAAAGAGAGGTTATCAAACTGATGAAAATAGGATACAGTGGATTTTCGACATTAAAGTGTTTGGGGATGTAAACTCACCTCAGAGAAACCGTAGTCAAATAATAGTGTATGTATGTATATGTGTAAGCAAGCAACAGGGGGCTTTTTTGTCTGATTGAAATGCCTTTACGCACCATACGTTGACGGCCGCCTTGGTCGAATGCTCAGATTGCTGGGTATTGGCCCAGAGGTCCCGGGTTCGAATCCTGGTAGGGGCAAACTTTGTGATGACCACAAATGTTTGTTTCCGAGTCATGGTTGTGTATATGTTTACGTAGTATATTTTCAACATTTATATACATAATTATACTAAAAATATGTGCGTCATCTAGTATCAATAACACAAGTGCTTACTGCCGCACTCTGAGACGTCAATTAACGAAAATGAGTACTGAATGTCAAAAAATGACAATTCAAATATAGCCTCTATTCATGTCAGGTCTTTGGTCTAAATTTAAATGAAAATTTTTGACATTAAATACTCATTAAAGTTATTTGACGTGCTCTGAGTGCGGCAGTTAGACTTCTTACTTTGGGCTAGACGATAGGTGTGAGTGTAAAAATATTTATTTATTTATTAGTATTTATTATACCAGCTAGCCGCTAGCTAGACGACTGGGGTGTGTGGGACTCGCCCGGCGCGCGTAGCACCGGCAATACCCAATAAACCACTCCGGTGTTCCTCCAAGCCCTTTAAGTGGGAAGAGTCTGGGATCTCGCAGCAATTCGGTCTCTCCCCAACAACAGGGGGCCTACTCTGGAACTCCAAACGAACGAACGAACATCTATCCGTCTTTCTCACGCCACTGCGTGTTAAAATAAGAGCGACAAAGACGCAACGACTCGATCGAACGAAATAAACTTCTAGAGTAGCGCCTCAGGACAAGTGGCCAAAATATTCGAATATCCAGCTCAGCCTCTATCTAATCTCCTTAGATTTCGTAACAGATTTACGCCAAACTAGCTACAGCTAGGTTTTTATAATATATAGTGAAAAACATTTTTTTATAATATATAGTGAAGCTCTTCCCCTTCATCTCACCTGATGGTAAGTGACGATAAGGGCCGAAGATGGAATCGAGCTTCACCTGAAACCCTCAACCACAGAAGGAGGGCTATCTTATCACATATTGTCTGATCAAAATATTATTATTATGGCGACGGATTTTGATATGATGGCGGTAGCTAGCCAGGCGAACTTAAAAGAAGTCCTATCACTAACCAAACCGAGTACTAATTTGTACTCCCCTGAGGATCGAACCCGGGACCTCGAGATCTTAATTCTGGTGGGCGAAACACTAGACCACGGAGGCGGTATCTCAACCCACATTTATTCTCCTTTATCTTCTATAACAGATTTACGCCAAACTCAGCTCTTTTAATGAAGAAAAATAACATACCTATTTAGTTCATAAATATGGCAATAAGACACCTCGAGGCGTACCTACTTAATAAGCCTGCTATCCGCGTGTCCGTGCCGGCGTCCTGAATAATGGATGCCTGACCCGCCCGTTCCCGGTTTTTAATTTTCCATCACACATATGAATAAAGCAACAAAAAAGACCGTTGCGGTAAAATTTTCGAGCACGAGCTTTTAGATATTTCTATTTAATTGAAGCCTACCTAACATAGAATATTATACAATGCTGTACCTACGGAAGAGTAGATGGGCGTCGTCATATACTTCCTGTGTAATTTTGTCCTGTATTTTGATGTACAATAAAGTGTATTGTATTATATTATATTGCTATATAATGCACAATGAAGTAGCAACTATTTGTTTTTTTTTATTAGCCTATTAGATCCCACTGCTGGGCAAAGGCCTCCCCCGCAACCCTCCATCTCGAGCGTTCCCGAGCCGATAACTATTTGTTATTGGATTTTTATTTGAACATTATTATAAATGTTAGAAAAAATATAACAAAGAAACACAATTCAAAAATCATTTTTCGAAATTATTCTGACTTCATTATCTTGGTAAAGGACCTACTATTTATAAGTAAGCATACATATTTTGAAAACTGGGCAGAAGCATTTATCCCGTAGAGCGACTTATACAGACAAAATAAAAAAATAATCCTTAGCAACTACAAAGTAAACACTTCCAACTAAAAAGTAAATTAAGAAATCGGAACTTTGAAATCGCCAACCAATACGGGCCGGGCCCGCTCTTTATGTACAAACAAGTGTATGTATCGCAGATCGCCAAAAAATACGCAGGGAAAGGTGCCTCAATACAGGCATACTGCCTAAAGGTCTGAGCATACGTAACGGGAAAACACGCCCCGACCGGGGTGTTTTCCCGTTACAAATGCTCAGACCTTAAGTGGGCTGACTTTTTCAATTCTTTTGGTGAATGTCCTACATAATAGAGTACCAAAGTGAAAATAAAACATAGCATTCTTAAAATAGATTGCATCCTATTATAATTCAACATGCATTATGTGATTTCATAAGTGGCCAAAACTTCCGAGATGTGTAAGTCAATAGGGATAGGTTTACTGTTTTCATACTTTAATTTATCCATGGCTGAGCCAAATAGTAAATGTAACTGATATTGGGTCAGCGAACTATTAGATGAGTAGATCGAAGACGAAAATTATGCCATTCCAGCAGTTGAATAACTAATATTCTTATTAAAGTAAACAAATTATATTAAAAGAAGAACCCAGAATGGAAATTTAAAGAACATTACAAATGTTATTTCGAGTAGATTAAGCGCAAAATAAAATGGCCAATACAACACTAACCCCGATAGATAAAACTATTTATATAATAAATAAAAGGAACATGCCCTTAGAGGAAATCGTGAGGTAAGTGGTGTTTCCCCGTATTCAACCTTACCCCCCTACGCCAACCAAAACGATAAAATAGATTAAGCCGTATATTTGCCAAGCAGTTAGTATTTTTTTGCTGATCGTTTATCTTTCACGTTGCTCAGGGTAAGCTGTATGGGAGTTGGTTAAAGAAAATTTATTTACAGACGTAGTAAAAGAGATTACTTTAACATTTATCTATGTTGGATATCTACGGTAAATTAATTTGCGTTATGAGCTATTTGACAGCTATAACGTTAAGGTTTAGATAGCCATGAGTAACGGGCAGCAGTCTTCCTCTTATATCACCTAGCAACATTCTGCGGCTTACGTGCCTTATAGATTGCAATAAGCTCGCCACCTATTACATGGGACCTAACGTAATTGGTGAAACGTGGCTGTTTAATCACCTTTGCCTACCCCTTCGGGGATATGGGTGTGATTTATTGAAGTATGTTACCACATCCTTGGGGTGAATCTGGTCTGGCACATTCTACGTAATGTTTCACTCCCAGGCCAGCATGAAAGGATATCCTATGTATGCATGTAGTAATTTAAACGAATCAGAATTGAATGTGAGAAAATGAACAAATAATGGCAGCTACCGCGGACGCGCCGTCGCACGTCGCCAGGGCCGGTGCGACGATATCCGGTGCAGCTCAATTTCCTGAGCCTTGGAAACACCCCGCCGACTTTTTATTTGCTCCCCCAGATTCCGCCCCTGCCGGTTTTATCTCCGAATGTTATCGCGAGCGCTGTGATTCGGCCACATGGGTAAATAAACGGAACAGGGATTAACTTTCATATAACCGCGCGAATCGGTTGCACTACTGCATGGGCGCTGGGCATTTTTGCGTTACAACTGGCCGCTGTCGCGCACGCGGCGGGACTGGAAAAACCGGTTTATGACGCACAGCCAGTTGCATAATGTCAGGGTTAGTGTGACGGCGTTCTTATTTTTTTTCTTAAGCTTATACTCTGTTCGGTTTATCTACTCATGTGATTCGGCCTCTCGTTATTGTGTGCAGTTGGATACGTCTATCGCTTTGTACACTCAAAGGTTTCAGGCCTGGCTGTGGCGCCTTTCGCGATTCAAAGTTAGTTACGCTTTTTTTCGATTTGTCCTTTTTTGAGGAACTCGCGCCTGTTTTCATTGACGTCGCTTAACTTATCTGCAGTCTGTTTTCAATGCAACATGAATAATGAAATTCGTGTTTGTTAAAAAAAGTGACAACTCATTAAATGTCATTTACAATTAACTATCTCTCTTTTAAATTGCATTGAAATAGCATCTTTCGTTTATTCATACATAGATACATAAATAACACCTATATAACCCCTAGGGGTGGCCAGTGGTGTATTAAAAACCACATTTCGCCAACTATTTTAAGCTCCATATGATAGGGGGCGAATGAATGAAATGAATGGAGTGAATAAGGGGAAGAGAGTCGACAGGACAGAATGAAAGAAAAAAACATACTGCGCCGATCCAAAATGAAATAGGATAAAGAGAAAGGTGATGATGATGATTTGGGTCTTCCATGTAGTGGGTGTCCATGGTGGATGGTTGGGTATTATCAGATTATAAATATGTCCACTTTTGTGGCCATCCATTCATATGGAGGAGGTCGCGGTCGGCACAAAGCCAGTATATTGCTTAAAACTTGCTTCCATAGTCTCAAATCCATTTCAAAACCTATTAAAGTCGAAGTAAGTCTAAATTAACATCGTCCTAATTGAGAAGGGTAATAAAGTGTACAGAGGTAATACAAGCAATTAAAACGAGGTCAGAAAACTTTATGCTCTAATTAGAGAAATAGCTTTAATAAATAGGGTTCAATAGGCTGTCCTTACATTCATTAGGACCTTTTGGACATTTTATATATTTATTGTTATCATCTAGTAACTTTGTCTTAAAGAAAGAGATATACTATTCGATTTTAATTTTAACATTATATAAATGTTAGAAAAATTAGTACAAAGATTTTGGTGGTTAGAAAAAGAATTTCGAAAAATTATGATCTTATATTCCTATATATAAATATATATTCCCTCCTCAAGATCATAATTTTTCGAAATTCTTTTTCTAACCACCAAAATCTTTGTAGAAAGAGATATCTTTGAATATTTGATAAAAAATAATTTGTTTGTTTAAAAAAAAAGCTTTTGGTGAAATAAATATAATATAATTATGATAGCCTCTAACTCACAGTTATTACTGAAAAAAATATCTAAGTTACTAGCAGAACTATCTATCAGCAGTGTGATATATTATATATAACAGGCTAATAGGAAATTAAAATAAAAAATCTAACTACAACAGATGCAAAGGTAATTTATGTTTTACATACGTAATAGTGTTGTAAAATCTTTAATAGATATTTAGTGAAAAGTCGATGATAGATAATAACTCGTTTAATTTACAATAAGTACCTTCTAATAAATATTACACCATTAAAATATAAGATAGAAAGAGTAATATTCATAGTAAAAATACTTAAGAGACAAACATACTACTACATATTAAAGTAATGTGTATACAATCTGGTCGCTATTCCATTAGTCTCCAATCGATTCAATATAACGTATAGAGCACGGATTTAAGTTTCGCCGAAGCTTTTAGCGTTAGTTAAAGTTATATGTTTTACATAGGATATTGTATTCCATCGCAGGATTCTAAGCGCGAAGCGCGCTATTCCTTCTATTGTGTACACTTACTTAGTGCTGTATAAGGCTTTTCATTGGATGGGTGACCAATTTAGATTTTTCTCGAATTCCTTCGTGCTTCCGAAGCTGTTGATTTTTAACCGGTGGTTCCAGGATTAACGTGTCTCCCGAAGCACGACGGAGCTCGAGTTAATACATTTTTAGTCACCCATCAAAGCCTGCAACACTGCTTAGTTTACGCAATCGCAGGCCGAGCGCGCTATTCCACTGCGGTAGCGAGCTCCTCCAGTACCTATACAGAGTGTCCCTCGATAAAGGGGGTAAAACTAGATCATAAATTATCGACAAAAAACATAGAAAGAGATTAGAAAAATTATTGCAATTTTTTGTTAATTTATTTAGATATTCATTACTCTATATGGACTCTATGTACAAAAAACACTTGCACTTTATCGAGGGACACACTGTATTATGAGAAATATGAGAGAAATACAAATTTTTTTTATGTTGTTCTATAAAAATGTTCACGATTATTTTTGGACATAAAAAAGTTTTTATCCGCACAAATATATTTAACCTGTGGCTTTAAAAATATCTCATGTGACAATTGACATTTCGAGACACAGGTTAGCGCATAGAGGACAATAATACTACGGATATAGAGAGCCCGCTCGCCGTATTTTTTTGTTAACCGCTAATGTCAATTCATTTCACACTAGCTCTATCTACAAATTCCATCCGACCTTTGAGTGGGTGTCAATGTGTGCGTGAGCTTATACGTATTTACCCACACATAAACGTGTTCATTTAATTTAATATTACGTATTAGTTTATTGCAAGATCCTTATAAATCGGTAACTGTTAGAATTTTAAACAGTTACGGACAATAAAGAGTTACATTATACATCAATACAAATATAAACATCGACATTGCTTACAAATACGCAATATTAAACTAAATAAACACATGTTACTATTTCTATTCATCCTAAAATAAACGCTTTCCAACATGGGTTCATATCATAAAATAAAAATCAAATGTATTTGCTACAATTTATATTGTAAATGGTAAAATATACATAAATAATAAAAATTATGGACATATGCCATGAAAGTAATTAGGTCAGTTAAATGTATTAAAAAAGTAAAAGACGGAAATAATAAAATTCAATTAAATGTGATAAAGGCTTCTGTAAAAAAAATATAAGAACAATCAGGGTTCAAAAATTATTAGGGACAACATTAGGTTAGGGATATTACTTTTAAACCCAAACATATGGGCTTGATGCAATGTTCACAAGAAATATAAACCACGACCCACTTAAAAACTTTTTCGGTAATATAAATAGTTATGGCGAGAGAAATACGGCACCTAATACAATATCGTTTAAAGGTGGTCTATAAGTCTTTACTGCTTAATAATTTTAACTCGCCCCATTCCCTTCACGCAAACTGCGATATACTTCTTATATTACCCCGACAATGAGGTACCACAAAGTCCTCGTGGGTCAAACACAGAGGAAATTGTGGTGCCTTTTAATCAATTACATTCTGATGTAGTTAATGCAGGACCTGATCCTAGGAAAATATATGAAAAAAATAAGTAAGAGTTGTAAAAAATGTAAAGTAGTGATACGGTGATCTTGAAACAGATACATAGTATGTCTAGATTGGCCGAGCGGTCAGGCAGTTTCCAGGCAGGTGCCTGGAAATACAGCGGACGCGGGTTCGATTCCCGCATCAAGACCATAATTTTTCTAAATTCTTTTTCTAATCACCAAAATATTTCTACATAGTAATTAAATATAAAGGTAAAAAAATACAAAGCCAATTGCAAAAGTTTGCAATACAATCCAAAAGCTTAGAAAACGGTTGAAAAACAAAAAATTCTGGTGACAAAAAATATAGTGCCCAATACAAAATATTGTAGCGAAATTTTTAAAAATCATGTCTTTAAAATGTGGAAAAATTAAATTAAATTAATTCGTATTTTGATTTTAATTTTAGCATAAATAATTTTTCTAACATTATAAATGTTAGAAAAAATTAGAATTTGTGGTTAGGAAAAGTTCATAAAATTGTACTCTTGATGCGGAAATCGAACCCACGTCCTCTGCGATGTCCCTTTTAATTGTATAAAACACAAAAATGAATTAAAAACCTACTTCGAGAACACAACTATAAACATTTTCATTTTCAGTTGTAAACAACTGGACAGCAATTAATTTGTGTTAATTTATTGAACAAAATATTTTAACTAATTTTTGCAGTACAGGAAAGGGTCACAATAGCGTTATAGTAATGTAGTAGTATAAGAGTAAATACATAGCTCGGTGATTATCACTTTCATATGCTAAAATAAGTTAGCGTATAGTCCTACAGATAATCTTGATTCACAAAGTTGTGAGTTTTTTTTGCGTGATCTGGTCATTTCTGCTTGCAAAGTTGTAATCTGCCTTCGGAGAGTATGCAGCAAAAGCGACGACAATTGTTGTTGACGTGTTGTCTCTGCAAAAAAAATTATTCCTATGAATTTACGCACTTGATGATAAAAAAAAACATTGGAGTTATTTTAATTCTTGGCACGAGTATGGATATTAAATGCAGTAATATTTCCAATCAACTTGTGATGTGTTGGTGTGAATCATTACCGGCGGGTCCCTATATTCTATCTATAGTTAAAAGTAAGCTTACAAAAGCTTAATTGCCTGGCATTTTTTTTTTGATATATTCCAATAAATAACAGAAGTTGCTAAGGAACTAAGCCACAGTACGTCTATTTTCAACTGTAGATAGAATATAAGGACCCGCCGTAAGTTAGTTAATAATTATTTAACTGTTTATTACAAACGAGTAGGAGTAAAGTATTGTACGCGATAGCCAAGTCGTTCTTTATGTTTAAACAATCTAAAGACACCTCCCATACTAAGTAAAATAACCGTACTGATAAACTATATGATGGATTTACAGATTAATAATATGTACCTGTTTACATTACCCAGAAGTAAGAGGTTGACTTTGTTTAGGCATAAGCGATACTGCTTGTATAGGGACTTTCTCCATAATATCTGAAATAAATGTATTAATGTATAAATAATAAAAAGGTGCTTGGCAAATTGAATAGGGCCCGTCATGCATGTTTTTAAAAAAATATTTCAATACAAACCACAGACAGTACCAACAATATTTGTGTGAAGTATAGGTCACATAGGATAGGACATACAACGTTTTTCTTTACCTATTATGTTATGCAGTGAAGTAGATGATTGAATAGGTCCAGGTATTTCAGAAATTTCTGCTGACGAAACATTAACCTTAGAATCTGAAATAATTAAATATTATATTATTGATCTTAGTCTTAAAATGAATGAATTTAATTTATTGATAAAAGTTGCTAGAAACTCTTACTTCTATCAAGATGTAGCGACGGTATTTCTTGATAATTTAAACTATTGTTACGGTTCCAATCTGTGGTAGTGAAATGAATATCACTTAAGAACTTCTTTCTATAAAATTCATAATCAGCATCACTCTCCAATTTCCTCCAACCACATGTACCCAAGCCTTGAAACATCGTGGGTTCTTCTTTGGATTAGGTAACTGATGGTATGAGGTTCCTAAAAAAAAGAAATTTGAATGTGCTATTTCATGATCCAAAATTTTTTATGAAAGGTAATGAAATTTAAGACCAAAATTATATGATGACTTGGATAAAGGTAGACTGTAATTTGCGATTGAGAATTTTAGATGTTAGGGTCTTGTTTTCAAGGCTGAGATAAGGATGTTTGGCAATAGGCTCGCCACCTATTACATGGGACTTAACATAATTTGCGAAACGTGGGTGCTAGTTCACCTCTGCCTACCCCTTCGGGGATATAGGCGTGATTTATGTATGTATAAGGATGTTTTAAATTAAGATTATTACACATTGCCATCCGTTGCGGCAGAGAAAAATCACATCAACCTACAAAGGGTTTAAACAGGTCATAGAAGGCAACTAAATGATATTGATCACCTTATACTCAGTCGACCAATCCACATTGTCCAATCTTAGTGGACTATTGCTTAAACTGTTGTTGGTGTTGGCACATAATTGAAGATTTAATGATAAAGATACTTACTAAAATCCATTGGACATCCTAATACACAACGGACGCAATTTTCTAAAAATGTGTTCACTTCACAGCGGAGGGGTAAAAACTCAATCAGACGCAATCAGCTCAACACTTTCACGAAAAATTAAACGAAAACTGGGAAACGACACGGAAACTCACAAAGTACAATTAATTTTAAAGTTTTGAACTCGCCAAACAACTGACATTTTTGGGCTGTCATTCATGGTCACAGACAGAGCAATCGAGAAGTTCGAGGACCATGAGGTTCTGTCTAAAGAGGATAGTATACCCGTAGTCTAGTATCCTCTTTGGACAGGACAGAACACATAATATACCTTCATGGTTCTCGACCTTTTCGATTCGTGGCGCCATCTAGTTAAAAAAATGTTACTTAATTTGTGATCAAGCTCGGAATTTTTATGTAGATGTCGCATTTTACAAAAAATATCCGTAAAATATTCTTAGTTCTAAGTGTCCACCCCCTGGGTTAGCGATTTTTGTATTAGACGAACTTTTTAATCATAGTTGTTGTTCTTTTGTGTATTCAGTATACTGCCAAAATGCCTTGGGGATGGGAATGCCGGGCCAAATTGGTCAAGCAGAGGCCAGCGAAACCTACAGAGCGGAAGGGGTTGGTGTCGGGCGAAACGCCTATGCCCGGCCCTCAGCACTATGAGCCACCTGAAATATTTTGTAAGTGCTTTGTGCATGACGAGAAATTGAAGTGAATGGGTAATTGTTTCAATTTCAAAAGGAATCTCCATAGAGAAGCTTAAAATAGGTATAACGTTAAAAGAGTGATTAGAAGTGGGCAGCAGCGAAACTCTTAAATAACCTAGCAATGTACTGTGACTTTCGAGCCCGATGAATACCAATGGGTTCGCCACCTATTACATGGGACCTAACATAATTGGCGAAACGTGGGTGTCAATTCACCTCTGCCTACCCCTTCGGGGATATAGTATTTATGTATGTATGGATGTAATCTTAAGATATCTGTTCTGTAGACACTTTCCACAAAATTTTATTTCATTTATCTGATTCCTCTTTGTGTGCTAACATCGTGTAGTGACGGCACAGAAGAATACAATTGTCACCATCCCTACCACTCTCCTGGGTGTCATACAAGGCGACTAAAGAAAAACAATGTAACGAGGAACAGGCAGAAGCGTTCCTGGTGCACCCTATACGGGGAACAATGCACTATAAAATATTTCTTATTACTAATTACGTAAACTGGCATTAAAGCTGTATGTTGTTTTAATTTTTAATACAAACATGGTTAAAGTCAGCGCTTTATTGCGTCACTGCTGGAACACATGCTTTCCTATGGTTAGAAGAATATTTGGTGAAATAGCTTATCATGCCTTACCAAGCACGAAAGAGATAGATATATTATTACTTACCTAAGCTTACGTTAAGCTTACCACATATTTTCACAGAGCACTCGGCTTCTATCTGCGGCGACCAATCTCTGTAATGTAGTCTAAATGTTTGTAGAACATTGAAAGCGCAGACTATAAAGAGCACGTCGTAAAAATAAAATGCTAATGTATTTGGAGAACTCTGCTTATTAGCAGTTTATTTTACATACACCCACAAATCGAATATAATAAGCCCATAATCACGCTTATTCCGCAAAATGCGAAATGCTGGTTACGTCTACGGTGTATAGAGAAACAGATTTAAATTTATTTTTCTTGCATACGTAAATCACGCCATTCTAAGGGTACACCGGTACACATACCTTTATCTAGCTTATTTCAGGTAATAGTGGTCGAGTCTATAAAGCTAGTCACCGAGAACGTTAATCGCAGCCATTTGCTTGATGCTGCACTAGGAACTCTAATGCCCATTCCTCGTTATATTAACTCTTAATCGCCTTGTACGACAACCACGATAGTGGTGACACCTGTGTATTCTTCTCTGACGTCACCACACGCCGTTACAAAAATGTAATGTGTTACTTTTCTTTGATGTAAATTATCCAAGATGCTTATAATATTTTATTAAAATTAAAAATCAAAAATTAAAACTAATAATATCTGTCTGTTGTTCTTTTTGTTTGTCAGTTATCAATAATAATATCCGTTTCTTAATTTTATTTTAATTTGTTCATTTTGAAATTATTTGAACTAAGGAATTGGGATTTATGCGTATATATTTAATTTCATTAGGTGGACCAGGGTTCTCGAAAATCAAACGTGCACCGGCATACACTTTTGGCCACCTAACTAGGGTGAGCTTCCAGAAGTCTGCGGCTATGCCACTTGCGCCCTTATACAACACCCGAGGATACGCCAGAAACGGTAAATGCATTTTGAATTTCCTAGTGACTTTAAATAACTAACTTGACTAACGCTTTCTAATTTTACGAAATCTTATCAAAATCTATTGTGATAGTGCCCCTCTGTAGATGTGGGTTCCAGGTGAATCTCGATTCCATGTTCGGCCATTATCGGCGCTTACAATCAGCCCCCTAGCCAATAGGCAAATCTATCGTAGGCATAGAATACAAAATGTATGAAACTGAGGTATTATAGAGAAAACAATACGTCAGTTTCTTTTTTGTTTTCTATGCGTTAGAATAGATAAGCCACTTGGCTATGCCCTCAGGTGAGATAAGAGAAAAGATTCGAACTTCCCTGGCTAGCATTAGAAAATAGGAGTCAATTGACAACATTTCAAAAATGACAACCTCCCAAAATAAAAATACCGTTTCTTTATTTTCCAATCCTGACTTCGAAAATATTTTTATTAATTTTTTTTATTACTTCATTACAGAGAAATAAAATAAAATGTAAAAAACATGCGATGACGTCACGGTCGTTGATGTATGAATTAAAACGTTTGCCTTCCTAGATGGAAGAAACAAAAAAGTTATCATAGACATGATGACAGAGGTGTGTTTGGCGCGTTTCGTGGTGTCAGTCAGATTTATTTTCACTAATTCAAAAATTGTTACAGAGTGAATTTTGTGCAGTGAAACCACTTTCACTGCACAAAACGGTGTTATTTTGATGCACAAACACGGATGCTTGTGCATCAAAATAACACCACGTTATTTTGATGCACAAGAATCCGTGTTGATGTGCAATTATGCAGAATTATCGAAAATAAGTCTCATGATGTGTTTGATGTTGTGGTGAAGATCACTATAAAAAGTGGTTTTATCCATTTCATCAAGCACCATCATTAACTCTGTTACCATTCAATTCGCGCCAAGCACTCCCTAGATGCATTAAAATATGTGGCACCCATATTTTAACGTAAAATTCATTTCATTTATACTTTTCACCCACTCATTATTTCATAAGACTACAGATAAAATATACACTAAAGACTTGGCTGTATGGGCTAGACCCTTTGCCTTCCCTATAATATAGGGAAAATTAAAAAAAACAACAACATGATGACAGACGTCAGTCATAAATCAAATCCAATGCCATTAAGGGAGTGTTTGGCGCGTTTCGTGGTGTCAGTCAGATTTGATTTAAATGATTCAAAAATTATCGAGTGGATTTTGTGCAGTGAAAGTGGTGTTATTTTGATGCACAAGCATCCGTGTTGATGTGCAATTGTGCAGAATCATCGAAAATAAGTCTCATGATATGTTTGATGTTGTGGTGAAGATCACTATAAAAAGTGGTTTTATCCATTTCATCAAGCACCATCATTAACTCTGTTACCATTCAATTCGCGCCAAGCACTCCCTAGATGCGTTAAAATATGTGGCACCAATATATAACGTAAAATTCATTTCATTCATACATTTTACCCACTCATTATTTCATAAGACTACAGATAAAATATACACTAAAGACTTGGCTGTATGGGCCCTTTGCCTTCCCTAAAATATAGGAAGAATTAAAAAGAAAAGACCAATGCCATTAATTGTCATCGTCGAAATTAACAATATTAGAGTAGCAATAAATTTGAAATCCTTCATAAACTTTAATTTAAAACGTATTTGACTTTGAAATGAATTTCAAACATATCAGATAAAATGTTTTTATTTATTTTTTTGGTTAAATTCTCCTTATATTTTAGGGAAGGCAAAGGGTCTAGCCCATACAGCCATGTCTTTAGTGTATATTTTATCTGTAGTTTTATGAAATAATGAGTGGATGAAATTATGAATGAAATGAATATTACGTTAAAATATGGGTGTCACACATTTTAACGCATCTGGGGAGTGCTTGGCGCGAATTGAATGGTAACAGAGTTCATGATGGTGACTGATGAAGTGAGCAAAGCCACTTTTTACGTGGATTTCACCACAACATCAAACACCATCACAAGACTCATTTTCAATGATTCTGCATAATTGCACATCAACACGGATGCTTGTGCATCAAAATGACACCACTTTCACTGCATAAAATCCACTCTGTAACAATTTTTGAATAATTGAAAATAAATCTGACTGACACCACGAAACGCGCCAAACTCTCCAAAATGTTTTTATTTTTGACACCGGAAACGCCAGTTCGTCAATTTTGACAAGGGATCTTTTTATTTTTCGAGTTAAGAGTGATTTCGCCATTCGTCCACGTCATTTGGCGCTTACGTCTGTTTAGAATGACCGGTATTTCAATCATAATTTTTTGTATGAAAACGACGGAATTCAGAAGAAATAAAAAATATGGGTGTCTTCATTTTCGGTTTAATTTCATATAACATCATAATAAAGGTATGTTGAAAAAATGAAATGTTGTCAATTAGCATAATATGTTGATTACCTTAGGTAAGTGCAAGGTGACCCACGGGATTGTGTCCCCACAAATCAACCCACCATCGGACAAAACAAAAGTTCCTGGACCAGGCACGCACGCACCACGAGATATACAGATACGTTACAAAAAACCGCCAGCCTACACCATAAGGCCGGCCGCGAGACCACCGTACGAGCCATGGGATCAGTGGACCCCACCACCTAATATGTACTGCCCTCCGATACCTGGCAAGTAAGAACCGGTGGTCTTCTACATTACCCTTTCTTATACATACATAAATTACGCCTATTATCCTCTCAGGGTAGGCAGAGGTGAACTAAAACCCGCCTTTCGCCAATTATGTTATGTCCATACGGGAATAGGTGGCAAGCCTCAGTCATAATATCGAGCTGGTAATTTGCAGTAGGTATATTACTAGGTGGTATAAGAGGAACGTTACTACTTATATAACTCATCGCTTTGTACGACTTCCGCAGAAGAGAGATGTTACGTGCCCGATAAATAACAATAGGCTCGCCACCTATTACATGGGACCTAACATAATTGGCGACATCTCGAAGGACCAAAGCGTGATTTATAATATGTATGTATTGAGAAAGCATTTTTATTATTATTATAACTTTTATAGTTGCCAACGAGATTATGTGTTATTTTCAATAAACCTATAATAAATATTAATAAACTAGTCTTAAGACCAATCCCGCAAACTGCTGCTGCTTACTGAGTTTCTTGCCCGTTCTTCTCAGAACAGGGCCTCCCGGTAGCTTACGAACGGATGGCGTAGATTTTTCGCTAGATATTGAAAACTTGTGTGTCCGTATAGGTAGGTTGGGGGTTGGGGGGTTGATTGGTAGTGCGCGGCATGTTTCGGTTTATGTGATTGGCGAGTTGTGGGATTGTATTTGGTGCATAATTTACATTGTACCTGCAATGTTTGCATAACTCGTTGACAATGGTGGGTTTCTCTACAGCCTACTTGCGTGCCGTTCTGCTAGCGGAGCGTTGGGCTCTGATGCGTTTAGTATCATCTTGGTATTGAACGCGTCAGTGTCGGCGCTTCGTTGCGGATCAGGGCGTGGGCGGGTTTGGGAGACCTATCATTACAGACTGAGGCATGCTGCGCACTCCCCTATTTTTTTCTTGGACACACGGGTTTTCGGTATCTAGCGTCTTAACGATTCATAAGTGTATTGTAATCATACCAGATATTAATAAATGAATTTTGACTTTGACTTTGAAACAGTTTGTCGTTGTGACTAAAAGTAAAATTGTTCCCTGAAAAAGTTGCTCCCATTGTAACAGCAATTGCAACATCTTAATTCAATTTCACCGAAGGCGGAATCCGGCATTCACTCTGGGCAACATGGCGCTGCAAGCCAAGCAGCCAGAATTCCCCGGCCCGGGCGGCCACGACCCCAACTTCAATTACGTGAAGAAAAACAAACCGGCGTTTTCATTCGGCGCCCCGTACAGGACGATGAGGCAGCCGAAATCACCTTCGCCGAACACCTACTGCGAGAAAAAGGTACCTTTTTGTATCCTATATACCCAAAGAGGGTTGGTGTCCGACAGACGTTAATACTCATCAATCCGCACTGGGCCTGCGTGGTGGTATGCTATCTTCTTCCATCGATAGGGAAGGCCTATGCCCTAGCAGTAGGGACATTAAAAGGTTGATGATTATTATGTTTCCAGCAGCGGTTGCAGCAGTCGTGACATGGTAGGCGAGTAAGCCACTTAGAACAATGTAACAAATGATTGTGACAAAAGAAAAACCGCTCCCTTTTAATTCATATCATCCATCAAGGCACTAGTGATGAATGATGATCGAGGAATCTAAGGACGGTGAGAGTGCTCAGGATAACAACAATCCAATGCATACTGCTCAAGGCTCTAGCATAAGTTTTACAATCGTCCGTCTGCCTGACACCAATCCTCTTTGGGTATACTGTTGGTGGCTTCTTCCTCACCGTTGGGGTGCCCCAAGGTGCGTATTTGTACACACCGGGTATCGACTTTTATGACACCCCAGGGGTGAGCCGGCGCTGGCACATTCAACGTTTAAAGGCATACCCTAAATCATTTAAAATAATTATATTTTTGTTTCAGTTCATGGTGTCAAAGCGAACGAATCCCGCGCCTTCGTTCGGTATTCGCCACACGCCGTACCTGGGGTACCAAGCGGAATATTTAAGGACTACAAAACTGAACAATGTGGCAAGCTGTACGAGTTAGTCAATGAATATTGAATACGTTCCCTGCTATTGTGGTATAATAAAGAACAGCTTAATATATTAATATACATACATACGCCTTTTTATTCCCAAAGGCGTAGGCAGCGGTGTATTGACACCTACGTTTTGACTTTGACTTTGCCAAGCCGTGATGAATAGATGGTAAACCAGTAATTGAATACAGTGTTTTAAGTAACTCGAATTTAAAATTAACTTGGAAAGACAAGCGCATAAAAGGCGCTAACTGTTCGAGTTAAACTTAACATCACTTTCTTACTGAAGCAGTGTCCGTAAATGAGTTAAGTAAACTTTACACGAAACTCATTCAAACACTAGTTGAAGGAAGGCGGTGCACATTTAAAGTGCAATTTAATACCACGGCCAACGGCCACCGGCATTAAAGCGTGATCAAAGTAAATTTCGCGAAGTTACATTCAAAACTGGGCCAGCCTCACTGATTTGTATGCACGAAGGATGTCTCACCGGCCACCGGCGTAAATACCGTTCTATGAAACCACTTTAAAGTTTGCCACCTTTTTTTGCGGGCTGCGCGTTTTTATATCGCGATCCGGACCATTTTCCAACAAAGAACGGCACAAGTCCTTTAGGAGCATTGTTCTGCGGCGTTCCTGTATTCGGTTAGGTATGGCGCGTTTTGTGGAATGCCATATTTTCAGGCTTAGACTGGATTTAGGAAAACTGTATTTTTACCGTATTAAGGCCGTGTGGTGACGGCAGAGTAGAATACAATTGTCACTACCCCAAGTCTCTCCCGTGGGTGTCGTACAAGGCGACTAAGGATAAATCAGCGATGAGGAATGGGCAGCAGCGTTCCTCTTATATCACCTAGCAATAGTACTGCGACTTTTGTGCCCGATAAACCTATTACATGGAACCTAACATAATTGGCGAAATGTGGGTGCTAGTTCACCTCTGCCTACCCCTTCGGGGATATAGGCGTGATTTATGGATGTATGTATTTTTGCCTAATAATATTCTTGGTACAATCAACTGGACTTCAAAACTGTCTCATATCTATAAAAGATTATCGACTTTAATTTGTTTTAGATAAAGCAAAAGTCTACAAAATTTTTACAAGCTACCATGCTAACGTGCGAATATTTTTTTATATATTGTAATTAACAATGTAAAACAAAGACATGTCAGGTTGTTAAAACATCAAATTATCATCATCGACCTTGAGTAGTAATAAATTGGCAGTTTTGTATCTGACATGTTCTTCAATGTATATCAATATTAAACGAGATTCTTGGTAACATTTATAAACGTCTGCCTGCCTACCTCTTCAGGGATACAAGAGCCGAAGCTGATTAAAAAAGTTTTCTCAGTCAATTTTGCCTTTTGTGTTTACGACCTTGTGATTGAATATTATCTGTACCTCTAGAGTAGAGATGCTCAATATGCTCATATTCTGACTGTTATAAGAAATATTTTTTTATTCCAGATAACAAGAGAACTGTTCTAATAACTATTCCATTTCGATTTGTTCTTTGTCAAAAAATAGAATATTGATAGAATTCAGAATTCTAGGCGTAAAATTCATAGCTTTAATAATATTCATTTGGAAAATGTGACTTTGGGAACGTTAGAATTCATATTTTTAAAGAGATGATTAATTTTAAGGATGGCAGAATAACGAATACTGAATTACCGGAAGGTGAAGTTCAATTTTTAGTTGTTTAGGATGAAAATAATTGTCGATATTTCTGTCCACCTTCTAGTTTCAATATCAAAAACGTTTAAGCTGGACGAATTGTTTAATTAAACATTTATTTATTTGCACGTACACGTTAACATATAATCCGCAATGGTATCACGCTACTGTATCAATACAATGAATGCCATTAGGCAACTTGAGCCGGCTCCAAATGAATAGCTAGCAGAGATCGATTGGTTCTGAATCGGATAGGATATTGCACAAACGTTATAGAGTCGCGCGCTTTCTGTTGGCTCTTGGTGATTAAGTTTACGCTGCTCATGTGATCGCTCGGGAGCGAGAGCTCGTTGAGCTTACTCAAACAGGACAGGCTACTTCTTGTTATATAGTGTTTGGACATTGATTTTACCATGGCAGATGCAAAGCAGTGTGATGACAACGCAACTGTTCAATGTCGCCCAAGAAACAGTGGTGGAATATGGTAACAGTCAGTCTTCAAATGGCTAACCAGCAGTGTATATCGTTTCGAACTTCGTTGTTTTTCAGAAAACCAGCAATCTTGGTCCCCTTCTATTATCTGAACCTACGGAATATAGCCTAGCTTATAAAATGGCTAATTCTACTACCAATATACTTACTAGGTACGACTCTTTCTGTCAAAATGTGTTCAAGCTTTGACCAAAAGAGACAAATCAATCATTTGGAGAAACAGGATTGTATTTAAGACTGAATTGTTTTTATATAAATATGAGTGTAATACAATTCTTCAGCCATACCACATCTATTCGTGCATTCTAGGTACTATTTAGATTTTCAACTAAATAAGATCTTAGTTCTGCTCTTGCTGTTCTGCTATATCAGCACCAGCCCTTTAATGTCCCCACTGCTGGAGCACGGTACTTCCCTATGGATACCTATGGATACCACCATACCGGCCCAGTGCCGGTGGGTTGGTATTAACAGCTGCAGATGCAGCCAGGACTAACGGCTTTTCATGTATTCCGAAGCACTCGAGATAATAATTTTTTTGGTCACCCTTCCAATGACCGGCCTTAGCGAACATTGCTTAGTTTACGCAATTGCAGGCCCAGCGCGCTATGCCACTGCGCAAGCGAGCTCCTCAGATATATGCTATTCATTAATCAAGACACACAGTACATGCCACAACATGACGTTTAACAACAGTATATTAATTTGGGAAACCGCACTGACGCCAGCTGTGGGCGTAATTTTCTTGAATACGGGTGAGTGTATGTATGGATAGCATCTCTTGTATTCATCAATTCTTGTGTTTTAAGAAGCTATTTATTTTCTGTTTTATTATTTTATGTTGCTGTCGGAGATTGCATAATTAAAATCATTAGTATCTAAATGAAAATAGAACTTTAAATCTTTATGTCACTTCAGACTACCGAAAACTGTAAAATTTCTTCAATCGATTGGCAATCTTAGCCAATTTGTAGAATAGCATATAGTCGATTGTGAAAATTTGGCATTTTATGGTGCGTGATGTTAGTTGACTTTACCTGAGTTGCAACAATATTAAATATGTTTCATGCACACGAAATTTATAGCTAATTTACAATCACACCAGTCTCTTTTCTAGCTCAGTATTTCTAGTATGAAGCAATTTTGAGAATTTTACATCTCAATTCTTGAATTGATAAATATAAGGGCCCGGTCGGGTATCGCCATAGATTGCATGAAGAGACGCCATATTGAATAGCCGTCACAGACAGGCTGCTAACGCTTTGAAATTATATTAAAAATTTGCTCCATAAATCATAATTTCTTTTTTAATAACTACATAATTATGATAGATTTACAGGCAAAGGTGTGAAACCTGTTGTGAGGTTGGCTATACAAAAAAACAGAAATATTTCATTTATAAATATTATTATCTGAACATACATAAATTATTATTACTCCTATATCCCCGAAGGGGTAGGCAGAGACGAATCAACACCCACGTTTCACCTATTATGTTAGGTCCCATGTAACAGGTGGCGAGCCCATTGCCGTTTATCGCATAAGAAGGCATAATAAGAACGTTGCTGCTTATTTCTCTTGACTGTGTTAACCTTAGTCGCCTTGTTCGACACCCGCAGAGATTTGGGGTGGTGACAATTGTATTCTGCTCTGCTGTCACCACACGGTCTCTTTGTTGTGGTGTGTAGTAATGGGGGAAGAAGTAATTGTATTCTGCTCTCTGACACACGTCGTCGTCTTTATTGTTGTGATGTCTATAATATATATTCAGTGTAAAGTAAGTGGGTGTGTAATGGGAGTATAGCATTGTAGACACATACGCAAGGAACTGCTTTAATACGTGGTTCACCGGAGCCCATCGCGTACAGCCAGAGTGTAAACAGCGGTAAATAAATTAATCCTAGCCGACGGCTGTGGAGTGTATAATCGCCTTAATCACCTCCGCCGCGAACGTGGGGTACATCTCTGCGCACTCTAATGGAACTGCCTGTTGGCGGAGTAGGTGTATGCGAGCAGCATGTTTAAATTAACAGCTCCTAATTAATTATGCTCGTGGGGTTATATTATTAATAACAGAATAAAATATGTCGGTGAGCAGAACTGCGTCTGTCCGGAAAAATCTGGATGTTTCGAAATAGCGCCACGGGACTTTGAGCATTCAAGATCGCTGTGGATCTGTCATTCGGTCTATTATTCCCAAACATCGTAACTCAAGCAGGGCTTAGCAATTAAGCCTAAATTTGCGGGAAACGTTGAGTTCCTTGCTATCTTCCTGCCCTGTTACCACGTTATCTGAGGGCGGCGCATTATGTTTCCATTCACATGTTCAGGCGTCATCTAGTCATCTAGCTAGCGCACACGCCTTATCTATAGATGGAAGAATATAGAGACAATGGGCCATAACCCACACTGCTGGCCCAGTGCGGATTGATGGTAACATCCGTGTGAGACCCTTGCATAAAAAAGGGGATAAATCATTCGTTGAGAATTACCGACCAATCACATTACCTTCAGTACTCTCAAAAATCTTTGAAAAGGCAATGAAAATTAGAATGATACATTTTTGTACTAAATATAATATTATAAAGACGGAACAATTTGGATTCCAAAAAAACAAGTCAACAACTCTAGCAATATTTCATCTCATACGAGAAATATCGGAGAAAGTAAATGCCAAGATACCCATAACCGCAGTTTTCTTTGACATGACTCGCGCGTTTGATTTTGTAGATCATGATATACTTCTGAGAAAGTTGAATGATTTGGGTATACGAGGTTTGGCTCTCAAGTGGTTTGAATCATATCTGCGTAATCGAAAACAAGCCGTTGAAATAAAACATCTCGATAACAAATTAAATGTAGTAACATATAGATCCAAATACATCATAAATGCATTTGGTGTTCCGCAAGGAAGTGTTCTGGGACCATTGTTATTCTTATTGTACATAAACGACCTTCCGGAAATAACTAATCACAAGTGCATTTTGTTTGCTGATGATGTTTCAGTTACTATACCTTATGATAAAGATAAAGACATACATTTATTACGAAATGGAGATAAATAATACAGTAAAACGAATAGTATCTTGGCTTAATGAAAATAATCTGACTGTAAATTTAGAAAAGACAAATTACATACAATTCGGTACAAATAGACATGTTAAATTAAATCTTAACATTAACTGTATGGGACACGATATAAAAGAAGTAAATAGTACAAAATTCTTGGGTGTTCTAATTGACGACAGTTTTGATTGGAAGCTACACATAGACAGTATCAAAGATAAAATTAATCGTTATGTTTATGTTTTGAGCAGGTTGCGTGACACTTCAGCGTTGTCTACGACACTATCAGCCTACCATGGCTATGTTGCATCGATATTAAAATATGGGCTTCTTGTTTGGGGAAATTCTGTTGACTCTAATAAGTTATTTATTGCCCAGAAGAAATGTATAAGAGCCATTTGTGGCATATCTTCTCGAGCGTCATGTAAGCCGTTTTTTAGAGAACTGGGTATATTGCCTCTTCCTTGCCTTTATATACTTGAAGTGGCATACTTCGTAAAATGTAACTTTAGGCTCTTCAAAAATGCATCTGACGTTTATCCTCGTAATGTAAGGAACTCTAACTGCCGCACTCAGAGACGTCAAATAACGTTAATGAGTACTTAGCGTCAAAAAATGACAATTCAAAACTAGTCGCTGTTCTTGGCGGGTCTATGGTCTAGATTTGAATGAAAATGTTTGACATTAAATACTTATTAAAGTTAATTGACGTCTCTGAGTGCGGCCGTAAGAGACTAGTTTATAATACATTTCCAAAAATGGCATATTATCAAAGGCAATGTGACGCAATGTGTGTTAAAATATATAATGCGATACCCAATGAAATAAAACTGTTACCCAAGGAAATATTTAAGAAGCATTTGACAAATTGGCTTAGGGACAAAAACTTTTATTCATTATATGACTTTTTTATAATTAAATTTTGACATATTAAATATAACAATGCTAATGATTTTTATACTTGACATGAATATATTGCTATGAATTATTAATTAATTAATCATTGAAATGTATTTGCATGCCACTTTTGGTGAAATATGAGATACTCAATGTTATTTTATAAGACCTTATGTACCGTATTTTTGGCAAATAAATTATTATTATTATTATTATTATTATTATAACAGTTCCAATAGTTTTCACAAACGATTTATAAGACCCGACTAGCTAAAATGCACACCTTCCGCGCAAAGTCCGCCGTCTTCATTTGTATGATAATTAATCTTCTTCGACATTTAACGTCGAAAGCTTTGATCACAAAGGACCAGCTGACCGGTAACGGGGTCATTTGAGCTTTGTTAGCGGAGGCAGAAGACGGTTTTCATCTCTTTGTTTAGTTTTGAAATATCACCCGGGCTACTAACGAGGGTGCCCTGTAAAAAATACGATTTATATCCGACGACGCAGGGGCGCCAAATAATTGACGTATTTCAAATTTCAGATACCCCACTCCTGAAGGGAATCTTAGGCAGGTAAAAAAGGTACCTACCTTAGGTGCCTTTTTTTCACAAATTTCCTTGTGAATTCCTGTAACTATTAATTAGGAACAGGCTTTGTTGCGGGCATTGAGTTCTTTTATTGATTTTACAGACCTCACGAAAATTCTTCTTTCCAGTGCCGTCTTCACGATTCTTTTTTCTTGCGAGGATAGTGTCATTGATATTTTGTTGTTCAGTTTAAATTATAATACAATATTTTATACACACACACCTATCATTTAGCCCAAAGTTGATACCATAAGCCCTGGACATATTTTAATATTCATTATAATTAAAAATAAATATTTATATATACTACATAAACATATAAGAAACCTTGATTCGAGGTCTGTGTCGAATGTCTGTGTTCATCACACAAACATTGGGGGCAAATTTTTGACCCATCACATCCTAATCCAACAATACCTATACAAAACTACATAACAAAATAAATTAAATTGCCCTAGAGCAATTTCTTCGCCGGAACGTTTAAAATAAAGCAAGGAACAAAGCAGAGGTGCCAGAGCTATATATCAAGCCGAAGCCCGCAGCGAATCTCGAAGTACAAGGGCGGGCATTCGGCAATGCATCGTGTACCAACGGACAGCTGGGAATCTGGATAGTATCGGTTTATCACAGGTTTCATACATCACGATTAACACCGTGAAACGGTACACCGTTTTGCGCTGTGATTGGCGATTGAGCCACTGTTGCCCGTTAAAAACTGGCAACAGTGGCTCAATCGCCAATCACAATTACAATAATTTTATCGAACTAAGATGCCGAAGGGAAATCTTTTAAAAATATATTCAGGACACTTTCACACATTTGAACGTAGACATAATGGAAGGTTGCTAATGTAATATGTAATAATATCCCTATGTAATTTTTGCCATGTGGTGACGGCAGAGTAGAATACAATTGTCACCACCCCAAATCTCTCCCGTGGGTGTCGTACAAGGCGACTAAGGATAAATCAGTGATGAGGAATGGGCAGCAGCCATTATCTTATACCATCTAGCTATGTACCTACTGCGACTTATGTGCCCGATAAATGGCAATAGGCTCGCCACCTATTACATGGGACCTAACATAACTGCCGAAACGTGGGTGCTAGTTTACCTCTGCCTACCCCTTCGGGGATATAGGCGTGATTTATGTATGTATGTATGTAATTTTTAGCGCTGATGTTAAATAACGTAATCACTAATCTGTTTTTGGTTGATATCAGAATAATTAAGCAAATTTTTTTTAAGCAGCCCCAAATTATGTCTCTTATTAACACCTTGCAGCAATTTTATGCATATTTTATAATTCTTTATCATTTAAAATCTCAGAAATCGATTATAAAGAAGGAGTAAACAAAACTCAAAAAATTATCTCATTATTTTATATATTCTTTAGAGAAATGTGCTTATATTAATAAACTTAAATTTGACATAAATACACTGTGTATTTAGGAAATAACTTGGAAATCGTCTCATATTTATGGAGCCGCCCCTAAAATTTACCACTATACATACTATTAACATCATATTGGTGCACTAAGGCGTCCTTAGATTGGCGACAGAACGATCGATTTACAATAAAAAATATTCCACCAAACTGTCACAGCGCCGATAATCATTCGATTTCCGCTTGTTACTTTGGCATTTTCGATAACAAAGACCATAAATAACATTTCATGGTACAGGAAATTGAATTTTGGCTAAAAGTAACAACTCAATCGCACACGTGAACACCTCCGCCATATTTAAGCTTTCAATCGGAATTCCATTTTTAAACAGTGTATTTTGAAGGAGTGTGTGTGTATACACATCTACCTCTACAGCCAACTATTCCCGGCCTCCCCTACTGAGCTCTATATGTACGAATGGAAGAGTATATTTTTTATTTCCGGCTACAAAATATTCCAGCCTATTAAAAGTATTTACGATTTAAAAAGAGATAACATTGATAACTCGATTGCTGGAAACCGACTAATTTTCACTGCCGGTACCTGTCGAATAAAATTGTAACTCATACTGTGATGTATCACGGGCTCATTATTTAAAGCTATTATGTTGGCACGGCGACGCGCAATCGTGGCATAATACTATTTGTCAAACGTTCATGGGCTTATTGCGAACAGGGTAAAGCTCAACAGCCTATTTGCATATCTCATTTTCACCTCTCTTCGTAAGTCCCACGAGGGAAATTTATTCTGTTCACCATTCAATGCTTTTCGAAAGTACAGAGTCGGTGACGTCGTTCTTTCCTGTTATGAATTTATCGTAGTTTAATCGCTGTATAAAATCACGGGAACAGACTTTAGCTGTTAATTTGAGGCTATCAATCCCTGAACCTATAATTACATAAATAATAATAACAACATAAATAAATTACAAGTATAAATCTTGCCCTCAAGCAGCTATAATGCGATTTACGTGCCCGATGGATGGCAATAGGCTAGCCACCTATCACATACGGACCTTACGTAATTAGCGAAACGTGGGTGTTAATACACCTCTACCAACCCTTTCGTGATCAATAGACGTGATTTATGCACTACGTAATAATATTTTAAAGTCAGTTACTTCTCAAGTGCAACATTGTTCTATGAAACTAAACTAATATGTTTACGCAATATTTAATCTAAACCCTACAATATCGAACAGCGGAGAGAAGGAAGCCAATAAAACGCCTATTTATTTGAAAGCCAACAAGGCTCGCAGTAATGAAATTCCTCGCGAAATATTAACGCATTTTTTCCAACAAAGAGGTGATGTATTATCAGAATGCTGTGTTGTATTGCACCCTATACAAGATATTCGTTGTTTACTTGGTTATTGTTACGATTCATTTCAACTTCCTCATTCAAGGACAGTGAACGAGTGAGTTCCGTAAGCGATATATTTTGGATATGGAGCAAACCCGATTTGTTGAATGACAAAGAATGAACACGCCATAAATATTGCTTTGTATTCATTTAAAGTACGTATACACTTTAAATTATTATACATAAATTACGCCTATATCCCCGAAGGAGGAGGGCAGTGGTGAACTGACTTATTTTGTTTTTTACTGCCGCACTCAGAGACGTCAAATAACTTTAATGTGTACCTAATGTCAAAAAAATTCAATTAAATCTAGACTAGCAACTATAGTGCGTTTCATCATAAAGTTCCTATGCTGTGATAGTGGCTTCAATGTCTGTCATCAACATCAACACGTAAGTCATATTTGCAGGTTTTTTTATGTTTTATAGACAATCTTTGAGAAAATCATGTTCAAAACATAGAAAAGTGATGAAACATTAATTGTGTTACAAGCTAAGGTGTTTTGTGAACGTGAAAAACGTAAGCAGGTCCCACATAATCCATATAAGTGTGTACAAGTTCGGATTGCCGCCATTAAATTGGGTTACCAGTATCAGTTTTATTAAGTGTTTGATAAATAAATTAAATATATTTATTTCAATTTCATAACTGTAAATAAATAGTACTTATAACGATTTAACGACTGACAAGAGTGAAGAAATGTCAACTGTAGACATGTTAGATGAACACAATTATTGTTAATCATAATAAATATAATATTTTATTATAATTTAACCTTTTTTTACTTAATAAGGCTATCCTTCTTACGTCACTACAATTTTTATTTATCTGTCTTATTTCTATCATACTATTATTATCATGAACTAACTGTTCTCGCAAATTTTCACGAGCTTTGGCTTATGACTTTCATAAAAAAACTAATATGTAACTACTACTCAGTACCGCTAGTAGTTATAAGTAACATAATAAGATACATGCATAATTTGTTTAGATGGTTAATTGAAAAAAATGTCCCTGCATTAAAGGTAAGCCGATAAAGTTGACATAGTATCATTTTTTTGCAATGTTAGTATTGCAAAAAAAAACTTGACGGCATAGGAACTATTAGATGAAACGCACTATAGTTTTAAATTGTAATTTTTTGACATTAAATACTCATTATCGTTATTTGACGTCTCTGAGTGCGGCTGTATGTGTCGTTTTTTAATGGTTACCATTGTTTCGTCTGCTGTGCAGCACTTCACTAGCTATACCACCCTATACGTTGCAATAAAGCTAAGCTAACTTACGTATTAATAGCTTAATTGAGTTCCGTTGTTGGCCGTGTGGTGACAGCAGAGTAGAATACAATTGTCACCACCCCAAATCTCTCCCGTGGGTGTCGTACGAGGCGACTAAGGATAAATCAGTGATGAGGAATGGGCAGCAGCGTTCCTCTTATTCCACCTAGCAATAGTACTGCGACATTTGTGCCCGATAAATGGCAATAGGCTCGCCACCTATTACATGGGACCAGTGGGCCTACCGCCTAACTCGATTGCTGATGATAGCTCTATAGCTATGTACTGATTATCCGAGCGACCGCCTAAAATTGTATCAGCAATAAGCACAGAGTATAACAACAACAGCTAACGTGAACGAACGAAACAGTTCTTTTGGTATAAAATGAGCTTTGCATTCGAGTGAGTGATCGCAAAAGTAGGGTTAGTGAAAAAAATAATAAATTAAATATTTTAAAAGAAAATTATATTTTTTTTAATTAGAAAGCAAGTTATTAAGTAGTTGCAAACGTATATAGGAACGGGCATACACACAAATCGAACACTTAACCATCCTCCGGCTTCTCCGCCAGTCTGGCAAAACACTATTTATGTCCATAACTTATTAAAAAAAAAATTCTAACTCTTCTACATCGGTTATTGAATCTTCACTATCTTCATCTTCACTCTCATCTGATGACACATCAGACCATGTGCTATGATGTAGCGCTCCGTATAACATCAATAGCGGCGTCGCGACCATCAAATGCTTTTTCTTCTTTTACTGCATGGTCAAAATCATTCCCCATATATTTTCAATGGGATTAAAATTTTCACTTATATAATACCTAATTAAAACAGCGTAATATTATTAATATATGTAGCTGCTAGCGGTACAAAGGAAAGTGCAAGACAGAGTATTGACAGTTGACGGACGCACCGAGCAGTAGGCCTAGCACGGGACGTGAAAAAAATGACAGTGTTTTCTTTCAGGATTTAGTGGGAGTTAGAGCGAGAAGAAAAGATTTTCTTTCCCCTGAAAGAGATGTGTCCACGTCCCGTGCTACGGGGGGTGCAGTATTGACAGCTATCAATTTAGCTAGCAGTCATCTTGAATTTTAGGCGGTTCGGATTTTCTGCCAAATTCATACAAAATCCAAAGTTATTGCTGATAGTGACAAGTTCAAAAGCTATAGCTGAAAGTGACAGCATGACGTCATAAACTATAGCTTTTTCTTTAGCAATAGAGTTAGGCGGTAGGCCCGCTGGCATGGTTGGCGAAGCGTGGGTGCTAGTTCGCCTCTGCCTACCCCTTCGGGGAGTATAGGCGTTTATATATGATTTATGTATGAGTTCCGTTGTTTACGATATGGCTAGGCGGAACATGGAATGGCCAATGTGACGATCTCGCCTCGACACATAAATATACAAAAAAAACGGAACTTGGTATAAACGGTTGTCTTCTATAAAAAGCGCCAAGCCCGGGGTCTTTATTGCGAAGCGCGAATTGTTTTATAAATGTGCGGCTATTTATTCATTGGAATCCCTACAAATTACATGGCGCTGTAACTGGCATCGAAACAATCAGAGCCGATGATCCGGCCCGTGTTATGCAAATCCAGGCTTCGCTTCTAAGGTTCGGCGCTCACTGGCGATTTTTGGTTCTCACTTGTCTATCTACGATTTCGATAATAATAATCCCACTTTATTGCTTGCCACATTGATGTAGTACATGGTAATTTTACAGTACGAGGATGGTATAAAACAATATTGTAGATGATGTAGTAGATGTAGTCTCCATGGTGTCTGGTGACCACCCTTAAAATCTCCCGCGGGTGTCGTACAAGGCGATTAAGGTTTAAACAGTGATGAGGAATGCAATGGACAGCAGCGTTCCTCTTATGCCATTTAGCAATGTACTCCTAATAACGTGCCTTATAAATGGCAATAGGCTCGCCTCCAATTACATTGGACCAAACCTAATTAGCAAAACGTGGGTGTTAATTCACCTCACCTCCACCTACCCCTTCGGGGACATAGGCGTGAATTATGTATATATAATAATGAGTAGCAGTGGCAGTACCATGAAGTATTAGTGCGATCCGAACGCGAGTGACAAAACGGAACGCCGCTCTACTCGGCTTATAGGGGCTGTCTCACCTTAACAATTGATGGAATTGAGTCGCGTTTAGAGTTGGTGGTAAGGCCATAGTGTCGAAAGTGAGTAGTGACCTTAAGGGCTGCCATGCCATCTGCCAAACTTACGCGAAACAAGCCAACTTGGGCAGACGCGTTGTTTGTATTGTAGATTGCTTTTATTGTTATTGAGGATCGGTGCGCAAACGAACTTTGGACCGATCAACGTAAAGCTTTGGTCTCCTCAACGTAACGCACAACGCTGCAGTATACTGTATGCGGCGTCGGACACAATAATCGTATCAAAAACTACTGGAATGGCTCTTGTTCCGTCGCAATATGCGTCTGCGGCAAAGGCAAACGCCGCATACAGTATACCGCAGCGTTGTGCGTTACGATCAAGAGACCAAAGCTTTAGCCCGGGGAAGTCCGGGAGATTGCCAGGTGGGAGCCACGAACGGCGGGTAAAAATAATTTTAAATGTCCTCCGAGCTGTTCTAATGATGTTCCAGGCCCATGCTACACAGGGAGCGCTCTCCTTTTCTTTTGATATTCAGACATTAACAAAACATGAAATAGGAATTTAAAAAAATATTAATCACGAAAAATAATAAAAGATCCTTCCTATATTATTTTTATTTACTCCTGTTCAAGCTATTTCCTAACCCGTAGATTAAAATTATAATCACCAGCTATTTAATTTCTTTACACACAGGCCCTCTTGATGGAGAACACAGATGGGAATATAATTTCGCAACAGTCATTTCCAAAAGAGCATGCAGTGGAGCAGATGAGAATATTTTAATTATTAAAAGGTGTAATCAAGTTTAGCTTTAAACACTACACCCATTTTGAACTTCCCTCTCCTACCATACATTGAATGATTAAAACAACAATACAAATAGCGTTATCCTATATACACACCTTGATAAAGGATCAATCGCAATACCAAACACACTTTAGAATGACTGAACCATTTCAATGCCTCACTATTGATCCGACTTAACGAATCCAATTAACAGACATCGAACTGACATCGGTTTCACATATAGCCATACCGCTGTATAATAAGCTCGCAGTTAGGCGACTAATATACACATAGCAAGTTAGGGGTGGAACTATAAGCACTCGAATGAGTTTAATATTTTAACAATTATATTATTCAGCATATATTGCCGCGGGGTGACGGCAGAGTAGAATACAATTGTCACCACCCCAAATCTCTCCCGTGGGTGTCGTACAAGGCGACTAAGGATAAATCAATGATGAGGAATGGGCAGCAGCGTTCCTCTTATACCACCTACCAATAGTAATGCACTGCAACTTTTGTGCCCGATATATGGCAATAGGCTCACCCCCTATTACATGAGACCTAACATAATTGGCGAAACGTGGGTGCTAGTTCACCTCTGCCTACCCCTCCGGGGATATAGGCGTGATTTATGTATGTATGTATTATTCAGCAAGCTGTGCTTAAAATGCCCGGTAGATTGAATTATGCTCGCCCCATAGATGATACCTAAAGTAACGGGCGAAATCTGTGTGGAAAATACACCTCTTCCGAGGATAAACCGTCGCAATTTATATATGTATCCAGGATAACAAGATCTGAATTATTCAAGAGTGATGTGATACCAAAATTCACAATTGTACTATTTTTATAGCGCACCATTAACTTTCAACGTAGGTATCCGCCCAGTCAGTCGGACTCGTATCGTAGACAATGCTCAATAAAGTATCGAAATGAATAAGGCGATCATAGCGGTATCCTATCTCCAACTAGAAATTTATCCTAACTTTTCGACAGTGGTTTTCATATAATAACACACACATTGTTATTACTCTATTAAAGTTAGTTTAGAGATATAGCCGAGTATTTTTAAGATATTGCTATCGCGTTATAATATTTTAGTAACTGATATTTTTTTATGCAAAATCAAATTTGTGGGTGGGGTGTTAAAAATACAGCTGCCTCTCCTTAGGCTCGAGTTCACCAACAAGTAAAACAAGCGTTTTAAAGATAACCTTCAGTTTTTGACAGTTCTTCCATACCTACGATATAATGTCAAAAACTGACGGTTAAGTAATAATCGCTTGTTTTACGTGTTGGTGAACTTGGGCCCTGTCGAGAAAGGCATGATTTAGGTATATATTTATATTTACAAACTTTTACTTTAGTCTCTCTGTTGGGGCACAGGACTTCCTATCCCCCTCCCCCCACTACACGGCACGCCTGAACCGAGGTCCGCGCCTTTAGAGGCACCCTCAGGCCTGCCGATCCAAGCTCCGACTCGGGCGCCCTGTGAGGCTCTCCGCGGCAGTATATCTCCCTCGGGAGATGCCGTCCCCTCACGGGGGACGCCTGCCGTGAAGGCACCCTCACAGGGAGTGCTCGACTGCAAGGCTTGAGGACACGTTTGGCTTTCGTTCAAGGTCTTCACCTTCCCCAAAAAACCCGGTAGATGCTGTAAAGGCCTCTCGGCCAACAGCCTAGGTCCTGAAAAAAAAGGACTTCCTATCGGCTAGCACTAGAGATGGCAATTATATTCATCTGTGACGACACCTCACTTTGCTCATTTTTTAATTTCAGGTAATTCACCTGCAATAAATAATCCGAAATCACAAAGAGACTAGCAAATACTCTATTATCATCATCATTATCTTTCTTTCTTGTTAATACTTTATTTCCAATGACCAATCATATAGGTACAGTATATAGTTTCAAAGCTTCAATATCGAAGCTTAGAGCGTTGATTTATCTAATTTCTATTGTGTCCCTCAAATGCTCACATACGATTCATTTCGCACATCGGGCGTGATACGCAACCATATGAAACACATCAAATGGAATCGTCGTATTTCGATCTGGGCCCTATTGTGAGTTTTATGTCAAACGTTAAATCTACCTAAATCAATCTAAGGCTGCGTACACACTGTCGCGCCCGTGACGACTTCTTACGGCTCATCATATTTTTGTTAAAATTTTCAATTCCTATATTTTACGTAAATCAAAAAGAGGTCAAAAATTATGCTTAAATTATTGTTGCCGTAATGCGGAACTCGAACTCGAGTTCTCCTCAATCAAATGACATCTCTTTCTTTGTAATTTTTTTCTGACATTTATTTATATAATTTTCGATTAAAATAAAATAGTAAAGTTGTTGAACGGTGTCATGGCATTCTTCTACACATATATGTAAAAAAGTGACTTATTAGTAATTGAATTCCTGTTAAGTAACACTAGGACCGAATGAGACTTTATTTCCTAATATTATGTAACAAGAAAAAATATTCCCTGAAGTCTATCAACCCACACGGGTTGTTCCGCTATTAACGTTTAATCCTACATACATACATAAATCACGCCTATATCCCCGAAGAGGTAGGCAGAGGTGAACTAGCACTCACGTTTCGCCAATTATGTTAGGTCCCATGTAATAGGTGGCGAGCCTATTGCCATATATCGAGCACAAAAGTGTCGCAGTACATTGCTAGATGGTATAAGAGGAATGCTGCTGCCCATTCCTCATCACTGATTTATCCTTAGTCGCCTTGTACGACACCCACGGGAGAGATTTGGGGTGGTGACGTTTAATCCTACGACATAATAAATTACATCTATTTCATACGCATAATGCTAAATATAAACTCCTCGTTAAATATAAACCTTTTTTTAGCTTGTAGAACAACAAGAAAAAGCGTAGTAACAATTGTATTCTGCTGTGACGGCAGAGCAGAATACAATTGTCTACAGTCACTGACCTCTAATATACAAGTTCGCTGTATAATAGAGGTCAGTGTCTACATTAAATCTTATTTTTTATCCGAATACGATAATCGTTGACTTATAAAAACAGTGTTTATCTTTAAAATTTGCTATACGTACCTACTCACTGCGGTGTAATATTCAATTACGTTTACCGATATACCGAACCGGGCTTCTCATGACTGAGCCTGAATAAATATTTGCACCAAATGGAGCCCAACATTCCAACGCTGAACATATATACGCCCTTGAACACACTCCGCACTGCTTATCAGACTCCTCGCGAATCTGCGAACGTTACAAGCTTATACTCCACCAGAGATAAGCAAATAAGAGCAAGAAAATTGTTCAGAAGAACTTTGAAATACCATTTTTGCCATAATTTTCTGAAAGTGTCCTACATAACCCATTCCAAAGATACATTAATTACTACTGTCTATTTTTAAAGAATATTTTATTTTTTAACAGCTTCGGGCTACTAAAATCTTTAAAATCTTTTAAAATCTGTTAACAGCAATTGCACTTTCTACAATTTTGCTAAATTATCCCAATTGACATGTTTTACGTATGGTTTATAATGACGTATCTATTTTGTTTTCCTGTTTTTATACTTTCCTGTCATCCGTATACATGTCGCCGCATCTCAAAATACTCATCTATTCTGCATTCAATTTAAAATATTTCATTCCAAAATATTTTATAGTAGAGAGGGCCCATTTATAGTGCACCAGCCTTAGGCTTCCTTTCCTACCCTCTGAGTAGCAGGCGAGTCAACAATTGAGTGCGTCGGAGTGGCATCTCACTGCGCAGTGAGTGCTTGTCACTCCCCCACGGAGCAAAAGCAACCACACACTTTACACGTGTTTGCGATATTGCTACTGTGTAAAACTTACGGATTGAAAAATGTACTTTAGAATGCAGTGCACATCTTTAACTGCCGCACTCAGAGACGTCAAATAACGATAATGAGTACTTAACGTCAAAAAATGACAATTCAAAACTAGTCGCTATTCTTCTCGCGTCTATATGGTCTAGATTTGAATTAAATGTTTTGACATTAAATACTCATTAAAGTTAATTGACGTCTCTGAGTGCGCCAGTTAGTCACATGCCATTCGTTTCTTCTCGTTTCATGTCGATACCAATCCAAACGATTCCCTTTTGTCTTCTCTGTCATCAATGGTATTACTCTCATACTTCCTCTTATATACTTATTCCTCACCTTTTCCATTCTGGACACGCCGCACATCCATCCATCTTACCCTTTATCTGAGGCCAGCTTTGTATGTTTCCTCTTCGCAGTATGACCACTAAACCATCCACCCCCTGTCCTAGAACAACCATCTTTGGGTATGCTAATAATGTATTGCCATGGAGGGCAATACATTATCAACATTCTGACCCCCAAGGTCTACACTGGGTAATCTTTCTTAGTCGACTTTTACGAAACCGCTGGAATCAGTTTTGGCTGGCAGTTATATATTTTCGCTCCTAAAGAAAAATAAATATAATAGATCTATATTAATATAAATCCATTTGCAATATTGGAATGAAATGTAGAAAACATCTTTTACCTTAAGTAAGGCAATAGTTTTAGTGGTAGCAGCTGTTTAAGTGAGCCTCTTAACGTTTTATTATGCTCACCAACTTTACCGAAATACGAAAGCGGCTGGTAAATACTTGAGTGGCCACAGAGTACCTTCGAATGGCAGGCGTTGAAAAATAGCATGTTTCAGGCCGAATTACTTCGCCACACGCAGCTGTATTTTTACTTTGACCGTACAGTCGCCAGCAAAAGTAGGTAGGTGGTGATAATACTTACCTAAAATTTTCATAACTGTAAAACCATATTATATAAAGTTGACACCAGTAGCAGTTATTCTATAATATTTTAATAGTTTCAAGTGTCATTTCATTTTAAATTTAAATATTTTTTACTTTGTATCGCTGAAAAGAAAGTAACGATTATATTTTTAAGTATTTTTTTTGTGTGTGGTACAGTAGAGTAGAATACAATTGTCACCACCCCAAATCTCTCCCGTGGGTGTCGTACAAGGCGACAAAGGATAAATCAGCGATGAGGAATGTGCAGCAGCGTTCCTCTTAAACAATCTAGCAATAGTACTGCGACTTTTGTGCCCGATAAATGGCAATAGGCTCGCCACCTATTACATGGGACCTAACATGATTGGCGAATCGTGGGTGCTAGTTCGCCTCTGCTGCCCCTATGGGGATATAGGCGTGATTTATGTATGTATGCATTTTTTTGTCCACGGTATAAATACCGTCGCACAGTCGTACTGTGAATATCATGATGTATTGCTGAGTAGGTAATTTATTGTTTGGCATGAATATGACGTAGGCAGGCGTCGACAAGCATGCGACGATCAAGCACGCGATACCGCCACGTACAACTTGACTCTTTAAAATCGATCGTAATCCAACGTTCTAACCACGTTAAGAAAACAATTGACGGATAAATCGGTGAACGTATACATGTCGTAGAATTGATCTCTTCATGATGTGGCCGACCATTTCATGAAATGGCCAACTCTAACTAACCATATCATGATAATGGTCTGGCCAGATCAATGAATAAACAACGTTTAACGATATGAACAGCTAAACGCATGGTTATTTCATGATATGGCCAAACATTATTAATCATATCGTAAAATAGTTACATTAACCACCGTTAGAGGCGCTTATTTCGATTTGTTTTTGGGATGCATCATGGCGGCGGACAAATAACCTAATAAACAAACTATTAGTAATGTTGTAATGGAAGATAAAAGTGAAGTGAAAGGTCGTTACAACACCAAATTATTAGAATTTTACGTTTTAAGTCACTCAAAAAACGAGCGCAACTTAAAAATACCAAACATTACCTACATTAATGATATGGCCAAACGATGGTCATACCATCAAACGTTGAAGTTTCAACGATATGGTCAGTTTTAGCTGGCCATTTCATGAAATGCCACCATTTCATTTCATGAAATGCCACCATTTCATGAAATGGTCGGCCACATCATGAAGTGATCAATTCCACGATTTGGCCACGACATACATACAAAAAAAATTGTGGACATAGACCCTTTCCTTTTTCGAAGTCGGATAATAATGAGTCACTGTGGAAGTTAATCCATACAATACGGCTAATCATACAAATTTTGATGCTATTCTATAAAATGTTTCTATCCTGAACGGAATAGTGGAAAAGTAAAAAATCTTAATAAGTCTTTTAATGCAAATTTTAGGAACAACAATTCATTCAATAAATTTTTTTTATACAACTTTCTTCCGTGATTGCATCTTGATCGCATTTTCAATTAATTAATAATGTAAGGAAGATTGTTATCGAATAGTAATATAAGGTTAGGTTTTTCATTTAAACACTACCCAAAGAGGTAGCAATACTCAAAGACGGTTTGTGTGAGGCAGCCGACTGCTTAAAAACCGAATCCTAAAGCTAGAGCACAGAGCAGTATTCAGTGAAATCACTCTTCTTCTTCCCAATCACTCTCCACTTAACAGGCAATTGATTATTTCTAACTGAAATTAATGGAATAGGCAGCATACTGCGCCGACCCCAGTCTAGCGGTGTACTGTGCAGGAATATGATATTTTAAAATATTATACAAAACATACTTGAACAAAAGCAACAAGAAAACCCCAGCGCCTATTCTCTTTGTGCCTACTTTTGTTTAAACATCCATGAGCTCTTACATACATACGGTATCCGAGAAGAGCATCTTAAAATAAGTGCACTCTCAACATCTGTACAAGTGTTTGTGTATCGTGACTATCATGTAGGCTAACAATGGGGAGACGACACAGTGAATTACCGAACAGAAGGTTTGTTCGTCTTACAGCGTTCGTCTTCACAATTGTACTGACTTTATGATTATGTTCTGTCTGATTCAGAGAGCCCGTTATTGCCTGCGCTGTGTTAGCGAAGCTAGGACATTGGGGTTAATTCAGACATGAATGAATGAAAAAGAAACACTGTTGTCAAATTAATCTTACCGTTGTCAGAATCGACCGTATTGTGTTTCATTCGTTGGTCAAAGATCTATCTTACCAACTTTCTTTCATAACAGTTATGATCAAACATCTGAAAATTACAACTTCCTTATAGTGTGCCAATAATGTAACTCTTTGTTTAAAGTTACAATTTTATACAAAGAGTTTTCTTAGAATATAATATAAATTCGACTACTATCTTGTATTTATTTGGTGGTTTACCGTGTTGTGAAGACAGGCCAAAGTACAATTGCCATCACTTCCATTCTCTCCCGTGGATTTCGTATTTGGCGACAGAGAATTAAGACTGAGAAACGTGCACCTATCATTCTGCGATTTACGTGCACGATAGATGATAATCGGCTCTCTTACATTGTAATATGTACATATTAAATCATGTCCCTTATCGCCATTTTATTAAAATTATTAAGAGTGGCTTATTAGTCAGATTATTTTTGTTGCGATGTGAACTTTAATGCGGAAAACGGTGACGTCAGTAAAATTGTAATGCAGGATGCAATACAATAAAAACAGTATCGGCACTATTGGAAGTAGACCTACTGTCTCCTTCTATGCACTGTGGCGGAGACGAGCCTAGTGCCGCGGGCTGCGCCGCCAACGAGTGCTTGTCACTTTTACACAAATCACTAGTATGTGCCTTCGCACACACTACGCAGATTATCGCCGTCGGCAAGCAAACACAGATCTCGGAAATAAAATGGTTTACTCTAACTACTCTCCTCAATGGGTTTACAATTGTTATAGTTTCAAAAATGTATGGACACTCAGAAAATGGTAAGAAACTCGACGTGGAAAATGTCAGAAATAATCGTCCTCACTGCTGGGGCGGCCAGGGGCACAGGCCAGCAGTGAGGACCCCAATGGATGGAAGAATATGAGGAGAATGGGCCATAACCCACCAGCTTGACCAAATGCGGATTGGTGGGTATTAACGACTGCAGATGCAGCCGGACAAACGACTTCCGAAGCACGGATGAAACAAAGATTATATATTTTTATTGAATCATCCAATAAGCCTTAAATAACTCCTATTCCTTAGTTTACGCAATCGGAAGCCGAACGTGCCAAGCCTCGCCATAGAGCTCCTCCATTTTAGTTTTTACGCAAATAAATAAAACTTTGTAAGTTTAATACACTGTCAGGCGATAATATTTGATTGTTTTATTTTTGTTCTAACAAGTTTCGACATAGTGACCCCAACACATTATTTTCTTTGATGATTGATTGATAGTTTCTGATTGACTTTATGTGTCTCATGAAGCGAAGTTGTTTTATTACGATTCGTGTACGTACAGTCAGCATCATAAAAAATATCAAACGTTTGACCCCTAAAGGGTAGGCAGAGGAGAGATATTACTTCAGGGGGCCTACCGCCTAACTCGATTGCTGATGATAGCTATATAGCAATGCACTGCTTACGGCTATTTGTGCCAAATTCATACAAAATCATTCGGTGATCATTCGTTCAAAGCTATCGCTAATAGTTTAGGTACATTCGGTGCAAAATGACAGCATGACGTCATAAACTATAGGTTTTGCTTTAGCAATCGAGTTAGGCGGTAGGCCCTCAGGTCCCATGTAATAGGTGTGAGCCTATTGCCATAGTTTATTTATGTATTATGTAAAAAGGCGACATCACTTCTGATTCCTGACGGGCCACTGCTTATGCAGATCTGTCGCCACTGACGGACAGATTTTAGCCGGAGTGACTACTCTTAATCCCGTGTGAATTAAGTTTCCGTTAGCAACCAAAATCGTCTCCGTGGCCTAACGGCGTGTTTACGTAAACAGGTGTAAAATGGATCGTTATGCGGCCATATTACCATAATGTTTGTTGTCGAAATATTCGCTCGCCGAAACGGAATATGTAATGAGCGGGTCGAGTCTGGCAGATTTTGCGCGTTTATACGGCTTGATGTACGCTAGAGGTGTGCCGGTAATTTTATGCAGTCATAAATTTAATTTTGTACATTACTCACGGAATTAAGGCGGTTCGTGTGGACTGAGCCTTATTTTTCACTTGCATGTCGCCGTAGGTTGTTCTTCGGTATTTTAAGCTAAGACGAAAGGAGGAGCGATTGATTGCTCTGAGTTTGACGGTCTCTTGACATAGTCTTTTTCGTCATTTTTCTATACATATTTACCACTGGCACCTTTCCAGTGTGATGGGTGACATGAATCAAAAGGGAATAGATGGCTTTATGACCGATATGAGTGGAAGTGGAAAAATAGTGCCCTGACCCTAGATAGACTGGGAACAGAGCAGAAAGAACATTCGCTTAAGGTTTATGTAGGTCCATGAACGCGTGCACATATAAATCTGTCCAATTTTGCTAGACACAGATAGGCAGAGAGAGATATAGAAGACAAGGTCAATAGAGGTAAGATCTGTTCAAAAAGGGGGCTCATTAAACCTACAATTAGGTGACTCAGGTATTGTTCCCGGCTCCCTACTCTGCAACGCTCCTGTATCGTCTCGCCTTCATCATTAACATGACTGTAACCTACTAATCCTTGCGATTAGTAGGATACAGTAGGAAATCATCATCATCATTATCTTCCTACTCAGTAGATTTTTTACGACACTGCGCCGACCCCAGATAATCTAAGAACATGACGGGAAGACGATCGTCATCATACCAATGTCGAATACCAATATATTTTTATGAAAAAATCTTGCTTTACCATGATATATGACTCCATATTGTCAAGTTTGCTCTAAACTAAACAATGGAAGAGGTTTTATATAAATTGCAAGTCATGATTCATTGTTGAACTGTAACGGATCTTAGCGCCGCCGAAGTTGGAAACATGAGCAGTGTATCACGCTGAAACAATGTTTAATCGTGACGCATAAGTAACATGGGCTGGGGTTAAGCTACTTAACTCCTAGTTTGTGTGACTAATGTCTTAATCCGGACGATCGAAAATCTGCTATGAATATATTGGATTGGAACTAGTTGAAAGTTTGTGAGCTTTTCATGTAGAATTTACATTATGTAATGGGCGAGACCCACATAATACATACATACATAATTTATATGTTAATAATTAAAATATTGTTGGTGTTGTTTGTTAATTTGTTTTTCTCGGAAAACTAAACAGATAAATAAATATTACTTACACTCACACAGCTATCACCTAGCCCAAAGTAAGCGCCCGTGGCATGGAAACTGTTTAACAATGTAGGTATGTCCAAAATGTAGTTTTCGTAATAAATAATAAAATAAGTTATTTATAATTTATTTAATTAGTTAAATTAAAGTTTTCAATGGCATCGCTAGTCAAATAAAGTTTTCAATGGTATCGCTAAATAATTGGAGAAAAGACAAGGGCCATTTCTAAGTTTTTTTAAGTTATATTAAACATTTTCAAAATGCCAAGCCATAATACTAAATACTTATTATTATTTTTACAAGAATTTACAATACAACCTATATAAAATACTGTAACTCTTCTTTATGAAACTAATTTTCTGCTAACGTAAATTCAAATGTACTTTATTTGGTGGGTCAACACAGTTGGAATGTAGGCGAGGGGAGTTTTTAAGCTATAAAACGTACAGGTAATGAAGATAGAGTAGTAGGAGGGTGTCGTTATTGGAACTAACCTAACGTCGACAAGTACCTAATCTTACGTCGACTTAGCAGATTACACGTTTTCAATTTTAATCTTAATCGGCTAAACCAATAAACTAAAAAGCGTTCATGTTAAGATGATGTACCTAATAGACAAGTATAAAAAAATATTTTAATAATTTCGTACGTATACATAATTACAGGACCCATTCGACCTTCCTAATTCACCCTCAAACTTCACAGTATATTATCAAGCAGATTATATTATCAAACACTTTGAATTTACCTGCTGGGTAGGTAACCCAAAGGTGGTAAATTAGACCCTAAGATTATTATTAATGCCCCCTCAAATTCGCGAATAACTTGCCTGGTAGCCAGGATCAAATTTTGACCCTTATCTTATTTCATGTCAAATACAGGTCTCCTACATTATTTCGTTTAGTATATACGAACCTAAGGAACCAGTTATATAAGTGAACTCCTATACAAACTCCTAGGGTAAGTGTGTACTTTTGTAACGATCCGCTGCAAAATTACAAAGTTATATCTTTATCAAAGTAACAATTTCTAAAATAACAACTAAATTAAAACAACTCCGCTGACTTCAAAATTAAGTAAAATGAAGCTTTTCTTGTAAACAGTTACGGAGCGAATGGAAATAATTCAAAATGTAAGTAGTAACATTTGCATAACTCGAAACGTTACCGTTTTATGAGTAGATTTCAACGGAAAAGTTTGTTATAACAAGTAATAATTTTATACGGTCTTTGAAAACACTTTTAAGAATCCAGATGAGTTATTTTCTGCAAGCTGCTTGAAAACTTATGCTATTAATCTATTGCAAACGTTAACTCTATCATCAGGTAACGTCATTGTTGGATTAAAACTTGAGTTAGGAATCCGAAAACTTGAGTTGGAGGTATAGTCAGCATCATAGGTATATGAATACTTCTGTACTCTGTCACACAACGAACTGCTTATGCTGTATAATAGCATATTGTATGTAAAATTAGGGAGGAGCTCGCTAGCGCAGTGGCATAGCGCGCTTGGCCTGCGGTTGCGTAAACTAAGCAATGTTCGCTAAGGCCGGCCATTGGATGGGTGACCAAAAATTTATTATCTCGATTTCCTCCGTGCTTCGGAAGGCACGTTAAGCCATTGGTCCCGGCTGCATCTGCAGTCCTTAATACCCACTAACCCGCACTGGGCCAGCGTGGTGGTTTATGGCCCAATCTCCCTATATTCTTCCATCCATTGGGAAGGCCCGTGCCCCAACAGTGGGGACATTATAGGGCTGGTGATGATGATGATAATGATGATGTAAAATTATTGTCACAATAAATAAAAATTTGTTTATTCGTTTCTGTTATGATTACATAGACATACAGCCAAGAGGCTAAACATCGGAAACTCGTGTGTCCAAAGTAGCAGTATGCCTGTTTAAATGGGCAAAAAAATGGTTTAAACACTCCCATGACCTGATCTGCCAACGAACGGCTGACCCCGATGCATCAGAGCCGTAGGGCCTCACTAGCAGACCGGCTCGTTACATACGATACATTTGTTTTTATGGAAAGTAAAAAAGCAATTTGCATCGGCAAATTGAGGATAGCTATTGCATTGTATTACAATGTGGCATAAACTGCATTCGCGTTTGAATCCTCTCTCACGTCTTCGGTATAGGGACCTTTCGAAATGTATAAATTCAGAAATTTGGCATCCCATGTGCACTTACTGCACAATACCAATGTGCTGGAGCAGCAGCCCGTGAGTAACCAGCGCTGTAAAACTTGCGAATTCTTATTAGTTCAAGAACGAACTTTATCAAATTTTAACTCGGCTGAAGGCATTATGTTCGCTCGAAGTCACGCACAATCAGACTGGCTTGAAGCCAGATCCACGTACGCGATAGCTTAAAGTTCGCATTCAGTGTTGTTCAACCGCTGGCTCTTGTAAGCGGCTGTTATGGAAATGGCTAAATATCCGGCTGCATTCATCTTCCCTTTGAGCATTTATGATTAATATGGTCAACTGACTGTGTCCTGTGGTTATAAAATGTGCCACATGACACGACTTTTCAATAATTTCACTTAAGCGAGAATACAGTATGGCTTATAGAATACAGTTCACTTCATTTACGTAGCTAATGATGGTCCTTTGAGCCAGATTATATGAGAATGATGCAGATAAATTTGCAGAGGTCAAGTAAGAACCGCCGTATATTTTTTAATGGTTGCTTTCTAAAAACTACCTGATTCATTTTTAGGTATCTGAAGAGGCAGTGTGGCCATGTATGCAATATTAACTATACCTATTACCCCTACAAAGGACCAAATAGATATATCACGTACAAATAACAGATATAGGTATATTTATTTAAGTTGAACAGAAACTCTTAATCCTCGGAAGGAGCGCCCACAAGCATTCCCCCGATTAGGGCTGTCTTCTGTGTACTTTATACATCCATATCCAAGCGAATTGTAATCCTTAATTTATTAAGCGTAATACTTTATTGGTATTTGATGAGAGATTATCAAGAGTTAAAGACTATGCAAATAGAATAGCATGATATAACTAACTCGGTATAAAACTGTAAATAGGACAATTTTATTATATTACCTTTGCCGGTGACTTTGTTCGCGTGAACTTAAAAAGATTGCTTACAAAACTTTTTAATAGCAAATTCTAATGTAGTAATATGCAAAAATACATTTTATTACTTATTGTTTATTATTATAATAGTTTCAAAGATGGCTGTAGTTTATTTTATATGTGAGCACATTAAGAAAAATCAGAGTGTAATATTATGTCGCAGGTAGTCGTCGAATCCAGCACTACATGATCTGACTAAGACCAATCGGTAGATTAAGTCTTGAGACCATCGGGAGCAGAGCGACCGGAGCACCACTGCTGTTGAAATGTGCAGAGGAGCAAAGTCTGTAATAATGTTTTCATAGACCCGCGGAGACAGATGTGAACTATCAAGCTCCGACTCGGGCGCCCTGTGAGGTTCTCCGCGGCATTATATCTCCCCCGGGAGATGCCGTCCCTCCACGGGGTACCCCTGCTGCGGAGGTACCCTCACAGGGAGTGCCCGACTGCAAGGCTTTAGGAAAAGGTCTTCGCCTTCCCCAAAAAACCCGGTAGATTATGTAAAGGCATCCCGGCCAACAGCTTAGGTCCTTCAAAAACAATAAATATTATACAAGAGGGGGTTTTTATACGTGAGTGTAGCCGCTTTACACACCTTTCCCTAATAATCATTAAAATGAAACATTCTACAATAAGCAAATAGTCAGCGTTTTGCGATTAGCCGAAATTTTATGAAATACCAAATTCTACGATCTGCCTGCGACATATTCATTATGTCAAGATACACTTGCGTCACGGGCTTTCACAAATCGCGAATATTTTTCCAATATCGAGTAACTTCAATTACGCGGATGAAAGATGGCTATATTAAAAGGTTGTCATTAATCATAACTGTCACAACAAATGTCGTTATCGTCTGTCTTCAATTAGTAGGAGACAATAAATTTAAAGGGGCGGAAATTTTGACTCGCAAAATATAATGGCGATCTTTATTTTTTAGCATAAATACTAATTTATTATTTTACACTAATTGTAATAAATTAATATAGTAATAGGTATAATAGGTCGATATAGAAATAACGTTAAAAATTAATTTAATTAATCAAAATTTTCGATCAATAATTAATTTTCTAAACAATTATTGTATACCTACACATATTTTAGGCAAATTTAGATTTGCCTTTATAAATTATGAATACATATTTAAATTTAAAATATTATAAGCCGTTAATGATTGTACAGACGACTTCCCGTCAATATTTTATATATATTTATCTATTATTAATTTCATTCGCCGTCAAACAATCTCTCAGCTGTACTCAGAGATGTCTATAATAATTAACGTTAATGAGTACTTCATACAACAAAAGATTGAGATGTATTATTAAGTACTCATTAAAGTTAATTGACGTCTCCGATTGCGGCAGGTCTGAATAATAATACTTAAAAACTCGGATCCCTTCGTTTAATTTTCAATATCAAAGAGTAATCAAACAAAACATGAGAAAAAGCAGTTGTTTTTATAAGCAGCCAATATTCTAAAAGGAGTTTTTAATATCAAGATCGCCCCAAATTACCTGAGCAGCAGGCAGAATATGATGGTGATGATGATAATTCTAAGACGCTTTTAACGAGATTAGCCCAAAGGCTTACAAAGTATAAAGTTAATCAGTAGCGCACTATAGTTATTGTCTTACCGTTTTATTTTTCCACCAGCCTATTCAGGGATAATGACGGCGCTTACTGAAAGCCCTATGAATCTGCCACTAATGCCACTACATCCGAAATAGATTGCCTTCCGCAAATCGATAAAAACTATACCAGCTAGCGAGAAAACAGTTTAGATGCTCGTTTTACGTTCAATTAAAAGTTTGCTCCGCAGTAAAAGTTCTTTGCAGCTAAAACAAGTGGGTGAGTACTTTCTTCTTCTTCTCTCTGCCCTGTCCTCAGTCTATCTGGGGTCGGCACAGTATGTTTCCTCTTCCATTCGAATCGGTCAGACGTCATCAAGCCATCCAGTCCCTTTTGATTCATATCATCCATCACACCGTAAAGGTGCTAGTGATTTATTAATGTATAGAAAAGAGACGTAACGGACCATTTCGAGAGACCGATGAAGTGGGTGAGTACTTTATTACAACTTTAATCTTAAATGTGTTTGACATGTGTACCCGATGACGTAGATGCTTACTTTATTTGAATAATCGAATATTGCATTTATACATTAATCCTACCAATATTTCCGTATAGTTGAAATTTAAATATTTTAATGGGGACAGAGATGAATTTTTCCCACGTTTAAGTTAGATTCCATGTAATAGGGCGCGAGCCTAATGCCAACTATCCTTGGTTGTATAAGAGGAACGCTGCTGCCCCATTACCTACTTATTGCTGTCTTTACCCTAGCAGCCTTGGAGGAGGAAGTGGTCACAATTGTATTCTGCTCTGTCTACACACGGCAAATATTATTTGTGGAAACGGCAAAATACAATTATTGTAACCACCCCTATTTCGTAGACGACTAATCTTCCATAGTTTACGCAATCGCATGCCGACCAATTGCTAGTGGATAGCTTGTTTGTAAATCAGAAATAATTAAGTCCAGGAATGTTGACCGAGCTAGTTGTTTCTCAGGGTACCTACCCTTCCAAACGACGGCATCTAACTAATGCCTATGTTAATTATCACTTAGTAATCAATAGGTTGAACCCACTAATATCATTGCGGCCCCGTCCACATGCCATTCGACTGGAGAATCTAATAACAGCTATGCGTATTGCCGATATACCTTCAGCAATGTTTAGTATTCAGTGCACATATGCCACTATATTCCGTTAATACTATAATTTATTGTGAGATTTTGAGAGTGGCGCCATTGACACAGAAGATAAAAAGAAGCGAATCTTCTGGCATCTAATAAATAATAATAAATAAATATTTATTTTTTTATAATAATAAATAAACAAATATTTTTACACTCACACCTATCATCTAGCCCAAAGTAAGTAGCCTAAGCACTTGTGACACGGACATATTTTTAATATAATTATGTATATAAATGTTGAAAATATACTACATAAACATATACACAACCATGACTTGGGAACAAACATTTGTGGTCGTCACAAAGTTTGCCCCTACCAGGATTCGAACCCGGGATCTCTTGGCCAATACCCAGCGATCTGAGCATTCGACCAAGGCGGCCGTCTGGCCGTATGGCGTAGAAGAGATCGATCATGATACATTCATGTCTTTTCTTAACCTACTTTTATCGAGTGAATGGTGTAAAAGCGGAGATAACAGTTGACAGACAGGATCCTCCATCCACTTGCCCTTGGATGTTCGCATAGGACTCATTTTGGCGAAAAGCCAATTATCATTAAGAAAACGGGCTTATTCCAGTAATCCCCTGTCACTGTATATTGTAAAGTGTGACCATAAATCCCCTCACGTCGTCTAAGGTTATGTGCGAAGTGGATTTCTGGATAATGGAATCTAATATAATAATAATTTGGTAGGTCTGAGAATAGGCCTTAAGCTATACTTTTATATGACTAACTGCCGCACTCAGAGACGTCAATTAACTTTAATGAGTATTTAATGTCAAAAATTTTCATTCAAATCTAGACCATAGACCCGGCAAGAATAGCGACTAGTTTTGAATTGTTTGCCGAGTCAGGTAGTAACACTGTGACACAAGAATTTTATATATCAGATTATGTCCTTATGCTATTTACTTTAGTCTAGATAAAGGGGTGTGACTGTAAGAAATAACACTACAGGACTCCTTCCCAAGCAAAAATTAAAATTAGCCAACTCTAATCCCGCCAGCCAAACACCCGTTACCCCCTGCGCCAAAATCAACATACGCGCGCGTAATTATCCTAATGGAGGCAACCAACTGTGGAGCGCCGGTTCCTTGAATAATGCTGCAGCCCCAAATTTCTGGGCCACGGTCCCAGTCTATTAACCTCGCAAACACCGTGATTTATCATCGCTCCACTTACGGCAGTCAGAGCTCAGTCGGGGCCACAATTTTTCTGGTGGGCCGCTAAACACGCCGTGTGTCTGTGATTAAGACTGGCTCAGGGAAAACAAGTCGGCCAATATGTGTATGGCCGGGTATCGGTCAGTCTCCCCCGCCAGTCAGCGGGGGCGAAAATACCTGCGTCACTGTAACTGCCGCGATAAATCTTCGAGACTTCCGAGGAGATTTCTCTTCCGGACGCCGCCGCTCTTGGAAACTTTTAGTACGTGTGCTCGAGACAGCCGTCCCGCTCTCGAGGGGCCCTAGAGATTTTTGCCAAATTATGGCCGAGTAGGTACCTGGTCCTTTGCCGTGCCATTGTGCGTTCCCTCTACTGACGTTATTAAATGCTCAAACTCAAAATCTTATATTAGGCGCTCGCGCCAACAGGCTTAAGGGAACCTCGAAAATGTTTAGCGATCAACGCCTGACTTCGTTTGAATAATTATTGTAACTCAAAGTTAGTTCTTTTTTAAAGACATCACTAACCTAGTGAATGGATATAGGCTCGCCCCAAATGATACCTATTATATTATTATGGGACCAGAAATGTCGTACAAGGTGTCGTACAAGGCTCGCCACCTATTACATGGGACCTAGCATGATTGGCGAAATGGGGGTGCTAGTTCACCTCTGCCTACCCCTTCGGGGATATAGGCGTGATTTATGTATGTATGTATGTACCAGAAATAAAACACCTCTGCTTACCCCTTTTAGGAGAGAAAGGCGTGTGATTTATGTTATGTAGGTACCAACAGCTTATCGATATAACAATTTATTGACGGCCGGTTTGATTAAATGGTCGGATAGCTATCTATCTGCCAATTTATTAAAAATAGCAGTCCATCCTTTGTAAGACACGAACAAGAAATTAGAAAACAAAACATCTATTATTCAAAAATTAATGCCCCTGTGTGACTTGTGTCTCGAATGAATACCGTCGTCACTTAGATATTGACAATCATTTAGTACAAAAGTACGAATTGGCGAACAATCTGTTCGTTGGTCGAGTTGTTTGTCCGTCGCACTGTCAATTGTTTTAAATGTTGTCCTTCTTTCGAATCCTGCGCAGCTCAATGTATGTGTGCTCATCTATTTTGTTCTCAAGATTTTATAACTTTCTGTCCCAACCACTGAAGCCGTTCTGGGTAAAAAAATAGTTTTGCGATGTTTTTGTCTACAACGCTCCATGAAACAATTTAACAAAATTGGGTCGAGAACAATAACAGCAAAACAAAATGACAATGGTGGACTGGCGACTTTTTTATATACATAAATCACGCCCATTCCCAAAGGGTAGAGATGAATTAACACGCATCACGTTTCGTCAATTATGTTCAGTTCCATGTAATAGGGGGCGAGCCTATTGCCATCTATCGGGCCCGTGAATCGCAATATAAGAGGATATAAGAGGAACGCTGCTGCCCATTGATCATCGCTGCCGTCGCCTTGGACGACACCCGCGGGAAAGATTGGGGAGATGACAATTTTATTTTGCTGTGCCGTCACCACACGAAACCTAACATTAACATCTCAGCCCGGCTAGCATGACCACCGAAACACAATATGATATAGCCATTTATCGCTTTGAACTGTCACAAATCTATAGAGTTTTGACAGTTCAACGAGATAATTGAGATTTAATATATTGAGGGCTTTTTTAGCTGCAAAAATCGTTTCGCGATGTTTTTGGTCTATAAAAAAAGTATCAAATTTACCAACGAAAATAAATAATACTGCAGGACATTGTAATAAACGGGAAAGCAATAACGCAATCGTCGAGTGGCCATTTTCGCGTGCAAAAAAATTCCCGGTAACAGCGGCAATCCGACTGGAATAGCGGGTCAGCGTTCACGCCGCATTCCACCTTCCGTACAAATTTCTATTGCAGTAGGTGCTCGCCCCAATATTATGCAAATGCAGGGGTATAACATTTAATTGGGCCCCCGGCGCCGCCCCGGCCGCACGCCCTGCGAAACAAATCGTCGAAAAGTTATAAGTTGCTTCTCCTGTTTTATTTGCGGATGAGAAGATTTCACTCTTTTGTGCTACCTCATAGAATTACTGGAATATACATACCTACAGCTTGTATTTATTACAAGTGCCCTTAAATATATAATATAAACATACATAGATAAGTCACGCCTGCTAATCCGTGATAGGCTAGGCAGACTTACAACGGTGTTAAGGAATGGGCAGCAGCTTTCCACCTATACCACCTAGCAATATACTGCGATTTACAACGGGCTAGACCACTATTATTTTGATTGATTTAACATATATATTTGCCATAAAAATATGGATGAAGATAACGAATGACCGCCAAAGGATAGAAGGAAAGGATAGGATAGAGATCACCAAAGGATAACAACCTCGAAAAATATTTTTATTCATTACCTTTCCAATGAACGGCCTCAGGGAACATTGCTTAGCTAACGAATGCGGTAGACCAGTCGTTCTATGCCACTGTGCCATCATGCTGCCCCGATTACCGCTTCCGGTAGATGGCAATAGGGCTCTTTATTAATGTATGCAAGTATTTAGGAGCAGGCAGCAAAAAAGGTAACATACAAACCTCTGAATTTTACATTGGCATCGCTTACATAAGCTAACAGAATAATATACGAAACATTAGAGTACCTGCTGCAGTGGGAACTCTAATTTGGCCCGATAAGCCACCGCGAGACGCAAATGTATCTGCTCGCTTCAAATAAACTAAAAGCATGGCCGGACAGAGCGGTAGTGCAGCCACCGCAGCGCTTATAGAGGGCAATATCTCCGCTGACTCGCCAAACGTCACGAGAGTGTTCACGGCATGGACGTAATATTAATAAATCTGGACTGAGCACTCTCCAAATAGTGTTATAGTAAAACAAAACATATTATGCGTTTACTTTGGAAAACAAATTATATCAGTTGAAAAACGTTGAGATAGACAGAGTTCTATGTCCCTTTTTCGCAATTGCCCCCCGACAAAACTTTGACGTGAAAATTAGAAGTGGACGAATAACTCCACTTCTATACATCTCAGGCTCGTATTTTCGGCTCTAGTGCTCAGTCCTTGTTTTTATACTACGTCCATGGTTCACGGAATATGAATAATTTAGTTGTCCAAATGTCAGCTGAATATTCAGAGAGCACTTTGTCAAAGGAAAAATTGCAGAACACGTCAAGGTTGTCGCCACAGTGGCTATTACTGTATGTCTTGGGCCGAACAGTGGTTGCTTACCTTCACCTAAAACACCTAGGTTTTCTAATTCACTACACTTACGTAAACATGTTTGTTGATTTGGGATTTCTTTGAAGTAACTTTCTAACGTATAACATGATGTTTATATTTTTATTTTCTACATACTCACACCCTCATAATAAAGAATCCCAAGTCGCATCTAACTTTTTTCGGATAAATACAGTTTACAGAAGTAAATATTGGACAGGGAAAAAACGGTCTTATAGAGGCCGGATTCCTACAATAACAGGCTTAACGTAATATGCTTATTATTTGTCCTAAGCTTTTTAGCAGTTCACCTAGTGGGATGTCTACAGTTTATATCTCTGCCGGGTAGGGTAATGGGTGTACCCTACCGTGCCGTGCTTCCCGAGCCTGTGCTACCAGAGCTACGTGTTTTGACGAGGCTGCTGTCCAAGAAGGGATTTTGCCATGATCATGCAGCTAGGTTATCTGCATTATTCCAAAATGATGCAGCTGTGTATACTAGTGGATATCCCTTCGTCGGTTACTTATTACGATACCCTATGTAGAAATTGTTTGGTCTTGTTCTAAGCTAAAAACCATACGACTGAATTCTGTTTTATGTTATCTACCAAAAGAATTGTAAATCAAACGAACTTACCTGAAGTGAAGTTCGATTATAATTATATGAGCAGCTTCATTCGACGCGATTTAAGCTTACATGTTGTAGTGGCGCCCCCAAGCGTCACCCTTGCACGGATTTTTAAAGATATTTTTATTTTTTACTATGGCAATATTAAAAAAGATAAATAAACGTTACTACTCGACCAGTCCGGCCGTTACGCTTCCTCATTATAGTTTATAGCCCGAACCTACCTACTATTCTGTAATTTTGTATTTTATATTTGTCTGGATTTGGGTTGGGATGGACATCTTTACAGATGTTGGGAGGGATCTTATAAATCGCGTCGAATGAAGCTGCTCATATAATTATAATCGAACTTCACTTCAGGTAAGTTCGTTTGATTTACAATTATATTTCGCAGCTTCATTCTTAGCGATTTAAGCTTACATGTTGTAGGATGTTTAGAGAAACGAATATAAAATACAACAGTATAGGTACCATTGGTAACCATTTAGTTAATAAAATGTTTAGTTATCTCATGGCATTAATTCAAGAACACTTAGCTGATTTTTAGTATTCTAATAAATAACCTTAAATTATATGGAGTGGTTCGATAACAAAGATCGAGTAAAATCACTATCAAAAATCTTTAATAGAGAGCTATTATAGAACGGAAAAAATATTGTTAGACCATCTAAAAACGATTTGATTTATCTTACTTAGACTAGCACTTATAAAAATAAATAGTGTTTTTATTTATTTTGTATGTTTAATCTTTACACAAATTATTGCGTCTATATTAGTTGATCCTTTTGGTAAATCTAACTATTTACCGACATGAGTTGGTTAAGTTAGGTTGATACACGAACCAATATAGTTATGCGATTAAGTTATGCTTTTATAGAAAAGTTACCATTTAATAGTTATTTTAACATTTCAGAAGGGACTTCAAATATATTCCCTAGAAGTTAAAGTATCGATCAATTTTATTTATTGTATGCCTCAAGAAAAAAAGAATCAATCATTAAAATAGATAACTATTTAGATTTTTTATTTTGTTATTATTATATCTTTGCTGTTCTTAGCAATTTAATCTAAGCTATTTAATAATTAAAACGATTATTTAAGTACCTACATGCCTTAGAATCTTGTGAATGATTCAGGGTTACTGCTGCAACCTGCAGCCTTCCGTATTACATCGATGCTAACCCCAATTTTATTGGCTGTCGTCATGAACCGCGTGACGGGTGCTTTGAGCGCCAAATGTAGATGTATCAACAAATTTTACGAAATTGTTTTTTAAAAGTAATAAATAATTGAACTTCTGAACCACGCGGAAAAAATGTTCTATTCAAATAATCTATGATACCCGTGGCGAGGGAACTACTAAGTACTACTTTATATTAGAGAATTTTGATAACGGGTTGATATTAATTTGGTCTTTACGTATAATATAACTATTCTGGTATAATATAACTATTTCATTAAGGTTCTGTAAATTACTTTTAGTTTTATTAATGTATATAACCCATATATGTGTTTTGGACCCGATGTGCGGTGACGAAATCTACACAGGTTGCTGTCTTTTTGGTTTCTATATTGAGATCTTTATTTGGCCACTGGTTTGAAATGTAAGACAATATTAGGTTGGGTGCCAGCTGATATTGTATTTGGTCTCAATCTATAAACTCCTTTCATATATTATATTTTAATTCCTTTTATTATTATTCTATATATTTTTTAAAATCCTTAATCATTATAATGTCTTATTAAATAATAAGGTAAATGCCGATTTGTAGGAGTTTGAGGTACCGTACTTAGCCCCTCTGACAAACATTTCTGTGAAAAATTCGATAAATCTTGATACAGAGCCTGTGTGGTACTAGTTATAATTATCCTTACAAAATGTTACCCAACATTTCAACCTGCTTGTTGTATTATTTATGTTCTTTTTTTTTTCTTTTTTTTTACACTCACACCTAGCATCTAGCCCAAAGTAAGCCTAAGCACTTGTGTTATGAAGACTAGATGACGGACATATTTTTAATATAATTATGTATATATGTTGAAAATATACTTCATAAACATATACACAACCATGACTCGAAAACAAACATTTGTGGTCATCACAAAGTTTGCCCCTACCAGGATTCGAACCCGGAACCTCTTGGCCAATACCCAGCAATCTGAGCCATCAACCAAGGCGGCCGTCTTGGTCTTTAGGTCTAAAGACTAAGAAAGTCAACTTAACCTGATACAGCGAGATGAATCTAATAATTTAAATAATGAAAACCGTTAGCTAGTAGGGAACACTACAACCCCTTCAGGTTTATCAATCACAATCTTTTTTTTTTTGTTACGACGATAAAGCATTCGCCTTATAGTTGTCTTGGTATTTATATAAGATAAAATAACTATGCCGTGTGGTGACGGCAGAGTAGAATACAATTGTTACCACCCCAAATCTCTCCTGTGGGTGTCGTACAAGGCGACTAAGGATATATCAGTGATGAGGAATGGGCAGCAGCGTTTCTCTTATACCACCTAGCAATGTACTGCGACTATTGTGCCCGATAAATGGCAATAGGCTCGCCACCTATTACATGGGACCTAACATAATTGGCGAAACGTGGGTGCTAGTTCACCTCTGCCTACCCCTTCGGGGATATAGGCGTGATTTATGTATGTATGTAAAATAACTATTCCATTAATGTCTTCACCCGGCACCGCTACCATATCTCCCTAGACACTTAATTAAAGTGGGGGTATTATTGAATGGTCAAGCAGTGGTCTGATTCTAGCTGTGATTATGTAATTATATATTTATGGTGTATAGCCAAGAATACTGTATTGGTAGTTAAAGTAATATAAGTAGTCTAATTAAACTTGTAGAAATTGTAGTGTAAATTCATTAACTGTTACTAATAAAATGTTGTAAATTGGCTAAAGAAATTTGTGGTTAGAGTAGACAATATTCGAAAAACCATAGTTTTGATGCAGGAATCGAACCCGCGTTCTCGGCATTCCGGGCAGATGCCTTTATACTCGGTCAACCAAGCCGTTTGTTGTAAATAGTGTTTAATTTTATTTCTCTTTTCTATAACGTTAGTTCTGATATCATCTTTGTTGAATTAAAAATAATACCCAGAAATGTATCGTCCTTACTAGGCAAAAGATAGCTTTTTTCTTCCTTGTTTAGGATAAATCCTACAAATCGCAAGTTTAGCGATAATCTTGAGGTTATTTTGGCATGCATGATAATTTTGGCCAAAACAGATGGTGTCATCGAATCAATATAAATTATATACATATAGTATGTTTTTTGTTCTAGGGCATTCCCTGACAGGTATAAACAACTTTCCAAAAAACATACATACATACATTTATAAATCCCGCCTACATCCCCGAAGGGGCAGGCAGAGGTGAACTAGCACCCACGTCTAAAAAACATACGACGATATAAACCGAAGGGTAGAAATTAAAATCGTAAATGCAGTCACAATATTAAAATGAAGGTATTTTCAACAACTTTGTAAAAACTTACGGCGCCGCCGTACATAAACCGAAGTGTAGACATAACAATTTATAAATGCAACCACAATATTTAAAGCAAAGGTGGATCGATCAGACTCTTTTATGTTTACTAAAAAATAAACATCTTTTAACTCAATTGATTTATGCCATTAAACAGTCTTGACTTATAAATTTTGAAGCAGCAAAATCCTTTGAATAGCAATTTCGTATTATGTATGGTCGCTATGTGTTTTTAGATAATATGTGCCTAGGAATTCCTTCTTGTTCACTCGTGACAGAAGTAGCGTAATCGACCAACACAATACGTTAAGTACCTCTTATAACGGCGCCTGCGGAGGCGGCTGCGGGTAGGCCTGCGGCGGCGGCGGTACCGGCTGGTACTGATATATCGCGCCCGCGCAGGTGTGCCCACTGCTCTCGCGGGCCTGGTGCTGGTCGCCCCGTATCCGGCTTCTCTTAATATAGGGTCTTGAAGTTCCCCGGTTTTTTTATATAATTAACTGACAAAGCTGCTTTGTCTTCGGTGTTCAATATAGAAGGAATAAAAAGAAAAAATCGCAATTTGATGGAATCAGATTTATTAATATGTTTTCCTTACCTTAAATATTTATAACTTAAATACTTGAAGAAAAAACCTTTTGAGTCTTGCTCAGGAATCTTGAAAAGGGATCTCCTTTTTTAAGACCTTGTGCGACCTTGCAGCTATATCCTGCTGAACTGAAGCAGCTCAACTTGTCTCCGGATCGGGTGTGTCGCCGAGGATCTGAAGGGTCTCATCCTTGTGAGAACTTCTACGGACTCGGAAGTTGCCTCGAGCCGCGACGGAGGCGTCGGCAGTGGCGGCCGATGGTCCCTTGAGCGTGTACACATCATGAGATGTACTTACATGCGTCAACCTCGCTTGGCAAGGGACTGTGCGCTGAGCTCCGGCATGGAGCTATAAGAACATTGGTTCTTGAGAATATGTTAATAAGGATATATAGCCTTGGTATATGTAGCTATTCACATCTTATTTTAATAAGAACGACAAGAGCCCTGATTATTGGCAATTGCGCATTCTGTATGTATGTGACGGATACAACCCCGATTTTAGTTGTTCGCATCACGAAATATCCTTGGCATAAGTAGCACATCTTTTAATAAGAACGACAAGAGCCCTGATTATTGGCAATTGCGCATTCTGTATGTATGTGACAGATACAACCCCGATTTTAGTTGTTCGCATCACTAAATATATTATTATGCTCTTTAATTCCTCGTCAGACGAATAAGCTTCTAGTTTTCGTATCTTCTTTCTTCGTTATTTTCTATAGTTCCCCATGTTGAAAGCCGTTATTTTTTTTTAAATTATTCGTAGGTAGGTGAGCTCCGTTGACGTGCGAAGGGTTCGGCACGGAAACACGTAATGAGGAAGCGTAACGGCCGGACTGGTCGAGTAGTAACGTTTATTTATCTTTTTTAATATTGCCATAGTAAAAAATAAAAATATCTTTAAAAATCCGTGCAAGGGTGACGCTTGGGGGCGCCACTACAACATGTAAGCTTAAATCGCTAAGAATGAAGCTGCGAAATATAATGTCTATCTATTACTTATCAAAAGACCAAAATATTTCTGAATCAGACTGTAACGTTGGTAACTCATAATCATAATCGCTTCTAATAGTACTGTAATGCGTTCCCACGGCGATATCATCACGTCTGATGCAGGAGTATTCCAAGCTATTTTCGCAAACCCTACGTGAGTTGCTGCCAAATTATCTACGAAATCGGTTTCCGTGCCGTCCCAGCCGGTAATAATTGATTATAACAGAATAGATTATTACTAGCTAGTGACTACATAGTCCCTATTTATATTCAGATTTGTGTAGCTTAACACTTTTTTTCTATATGTAGTCGTATATTTTTTAAACTACACTTAGTGGTTTGACCAGCACTGTTCGGATGAATTTCCCTCAGTTGACTTTATGGCACCCCTACGGTGAGTCAGGGCTGACACATTCTACCTTAGTTTATTGGCCAGCATGGAAGACATAATAAAACATAACCAACAAAAAATAAACAACCAACATGACTAGAATATTTTGTAGCCAGTTTTAGACAGCTTCTTGTGGAACAAACATGTTGAAAAACGAAACAAAAGTCAAATAATGGCTCAAAACCAATAACGCTTCTAGACCATTTTTTTAAACAACAACAATGAGACCATTTAGGCTTTTAAAAGTTACTGAAAGCAAAACTCTATTCAGAACTCACCGGTTGTATGCCACGCTTTTCTATTATAAGCTCAAATAGCAGAATAAAATAATGCTGGTTATTTTAAAAGCGCTTAACGCCGAAATGCACTCAATCCACACGTCCGCCCCCCTCACCTGTCCACTCGAGAAATTTTATTTAATGCAACATTTTCGCTCCGCTCGCTTGTTTTATGAAAGCGCCGAAACGCTGCCCCCATTTGATATTCTTGACTCGTATTAAAACGCTAATTAATGTCACTCATTGGATTTGATGCCACTTTTAATTAAGTGTTCATTTTAATGAGCAGTTAAGTGCTGCCCTATTTTAAGTATTCGTTTTTGGACAGGGAGCTGATGATTTCCGTTGATGATAATGACGTAGAAGTTGTATTCAACTTACAGGTTAGCAACAATTTATTGCAACATTTTACTATATATTTGTCTCCCTTTTAAGGAAAAATCGAATAAGATTTTTTTCCAAGATTTCGACCGGATTGTGGAAGTCACGATTTCGTTTTAAAAAAAAGTTTTTGATCCCGGCCAACTGGGTTTACAATTACAAAAGTGTCAATTTACACTTTTGTAATTATAAACTCAGTTGATATTTTCGTGAATTGAATACAATTTTTTTTTTCTAATTAGTGATAATCAAACTCATTGTATACTACAACTAACTCACTAATGTGCACATAGAACTGAAATGTACACAATTATAAATTGATAATTAATAAAACCTGCCAAACTAACAAAAATGAGCCTGCTGGTGTCTCTAGAGCTGACAATTGTATTCTGCTCTGCCATCAAATCTTCTTATTCCACATCTTCTTTCTCCTGCCCTGTTCCCAGTTAATCTGGGATTGGCGCAGTAAGTTTCTCTTCCATTAATGTCGGTCAGCCATCATCAGTCCATACACTCGGACAGGTGAGGACACATTCTACGTTATTTTTTCGCTCCCAGAGCACCATGGAAAACTATGGCGGCATAGTCTCTTACGCCATACCTCTATACGCCATTAATGGCCTAATGAAAATATTTATAAACACGTCAGATAAAACGTAAGGACGATAACTTTGGCCCGTATTGCGTTAGCGCTACCTTTGCAACATTGTGAATATTTTAAAAGTACGCCCTAAGCGTGGGACCCGCCGGCGACTAAGTGTATTTTGATGCAGACACATAAAAGTTTCGAGTGGCATCTGTGAGGGTAATGGTCTCGAAATAATTTTTATCCAACGCCGCGAGAAGTCGACTAGAATCGAACTTCGCAACATCGGCTGTTTGGCTGTTTCTAACAGTCCCCTGAAGTCTAATGATGGTTGCTTTGTTTTTTTTTTGCTTCAGGCAAAGGTAATTTTCTAATGTTATAAACTAGAAGAAAAGGTAAATAAGGGATTTTTTATGTGATTGTGACATAAAATGATAGGTTTTGGATCGTAAAATTGTTCCAGACATTAATTTGTCACTTTTGAGAATAATTTTTTAAAGACTGAAAAATTATAATCTGGTTGCCTCATTAATTAAATTCCTAATGACGATAAATCAAAATTCAGTTTTAAGAAACGTCTCTTTGGTGTCCCACGAAGCGGCTAAGAGGATTTTAGAGAACTGTACATATTGACCTCACCTGGAATCCCACGCTCGGTATGCCAATAAACATACTATAAACCCAATCCAGTTAAACGGGGGCAATATAGCAACAGGAGAAGATGTTAGTGACTTTTAACGACACTTATTTTACACGTGATTTTATTCAAACTTGAAAAACGTTCTGAGAACAAAATCAAATAATACAGTACACCTATAGAAATTTGCAAATGGATTATTAAACATTTCGTATTACGACATTATTCATGATTACTCTATATTTCTTAGTTAAAGTGATGGAATGTGTTTGATATATCTGATTTTCATTCAAATGTCTATAATAAGTCCAAATATTCCGTAGCGACTCTTCACACTTATTATGTAGTATTACTATTTTACGAATGAAAGTCAAGAACTCTCTTCTTGCAAATCAATGAAAAAATAACTTTTTTCATTTCCCTAATAGAAAGAGGGAACGATTCTTTGCTACCTTTCGTAAACTGTCGGCTTACAAACATTTATCGTAACTTAAGGCTTACTTTAATTAAATTTTTCTCATGCAAAGCAAGTGAATGAAAATAACGGAACCACTCACGTAAATCGTAGCATTTAGAATCAGTCAATGAGATAATAATGCAAATTCAAAATAATTCTTCATCATCAAACTTAGCAGTAGTCAAATCGCATTATTAGTGAAGGAAAACAAAATAGTGATAATAAATAATAAGTATTAATCAGTGATGAGGAATGGGCAGCAGCGTTTCTCTTATACCACCTAGCAATATACTGCGACTTTTGTGCCCGATAAATTGCAATGGGCTCGCCACCTATTACATGGGACCTAACATAATTGGCGAAACGTGGGTGCTAGTTCACCTCTGCCTACCCCGTCGGGGATATAGGCGTGATTTATGTAAAAAAATTAAAACACTATACGAACTTATTCATCGAACTCTCGAACATGACCTTTGCCATCACTTTTCTATAGATTCATTCATCACTAGCTGATATAAATAAAAAGTGAGTGGATGACTTTATGACGAGCACCGCCCCTAGATAAACCCTGGATATCACCAAAAGTTGAAGATATTTTCAAAGTAAATAATTATACTATTGACCACTGACACGTGTCGGCAAGACTGGCAAGACATGTCTACTCCCATGAGCAGGTATGTCAGAAAAGTTTTCAAGACATTTAAAGAACTTCGCTTTAACAAGGAAAATTGCAAATCCCCATGCCATCGAAAACTTAAGAACCAATCCTTGGTGAATTTGTTGATGAAAAACGACATCGCTCATTGAATAAAGTGATCCGCTAAACGAAGTTTGAAACCTTCACGGAAGCTTTGAGGAAAGAGGAATAGCTACTGCCGGTACTCGTGATATTATTAATTGATTCCACTGGAAATATGATATATTGAACTTTCGTCAGAAGGATATTATAATTGCATGAGTCTCGTTTGAGATAAAATTATTAATAGTTTGCCGATTCTTTGATTGATTTGTTCTCTTCCTAATTTGTTTGTCCAACACCAGCCGTTTAGTGTCCCTATTGTTGGGGCACAGGCTCCCCTATGGCTGGAACAATATTCATCATCATCATCATCATCACCAGCTCTTTAATGTCCCCACTGCTGGGGCACGAGCCTTCCCTATGGATGGAAGAATATAGGGAGATTGGGCCATAACCCACCACGCTGGCCCAGTGCGGGTTGGTGGGTACTAACGATTGCTGATGCAGCCGGGACCACCGGCTTAACGTGCCTTCCGAAGCACGGAGGAGCTCGAGATAATAAATTTTTGGTTACCCATCCAATGACCGGCCTTAGCGAATTTGCTTAGTTTACGCAATCGCAAGCCAAGCGCGCTGTGCCACTGCGCTAGCGAGCTCCTCCATATATTATTAGGGAACAATTTTTTGTTTACGTCTTAGCGAACGTTATTTGGTTTTCGTTTACCGAATCGCAGGCCGAACGCGCTAAAGCTTTGGTCTCTTGATCGTAACGCACAACGTTGCGGTATCCGATATGCGACGTTTCCTCTTTGCCGCAGACGCATGCTGCGACGGAACAAGAGACCACTCCAGTAGTGTTTGATACGATGATTGTGTCCGACGCCGCATACCATACACCGTTCAAGAGACCAAAGTTTTAGCCACTGCACCATCAAACTCCTTACTAGAATTTTATTCCATCTGCCGTGAACCGCGAAGCTGCTTCCAATTATTTCTTTCAAGGTAATTCTATTAGATGGCACATATTACATATTCATTAGCAATGTTAATGAGACCCCGATGTCTGCGCGACCCCACGCCCGCCCCGATGCATAATATAATAGCCAACTAAATAATTTATAAAGCTCAACAGAAATCTTCCTGTAATAATAATGTGCTATGACAATTTGTAGCTATGTCTGGCAGACTAAGGGTCTGTTGCACAATCGACAAGTAAGTTTGAAGTAGCTTACTTTGCAGTTCAATTGACATATATTTCATATTACAACTGTCAAATGATCTGCGAAGTAAGCTACTGAGAACTTACTTGTCGATTGTGAAACAGGCCCTAAATAAGACAAAATAATAATTTCGCTTGTTAATTTAATAAACAGTATGAAAATTTGATTGAGCTTTGTGTTAATAAATCTGTGATTAACGGTAAGTAATATAATCGTAACAAGTTAAATGAAATGATTAGCATTATTGTTGTGAAGGGGCAGAACAGAATGCGGTTAGAACAAATATATTTTTATTTTGCATAAAACCATTAAATAAGAAACCATTTTAAAAGTCTGACCGGGGCGAAAGATTGTTAGTTAAATTAATGCTGCTAGCTGTAAAATAAAACTCATATTAATTTTCTACACAATAGATTACAAATAAAAATATGTGTAAATCAAAGTGTCACTTTGTAACATCATAAAAATTCATCCTAATGCAATATTTTCATTGTCCGAGCACAGATTTTAATGAAGTTAAAATCTGACTCGTCGCATGCACCGACAGCCGGGCGCGACGTCTACCTTCGCCCTTCCATCCAGGTACATAGAACTCAATTAGCAACAATTATTCCGACTACGCGACGCCAACCCAAAAGTTTCCCCGACTATTTCGTAATTAATTTTGTTCCAAACGAGCCGACCCAACTTACAGCGGTTTGGCCTTACGCCGTTTTGCGCCTTAATATTTATCTCGTCCCAAAATGCCCGGCCTGTTTTTGAAAAGGCAATCCGCAAGAATTATATCAAATGAAGCAATAAAGGAAAGTTTCGAACGGTTTCACGCCTGCTAGTCGTCGTGGTCCATAACGACCATATAAGGCCGATTGCTTTCTTAAACTTATCCCATTTGTACCCCCCGAGTGAAGGAATCGGAACTTCTTTATTGTTCCAAAGTTGCGAGTGAGAGGCTATTTCCATTTCTATCAAGCTAGCAAATTCTAGGTTATGATTGTTGCTATAGTGATGAGGCCAGACAGATTGATTCTGTTGACCCTTTAGAGATCTTAAGAAAACGAGACCATCTTTATTGATTTTACACCTTTACGTTTCAGAAATATACGCAAAAAAAACAATACAGCCCTATATTTTAATGCCCATATTTTTAGTAGTCAAAGATTTAAAAAGTCAGTCTTTTTACACTCTTTAAATTCTTGCCTATTGTCCCCGGAGAGACAAAAAAGAAACCTTTAATAAAAGATTTGATTTGATCTGTTAAAATATTTTATGTCAGGCTGGCGGCCGGCTGTAAAACCAAAGCCAAAACTCAGAATGTTTGAATGTTGTCATCCCAATCACTCTCTCCGTTCATTGGTCTCTCGTCCTTTCCATCACTTTTCTATACATTCATTAATCGCTATTTAATTTTGTACTTTACTTTTTTTTACCTTGCCTATGTATTGGAGTTGGGGCGTTGCGTACATGATATAGGAAAACAAAAACGTAGTTTTCTTCAGTGGTTCTAACTCTTTTGTTTTTACCTATATCCAACTGGTTATCTTACAAGACTATGATCAGCAACGTAAAAATTCACATTCAACAGGTTTCTGTTCCATGTTCTACCGTGAAAAAAATGTAATAAATCCGACTCTACAACGAATAGTTTTAAAATGCACAAAACCGCCAGTTTTCAAGGAGAGAAGCTTAAGCAACCCTTAATTACGAGGGTTCCGTTTAAATTAGGAACGGCACTTGTCACTTGTCCCAAGCATATTGCTTAAAACAACGCGTGAATTGTCCTCTCAGTGTAAAGTTCCATATTAACATAGTAAGGAACCCATTTCCATTATCATCCCCAATTTCGTGCTCGGGAGGCACTTAAGCACTTAATGGATCTCGGCTCCCTGTAATTTAGAGGGACGTTGGATTGAATAAAATCGTAAATCTTAACACCACCGGCGAAGGTGTTATTAGGCAGAATGATTCGCGGTCCTGCCTCAATGTGCAAATCATCTTGCGCGTAAATTAGCCACGCTTTATGCCGTCACAATTGCCCAACCACATCATGTAGACTTGTATAACGAGGGGGATATTAAAATGCTTTCAGCATAATAGGGGTCTGGTGGTAAAACGCCGCCGCAGAATGATGTCTCACGTAAAAATTCTGAGACTGTCAAATTCTTTCCTGTCTTGATGTGAGCGGGGTGTCTATTTTACACTCTTTGCGTAGTGCACACGTGGATGAAGGGTGGCACGACTGAAAATAATCTAAGGTCGAGTTTTTGCGATTGTTGAAATTTGCGCCGAAAACTACTTTATCTGCAAAAATCTGTGTAAAAAATATTTAATCAATAAAATGCAGAGGGCTCTTTCACTATCACTCTTCTTCTCTCCGCAACAGAAAAGGCTCGCCAGTTACGATAAGTCAGCCGTAGGATAAGATGTTGTCAATAATACATCAATATTGTAATAATATTTTGAAATGTGCCTCTCATAATCGTAATCTTCGTTCAGACAGCAAACTTACTCTCTCAACGCCTTCTTACCGTACTGGTTTCGTCTCTAACTCCTTTACTCTTCAGGCAATACGACTCTGGAATGCACTTCCACCCTCTATCCAAAGAGCAAAAATAAACTTGCATTTAAGAATTTAGTTCGCAATCACTTTTTGGATTCTCCCCCACCTATTCGTTAATATTTCTGACATTAATATAGGTATATATGTATTATGGCCGTATTTATTGTATTTATTATACTTACACATTATGTTTGTATGTATAATATTTATATAAAATTTTATAGTTATGTATCTATCTTAATATTTGGTAAGTAATGACATTTTCTGTTTGTTTGTCTTGTTACTTTGTTGTGTCACTTAAATATACATTGCGGGTTCTCATTTTACGCACCACCTTCTAAATGTCTCTGTACCCAGCTTTATGGTTGACTGGTAGAGAATGCCTTATGGCATTAAGTCCGCCATTTGTACCTTTATTTGTGCAAAGAAGTTTAAATAAATATATTAATAAAAATGTTCAAATAGAAACTATAAAGTTTTCTGCCGTATCTGAAGAAACCAGGCATTTTGAGTTATATACTAATATTTAACTAGATTAGCGATATTACTTTTTGATTTTGCTTCGTGTAGCTCCTACTGTCTGAATGAAGCCAGACAATTTATTGTTTTCCATTCTTTTAAAGATATCCCCTTACTCGCTCCACCTAACCTAATCTGCTTGTGCCATGCCATGCCATAATCTCTTATTATTTTTCTTACATTGTTATTCGATACTTATTAAACCAGGACATGATGTTGCCACTGCAATTATAAGTATGACTATCGCTTTAATTATCTAACAGTATTTGAACGTACTGTTAAAACCTTATTCCATTTTCAAGCCTTCGGGTATACTGGATAATTTTATTTGATTATAAACGTGATGATACACTATACATTCTAACCCACACTACTACCACATATTATAAATCACACTTGATTATCAAAGTAGCTGAGACTGAACATTGTGATCTATTTTTGTACCGGCCCCTGCATCAGTAGCAGACGATGCAGACCGAATGCAGTAATCCACAAATAAAACGAATCAATAACTTCTGGGCTTTTAGAGCATCATAAGAAGAATAGTCGCTATGCCATCTAACGCCAATTGCTGAAACTAAAACCTTTCACACTTGTAAGTAATTGAATACTATTATTGAGGAGCTCGCCAGCGCGCTTGGCCTGCGAATGCGTAAACTAAGCAATGGTCGCTAAGGCCGGTCATTGGATAGGTGACCAAAGAAATATGTTATCTCGAGCTCCTCCGTGTTTCGGCACGTTAAGCCGTTGGTACCAGCACTCCCAGCTGCATCTGCAGTCGTTAATACCGACCAACCCGCACTGGACCAGCGTGCTGGGTTATGGCCCAATCTCCCTATATTCTTCCATCCATAGGGTAGGCCCGTGCCCCAGCAGTGGAGACATTAAAGAGCTGGTGATGATGATGATGATGAATACTATTTACACTACGAGCTTTATAACCAGTCTGAAGAGAACCGGGGCTGACACATTCTGCGTTATTTTTCGCTGCCTGGCCAGCAATGTTAATAATGGACCTATAATAAAGAGCACACTTTTATACGGCGGTTTATCCCAGGGACAGTGTTAGTTTCAACAAAGGCTCCGAACGGAAGCTCTCCACTCATGCCCGGGCCGGTTAATGCACAGGCCCGGATACGACAGGTAATGAATTTACTGTATTATTGCGCAGTTCGTGTCGGAAACTTGGCTATCAACAACTATGGGTATCAGCGGTGGACCATGTAGAAAACAACGAAGGATTCATGTGTTCATAGTTATATATGTTGATAGTTTTATAAAGTTTAATTTATGGGCAATTTGGAATGACTATCGGCTGAGGCGACGTGGATATGGGTCAGGCATTAAAAGATGTTCAACACTTTATCGCAATAATTAAGTATTACAAAGAAAAAGAGTCAGAAAATGATCGGAAAATTATAATCTGCATTAGCTGCCCGAAAATTATTTCTACATTGTGGCTGTACCCGTTGGCTTACAACACAAACCTAAAAGGTTAGAGTAATTACAGCAAGTTCATCAACGTTCTGTTTGGGTAATGTGTTGGTATGCACAGGTTCGCTTCCTAGTCCGTATACGGTACACTTGCGATGTAAACCCCCATTCACTGTTGAAACTGTATTCCGCTTTTCAGTCACCACCTAGTGGTGACTGAAAAGTGCAACACATTACATTATAATTATTACAGGAAAAGCGCATTACGTCTTCCATAGTACTAGTAACCATCACAAAACCCGGCCTAGGTGAAAACTATACCTACCAGCTGAGAAAAAATTTATTGAATACGTTTGAACGTGACAATGATATTTATTCAACTTTTTAAAAACAAATCTCAGATGCCAAGACCAAGAGACTATATAATTTCTTGTCAGCGTACGGGATTGCATCCCGTAAAATACGCATGAATATTCATAAGAATGTCCAATTGAACCTACATGGCGAGCTTATAATGCGGATCAACATAACCTTAGGGAAATAGGGTAAATCCCGTAACAGCAATCCTATAAGGGCCCTTGAGGAATGTTGGGATCACGTGGCATCACATCGACATATTTCACAAAGTACTAGGTACTTGTGGTATTTTACGGATTTACTTATACGTTCACAATTCCATAGTATATAATGTTATATAGCTAATAATTATGACGACTTTGGGCTTTAGGTAAAACAATTTTACGTTGACATTGATTGGAGATATTTTCAGCGGCTATCCTGGTATCGGCATCTAATGAGAAGAGATGACAAGCATGCGAGCATAAGATTAATGCATAATTAGATGTTATTGAGTCAAGGGGAAGAGGAAGACTTGGGTGGATTGCGTGAAAGATGAAATGGATGACATGGGATTGGCGGGTCGATGATTTTATGACTTAAGACAGCTGATGGAGATGGAAATATAAAACTAACTGTGCCGATCCCAGATAACCTGGGAATGGAGCAAGCAAATGATGATGAATTGATTGGAGATTTTCGATAGTGTTATATAGCCTGACGTGCTACTCTCCGTACTTACTCACATACGTTATTTAATGATTAAACTAGACATGTCAAACTATTAAATCTAATTAGATGTTCCTTAAATAATATCATAATTTAATAATGTCTTTAATATGTCTATATCAAACTTTGTTGAATGCGCAACACTGTATTGTTTTTTATTCCTCTTGCAACTCCCCTCTGAAAAATTATAAATTTAGACTGCGAAACAGGTGAATTAAGTTCCAAAACAATTTTCATAACTAGCTGGTTATTCCGCATTGAAACTGCAAAAAATGCCGCCATACATCCCGAAAGCTCCGTATTTTAATTTCATAAAACCCTTAGCAAGTAAAAATACTTTGAGTTAAATAAGAACACAGTACACGGAGAGCCACAGAGAAAAACCAGACTGGCAATGTGAAAAAAAAATGTATAGAGTTTTTGTCAGTGGAACAGAATTTAGCCACGACCCCTGTGGATAAGGATGATAAACGTATTTGTAAATGGTCTTTGACAGCTGCCCCGTGATAACACAACACGTAGGTACAGGTGGTTTTTGGATAGAAGCTAGAGTTATTGTGGTAAAATTATATTGCCAGTTTTGAATTTCGTATTTGTTGTGTAACGTAAAGGTTTTAGTGCACTATGGTTGAATGAGTAGAATATAATTTAAAATGTGAATTAACAGAAATATAAGCTTCATAATTTTGGACCGCATCACCAAAACAAATTATTTTGTATATCGTGTTTTAATATTTACAAAAGTATGCGTTGCTAAGTGCTAGGTCATATCGGTAAACCATTCCAAGGTCCATCCGGGCACATTTTAGAATATATGTACATAATTAAAGCCGTGTAGTGACCAAAATACCACCCCCAATCTCTCCCGTGGGTGTCTTAACAGGCCACTAAGACTTAAAATATGATGAGGAATGGGCAGCAGTGTTCTTGTTATGCCACCTAGCAATATACTATGATTTATGTTCCCGATGGATGGTAAATAATATAGGCTCGCCCCCTATTACACGAGACCCGAATAGTTGGCGAAATAAGTGATAAATATTTTATATTTAAAGTATTTTTCCATTTTCCAAAATATACTAACTGAACAAAGAAAAATGTTCATATAATATTATTGCCTAAATTTCAAAACGTGAAATCATTTGAAATGGAGTATTTTAAAGGTATGCAATTTTTTTTACGCAAATATGCTGTCGATAAAAGTTATTTATCACATTCACTCAAAGTCTTAGAAGCACGGCTTTGAAAATAAAACACCTTTTTAACACAATATTGTATTTTTTAATAAAATATGCAAGGAAGTTTATTTCATTTGCATACGGGCAATTTGAATGGTAATACTACGATATATTGTTTACTTAAAGCTCGTGTGGTACCACGCTTCAAGAACACTTGCGTTTTTCGCACAGCGTAGATGTATATATGTAGGTATATACCCAAAAATGACTGTTAAGCCATGAATGCTCGTACATATACCAGCAAATACCTGGAGCATGATTTAAATGCCTACCCAGTGGCCTTGGGAGTATCAAATCGCTCCTTTCTTTCCCTATAAGATAAAAATTCTAAAATGATAAAAACTTAGTAGAATTAAGAATAATAAACAAAACTCAATAGCGGCGGCGTACATTAGGCATGATCTAATGGTAATACATAACATAGATTGGGGCCAAAATTATTAGCGGTTATACCTCTTAAAACGGGACGCTCTTGTGAATAAAATCATTTTCAAAATAGATATACCTATTATTCCCAGTCTTGTTGCCTGCTTCCTTCAGGAGGCAGTAAAGTAGGTACTAAATTTTCCTTGCGTATTGACTAACTGTTTGTGTATACACGAGAACAACCGCTTTAGACGCTTTGAGCCTTAACCTTCCCCTTGCTGCCATACTACACTGTCTAGAAAGTACTGGGCTAAAGTCAATAAGACCTATAAAAATGGTAAAAATGTTGTTAAATTGCTTTTAACGTAGGCCCCTTCCGAAATGTTACGGTAATTTAAGTATTCTAGCAAAGTTGTTGTATTGCTTTCAACGAAATAATACAGTTGCGCCAACGAATAGGTACTCCAATCATCAAAACATTTTTTAACGCATTTTCCGGAATCGACTTCAGTTGCCGCCGCCAATTCTCTTTTATGTCTTCTATCGACTGAAAACGGGTGCCTCCAAGTAGTAATTTGAGTTTTGGCCTGGGCCATATCCGGTATGAATACGGAGGTTGTTCGATGATATTTGTTGAGTTTTTGCTCGAAAATTCATTCACAATAATGCCGGCGGAAAATCTAAGAATTTTCTTTTCACAAGTCGGGCGGCCTTTTTCGACGAATTTGCTCTTTCAGACGCTCAAATAATATCGCCTGACCCGTTGGCAGTCAAAGAAATCAGTCAATATGACTTTTACTTTTGATCGACTTTGACTTTGGAGCGATTTTTTCGGATTCAGTTCATTTACAAGTACTTACACGTAGCTTGTTGACTAGTTTGCATGGCAAACCCGTTAACTCATGTCTCGTCAAAACCCTTGTATACCAAAATGTAGCACGAGGCAAACAAGATACAATACAATGTTAATTGTATCTATGATCATTTGAGAGACTAATGATATGCAATTAGGTACAGTTAGGCTTACAACCTTTATCACAATAATGATTAATACCTATACACAATAACTCTAAAATAGAGGTTACAGAATAACTGCCTCATAAGAATGGTTCCTGTGAACTGTATATCTAATGTAAAATTTGTCAGGCGAAATGGGTAACTTAAAAGCCTAGTGGTGTAATTATTTAAATATGCCTGATTTTTGTGAAATAATTTTTGGAAACAGTCAGTAAATAATTTATCTACGTTATCTTCAGTAAATAATTTATTACACATAAATATATTAATATACAGTTACATTTCATATAACAAGATAAACGTTCGTGACACAACTAATTAAGCAAATAAAATTAATAAGTTTCATTTTAACGAATTTTACAAAATAAATACAATATCCTCAAAACAAACCGTGAAGCTGGTTTCCGTAACAGCTTCACTATTAACTTAATATCAACTACATAGTTTACGGAAAGCCAAAACGTTTCAACCCCAATTGACTACGTGACAATGTAAGTCCCCAGCTATTTCCAAACACATTAGTCCGAATTAATTACATAAACGGAACGCTTTACGACAGTTTTAAACTAAAGTCGACTAACATATCGGAACTATTTCAATTAGATACCTAAGATAACAAGACGTTGGTGCGGGCTGGCTGGTGATGACGTCACAGCGTCCCTATTCGTTAGGCTCAACGCAGTCTTCTGGGCCCCTCCGGACACAGAAGGAGGGTAATAGGTTCACCGGCTGCATTTGAGTGAAATTAAAAAGGGTTTTGAAGTCAGTTCTCTAATTCAAATGATCTGACCTGAGACCAATTCATATAGTCGGCATTGTGGAAATGTAGCCTTGGCTTAGGAGTATCTTCTATTTACCTATATTTCAGTGCAGTATCGCTTCAGTAGGCTAATTTCGTAACTTTTTGGTATTTGGCTATACAGGCAAGTCTATCCAAGAGAATTTGAAAACCCAAGGAAAATATAAAACCCCTTAGACATTATTATAAATATTCACTATTTGCTAAATATTAATTATACCTATGGACGCTATGGAGTGCAGACTTTTGACGAATTTTGACAAAAGATTGTGTTTTGTCCAATTTTCAATATTGATACCGCTGTTTCTATCTCTTTCGCCGCGGCTGCTGGACAAATAAATCAGGACTTTTATTGACAATACCCCTTGCTACCCTTCAACACTAAAACGCAACCAACCCACAAGTAATAATTAGTCAAATATTGTACAGGAACTCACAGCTAGGCCTTTCTAACTTTGGAGGGCGCCATGTTACTCATCATGTTAAACAGCTATATGGGACATTCAAATTGTTGTTTGTCCATGCATGTCAAATATCAACAAACTAGTCTTAATTTCTGTGCCAATTATTATAGTTTAATAAAAAAAATGCATTTGATATAAACCTAGATCGAAGAATCGGTCATAACCCACCATACTGACTCAGTACGGTTTGGTGGCTGAGACAATATGGTTCACTTTGAAATATGAAACTGCACCTATTACCTTAAATCCTGCACCTCCTATGAACTACACCCCTATCGAAAGATAAAACGCTTAACTAGCCACTCATTCTACATTCTGTACTACTAAGCTGGACCTGCGCCAGAATAATTATAAGCTCTGTGGAGATATTGCGTACGCCAGCGAAGTAGTAAAATTGAAAATTTAAATAGGGCGGATATTAACGTTGTACTTTATTGTCGGTGCGGCATTAGTTGCATACAGCAGTCTGCAATAATGTGTGCCCATTATTTTAATTAAATACCTACGGAACTATTAATTTTATAGAAATAAAATTGCTTAGGTGTATTGTGTACGCACTGAATAACATAAGCTGTAGATTGCTAGCAGGCTGTTTAAATTTGTCCGTCATCTATAACAAAAATATAATCATATAGCTATAACAAAAATGCTTACTACATAAGCTTATTATGAACTAGAAGATAGGCATGGGTGTAAGTATAATATTTTTTTTATATATTAAGATTTATTATAGTCACTTTTATTTTCACTTTTCCCTTATACCACATATGTGTGGTTTTGTGGTTCACACACGGGTGTCAAACCCGGAGTTTGTCCGATGTCCCAAAGGGTTTAAAGTGCTCGTTGTGGTTAGTAGGGCTTATGTTAATTAATCTCACCTAACTTGGGAATAGCCATCTTGTCTGACCATCATACTAAAAATGTTGTTTACGTGTTGGAGTAGTTGAAGATTTAATTTTAGATTATTTTTTATGTATGTACCCAAGACTTAAATTTTACTGTTAGGTATATAATTTTTTTTTATTAAATTTATCTAAAGAGGCAAGGTAATAATTTGGTAATACATTTGGAATTTGAAGTTACTCAGATTCAAGTTAAATACAGTTTGCCATAATACAATACATACATACTTAACATCGTATATACATAAATCACGCCTATATCCCCGAAGGGGTAGGCAGAGGTGAACTAGCACCCACTGTTCGCCAAATATGTCAAGTCCCATAGGTGGCGAGCCTATTGCCATTTATCGGGCACAAAAGTCGCAGTACATTGCTAGTCTAGGTGGTATAAGAGGAACGCTGCTGCCCATTCCTAATCATATTCAGATTTATCCTTAGTCGCCTTGTACGACACCCATAGGAAAGATTTGGGGTAGTGACAATTGTATTCTACTCTGCCGTCACCACGCGGTATTCTAAGTTAGTTTCAATTAATATTATTAATATTAGAGGGTCCATTGTAAATTTACGTAATAATTATAATGTGAAAAGTTACATAAAAAAGAAGGATAAGATAGCGGAGTATGTGGAAAATAGAAGAAATACTCATGTGCCTTAAAACACCCTGATAGCTGAATCTTCATTATGAAGAAAGGCTTGTCAAACATTACTTAGTTTTCTAAGCTACATGCCAAGCACGTATACAAATACCATCAAAATTCTTAAGTCAAAATTCATAATACCATTATCATCCTCCTGTCCTGTTCCTAAGTTATCTGGTACCGACACAAGATGTTTCATCTTTCATTCAAATCGTCATCAGGCCATTCGCACTTTTTAATCACACTGGAAAGACGGTAACGATGAATTATTGTATAGTAATAAAAATATCGAGAGAGCGACGAACGAAGAGAGTGATGAAGATAACAACATTCCAATCCATACTGACTTACTCTCCTGTCTGACACCAACCCTCTTATAGATAAAACTCGAAATAGCTCTTTGTTAACACATTCGTTAGAAAGTATTATTGCAATCCACATAACCAGTTGCGGCATATGCCTTATTATCCCATTTTCAAACACTCCACGTTACTTTATTAAAAAATAAATTGTGTCCGCCGCAAAAAGGGTCGGCGTAATTATTGTATTCCCTAGAATTAAGCGACGTGCCACATGCGGGCTGTTGGGGTCGCGGTGGTATTGTCTTTCTATAATTAACCATCGCATACCCAGCTCCGCTAAAAAATTTTTGTTACAACCTTAACTTTTTTACTGATGATCAATGTAAAAATTACATACAGAGCGATACAAACTTAGACTGCCAGTTGGAATTACTGCGCGGACAAAGTTTAGTTCGTATCTTTTTAGATAAGACATGGTCCGTTCCGTCTCTTTTCTATACATTCATTCATCACTAGCACCTTTATGGTGTGATAGATGATAAGAATCAAAAGGGAGTGGATGGCTTGATGACGTCTGACCGATATGAATTGAAGAGGAAACATACTGCGCCGACCCCAGGTAAACTGGTAACAGTGCAGGGAGAAGAGATCTTTTTAGATAAAACACGTTTTTGATTTTGCTACATAATAAACCAATTCTTAAAGAACCCTTACTATAATCAAATTAATATCAATTAAATAAATCATAATCATGTGGAAGTATGCTAATTTTAGGACTCAAAAAATTGTATTTGGGCACCCGGGTGATTTATGGTGGTATAGATAGGCTAACTAACCCCCGAATACAGAAATTCAATTTTTAACCATTGCTTATAAAGTTAAGTGGACAATACTTGTCAGAATTTGTTTGGAAAAACGTCAATATTGACAATACCTACCTAAAGGTTAAGCAGGGTTCAAACTTTGAGTACCTAGCGTTTCTGAGTTCGGGGGTAAGACAGTCACAGTGAACCTCTCCTTGTGTTCTCCAGTAGGATGCTTCCAATTCAGTTAAGGAAACGACTTTTACGAGTTGGCTCGTAGTGTTTCCTGCTTCTGAATATAGCCACTTCGTCGCTAGGATATAAGTGAAGTGGGCAAATTGTGTGTAATGTTTACGTAAGTGTTCAGATATTTTAGACGAATTGATTTCTAACCGTCTTATTAATAAACTGGTATTAAACATGGTATAGCTATTCCGCGTTTTGTCTTCGTCTCACAAACATGATTTCGAATGCGAGAAAATAAGGCCGTAAGATATTAATAGAATAATGAATGTTCAGTTATTAATAGCAACTCATGGTGCAAGTTACTTATTGACATTTAAACTGCTTACAAGTTTAAATGTCAATCATTAAACTGTTTACAAGTTTAAAGGTCACCTTGTTTGCTACAAAATTTCTGAAGGTGTGTGACTGTCTCAGAGTAAATAGGACTGGAGTAGCCATTAGTCAATTTCTCGTACATATTTTTCTGCCATTTTTTGCGGGGGGTGAGGTTACTAATACACTGAATGCCAGCACACAGAAACAAAAACTTTTTGCGTATTTACAAACGCACACATGCATAATACGACACACATTTTTAAAATTCACGCACACATACCTAAAATAGTGTGTTAACGTTCTATTTAAACACAAGAATGTCATTGTGTGAGTAGTGACATGACATAGCACGAGAATATCAATATCGATAAATCAGTTTCGTTCAATGAATTAATTTTGCGTTAGTATTCTTAAATACTGGGAATTGTTAAATACTGGGAATTGGTAAATTTTAAGGGGAATCAAAAATCAAAATATGTGGAATTTAATAGGTAATAGTAAGGAAGCTGAGCGTGTAATTACCAGTTGTATACGACGTTTTTCAACACAATTGCGAGGAAAAACAAACATGTATTCTATAAAATCTTCTTCTATTGTTAGATAATTTCTGAAACTGAGACGGCTCAAAATTTACAGAACATATAGAACTTGTTCTTGTAAGTGCCCAAGAGACGTGCCTATTACAAGCATCAACGCATTTTTTCGTATGCTGTATTCTTTAGGAAAACTAAAAATAAAAATAAAAAATTAGATGTTTCGGGAATGTGAAAGCTTACATTATAAATATCAGCAATTAGGATACCGGCTAGGGGCAGAGGTATTTTCGCTTGAACTACACATACCGATCATTTCTGATTTTAATACTACAATAATATTTCCCAAAAGCTTCATTTATGTACGGAAGACTTTGGTGCCACATACCTAACTCCTAGTAAATCGAAGTATTGCTCTTGGACCACCGGGTTTTTTAAAGGAACTTTTAAATATTAATAAAAAATAAATTTGACTTAAATGTTGACAATGACATTTAGCTATCATCATACCAAATGTCATCAAAATCCGTCTCGTAGTTTATGCATGATGCGTGCACAAACATACATACAGACAGACAAAATGTTAAAAATTGGAGATTTCACTTCCTCTTCTCTCATACATACATAAATAAATCACGCCTATATCCCCGAAGGGATAGGCAAAGGTGAACTAACACTCACGTTTTGCCAATTATGTTAGGTCCCATGTAAAATGTGGTGAGCCTATTGCCATTAATCGGGCACAAAAGTCGCAGTACATTGCTAGGTGGTATAAGAGGAACGCTGCTTCCTATTCCTCATCACTGATTTATCCGTAGTCGCCTTGTACGACACCCACGGAAGAGATTTGAGGTGGTGACAATTATATTTTGCTCTGCCGTGACCACACGGCAATTACTAACATCATGTATGCCATTTGGTTTAAGGTGGACTTGACCTGTTTTATTCTATATCTCTATAGTTTTATTCTAGGATTTCAAAATTAAAGGAACTTCAATTCATAAAAGTATCATAAATTTAATCCATATTAAAAAATTATCAATTTAATAGTCTGAATAAAATGCCGAAATGTATAACCTCAGGAACACAGTGTATAGATTTAAATCATAATACATATTTTAAATTTAATGTTACTTTCATTCATTCATTCATTCATTACTCCCTCGTAAAATCGCAATATCGATGACATTAACATCACTAGTAATGACGTGCAACAACAAAAAAGAAAACAATTTGTACTGTGGCTCAAAAAAAAATTTAGGTTTCTCAGAAATAATCAGCTGTGCTGGTACCTTTTTACCCATGCTTATTTTATAAAGTCAGGGACGCTGTAAGCATATACTGCATAGGTACTCTTAATGTTTATGAGCGCCGCCCAGCATGAATAAAGGGAAAAATAGTCTTATTATTGTTTTATTTTATTAATTCACTTATGATTTTATATTTCCATGTAGTGTGGCAAAAAATAGGCTTCAAGCGGCCGCAAAAGTGTAGGTAGGTATGTACTTAATACTTAACTAAATATAAACACGCAACGTATATTGTTAAAACGAAATTATAATTGGTAATTAATTAATACAAAATGACAAAATTACACTTATTTATTAACAACAAACTTTTTTTAATTATTTTCTAATTAATTGAAATGTGATAATGTTCAACCCTAGGTAGTCTCGTGGGGAGTGCACTGGAAGATCGTTTGATGACGTCACGGCCGACTCCCCACGAGACTATAGCGCGAAATTTGAAATTGTAGTATGCTAAAACATGAAATTATGAAGTAAATACATATCAAATCTTAAAAATAATACTTAAAAATGAAATGTGACGCCATCTTTTTGTATACTAGATGTTTTCGACTTTTTTTTACGGTAAAAAACAGCACAGGCAGGCATTTTAGTGGGAGCTCTGCACGGTAAGACGTTCTGATTATTGTGGTTTAAAAATGGCGGCTCAACTAGTTTTATATAACGCACAGGCATCCGATGCTTGTGCGTTTGGCAGAGGGGAATGTTAGGCAAAGGCTACTCCAGTCCTATTTACTCCGAGGTGACTGTACATGAAAAACATTGTCAATGGATGGTTGGTGTGGGTAGTAGATTTAGGTACCTACTTGTTAACTAACATACTGCCGCACTCATAGACGTCAAATAACGTTAATGAGTACTTAACGTCAAAAAATGACAATTCAAAACTAGTCGCTATTCTTGCCTAGATTTGAATGAACATTGTTGACATTAAATACTCATTAAAGTTAATTGGCGTCTCTGAGTGCGGCATCTGCCGGGTATGTATCTACATACATCAATCACGCCTATATCCCCGAAGGGGTAGGCAGAGGAGAACTACCACCCACTTTGTTAACTAACATTTGTTAAAATATAATTTTTTACCACTAGCTAATTATGTAATTTATTCTATTTATTACCAGCCTTGGTGTGGGTTTTACTAAGTATATTTAATAAGATAGCAAATGTCATACCGAAACTTATAAAGCTCATGCTGCTTGCTTATGAAATACAGATTATACAGAGCATGTTTGAAGTCTATGATAACAGGCAAACTGCATACAACTGCCACTTTGCCATTAGCCTCCAGTCGACATTCATTTGTTTAAAGCTGGGTTCACACTACTGCCAACTTCAATCTATCCGGCGTGTTTGTGCCGACATAAGTTCGAGCGAACGAAACATCTAGACTTCAAGTACGGAGTTTGTTTCAATGTACTTACATTGGAGTGTGTAAAGATACAGTTTTAAAATAAAGTTACTTTTGAAATGTTTAGTTGAAATTTAATAAAATTGTTTCTGCCCAGTCACCCTATAATTGGACGTGGTTAAGCAAAACGGAACCACAACATTAAAAACTCATGTATTTATGGTATGCCACTCTGACAAAAGTGAAGAGGAGCTCTATGGCATTTGGCTTAGCGCGCTTGACTTGCGATTGCGTAAACTTAGCACTGCCTGCTAAGGCCAATCATTTGATGGGTGACCAAAAATGTATTATCTCGAGTTCCTCAGTGCTTCTGTAGGCATGTTAAAATCATCGCTCGGCACCTATGGCTCTGCAACATAACCGCTTTTGCCAAATGTGGCGTATGCATGTATAGATCTTTTCTATGGATGTAGCGAATCAGTACAAATTGTGGAAATCGAAATCTCGCCGTTCTCATATCCGTGTATATTGAATCTGTATGTAATAGGCGTTTCCGCTCTGACATTTCAGTAACAGTCGAGTCGAAGTAAGCCAAGTGAAAAATAAAATTTAAACACAATTCACTTCTCAGAATTCAGAAAAGATTAATAAATAAAGAAAAATAGGTAGTAGGTAAGCAGAGATGAATTAAACACCCACTTTTTGCCAAACAAGTCAGGTCCCATGTATATATAATATGTGGCGAGCCTATTGCCATTTATCGGGCACATAAAGTACTTTTACCATTATATAATAACATACAGTGCCTTGTCACAATAATTTTTCATAAACAATGGGGTCATAGACAAGTATTACAGCTTTATGCGGCTGCCTACAGAGTCGTTAGTATGACAGAGGCCCCCATACCTAAGGATTTAATTAAGTGAAGTAGACCAATAACCTTCGTTAAGTACTCCGTTAACGTCCCGGCTGCATCTATAATACCCACCAATCCACATTAGGCCAGCGTGTTGTTTTACGGCCCAATCCCCTGAATTTTTACATACATAAGGAAGCCTGCGCCCTAGCATTTGGAACCATTAGTAGGGCTGATGATGATGTATATTTACGATTTTACAATTCCAGTGGCCGTACCATGTATTAGTGCGATCCAAACGCGGGTGACAAAACGGGACGCGCGCCGCTCTCGCTTATAGCATTGTCTCTCTTTAACAATGGGAATTGAGTCGCGTTTAGAGTTGGTGGTAAGGCCCCTGTTGCTAAAAGCATGCCAAGTGACAGTTAAGAGAGACTGTCATATCGTAAATATAAAATCGCAAAAGCAACAATTTTATTAATTTAAATCGAGAAATGTAGTCAAACCTACTGATATCAGAATATTTAAAAGAAAAATTAAATTTGCAATCGAATTTGGTTAGAGTCGAGATAATGGAGTCACCGTTCGAATTTTATGCACAAATCGCACTAGAGCAATCGCTTTTATTTATTTCAAGTTAACAGACGAACAAATCGTTGGAAGGACGAGATAAGCTATTCGGCTTCATACGGGATTTATTCTGACATTTTTCAAATCGCAAGCCTCGCTCCCTGATTCCTGGCGTGCTCCTACTCCCACGGGAACTGTTTAATATAACGAGGTTGAGAGCGAAATGGCCGGTAGCATATTTTAACTTTGTAGTTTATGGGAACGAAAATTGTGCGCGGCCCGAAACCACCTGAAAGCCGTGGCGATGAATATTTTTTACACAACTTTAGTTATTTTTTTTTACACTTTATTTACCTCACTTCGTCATCCACTAACAACTTTGCAAGCACTCTTTTAGTCACATTCAATTTGGTACCTACCTATATTGGATTAAATTTTATATTTAAAACTGTCACAATGTGTCGCCGCATTGAGTAGATCATATACAAATTACAAACAACCTACATAAAATTGGTTCCATTCCACAAGACCCATTTTAATTTAACAAACATTCATCAACTGCTCGTCTTTCTCAAAACACATTTTTACTCTACGGAATGAGATGCAATATTTTCGTATTATCTAAGCGCCGGTAAAGTTAACAAAATAAATCATCGCATTACACGGGGCTTGTCACAATTTTAAAATTAAATTTCATCCCGTGGAATTCTCGAGGGCATGAATGCAGTGTCAAGATTTTAATAATACAGATTCTAAAATCTACTTTCGGAAAACACTACGTACAACGAATTTCCATTCTTCGCATAATTACAGTTTTTGCGTTGCCCCAGCGACTGGCAAAGTTCGGTCCTAGGGATGTGCTTCCGCGCTTGAATATTAAGAGGAAATTTAAAATTTTGCAGGTACTAGTTTGAAATGTACACGTGAGCGAAGTTTGAAATTAGAACGTGTACGTAATATTAATATCAGAAAAAAATATAGTATTCCTCGACTTTTCTTACTACTTCTATTTCAGGGTTGAGCTGACGCTACTCTAGACTTCTACTAGCTCTGTTCATCTTTACCTTCCTCAGATTTTTGCAACAATTTATACTACACTACATGCTCTATTGTTTCTATACGGTAGCTGTCCTAGTTTTGTGTTTGTTGTTTATATTATCTATCATTCTTGTCGCGCTAATATTTTTTGATCATGTATCAAAAAATATTTAATTTGCATGTTTCCCTGAGATATATTATTTCATTTACAGTTAGATCGTATTTTTAAAGTACGTTACTACTCCTGACACTGTAGGTAACATATTTGTAAAGTTTTCATTTTCAAATTAATTTATTTTAACAGATAAAATTAAAATTATAGTCCAATTTATCCCCAAAACAAATGCTAAAACACGTCTCTAGCAGAATTCCAGAACAGTTTATGAAAAACATCACTTGCATACAAACTAGTTCAATTTGCGAATGTTTTTCAACGACAGCAGCTCGGTGTAACTGCCAGTAGTTAGGACGTCACGACCTTATGATGCCGCAGAATTTGTTCCGTCCACTGATTTCGTTATTTCCTCCTTTCGATTTCCAATACGTTTAGAAATTATTGGAAAAGCGTAACAGCGCCTATTCTGTTACATCAAGTTTTACATTATTTAGTCAGCTCGGTAGCTTAAAAAATGAATATTAAAATAAAAAATAGCATCAGCAATCATCGTTTGGCAGTCCAAAAGAGTTTTAAAACGATATAATAAATTTTCCTGCCGTGTAGACTAATAATTAATTAATGCGGTATTTCATACTTTATGGAGAAAATAACACTGTATCAAAGTGAATAACGTGAGTGAGATTCCAGAATCTAGAATCTTACTCAGTATCCAATGCAAGTGACTAGATTCCAAGTACCAGTTACATGCAAACATGAATTTTAGCCGCTGATTACAAATTTACCATTTCCTTTACCGCATGAAATTGTCTCCCGCTCGATACTTTCGATCGGTGTCTATTATAAGAGTCAAGAAAATTATTTCTTTTTGTATAAGTAAAGTTTTTAGTGAACAAAAAACTATTTAATTCGAAAAATTGTCTTAACATTTATCTGACACTTTTTTATTGTAAAATATATATTATAGCCTGCCAGCAATTCTAATCTCCGTTTTCCGTTGTCAATAAGCCTCATTGGCATGGCGACCAAAAAAAACAGGGAACAGTCCCCCAAGACGGCACCAACTGCCCGCGTTATTATGGCCAGTCCATTAAACTTATCGCAAGTTTCGTATCGCGGATGTGTAGTGGCGCTTACGGCGGCCAAAATATTCAATTGGTGTATCCTCCGTTGGCGGATCGCCAGGCGCCGTGCATATTGATGTGCCAAACAGCCGACTTTTACCGCCGAGTCAGCCCATCGGGAACTTAGGCCGACCTGCCAAACTGCGCCCTGCCCGATACCGCCACTTTAATGAGCTATCTCCGACATGTCCGATACGGGGCTGTGCACGCGAGCGTACGAGTGGCGACATTCGACATTCGAAGAACACTGAAACAGCGACGGTCTAAAAGACTGTCGCCGTTTCTACTAGTACCCAACAGGTTACATTTTTTTCACCTAGCTAAGGGGGATTGCCCGGTGTAGACCAATTAGCACCTTGGGGCACCCGAATTGTGGAGGGCAAACCACCAACAACAGCATACCCAAAAAAGAGTTGGTGACAGGCAGGCGGCCGGCTGTAAAACCTAAGCCAAAACCTTGAGCAGTATGGATTGAAATGTTATCATTCCAATCACTCTCTCCGTTCATCGGCCTCTCGACATGGTCCGTTCCGTCTTCACGGTGTGATGGATGATATTAATCAAAAGGAAGTGGATGGCTTGATGACGTCTGACCGATATGAATGGCAGAGGAAACATACTGCGCCGACCCCAGATAGACGGGAAACAGGGCATGGAGAAAGAAGACCTTCGCCGTATCTACTAACAGGTTGCATTTTTCACTCACAACTATCATCTAGCTAGCCCAAAGTAACTTACATAAGCTCTTGTGTTATGGGTACTCTAATGACGGATAAATTTTAATATAATCCATCACATGGCATTATTGCTATTACGTGCCGGGTAGATGGCAATAGGCCCTCCAAGGTGATCTAATAAAGAGGAAGGGTTGGCAAGGACATATAGTAAGCCAGACGGATAATATTTCGACCTCGACGATGCTGACGGGACTCGAAGTTCGTATGTTTTTTCGTAATAATTTATAACATATGAATAATTCTATACATACTAAACGTCCTAAATATTTTGTAACTGGAAATTACATAGCATTAATCTGAGTAAAAATGTTGCCGCCGACCAATATATCGCTACATCAAGAAATTTCCCTCCACCACTTATGATACGAAGCTGCAACATCCTAATGCCAGTATCTTAAAAGGCTATCAATCACCACATGCATTAGTGGGCGTTATTTTGTTTATCGCACAATGGATCATCGCTGGCAGACAAAAGACGCACGGGCGCAGGCCAGAACAATAGGACGCGTCATATCGATAGATCCCACTGACTGATGGGGGAGCAATAAAAATTCAGACGCAGTATACTATAAACATACGTACACACACACCTAATTATAGTTATAGTAGTAGACAGAGGCGTATTTAACAGTCACGTTTCGCACAATAAGTTAGGTCCGATGTAATGTATAAATGTCAATTTTATCTAAACAGTTCCAATCGTATCTCAATATCTTTGTAATAATCTCTATAAACTAATCTATTGTGCGAAAAAACGACTATCGAATAAAAAATAAAAAATATTTTGTTAGAAAAATAGAGAAATATTATGCCTCTTCAATTTGGCATTAATAGAAAGTGTATTTATTATATTGAGGAAATGTCATTGAAATTTCCTATAAATATATAATATACCTATAGGGAACCGCCTCTTAAATATGGGAAACCTTTTGAATGTGACCCACGCGTTTCCAATGATTATACGTATTTCTTTGACGATTCATGAGTATATCTAACGATACCTTATATGATTAGACCATGTTTTTATTATATTTATATTTATTTCTCTACTTCTACTGCCAATATTATTCCATGGGGTAAATAAAAGTACTCAATGACACAGGCTCGAGTTCACCAACACGTTAAACAAGCTATTAAAAGATGACCGTCTGTTTTAAGCAGTTCTTCCATACAATAAAATGTTAATAACCGACGTTTAAATAATAATCACCTGTTTAAGTGTTGGTGAAATCTGACCTTACCATACCTACCTACTTCAAAATACAAATACGTACTAGATGATTACTTCTACAGAGATAAAAAAAATAGAACTCGATACGTCAGCAAAATTAGTCTCCTTTGCCGTAACGTCAAGGAATTGCACAAAGAATTTCGCAGAAAACACGCGTAAGCTTTTAGGGCTGGCAGGCTACAAGAAAAAGATAGGCCTTTTGGGTCCTATATAGTCGCTGCGCAAACGAACTGGCTTAACTTCCCACTTCCTTCGCTCGTAAGCGGGATATGTGACAAAGTTCGTGAAACGAACCCATGTAACGGACCTTTAGGTACTATACTTTTTTCTAAGCCTAAGTTCAAAATCATATTTCGGATAACATTATTTCCATAAGCCCCCGATGAATTTATAGCACATATTATTATAGTGAGGTCGATTAATACAATTTTAAATTTAGACTTTATACACGAACAATATAGCCGTGCCGATGTCGATCTAGTAGTATTGTACCAAGGTATGGATGATAATTATTGCATATATTATTTATAGTAAGTATTCGTCCTGGCCCTCTTTCCCATTCTTAAACCAATCTTATAAGCACATTCAACGTCAACACGACTCAATAAGTCAATAACTTGCATTTAACTGATTATTCCGGTGACATTATTGTTAATTTCGTGACTTGTTATCAAGTTTAAAACAATAACACAAAGCTTAGTTTGCGATTTCACCAAGTTGTACAGTTCGTAAGTTTGTTGCCGTTTCTACACAAAATCAAATAACAGAGTAGTTGTGAAATAGAGCTAGGTTTGCCTTATTTATACACTGTTTTTTGCAGTATTATTATTGGTGTAGTTATTTATTAGTGCGCTCGGCCGGCGATTGCGTAAACTAAACAATGTGCGCTAATGCCGATCATTGGATGGGTGATCAAAAATATATTATTTCGAGATATCCTTAGTGTTTCAGAAGGCACGTTAAGCCCCTAGTCCGGGCTGCATCTGCACTCGTTAATACTCACCAATGGTTATATATCTCACGCCTATCTCCTCTGACCTGCGTCTTTTTCCATACATTGCAGAACAACGTGATTATAGTTCCTACCTTAATAAGCTTGTGATCAATCTGCCCCAAACGTATGCAATGGATAATGGGTGCATACATAATGCATGAATGCTTAGCGTGTGATAGAGTTGTATCGTGTTCGTTTCCGAAGTCGAGTAACAAAAATTCAGCATAATAAGTTCTAGATTAGAGAAGACGCATCTTTTATTACTTTTTGATTCAGCGCAGAGGGGCGTCACTACGTAGCTCTTGGCTCATCAATCAAATCAAAACTTGGTATTTGGTTTACGCCTAGGAAATTCGTAGGTATTTTTGTTTAGTTGCTTTGTACTTTGTTATGCTAGTAGCTGGTCTTCGCATATATTTTCTGAAAATAAATTAATTTGAGTTGCATATTACCTAATATTATCGCATTCTCGGTGAAACAAAAACGCAACGTCATGCTGATAATTGTTAACAATGCTTAAGTGAAATCATTTAAATTGTTGTTTTTGCGATTATGTATTTATAATTTGAGAGTACCTTTGGAAACCTGCCCAACATACTTTAATAATCTGGAACTTATAAATAGTGATCTTGCAAAGTAAAATCTAAATTCGCGGACCAGTTTAATTTGATCAAATTGTCATAATATAATAATAACCCACCAAAAGTCACCTTAGAAATTAGAGATTAGGTAATGTATTTTTTTTTCTGTATGTGTGTATGTTAAAACCATGTACTAGGAATCTGTAAGTCTAATGAAAAAATAACAATAGGTATTTAAAGTGAAATAAATCAATCCAGTCCGCAATTCTTCACCAACTACCCCCAGTGTGTGTAAGTAAATTACTCGTTATATTCTTTACCTAAGCTTGGAATGAATAAGACTAATTTGATTGCCAGATTAAAATAGCTCACAGCGTGAAACTAGGCTACCTAGCACGGGACAATAAATAAAATGGACGTTTGAGCTCTTCTGCTCGGTTAGTAGAGTATTTTATATGGCGCCTGAATATTGAAACCGCTAAGTGAATGCATCTAATCACAGTGCACGCACAAACAGCAATAAACATTCTATTATTTTTAGGTACAGCCTGCATCACAGGTTGATAAACGCCTTAATACCCTGTCATAGCAATATATGAGAGCAAACGCCTTAATGCCCTGGCATAGCAACGACAGCATTCGTGCAGTAATGTGCAACATTTGTTAGAAAGTATTATTGTAACAACTTAACAAGGCAATAAAGTGATCTTCAACTTTTAATGCAGACCTTACTATAGTCGCCCTCCTCTTCTTTTTTGGGTTCGAAGCAGTGCGCTTGTACGTGACAGAAGGTTATACTGCTCTAATTTGGCTTGGTTTTCTATTCTTAAAACCGTAAAGGTACCACTTTGAAAATAAACATGAGTCTTTTATTATTTGAGCACTATAATTATAAACGTGTGAAAAATGATTATAAAGAAAAATAATCCATGAAATTTTCGAATTTATGTAAAATCTGTTATCTTTTTGCGTTATTAAAATGTTTATATAACTTTAACAATTTAATATTACGGAGGTGGTACAAATGTAAAAGAACTCAATCATATAACAGTTACGTAATACGTAGAAAAAAATCATGTTCAAGTTAATAAATCTTAGAATCTGTTTAAATAGAGCACAAATTATATTTCACTATCATTCCAACTGCAGAATTGGTTTTACCGCTATCATTTTTACTAGAAGCGGCCTTTTTATACGTATATGGGTAGACAGGGACCGGTGGCGATATTTATGGCCTGTCCATACCAGTTGGGTACAGCAGCACGACCCGGCCAAAATACGACTTTTATTCTTCACATAATGTAAGTAAATATAACATAAATTATAAAAATCTCAATTTTTTTTGGTGACGGATAGCCGTGTGTTGACGGCAGAGCAGAATCCAAATACCACCCATTCTCTCCCACGGGTGTCGTCCAAATCGCCAAATATATTTACAAATTTTTTGAAACACAGTCTAACAATAGATATAAATTGGTCGGTGAAAATAGTAACTGTAAATGCAATAAAACGAAGTTACGAAAAGTTTAAACTACATCCCAGACTTTTTAACGTAGCTCCTAACCATAAGTGCACATCAAAGCTTGTTCTGATGAATTTGCATTTAATAATAAGGAAGGCGTATAAATAACTTCTTCGTAATTGTAGTATGAATATTCAGTGTGCTCATGTTGCTAGCTGGTGCCTCAAAGAGGCTAACTAAGCGGCAAACGCTTTAATTCGGAGGCGACAGCCTAAATAAAGTTCATAAGTGAACGAACATAATAGAAGGCACGTTACCTACGTGCCTAGGACCAACGAAAACATACTTAACGGAACATTAAGGAATAAAAATTTTGCATTATTTTATTAATACTTACATAAATTTGCCTATTTTATCTCCGAAGGGGCAGGGAAAGGAGTATTACCACCCACGTTTCGCCATTAATTTGTTAGGTCCCATGTGGTAGACCTCATATTGACGAAACGTGGCCAAAGGTGGCTATTTGCGAGCCAATTGGCATCTAACGTGCACGTAAATCGCAGTATATTATTTTTAGTATAGGGCTGATAATATGGTTCCTTAAAATAAATTAAAATGGATATTTTCATCCCAATCTCGCTCTCTATTCATGGTCTTCTGACATGGTCCTTTCCATCTCTTATCTATACATTAATTCACTAGCATTTTTCCGGTGTGATGGATGATATGTATCAAAACTTAAAAAAAAACTGTTTTTGTGATTTTTGTTTGAGTTTTTTTTTTAAGTCAAAAAACCTGCAGTTCTAGATTATTCCTTTGTAAAATATAATGGAAAGCTAACTTGACGTTCATAACGTTGTGGTAAATAAAGCCAAACCAAAATGTACCTCAATTCAGCGAATATGATCTATCACGTTGTGTACAAGAACATGAACAAACTTTCACCGAACGCGACCACGTCCCTACGTCTTGTTTCACATAAAGAGAACTAAGTACAGCCATAAAATTGTTAACTATGTAACTGTAGCTGTAGGCCCAAAAGAGGCCTCCGCGAAGTCAGATGTACCTACCTAACTTGGCAAACTCAATAAAGAAAATAGTTGGAACAAATGACCACAAATTACTATAAGAACAGTACAAAGTTGGATTTGAACAAAGAAAAGGGCGGACGAGGCAACAAAGAGCGTAAACAAGGGGTCTCATTGGTTTTATTTGAAAAGTTCCGGTGATCGCGGCTTACTACCTACTTCCGTAACAAGAGCGAAATCAGTTTTTAGTTCAAAACGTACACACGTAATATGTTGCATTGAAACTTTGGGACGCAATTTCAGTTTCGTGTTTGATAGGCCAGCGTTATACTTATGCACGTTTCATGCGAACTTAGTCTTACTTACTTTATTATCAGAGCCATCAGAGGCAAAGGGAATACATACATACATACATAAATCACGCCTATATCCCCGAAGGGGTAGGCAGAGGTGAACTAGCACCCACGTTCCGCCAATTATGTTAGGTCCCATGTAATAGGTGGCGAGCCTATTGCCATTTATCGGGCAAAAAAGTCGGGCAAAGGGAATCCATGATTGTTTTGGGGTTCCCTGTTGATGATGAAACAGTTACTTAGGTTATTGAACCTCACATTACATATAAACAATATCACTAATATGTTTGATGTTCTACAAATGTGGCTCTTAATAATTTCTGTTGAGCCCTATGTAGAGGAATAGAGTTCAAAGCGGGTCTGCCCTAACTGAGCATAAATCGTGTATAAAATCGATATATGTTTCAGGTTTTATTTAATGCGTAATTTAAGAGTTTGCCAACTTGTGTATAAGGAAAAAATGTACACAATGGGTTTAGAGTATGCTCTACCTATGTGTTTACTTACAGTTAATTTATATTAATGCCCATAAACAGGGACATACTAGTTTGATTTGGAAAAATATATTCTTGGGTTACCTATTTTGTTACATTTTTGTAAATTATTAGTAATTTAACCGTAATATAAAACGTCATAACGCCTACAAAATCGACTACTCTCTCATTCAATTAAATAATTTGAACGGGCTGTGTATAAGCACCATTTCTATGTAGATTTTCATCGTCAACACGAGAAAAATAACCTGGTATTATATCTCAAAATGTCTTGTTTTTGTTACTTCTTCTTCTATATAATTATTCCAATAAAATTGGTTATAAACTTTAAGAAAACCCTTGGTAATCGTCTTGTTTGATTGGGCTGTGTGCAAGTACCACGTGTGTGCTTTCATCGACTTAGAATAAGTGTTTTACCAACCGGCATTATTCATCTGTAAGTAAACTAAGTCAAAACGCAAAGACAAAAGACAGAGAGTACTCAGTCAGACGAGACGCACATACAATCGGCGATGACGCTCAGAACCGGCAGATAGATTTATCCGATCACTGGCGTCAGATAAGATTGTCCCGTCATTATTGGCAAATGATTAATCTTCGTCATTGTTGCTCGCTCCAGATCTGCTCCCTACTGATACAACTGCCTTTGTGGGCCTCAATTTATACCAAGTTTACTTTGGGCTCTTATCGAAACATTGCCAAGCATTCCCCATGAAGGAGACAATGCGCTATCCATCCGTTCATCGGGATTTACAATTTTACGGCTCCAATGAGAGTTGTTTGTTCTGATTAAATATTGATTGCTCCGTCTGCGATTCGTGGGTTTCGGTATGTTTGTTTGATTAGCGAAACGAAATAGCAATAATGCTTGCGTAAATGTTTTGTCACCGTTGGTTGTGGACTTCGTTAGCTTATTAATCGAATAGTCTAGTTATGTATAATGTGATTATTGTCTCGACATTTGTCAGATGTACCATGTTGTGATATCTGTTGTCTACAATTTAACTTGCAAGGCAGTATTTAATGTATAATACACTACAATTAATTGACTTCAAAGTGTATGCCGAAACCATACCAAACACTGCTAATACTCGCGTCTTACCAGCCTTTGGTAAGACGCGAGTATTTGATGTTCGTCGCTTGGTAAACTTTTTACTCTAACCCCGTTCTGTCAATCTCTTTTCACCCACCCTTTTTACGTGACCAGACCATCTCTTTCTCAATTCTTATCTATTTCAAACCACACCTTTTTCTTATCATATTATTGTATATTCATCTGTTCGCTCGTCGTAATTGTCAACTGCTGTTACGTTTACGTTCTTTTTCACTCTTAAAAAGTGTCATAAGCTGTTACGAAAGCCATTATCGATATTAATCCATTGTAACACACACCTTGTAGCAAGAGCGCGCTATAAAATACGAATATCCGCCAACATGGAGTCGGGGCGCAGTCGTATATCTCTTTTGTACGCGAGATTAAAGAGGTGATGGCGTGGGCCGGGCCCATCCATCTCCGTTAATGCTGTTTCGACGCCAACGTCCTCTCGGCTGCCAACGCTAAAAACTATAACTGACCTAAGTTTAAAATAGGGGCAAGGACTGCCATTCAGTGTCGCATGTAATCGCTACCGATGTCGTTTCACTTTAAATAAAAACTTTTCTTCTTGACAGACGGTTTGTCGGATGGTCAGATCGCTGGCTATTGGCAGAGAGGTCCTGGGTTCAAATCCTAGTAAGGGTAAATGCTTGTGATGAACATAGATATTTTTTTTCGACTCATGATAGTTCAAATGTTTATATAAATAGTTTCAATATTCTATTCATATTTATTTAAATATTACATTTTTTTCTTCGTCTAGTATCCATAACACAATTGCGTATGCTATTTACTTTGGGTTAGATGAGAGGTGGTATGTATATAAAATTTAAAAAAAAAATGTATTTGACTTATAAATAAGAATATGTATTATGTTTTTGGATTTTTTTGTTTTTTTATGGGATCGCTACAAACATAAACTAATTGGAAAATATTTAATTTATATATTTCATTATATTTTTCGACTGCACACGACACGTGGGCGTGGCGTTTCTACAAAATCAAAACCCGTTTAAGAAAAACCTTTCTTTTACTGACGGTCTCCTATTTTAACTAAGTCTATAGGTATACCACATTTAATGACAAATTACATTCAATGCTGTGAGGTAATTGATCAGCCAGATGGCACGTTTTACGATTTTATAATAAGTTCTGTGGAATATTTAACTTTCAGTATATACCTAGATAAAATAAAATGTTAAACTTCTTAATCTGTGTTCCCTCCATCTTTTACGATTACAGAATATCTTTAAGTAATAAAACCCTTAATCTTAAAACTCTCTGTCACATTTTATTATCCCCTTCCAAATAATTAGATAACTTTTGTAACAAATCATTGGTAATATTAAATTTACTTATGAAGTTAGATATTCATGATTCTATCTTAATAATAACCATAGAGTTTGACGTCAACATCTATCGCCACAGATACAAAATAAAATTATAACTGTTAACGTTATTCCCTTTTTCTCGCTTATTTTTCCCACCACTAAGGAAGTCCTGAATCACACTTGTGCTATGAAATAGCAAATTAACCGATATAATTTGTTTCTTATTTCTATGTGAGCGAAACAAACGTTCGAATTTTGCAATCCAAAAGGCTTCCTATAACAGTCACATAGCGGCTCTAAAAAATCATTTCGAACATTTTCCTTGCCGTATTTTTCTTATTAAACCCCTGTGTCCTCTTGGACAATTCATAAACGTATCTTAATCATATCAAATATGAATGAACTAATTTTGATTTTGTTACGAACACTTGATACGCCTCCAAAGTCCCAAATTCGGGCGACTCGAATTAAATAGCAATGCTGTACGCCCTATATGTATATCAATGACCTGAGCGCTTGGTGTGGGTAGAGTGGGGCTCCACCCTTTCCCTCCCTACACTAATAGTAACGCATAAGAGACCTAGGATCTAAGACATAAGAGACGCGGGTCGATTCCCGCACCAAGACCATAATATTTCGAACATTTTCTAACCACCAAAATCTTTGTACTCATTTTTCTAACATTTATATAATTTTGAAATTAAAATCGAACAGCATAAGAGACCTTAACGTTGGCTGCTTTAAACACTGATTTGAAACGTCCACCCCAGGTTTTTCAGCAGCACTCCTTAGGAAGATAGTAGCCTAGCTTGAAGTACTATTGAAATTCAAATCCTGAGCATTATTAAAACATAGCGTTCTTAAACCCAACGCAAAGTATGCACAGATCCCACACCAGCACAGTCCATAAAAATCAATTGGACTTATACGATTTGCATGACTCTTCAATTTTATTACAGTTACAAAGCAAACCGTGTGGTGACGGCAGAGTAGAATACAATTGTCACCACCCCAAATCTCTCCCGTGGGTGTCGTACAAGGCGACTAAGGATAAATCAGTGATGAGGAATGGGCAGCAGCGTTCCTCTTGTACCATCTAGCTATGTACCTACTGCGACTTTTGTGCCCGATAAATGGCAATAGGCTCGCCACTCGGACCTAACATAACTGGCGAAACGTGGGTGCTAGTTCACCTCTGCCTACCCCTTTGGGGATATAGGCGTGATTTATGAATGAATGAATGAACAAAGCAAACAGTGATAGATGGAGAGAGAGAAGCAAATATTACTTGGCTCTTATCTTTAGCCCTCGGCTTATCTAGGGAATCTGTCACGAAGAAAAAACTTCCCTTTACTTTTCATTTTCCGGATGCGAATAGTACCAGTCCTTCAGTCCTTGGACTGTTAAACTTCTAAAATTAATGTCAATTAAACGTTAACTTTATTCTTGTTTTTACGTAAAAAGTTTCGTTAATTTCTCTCTTTTTTATTTGCCAATATGAAAAATCTATCAATTAAAAAAAGGCTGTGAAACACTTTTGTAGAAAACCGCAAAATATAATTCCCACAGTGTAGGTACGCCGCAATCCCTTCTTTTCACAATTTGTGTAATCCATGTAATATGTTGTATGTCACGTAACAACTGTTTCGTTTGCTTTTGCATTACGTACAAAGCCCAGATCACTGGTCCGTTTCATTGCATTTTATTTTAACGTGTCCTTTATTTACGTTGGCCGATAGTTCCTTCTGTGCCGTTCTAGCACAGATTTTAATCTGTATTTTACTTATTCGCCTGTTTATCGGGGACGGGAATGGGCAACAGAGTCCCCTTTACTCCTTTACAGCACGCGCTTGATTTAGGCGAAACTCGAGTTTACTGAAGTCAGTAGTCTTTTGTCGGATGGCCAGGTCGGTGGCTATTGGCTGAGAGGTCCTGGGTTCGAATCCTAGTAGGGGTAAATGCTTGCGATGAACATAGATATTTTTTTTCGACTCATGATCGTTCAAATGTTTATATAAATAGTTTCAATATTCTATTCATATTTATTTAAATATTACATTTTTTTCTTCTTCTAGTATCCATAACACAATTGCGTATGCTATTTACTTTGGGTTAGATGATAGGTGGTATGTATATAGAATTCAAAAAATGTTGCATTTGACTTATAAATTAGAATATGTATTATGGGTAACAGAGTCCCTTTTACTCCTTTACGACACTGTGATAGCACGCGCTTGATTTAGGCGAAAGTCGAGTTTACTGAAGTCAGTAGTCTGTCGTTTTTTTGATGCATAGACAATTAATCAATTCAAAGATTTTGGGGTTAGAAAAAGAATTTCGAAAAATTATGATCTTGAGGCGGGAACTTTTTCTAACCCCAAAATCTTTGTACTAATTTTTCTAACATTTATATAATGTTAAAATTAAAATCGAATAATTAATCAATTGTTAAAAATTGTTACTAAAGTAACACTTTTAGATACTAATGTTAGTAATATCAATCTCATATTATTGTACATTTTTGTTAGGTACTAATGTTACTAGTGGTTAAATATCAATCTGATATATAACGATTAGTAACAATTTTTATCAATTGTTTGAGTTGACTATGCAAAGATTTTGGTGGTTAGAAAAAGAATTTCGAAAAAGTATCACCTTGATGCGGGAATCAAACCCACGTCCGCTGCAATCCGGGCAGGTGCCTGACCGCTCGGCGAACCAAGACACTAATTAACTTGCCGAAATTCTTCTAACCTTTACACTTCACGTTGTAAGCCAACGGGTACCCTTGCAATGTAGAAATAAATTTCAAACATTCCAAAGCAGATATTTTTACAAATACAGTGCATTCGGTTAAGCTTGGGTTTGCTTTATAAACTATTCAATTTTAATTTCAACATTACATAAATCTTAGAAAAATTTGTCAAAGATTTTGGTGGTTATAAAAAGAATTTTGAAAAATTAACTATGCGTCTAAAAACCGGCCCGTAGTCTGAAATGCCGTTGACCGTACAAAATAAAACAACTGTTTCAATTAATAACGTTTAATATGTTTATTCGTTTTGTACATCAGTCGTTTTGAACACTCAATAATACTTACATATTTTATAAATTACTTATAAATGCAGCGCAATTAAAAATTTGCACCTCGTTCACCAGTAGTAGTCGCTGAAACAAAGGAAGGGAAAAGTTAGTGTAGTGATGTAATATTTACAAATAACAGTTAAAGGTCTCCGCATACGTAACGGGAAAAATTGCGTGAGATATGTCACACGGGGCTTTTTGTACGAGAGAGGCCCCGTCCCCGTCCCGTACGGGGAATTTTCCCGTTACATATGCGGAGACCTTAAGTGCCGTAACCCATCACGCTCCAGCGGTGATTGGTGGGTCATCAATGTGATAAGCTAACTAATAATTAATGATTCCGTTTAAAAGAATATCAAGAACAATATTTACAGTTGACCACTTACTCATCGTAGCCATATCCACCGTAGTAACCGCCACCGTAGTATCCACCGCCGTAGTACCCGCCATGGCCGTAGTAACCGCCATGGTCGTAGTAGCCGCCGTAGCCCCTACCATGGAAGGATTTCGCGGCCAAAGCACCTCCGATCACGCCAACGCCTAGGCCAATCTTAGCGCCTATCAGTCCCGCGCCTAAAGCGCCAGCACCTAAAAGACCGGCTCCTGAAAAATAATATTGAATTGTAAATACAGCCGTATGCCAGCTTTAACTAGAATTTAAATCGCATTGTCTCAGATTCGCATTCGCAATGCTTTAGTAAAGCTTTTATTTTGTCTCCGGCTTTTGTCCAGCGTTGTGACATGCGAGTTGAAATACGTACATACAATTTATTTCAAACTAGTGGTATATCACTTTCTGAAATAGAGATCAATATATTTTTTTTATTGTTTACATGATATGTACCTATTGTAATTTTTGCTCTGTGGTCTGCACAATTATTTTGCATAAGACCTATAGCAATAAAATTATTACAATTCAGACATCAAGCAATGTAATAAAGGTCAAAAACGGAATGACTCAGGATTAAACTATTCCTATTTGGAACGCGAGGGAACGCTATATTTGTGTTGATTCGATTTGAGAATCAGTAACGCAAACAATGAAACTAGTTTATACTGACAGGTATTTATTATTCTTATTACATACCACTTACATGCCAAGTCATTTCAATAGATGTATATTAACAGTATGGGAATTTCTACATAATATTGCGTCACAATTTCACAACTCGTACACTCTTGCTTACCATTAAATTTAATTATGATGACTACAAATTTAATATTTTTAAATTCCACTCCATTTATCTCGCCTAAAGTAGAATTATAATAATATTTTGAATATTTAATAATCTACATATAATTTTTTTAATAATCTACATATTATTTTTTATTCTAATCTTGTATAGTAATAGAATTACATTAATTATTTTGCTCCCTGATGCTCTTGTCAGACTGATTGATATGCACGCATCGCTTGTAGCAACAGATTGGACTAAGTTGAGTACGTAATCGTCCTATGGGATATGGAACTCTCTACCGCACGGGGGTTCGACTAGGTACGGTATGTTAGAGAAATTACCCAAGTCATACAGTCTATGCGCTAGAGGTGGTGTTATAATAGCTGTCATATTTAAATACTTTAACACATTATCCTTTTTATGGCTATTTGTCTATCTACTGTCATTCCAATCACTCTCTCTGTGCGTGTTCATCGGTTTCGCGATATGGTCCTTTGCGTCTCTTTTCTATACATTCATTCATCACGAACACCTTTCCGGTGTGATGGATGATATGATTCAAAAGGGCGTAAATGGCTTGATGACGTTTGACCGATACGAATGGAAGGGTAAACATACTGCACCGACCCCAGATAGACTGGGAATAGGGCAGGGAGAAGGTTATCTGCTGTCATAGCACGCATCCTACATGTGTCCTTAAAATTACCCGAAAATTCGGAATATCAGATTTATGTAATGCTCATTAGGTATATCTTTATGTCTAAATTATGTTGTGACTTACGCATTAATGTTATGCGGTAATGCGGTATTCATGTAAATAAAGCTAAGCAAAATAACCGTTTATAACCAAAATGATCACAAAACAAGTTCTTTCTCGACATCTGGAGCGTTATGAGTCGCATCTCTGAATGTTAATAGACTATTAAACTAGTTTTGCTTACCTTTTATGACGAAAACGTACCGGATGATTTGTATTGTTTACCCGATATTGCTTTAATAAATTACATATTTGCGTTGACGAACACGACAAAATTCGAATTAAATTACATGGCTATTTAACACAACTACATTATTCTTATTTATGTATATTACGTATAATACAAAATACAAATAAAAGAATACTTCAACTTGCAGTTGATATTTCAATCGCTTTCTAACATTTGAACATTTAATTTTTTTGTAATAAAAATATACACGAAATATATATACTAATATTATAAAGCTGAAGAGTTTGGTTGGTTGATTGGTTAAACGCGCTACTCTCAGAAACTACTGGTTCAAATTGAAAAAATTTGGAGTTGGATAGTCCATTAATTGAGGAAGGCTTATAAGAATTACAACAACGCACAATTATTTTCGCCAAGTTTACTTAGTTAGAAATTATCATAATGTAGTATTACTCAGTTAAACGTACCCAAAAGAAGGCTCCTCTTTGGTCTGCCAACAGATCCCTCTTCCACGATAGGCACCTCCACGAGGGCTTCCTGCCTAGGCACCAAAGCAGTCAGCAACGGACCGTTTTCTAGCGCCATGGCCATGGCACACGCCACCAGCAACCCCACTAGTACAACGGTCACCTTCATTTTATCTAGAACAAAGAAAGACGAAATGACTGTTGATGGATGGAGTAGTAGCGGTAGGCAATCCAGAGGGTCTAGCCAAGTCGCTTATCTATTCGTACGCATAGAAAACAAAAGTATGAAACTGACGAATTGTTTTCTCACTCTTTCTTTCTTTCTGGTAACACGTCAGTTTCATACATTTTGTATTACCACAAAGGGGGGCTGGAGTACCATTGACTGAGTAGCCGCCTCGTGATGCACCCTGGGCACCCGCCCATACACTTTTCGTTTCCCGGATTGTTTATGGATGGGTGCCTAACGGCCCAACCCGAGATGGGTTGTCGCTCTTCGCCGCTTTTGTCCGCATAGTGGGTAGGCGGAATGACGCGATTGACGCAACGCTAATCATACAACTTTATTCTTAAAGTTTATTGGTAGATGTGGATGAAACTTATACCCACTTATATTAACTTTATGATAACTGTGCCCTTATAAACCAAAAAAAAAGTATTACAAAAAATCATTTTTTCTAGTATCTTTTACAAAGAAACATAAGTTAGAAAAAATATTATAAATAAATATAAGTAATTTTTTTTTTAAATTATTGTCCTGATCTAGGAATCGAATCGGGAATCGGGCCTGCTGCCTATACCACTCGGCCAATCAGGACGATTCTTAATTATGTGCATAGAATAGTTTTATTAATTATCTATCGAATAGCAAAGGTAGAAAGCGTTAACTCTTTAAAATGTTAAAATTCAATAATTATTGTCACCTTGACCTGACACCGAGGAAGAGATAGGGTCACCTTTTCGATCTAGTTCCAACTAATCTAAGCTAGATTTAAAGACTACCTTTACCTTGAAACTTAAACAATTATATTTGGATCAAAAGTAACTTAAACAAGTACGGTATAAACTTTACATGATATGAACAATCACGGCAATATGTATTCGATATCAAAGTCAACCAGCAGGTAATATTCTCCATAGTGAATCAGGTGAACGGGATTTTATATAATTTTAACAATGTCTAGTTGAGCAAGTTTAAATTGTAAACGATGTATATCGATTTACCGTGCGATATGTCTGTACCGCTTGTTCTAAACACATTCAAGAAAAAAAATAACAAACTTACTTGAGTGGATTCAAAGAACGGACGAAAAGAGAGTTAAATATGAGAAAGTAATGAATGCAGAGTAGCTCCAATTCATTTTCAACGTAATTTTATATAGAGTTCAAGATTCCATTGGAAGTTTTGCGGTATCAATATACATAATACTATTTACCTTATAATTTATCTGCCTTAGCCCTTAATTTTTTACTATAAAAAATCCAAAACTCTACAATCAAGCTTAAAAATTACACTTATACCAGAACAAGATTATCTGAAACATACCTTTGATTGCCTTATCACCTAACACACTCACTGACAATAAACAACTGTCTGTAGAGATCCTGTCGATGACTTTTATAGGACAAGTATCCGGACATTATGCGACAACATATTATAATATGCCATCGCTCGGAGGATACACAGCGCCCCACCTCATACTCATTAGCGAACTTATATTAATTCGTTCTTGGGCAAAATCTGACTGTGTCAACCCTTGGTCTAAATTTTGATTAGTGATCATAATTTAAACTTGTGTAATATTTTATTTACTTACTTTTTATTATTAACTTAGCGATGCTCAATTTTACTCATGATAATTGTTATCTCGCTTGTGATTTTTATTTCTGTCATTGTATGGTATTAAAAAAAATGCCACATTACGTTAAAACACCATGTCAATTCCAGTCCAGGTTGTCTGGAAGAGATCCCTGAAAGCGGTTGGACCGCTTTTTCTGGTTCGTTTTTATTATGTTCCTTCCTGTATTATATCTTTTTTTTTGTGTGCACAACAAAGATAATTAAATTACTAGGAGTTGTCCCAATAATGCCTTCTTCATTCGCGTAAGTACTTCAGCGTATCAAGAGTAGCAAATAATTTATGAACTCAATATAAATGCCTACCAGCCAACTGTCACTATATTGCGAACAATGCGTAAACACACTCAATTAGATGTTTAAATAACAATGGCTATTTACCTTGCTCTTTCAATAAGAATAGGGGAAAAACGTTTAACAAACAAAATTACTTTTATGGTATCCAGATATGAAAACATAAATGTTACAATTTTTTTTGTAATCTGCCAAATAGGCATAAATGACAATCAAAATGTATTTGTTTTACGGTTACAATTAGAAACAATTACACCCACTGTTTAGTACAAATGTGTACTGCCCCTGCAAATATAAATTAATAGTTATATCAAGTTACACATCAAGGGTTCCAATTGACCTTTACGAGTGGCTTCATAATAAAATGCACTGCCCAATCTAACCACACATAATTCCGTTTGTCACGTAACAAAGACGAAGATAGATGATACGACTGTATTTATTTATTAACAGACTCTACGTCGCGCATTGTTACAATCAGCAGACTAGTTTCAGGTGTTCAATATTCATTAGACGATATTACCGACATGAAATTGTTGACGGGCATAGTTAGTAAACTTCAAGAATGGAATTCCACAGTGGATCAAAATCAAGCAGTACCTGCTCTGGTACCTTTAGTTTGTGACTTAATGATAGCAATAAATAAGCAACTATGTCCAAAGTTATCTTCTAAGACCTATTAAGACGAAGGGAGCGGTCCATGAAATACATGAAAGGAAAATTCCTTCGAAACTCAAAATGTCTCCAATTTGAATCCTGACAAATTCCAATTTAAGAATGATTTAATCTAATTTGAGAGGAAAAATTGGCTTGGCTTCATTTCATTTCAGAACATCAGTATTGCACTGGTTGTAATTACAAAACCAAATAACATTCGAATTATTGCAAAGAAAATAGACCATAAGCTGACATTTAATATTTTTCTATAAATTTTATTTTTAATAAGTAATGTTGAATCAAATTTGAATCAAATAGTAGAAGTTAAATTAATTAATGAAAACCAAACATATGACTAATAGTCGTCTTAATAAAACCAACGTCTATTCACCAGAATAGTTCTCGTAATTGCTTAGCAAATTTGTAATTACTGGATATGTTTAAACTGCTGATAGAGTCGAAAATTCGTGAAAGCATGTTGTATACCTACCTAAATATACATTCCGCAGTTTTTTTAATTTTAATCCATATCTTTAATCACTGACTTTTCTATACATACACCCCAAATTATTCCCGAAGGGGTAAGCAGAAATAAACTAACGCCCACGTTTCGTCAATTATTAACTTAAGTCCCACGTAAGGGGGCGAGCTTATTTCCATCTTTCGGGGTAACTGACTCTGTCTCCTTGGGTGATTGAAAACAATTATATAGACCAGTGTAGTCGCTTTAGACAGCATGCCAAGGGCACTTTCCTTGGATAGAGGAGGGGGTCGAATAGATAAGTCGTCAATTCTAGAAGAAGGTGATCATAAAAGATCCGTGCTGTGTGGTGACGGCAGAGTAGAATACAATTGTCACCACCCCAAATCTCTCCCGTGGGTGTCGTACAAGGCGACTAAGGATAAATCAGCGATGAGGAATCGGCAGCAGCGTTCCTCTTATACCACCTAGCAATAGTACTGCGATTTTTGTGCCCGATAAATGACAATAGGCTCGCCACCTATTACATGGGACCTAACATAATTGGCGAAAAGTGGGTGCTAGTTCACCTCTGCCTACCGCTTTGGGGATTCAGGCGTGATTTATGTATGTATGTATGTACTTGCGTACTTTCGGACGGGCGTATATCGTACTTGAATACTTTAGAAGTAACATACACGTCGAAATTATTAACTTCGTAATTCAGCGGCGGAGCGCTCTAGCTAGAATGGTACAGCCCGGTATGTGAAAAGTGCTTTTATACGGAACCTGAAATATAACCAAATATCTAATACATTAATAAACAGTTTAGCTTGATTTAATTTAAAGATTTATGGACGTAGACCATAGTGACGTTGTATCTATCGATGTAATTATAAGCCTGTTCACTGTAATTCACATCATGTTGCTAATATGATAGTAAATATTAAATCTCTTTTAACTCGAGAGTGTGAGGTGAATGAACTCCACCATCATCGTGATACAACAAAATTTTCAAGGTTGAACTTCTTTTGTCGTTACGTCACAGCCGTCAATTATCACAAAATTATGTTAGAAAAAGTGAAACTCTAATAGGGCAATTCTTTTTTTAATTATTAATTTCTTACTTTAGAATTATACAAATATCAGATATTTTTTTGATTGCGCCACACACATCTCTTTTGCAGATATCGTACGAGGCGGCTAAGGGCAGCAGCGTTCCTCTTATTACCACCTAGCAATAGCAAAATACTAGGGCGATTTACGTTTCCGATAGATGGCTATCGGCTCGCCACCTATTGAATGGGACCTAACACAATTGTTGTTAATTCACCTCTGCCTATACACCTGAGATAAATATGCGTGATATATATGTATGTGGATGTAATAAAATCAACTAATTATTGAGATTGTAAGCATGCGAAGTGGTCCATATAAAAGGTTATGTTTGCATAAAATCATGTAATATACGATAATAACACGAGATAAAATCAATATCCGTTGCCGTTTCTATTCACTCTATTAAAGTACTGATAACAGGGTCAATTATTAAAAATAATTCAGAAATGGAATAAGTATTTTGACATTTGAAGCCGATAATCGCAAAGGTCAAAATTAAGTGTAAATTATCATCTGATCTAAAAATAAATACTTTAGAAAAGTAGACAACTCAATGCCATTATACGTAATCATGTTATGATGTGTTTGTGAAGAGCTCGATGGCTCAGAGGCTTAGCGCACTTGACCCACGATTACTCAAACTAAGCACTGTTTATCAAAGCTTACTATCATTGGATGGGTGTAAAATTTTTCACCACTGCGATCTCAGCGAGTTCTATTTTGGTTTGCTTTAATTAGCGACCATAGAACTATAGTAGTCTAACTGCCGCACTCAGAGACGTCAAATAACGTTAATGAGTACTTAACGTCAAAAAATGACAATTCAAAACTAGTCGCTATTCTTGCCGGGTCTATGGTCTAGATTTGAATGAAAATTTTTGACATTAAATACTCATTAAAGTTAATTGACGTCTTTGAGTGCGGCAGTAAGTTCTTTTTGGGAGTTAAAAAATAAAGTAAAATGTTACAGTAGACAAATTTAATAATTATGCATTCATCTCCTAGCTGGCGGCTAGAAAGCGGCTCTCTCGTGTACAAATAAAATCATTTTCAACCGCACCACCACCACCTATGTATTCCCGTCAGCCTCCTTGAGAGGATGCGTGAGCAGTAAAGTGCCCATTTCCTATGATCTGAGAAAAGTTTGTCTTCATAATATTTGATTTGTGTTCAAAGTTTTGTACCATTTATTTGATCATGAAAAAGCAAAAATCCGTATTTAGGTATACTAATATACAGGGCGTCCCATGGCCATGCCACACGGAGGGAAAGTATATTAAATATTGAACGTAGGATATTTTACTAAAAGAAGACATTGTTTTATTTTTAATAATAAGTAGAACTGCATTCACAGATTTTTTTAAAATCGCCTACCTTAACCGGGAATCGAACCCGCCAAATGTGATAGAAAAATTACTTGTATTTTATAATAGCGTTTGAAAGGGCTACTAATAAGCATTATTTTTTCCTAAATAACCTAGCATATTAAATGAAACGCAGATCATAAAATTTTTCATTTTATTTAAAATTTATGGGGTTATGTAAAAGATTTAGTTTACAGGAACCGGTACAACAGTGTGCAGGAGTTACAAAATGAACTTAGACGTATTATTTCAAACATCCACCATGCAAAAATAAGTAAATCGACAGGGAGAGAAATTATGAGAATTTGTATACAAAAGAACGGATCACATTTTGAGCATTTAATAAATTAATTTTTTTTTAATTAAAATGAAAAATTTAATGATCTTAGTTTCATTTAATATGCTAGGTTATTTAGGAAAAAATAATGTTTATGAGTAGCCCTTTCAAACGCTATTATAAAATACATGTAATTTTTCTATCACACACTTATCAAAATCTGTAAATGCAGTTCTACTTATTATTAAAAATAAAACGATGTCTTCTTTTAGTAAAATATCCTACGTTCAATATTTAATATAGTTTCCCTCCGTGTGGCATGGCCATGGGACGCCCTGTATACTTGTAGACCTATTTGCTAACTTTTTTTGACACTCGAGAGTGATAATCGCTGAACTATTTACTGATCCATTACTACTTTAATATAACGCTATTGTGATACTTGTCCTGTGAGAACAGTAATGGATAAGGAAATAGTTCGGTGATCATCACTTTCAACTGCCAAAAAAAGTTTGCCTACTGAATGGCGTATTTGGCACGTTTGTAAACTGACTATTTTACCCCAGTTAAGTTCCATGTACCTAAATATTATCTGTACATCGCAATACCTAATTGTTATATGTGTACCTATAACAATTCTTTCCAATTCAAATGCGTATGCTAGTAATTGATTACAATCTTATATAACATGAACACGATAGCATGAATTATTGACCATGCGTGAACAAATCGGAAAGTCTATGAAATTTGTTGCAAGTAACTTAGTAGGTTTGTTGCTAGATGAGCAGCGGTCAGGTATTTCATATTTTTTCTAATGTTATTGGTGTTATTACATATGCTCAATTATATAAAAAATCTATAGATGGGATAAGACATCGATGAGTAATAGGCAGCAGCATTGCTTTTGTACTACCTAGCAATGTACTGCGATTTACATGCCCATAGGCAATAGGCTCGCCACTTATTACATGGGACCGGCGAAAGGTTGGTGTTAATTCACCTCTGCCTACCCCTTCGGGGATATATAGGCGTGATTTATTTATTATTTTATTTATGTATGTATATCAGCTGTATTCAAGATTGAATAAATTATGCGCCAGAGAAAAAATAATACTTAATTTCGAATTAGTATGCAGTGACGTTTTAAAAAAAAAGGTTCTGGCGTATGCGATCGCATTCTAAAAATTCTAAAATATGCGTCTCCTTATGAATATGTATATAATAAATAAATTTTCATCTGTTATCACTTTATTATTTCAATGAATCATGGTTGCTGTGCGCACGAGTTAATAGATAACAGTGGCAAGCCAGATTTTTTATGCAAATAATATATTTAAAAAATTAAGTCATCCGACTGCTTACTTCAAATCAAATAAGGCCAAAATTATGATGTTGTGATATATACCCGTAGTGACCTATGTGCGTCTTTATAAGTCTTTTATATCTATCACTCAATCCCGTCTTCCCAATATTCGTTTAAAAAATCTGGAGAACTAGGTAGTGCAGTACATAAACGGGATAGGCGTGTAGTTGGCGAACTGTTCCCAATTCTTACTTCCTAGTTGAATGGGTTTAAATTATAGGTATCTGTCCTAATAATATGCCAAAAATATATAAGGACAGGTTTGCCCAAAGCGGGCAATAGTGATGTTGACACTAACAAAGAATCACCGATGTAATGATTTATAATAATAATTTAGGATAAGGAGATTCGTTAATAGTCACTTGTTATCAGATTATACTTGTGATTGATATTTATTTTATAAAAATAAAAGTACAAAATTTAGCAATCCGCCATATTTGCTAAAACGCCGCGTGACGTCATTATTTAGTTAACTCCATTTTGACATTTTGTTTGCCAATCAAATTCACTAGTTTAAAAATAAACTGGCCTTTTTACGGAATGGTGACGTCACACAGACGCCATTGCTATTTTGGCGTTTTGGCGGAAATTTTAAATTGCATTATTCAAAGCAAGTTTTTTCTATCAAAATCGAAAGTTTTTACAAAAATATAATTTGTTTTGGGTAAAGTAGACACGTAAGAAAAACATGGTGTAGTTTTTCAAAATTATTCATCGTGCCTATAATGCCTAATCCTGGCACTCTTGAGTTTAAAATTGTATTCATACACACCAGAGAACCTTTAATTCCCACAGGCCTCCTTAAGGGAACTCTGACGATGGCGGAAATAATATCAATTTTGAATTTGGCTTTATTCACGGGATTGGGCGGGCACTAACTAGATTAATTTTTTTATATTTTTTTTAAATGTCTTATTGGCTTTTTTCTTAACCTAAACAGCATTCAATATGTATTTGAAGATGGTGAATCATTCTCCTATCAAAAGGGGCCCTCCCTTTTGTGGTCCAGCAGTGGGGGTAATAAAGCTCATGATGATTATATTTATTATTAGATGAACAGATTGAAGTTATGTATCTTTCTTTGGTGAAATTGTGTCAAAGTCTTTTTTCTGGTGTAAACGGTTTCAGCGGAAGACCAGCGCCAGTCGCGAGGCTGGCAATATTCTGAGCTGGGTCGGTTTGAGAGAAATGATTAGATTTTTTTTATATTTTTGTTTTTTTGTTATATTGTCTCAATAAATGTTCCTAACATTAACCCTTTTCCTAACATTTATTTTAGGGATGTATGCCGCCCTATGTAGTTAACGTAGGTACCATGACACAGAGGGTTCAGAAGTATTTAGGTAAATTGCATCAACAAAGTTCCGTAGAGAATACTTGATTGTCAGTATTATGATTTACATGCCTAACAAACCAGAGAAGTATAGGTTTTAATAATAGACCTTTACTTCGGCGTCGGCGATAAACTCGGTTACTCAAGTAAGTTATTCATGCAATATCTTTACTGACGGGCATATAAGGTATGATGGCCGAGATATTTTAATACTCATATACATATAGGTAAATCCTTAAATCACACCTATTTATTTGCAAAGATGCAGGCAGAGATATTAAGCCCCACATATATGTTAGGTCTACGCAATATGGGCCGAGCGTTTGCCACCTATCGGGCACGTAAATCGCAGCATGTTGCAACTATACAAAAACAAGAACGCAGCGGGTCATTCCTTATCACTGTTTAATCCCTTACGGCAGGTCCCAATATTCTATCTACAGTTAAAAGTAAGCATACTAAAGTCGCCTGGCATTTTTTGTTATTTTACAATAAATAACAGAATTTGCTAAGCAACTAAGCTGTGGCTAGCCCTTAGTCAACTTGTACGACGACACCTGCGGCCAAGGTTGATAATGGTAAGAATTTTATTCTGCTCTGTCATCACCTCACGGATATACGATGAATAGTACTATATGAGACACCCCGATTAAGAAAGCACAGTCGTTACAACGGGTATTCTCGTAAATAAAATGATATTCAATGTAGATACACACAACACGCATGAGGAAATTGAAGTTCCCATCCATTCTCTTGTGTGTGTATGTGTGTGTATAGTACCTATTTTGTTTGTTTGCCCGCCATTCCTCTAATTCAATGTCAAACAACCGACTTACCTACTGAGGCCATCTTACCCGGCCTTCCCCTACGTATTAGTCAACTCAGCTTCATATAAGAGTCATTAGATTTAATTGAAAGAACATAAAAATAATTTTAGAAGAGATAGTATACTGAACCACAACAAAAAACACTAACTAACACACCAACAACAACTTAAACCATACCTATAACTTGCAGTATTAACATAGCAGATGAACATTTCGACATTTCAGCACGTACTCACTAATGATATTGTTTAATTAAGAAGTGTTCGTGTTTAAATGTTCGCGATTATGGAATAAGTCAACACAGATAAAACGTTCACATTTTGGTGTCGACACAACCGAACGTCCTCAAATGTGTGAAATTTTTAACTACTTTCAGCTACAAGGTTATAAAATGTGTTTACTATGATTTCACTCATAGTGGGAGGCGATATTTTTCTAATGACTTAAACGATAACATACTTATTGTGAGAACAACTTATTTAGCATAATTCTGCCCAACAACAAACTCCGAAACCTCGCATAAATAAAACTATTAGTTACATAAATTATGTATGCATGTGCCAATAAAATTAGTTGTCACTGGAGGTTTTGGTGGCAGTACATTATTCATTTATAATAATAATTATAATACGATATAAGACGTCTAAAATGTATCTAACTGCAATTGAAGAGATAGCCGTTAGAGAAATAAGACAAAACCATAAAATTGTTTACCTTTTTATTTGAAAAACATAACAAACAATATACCTAAAAAGACCCTTGTTATAAATATTATAACAACATCGAAACCGGTAAAAGAACATAAAACTCCATCGGGCACTACTGTAATGGCGGTAGGACTCTTAACATAACGAGTTAAAGTTACATTTCCATTGGCATATTTACAATACCCGTTCTTATTACTTTAAAATTTAGCTTTGAATTTTTTTATTTAACAAACGTTGAACAACCTTTATAAAAACAATTGAATCATAGATTCCTCAAAAAGATATGAACGGCGACGCCAAAATTTTGATTGTCAATAGTAAAGCCTCTACGTTGATTTGACTACAATCACGTTTAATTAAATTGACAGAATTTTTGTCTTTTCGCGGTCGACTTACGGTCCATAAAGTCGAATTTAAAGCCTCACAAAATATAACCTCTTAACTAGTTCAAATGTTAATTAGTCCTGAGCATTGCTCCTCTGAAGTCTTCAGAAAATCTGCAAGTCAGGATTATATCACCGCCAACTTCTTAACCGGACCAACCACCAGATCTGTAACACGGAGAATTTCATTAGACAAGGAAGACACCAAAAAGAAAATCAGTTATTTCAGAGGTAATATCTAGCAGACCTAATTCCTATAACATTGAAACGGCAAAGGAAAGTAGTCTATATTGGCGGAACCAATAGCTTCATTAGCTTTATAGACTGAAATTCTATCTCACGTAGTCCGTTTGGTTATTAATATTGTACATACACGCCGTATGTACTTATTATTGTAATCTTATTGCTCTTAAAACACTGCATCTGTTGCAGTCGAATAAATCCTTACACAGAGCCAAACAGACGTCATGAAATATAATATCTGTACCAATATCTAATTCCAGCCTTTTTATGTGTCTACTACTATGGAATTGTTCATTATCTAAATAAATGAGAAGAGTGAATATTTGTGATCACTCTTTTCTACCGTTATGGTAACGTTTTCTCAAAAAAGCACATGATTCTCATTTTCAATTTCGGATCCGCATTCCTCAAATATTTGGGTTTATCCAAACATTTTGTACAATGGCGACATTTATTCTCTGTAAATGGGTGTTCTTCTATTACGTTTACTACTAAATATTTTAATTTATTCATAGTAAATGTATATGTATTGTATCACAGAATCGAGTTTAGTGTAATAAAACATTAAGCTATCAATCGGTATCAAATTAAACTTTTAACTTCCAACGATGTACGTCTCAAGATATTTGGATATGATTCAAAAGTAGACTTTGAAGGTTTTAGAAACTATTGACCACTTACAAACTATCTTAAAGCCATTTGCTAACCAAGTGATGGTCAAGGTGGGTATATTTGCATTGCACTTAACCCCAAATACTAGTAAAGGATGAAACATAAAATAAACAAAATTACTTAATTAAAACAAAGTCATGCATGCGGAGGACATATCAGTGAATGTATGAGAAGACATAATATTGAGAAGATATAATAATAGAAGTAAACTGTTTGAGCTTAGTGGGTAATGCATACAGGTACACCAGGCTTCGAAGGTCCTATAAGAGAAGTAGGTATAAACATAGGGTAAAACTTCTCTTGAAGAATCTCAAAACCCGCACGTTAGTTATGGATAGTGAAAAAAGGATATTAAAAGAATGTGAAATGAGAGATTGTGAAGAAATGACATTCACATACAGTGAGATCACATTGTGCTTCCAAAATATGGTTCCATTGATAAGTTTACCTGTGAATTTACATATAATTTTACAGAACCATGCAAATTTGACTCTTGCTCCATACATAATAGTGCCAAATCTAGTGTTTGTACAAAACTGTGGATGCTAAAAACATGATGATTTACTTACCAATGATGGACCTCAACTGCCCAATGGGCACCGTGATGGCTGTAATGCATTAACATTATTACTTACAAGAAAATACTAATTTTTACGCTTGAAGCTATTATGAACTTACGTGTATCAGTTTGTATTTGTGTTGTTTTTGTTATAGTTTAATTTTGTTCACTTTACGTACGGGTATGTAACTTTTTAATACACTAGCACTAATTCAGGCTTTCGCATTTCGTTGTTATATGCGCTTATTGAAATTAGAGGTTTGCTTTACATTAAACTAATAAAATAAAAGCAATTCAATTATTTATTCTATAAAATTTACAATAATTGATAAGTCAAGTCCGATAATCTTAAGTGTGGCTAAAAACATTCATTCTGTGTAATTGTTTTAATGAACTTTTTCATTTCGAAAGTAATCTGAATTGTGGAGCGCTAACAATAAGGTATAAATTACTATACGAACTTTCTGTTAAAAATAGATATACGTATTTACTATTTGCCTAAACTTTTGCAAGTCATCATTGCTTTTAATGCACGGTCTTAACGATTTGTAATATCCAATCAGCGTACGACGTTTGTTGACCTACGAAAATATCTACTACATTTTCTATAGCACAACTTGCGTAACTATCCTCTCTTGACCTTTTATGACATATTGCACAAACTAATGACCCAGCTGGATGAAATGATATGATACTGAGGCACAGGCATAGGGTCAAGGTGCTTGAAACAGTAGCAGATTGGGAATAACGTTATTTCAGTTATATTATAATATCAATCTTCCTGCCTTGTTCTAAGGTTATCTGTGGTCGGCGCAGTATGTCCTCCCTCTTTTTATCCATACCATCCAACTCACCGGAAAGGTGCCAGTGCTGAATGAATGAACAGAAAAGTAACGGAAAGGACTATGTCGAGAGACAGGTGAACAAATAACTAGTGATTGGGTTGACAACATTTCAATCAAAACTCCTCGAGGTGTTGCTAATGTTTTACAAACGGCCGCCTACCTGAGTTCCATGAGACCATCCCTCTTGGGTTTTTTGAACTCTAAAAATACCTACTAAACAATAATATTTTAGCCACACATTGGGCCTTTTTAATAAAAACTAGAACAGTCTTCATAAAACGTTCGGAAGCGTTAACTTTGTAAAGGCTGGTGATAGAATCTTGAGTTGTGTTAATATGAATCGATAGAGGAAAGTTAGTATAAAAGCCTGTACCCATGTGGCACAACAACGTGGTGCTGATGATGGTGATGGGGCACTGACTTCGCTTTCTTAAGGGCCAGCGCGCCGGCCACGCCGACCGCGCCGACCTTAGCGGCCTTCAGTCCCAAAGCGCCTGGAAACAAATAATAGGAACACATTAAAAAATTATACCTTTGTAATAAAAATAGAAATTCAATTCTTATTGTACTAATAATGTATTAATAATGTCCATATTTTTGTTTAGATCTGAATATTTTATTTGGTATAATACTATAGTTTCATTATTAAACATTTACGTAGTAGTTTGTTTTTAAATACCGCAAAGTATAAAAATTAACACAAAAAATTATAAATAAAATACTATTTCGAAATCTGTCCTATCGTTTAACAAGTTGATTAACATACATATAAACTCAGTTTTTGCATGAAACTATCTCTAAGTTATATATTTTCCATCTCCGACTAGGTTCTGCACAATTAGATTGGACTATTTCCTTTCTTCAATCATAAGACTTTTTACTTTCTTGCAAAACCATGCATAGCAAGAAAGTATATTTTGTTATACGCTATTTTTTAAAATAACAAATAAAGGCAAGTAGGTATTTCATATAAATAATTGCATTCATAAAACACCAATTTAAAAAAAAAATACTAAAAGCGAAGATATCTGTCGCTACACTGATTCGAATTACTCGTGGAATTAATTATCCATCAGAGGTCCATAATTCACGGATGACGATTAATCATTGCGGCGCATAAATTCGAATAACACATTTTTATAGCCAGCCATCACTTGCTAAGGTTCATTTTATGACAAAGGACACGCAACAAATATAATGGAGTATCCACACTGAATTGCGAACAATGAATTGTTAGTCTTTCCGACAAAATATTGGAGGATTTTTTAAATTCAACTTCAACTTTTTGTAGTGTGGCAAGCGGTCGTTTGTATGATTTAAACGACCATTAATTACTGCCAAACTCAGGTTAAAAAGATCACATCTTTTAAATTAATTATTATTTTACAAAGTCAGTAAATTACCTATTAATAATAGTTTTAGAATCCATAGTACAATATAATCTGTAACCGTTTAACCTTCATTATGAAGTTATTGCCAGTATTCACTGACGTCACAAATAGAACTACAATCAAGTTTGATAACGTGAAGTTAAATCAAAAATCTGGCCTACGCCCTTATTTATTATTCTCTATTAGAGCAAAATCAGAATGACAATATAAAACATGCAAAACTTAATCATTAAAAAAAAACATTCGAGAAACATTGTTAGATGTGTGCAAACCACGAAGCGAACAATCTTCGAACACACAATAGGTTTCCCACACAATTTACATGCAACGAAGTACGATGCCTCGTTTGCTCGAGTACAAACAATGTGCCCCCATTTGAAATATTGTTATAGGTACCAATAAAACATAATCACTGAATAAAAAACAAATATGAAGTAAATTATTAACCCTAGTCATTAAGTGAAAAATACAATCAGTTGTATTACCTGTACAGATAAATTAAAAAAATATATCATCATGTGTAAAGTACACATTTTATTCTGAGAGGAATTTTATTTTGATTGGATATTTATTTATTGGATTATGTACTCTATGGGAATTATGACGGATTATTGAATATAGCTCATTGGAAGATTGAATATTAGTCCTCGATTGTCGAAAAGTCGATTGATTATGCTGAGACATTAGCTATAGAGTGGTCATAAAGTCGAATGAGTACATGCTAAGTCCTTGCATATAGTCAGTTTAGATATTCGGCTAACTGTTCCCAATTCTTACAAAACTCGTGCCGCGCGAATATGGGCACCAACTATAGGTACACGTGCGCCACAGTAAATATTCGAAATTGCCAATTTGCCAGTGGAACTCCCAATTTCCCACGGACATTGGGACCAGTTCCAAATTTATACAGTTTGGTAATTATTTCTACATGCCGCCGTGTTTTTAATAAAGAGCAATTCGATAATTTTAATTAATGGGCAGCGTAACGATATGGCGCATTGAGAATCGCCACATTTTGATGAAAACGCTTTGTGGTGGCTACAAATTGCAATGTGGCAATGTTGATGGAATGTTATTAAAACTGAAACCGTCGTCCGTCACAATTATAGGTTCAGAAAACGTACAGTACGCCAAACTACCAATAACAAACTTTCTCAATCAATTTATCTCTTGTATTGTTAGCCTTTTTACGGCTGAAAGTCGATCGGTGAATTTTAAGTTCGGCTTGGCTTGTTATACCTTATTTTGATTGTGAAAATTGTATGCGTTCATTTCTCTTGATATTGTTTATCGTTTCTCTTGGTATTTTTAACGAAGCTCCATTTGTTTGTTAAACATATTGTGACGCTATTGCTGGCCCTCGTGATATGCTAAAACGACATTGACCTGATTCACAGTGCCTGACTTCTACGGAGTTGGTCACCTTGGCTACACGAGATGACTATAGCGTTTGAAATTTAATTGGGAAAGCCCAACTGTAACTGTTTGTCTGGAGAAAATGGCCCGGGGGTTTGTAAACTAACCCTCCACAAAGGAGCTCGCTCACCAAGTTCATGTACATTCAACTGGGTTAAATTTTATGGGTGTTTCTTTAATTAATTGAAGAGAAACTTCTAATTATGAAACAAGTTGCAAACTATCTTAGTTGTGATTTTAATCTATTTATTATTGCTTTATTACAATCATTAATCAATTATAATTCAGAACTGTACCATTTGGATTTATTCTATGATTTCATATGATAATATATTCCTACAATGCGGTATGTTCCGCCGCTATCAGTACACAATTTTTCGAAAATTTTCTAACAGTTTTTGCTTTGTAATATTTTTTCTAATAACAATCAAGTAATAGTTACCCAGCAGGAGTTTCTTCTTCAGAAGAATTATACTCCTCTTCGGCCTGAGTTGTTCGGGAGCTGCGTCGACTTCGCTGTGTACATCAACGGAGTCCTCCGCCGGGTAATATTGGTACTGCGCGAACGCAACAGCCACTAGGCAGGCGAGGACTACGACGGTCATGGAATGCATTTTGTGGGCTGCAACAAAAATACCTACTATTTAGTATTTAAATCAAAGACGTTATAACCAGAAGCCGCACAAAACTCTAATCTCCCAAACTTATTTACCATCTTTCATTTCATTTAATTTTTTTATGCTAGACTGGGAAGCTCTTGCCCTTCATCTCACTTGATGGTAAGTGACGATATGGACCGAACATGGAATCGAGCTACACCTGGAACCCTCAACCACAGACGGCCTGGCTATCTTATCACAATTGTCGGAACACAATAATAAAGTCAACATTATTAATATGGCGACAGGTTTTGATAAGATATACTACTATTTAGTACTTAAATCAAAGAAGTATATAGCCAGAGACCGCTCAAAATCCGAATCTCTTAGCCTTCATTATTATTGACTATTTGTACCATTTATTATTGTGCAATAAATATTGATAATAAAATAAATAAATATGCTTCCTCTTCCATTCGTATCGATCAGACTCCATCGAACCGTGGTGGAAGGAAGTGGCTCTTTCAATTCATATATTCGATCAAACCAGAAAGTTGATGAATGAATGTGTAAAAAAGTGGAATAGCCGTGCAGTGCCTAGCAATGTACTGCAACTTTTGTAACCGATAAATGCCACCTATTACATGGGACCTGACATAGTTAGCGAAACGTGGGTGCCAGTTCACCTCTGCCTACTCCTTGGGGGATATAGGCGTGATTTATGTATGTATGTAGCAAGTTATTTTACCTATTGAGATTCTTGACATTCTCACGTTAACATGAGCAAAATCAGGGTCTCGATTCGCTACGTACGACGAATATATAAAAACTTTAGCATCAAATATATGTAAACGCCATAAAACTGTCGCGTTGCGCGTTTGTCAAGACATCGCCAAGAAACAAATGAACAACGTCAACGTGCCAAGATTCTGGAACGTTACTTTTTAATGCTAGTGACTGTACAATTGTACATACATAATTATTTCTTTGAACTCTATAGTTACTAAATAAATTGTAGATAAACACTATAGAAGACAATACAAGCCTGTCTATGATTCGTGTAATTTAATTTTATACAAAACTGACTCAGTAAGCGAACTAGAACATAATTATGAAGAACTCTATTCATAAGTAGAGTTTAGGTAAACGGTAAATTTCTAGTTGAAATTCTTTATAGCCATTATTTTGTTTAGTGGTAATTTTATTAATGTTTACATTTTAAAAAATACAAAACGTGACGAAGATTTAATAACTTTTTGTAATTCTACACTGTTTTACGTACTTGTTAAAGGTGTAATTATATTAAAAGTGAAACAGTGATTAGCTGGCTTTTCATCAAGGGCTACTCGTCCTACAATTGAATAAAGCCGGATAAGATCTATTAATAGTCATTACTATAGTGAATTTAATTTAAAGTTAGGCAATAGAATTATAATTTTATGAAAGCATTCCAATATGAAATTCGAAGGCTATCTCGTGAAACAAAATTTTCCATTAGTATAAGTATATAATATAAGGAATATTACATTTTTAAACATTTCTCTAGCACCGGCATATCCAATTTTAAAAGCAATAAACCTTTACAGCGAAATTATTTGAGAATTTTCAGTAAAAAGAAATAATATAACAATTTTCGCAAGGAAGCGTTGCTACGGAAATTGAGACATTTCTATTTGGTTTTCGTTCAACATTTCCTAGCTATCTCCTCTGCGATCCGGTTGCGAGGAAAACATTCGCTTCCACATCTATTGAAAACTAGGTATGAATAAAAATACTCTGCACTAGCGTAATACACACTACGATACTACAATACCTATAGCTTATGTTTTATTCATCACACATATCGCTACTAAACTTCGAATCTATATTGTCAATAAAAACAACAAACTGTACAAGTTAATCCACCAAAACCTACGAAATGGGTAACTAAATAACACTAGCCAATGAAACAATCGTTGGTGCTGTACCTGTTGCGGGGCTGTATGTTATTTAATAACGCAATGGGCAATAGAATGCTAATTATGACAACGATTTGGATGAATGGATTAAGCCAAGAGCGTTATTTACTAACAACTTTAACGGTTTGATCTGTATTGAGTTAACAACTCCATGTGGAACCTAATAAGCAGTGAAACCATTTAACACTATAAAACGTCACTATTAATATCAATAAACAATACCAAAATATTATGTACCTTGGTTAATAGTTCGGTACTAGTACACAACACAACACTGCAGTGGTCACCGACACACAGATAACAAAGAGTTGGTGGCCAATTCTTTTATAGATTGCAATAAGCAAGCTCTGTGGGAGGGCGGGTGGTCGGTGCATGCGTTTAGTACTTACGCAGCGATCACGAAACGCATCGCGTTTTCCCTTGAACCGCGAAAAACTTGCTGCTTCTGTGTGGCCGGTATCGGCCTACAGTATATATCAACATATTGAAACATTTTTGCAAGTAATATGCTAACTTCGACATAATTATATTGGAGCATAAATTAAAAAATTTATTGCACACATACATAATTTATATATATCGTATAAAATTTGTGTAAGCTATTGTTTTTGATGGATTTCTAATCTGCTTACCTAAATATATGATTATTTTTATAAATACACTTGTATTAAAATATTATATCAAATTTAAAATCGAAAAGGGCATACAGCTGTAATCATTGTTAAAAAAAATATGCTCTATACGTCTTTTACATACAAACACACGAACCTATATTAACTAAAGATAAACGTATTACAGTTACTATTTTTTTTTAAATATTACTTGACTATACAATAAAAATATACATTCAGTTTTTCAGAAGAAAATTTTAAATTTTCGTGATTTCATTGCTGCTTAATTTTTTTCTGTTACTCATCCATCAACGTTCATATGATATTGTATTACCTTCTTCGACTTCGCATATAGGCATAGAATATAAAAATGACACTATTTTAACATGGCATGGCTCTTTTGTAAACCTGACAATAAAGTTTACATTGTACAATAAAGTGAAGCATTCATCTTGTCTCTTCAAAAAGTGGCTTTAAATAGAGCATGAAAAATGACACGGAAGTATGCCCTGAGCCATTGAGTACTACAAATCTTTTGAAACTTAGAAAGGACCGAACGCGGATTCTGAGGCGATATTCAAGTTTTGGCCAGACCTAATTAACGTACTTAAGGGATAGTTTTTCCTATTTTTTTAATTATTAAATTAATCTTCTTCTTGTTCTTCCTGGCCTGTTCCCAGTTTATCTGGGGTCGGCGCAGTATTTCCTCTTCCATGCATATCGCTCAGACATTATCATGCCATCCTCTACCCCTTTTGATTCATAATAACATCCATCTCTCCGTAACGGTGACAGTGATAAATGAATGTAAAGAAAAGAGACAGAAAGGACCATGTCGAGAGACCGTTGAACGGAGAGAGTGATTGGGATGACAACATGGCAATCAATACTGCTCAAGATTTTGGCTTAGGTTTTACAGCCTGCCTGACACTAACCCTCTTTGGGTATGCTGTTGTTGGTGGTCTGCCTTCCACCATTCGGGTGCCACAAGGTGTTTATTGGTATACACCGGGCAATCTCCCTTAGTATCCCTCTATAATAATAAACTGCTATATTTAAATGCCCAGAATTAAAAAAATACAAGATAACATTTTCTATAAAACTGTTTTCGATTTACTATCAACGAATAAAAAATGCTGCATCTCAACCTTCAATGAATGAATCATAGAACAAATTAAGTGTACCCATTTAATTTTAATTGTACTTACTTAGCTTCTTAATTACTTAGTGCAAAAATACAAGAAATACCATGTTATTTTAATATTCAAATACACTATAATTGATTGCAATAAGAGTAATTTTTCAATAGCTGTAAAACTTATAACTACTTACAATTAATGATAACATGATTGTTATTGGTCCAACATTACCTAATATTGTAAATTGCCAAACAATAATTAATTGATTTATTAATTCACTTTGTGATAAACATCAATATACTGTAATCACAAAAAGATCAACTAATAGTAATACGTTGCATCTTATACAATTATCATCCAAATAGAGGTATAAATCAAGAACAAAGTACCGTGTTGGCATTTTGATATTTATTTGAACATTATATTATACAAATACAAACAATATTGTGGTTTGAAAAACTTCGATAAATTATATTTTTGATGCAAGAATCGAACCCGCGTCCGCCTCATATGCCTATACCACTCGGCCAAACAAGACGTTATACAAATATCCAAAAATAAATCACAAACAATGTTATCGTAATAATTCTGATACCGGAACACCATACTTTAGTAAAGTGAGTTATAAGATATATGAAAAGTAAAAATATTATTTTAAATTTTTCATGTTTATTTTAGGTATATATGGTCCCAGTTATTAATATTGCTGCCACAATATGCGAAATATTGTGAAAAAAGGTGCTGTTAATTTATGAAAGAACTACTCTTACGGCTTTTAGGTTACGATAAAAGATTTAGTAAAACCTAAGTAGCTAAATTAAAAATTTATATCTTTTTTACGACTAGCGCTGCTTGCGTCATGTTACAAGATAGAGTAACAACCATCACATTAATTTAATGATCGTTTCAATTAAAACACTAATATATTTTTCCGTCAATAATTAAAAAACATGTTTCCGGTACTAATTGCAATTAATAACTTTCATATTAATTATTGGTTTGGAAGAACCAAATGATGTCATTGTCTTGTTTTTTTTTCAATATCGTTTAATGCATTATACTTTGTTATTCCCTTAACAACAGGATCTTTCTTCTTCTTCTCCCTGCCCTGTTCCCAGTCTATCTGGGGTCGGCGCAGTATGTTTTCTCTTCCATTCATATCGGTCAGACGTCATCAAAATCCCTTTTGATTCATATTATCCATCACACCGTAAAGGTGCTAGTGATGAATGAATGTATAGAAAAGAGACGGAACGGACCATGTCGAGACAACATTCCAATCCATACTGCTCAAAGTTTTGGCTAAGGTTTTACAGCCGGCCGCCTGCCTGACACCAACCCTCTTTGGGTTTGCTGTTGTTGGTGGTTTGCCCTCCACCATTCGGGTGCCCCAAGGTGCTTATTGGTCTACACCGGGCAATCTCCCTTAGTCGACTTTTACGACACCCATGGGATGAGTCGGGGCTGGACTATTCTACGTTATTTTAAACTATTCTACGGTATTTTTACAAAGAAAATAATCAAATACCTAGGCTTCTTAATCTATTGGACTTTATCTTTGAAGACGAGACACTAGATAGTTGAATTGAATTCACTAACTTGGCGCTCGAAATGGTGAGAATTTCTACTAGATCGGAATAGACGGTCGATAGGTATGAAACTCTATTAACCGCGTGAAAAAGTAAACGAGTATGAATTTATTTTATACGCAATAAAAAAATAGTGAGGCATCAAAGACGTTCGCTCTACCAACCAATAATGATGCAGTAAATAATAAAGTTTAATATTCCCTGCGCCGAGATTGGACGAGAAGCTTCAAGGAAACGATGAGTAACTATTGTTTTTTTTACCGTGGGCAGGCTATCTATTTTGAAATTGTGATTGAGTGAACATTAAAATGTAATATTTTTGGGGTTAGAAAAAGAATTTCGAAAAATTATGATCTTGAGGCGGGAATCGAACCCGCGTCCGCTGCTATCCGGGCAGGTGCCTGGTGCGGTTCGATTCCCGCCTCAAGATCATAATTTTTCGAAATTCTTTTTCTAACCCCAAAATCTTTGTACTAATTTTTCTAACATTTATATAATGTTAAAATTAAAATCGAATGTAATATTTTATCTATATTTTCTTTCAATATTATTTCTAACATTATAAATAAATGCTAGAAATATGATTACAAAATAAATAAATAAAATTGTAAAATTTTTTAAAAATACGATAAAATATTAAAGCACAATGGACTACACTAGAAGAAGGTCATAAAACAATACAATATACAATACTTGAGTTTGAAACTAGGGTTTTGAACTTGTCTCTTGAGCTCAGTAGCGTATAAAGAGCACTTGCTTATAAAAACTAGAATTTGAAGTGGTATTTTCTTTTTTTGCTTAAAGTCCCTTACGGTCGTTGCTCTTTTTTGTCAGATCGTATTCTACATTACCTACGCGTATATTTTTCAATACTGTTTTATTTTGCGGATGATGTTTATGCAGATTTTAACAGCAACAGTTAAATTGTACTATGTAGCGACTGACGATTTTCCTTATTGGGTGCTTTATAGGCCTATAAATTACTTACATTAAATAGTATTGTTAGTATTTAAAACAACTGAAGGGCACTTATATGCATTTCTTAAAAATAATGCATGACATCAAATAATAATCTAAAATAATCAAGCACCTTTCTTCCTAGTCTCTAAATAGTAAAAATCTAGGTTACCTATACGAAACATTGACTAGCTAGCACATCTAATATTTGGCATTGTTCTTTCGTCATTCATCAATTTTATTTACAACGATACATGTTACCCCTGGACATTATTGGGGTAATACAAACTCCTCTGAAAGGGAATCTAGTGAATTGTTAACTGAAACTGCGGACGTAGATTAAAACCGCTATTATTATTTTTTAACTACAAAACATGAAATTAATAAATTGTAAGCTTAGTTTGATTTATAATATTTTATATGTTGTGATTTACATTGAAAACTATACTAAGTTTTGTCCTTTATAATGTATTCTTGTAACAATAAATTGCAGCTGCAAGTGGCTTTAAAGAATTATCGACAATAAATAAAAAAGCGGACTCAACCAGTAACCCGTATGGACGTATTTATGAATTGTTTTGAAACGACACAGTAATTTTACATTCGCGGGCATTGTTATCGTCAGCATCTTGTATATTAAAATCGAGTTGAAGCCGCTACATTGGCAATCACATCAGTATCTTCAATAGCCCGGAAGCAATTCTTGTCTTTATTACTGGCAGCCATTTTTGGAAGGTATACATCTCGAAGCAAAATAAATAATGATAATGAATCTTCTTCGTCGTTAATAATCCCAATTGCGAACTCTCCTGAAAGGGCTTACTTGTAGGTACATTGAACAAAACGAGTTGACTATCCGTTGAAACGGAATAAGAGTAGCAAGTTCTTGTTTCGACTTAGCGATTTAAGGGCTGAATCTTAATTCATTAAGTGACTTTGGAGTCGATTTAGAATAAAGGAATGATTAATCAGACGCTCACAAAGAGACTTCTAAATACTGAAATACAACTGCACCGGAACTAGGCTGAAAGAAATGGGATCAGTCACCTTAATAGCTTTTTAAATGACGGAGCTAGTTTTCATCATCACCAGCCCTTTAATATCCCCACTGCTGGGGCAATGGGCATTCCCTATGAATGGAAGAATATAGTGAGATTGAGCCATAACCCACCACGCTGGCCCAGTGCGGGTTGGTGGGTACTAACGACTGCAGATGCAGCTAGTTTTATCAAATAAAATCTAAATCAAAGATTAATTTTAATAATTTAAGATGTTTGTAAAGCTGTTTTATTTGATTCTTGGGTATGTAATTAGGTGCTTTTTCTTGCTTTTATCTCATTTAAACAACACTGACATCTTTGGTACATCTATCGTTTCAGTCTAGCTCCTATCTGACCAGCTGCGGTTACCCGACGAACGACGCGAAAGTTACTAAACATCAAAATAGTTACCATCAAATCTTCGATTGCAATTATAATTTTACTTTGAGGTTTTATTAAGCGTATGTTATAGAGTATTGCTGTTAAAATTAATGTGACAATATGTACGCGCTTCACAACCTCGTCAGACGTTGGGAGAAATACAACAATATGTATTGTTTTCATGTTCGTCCACTAAAGCCACATTTGCAGTCTCGAACCAATAGGTCGAATCTCATTTAAAGATTCGACTCGAATCGAAATGAAATTCATATCCGATTAGCAGACTGGTATAGCCGGATTACCGAGGACGCGGGTTCGATTCCCGCATATGGACAATATTTTTTTGAAATTTTTCTGCCTTTTTTTCTTTGTAATACATTATATTATATTGAAATCTTCTCCTTGTCCTGTACCCAGTCTATCTGGGGTCGGCGCAGTATGTTTCCTGTTCCATTTATATCGGTCAGACGTCATCAAGCTATCAACTCCCTTTTGTTTCATATCATCCATCACACCGGGAAGGTGCTAGTGATAAAGGAATATATAGAAAAGAGACGGAACGCACCATGTCGAGAGCTATTTTTATGAGGTTGGTGGAGTGCCCTAAAATTATGGCCACTAACACTATTAAGGTGTTAAGCACCCTTGTGAATTACCGTGCGATGGACATCACCAAACAGTCCAAACTCACTTACTGCCTCACTCAGAGACGTCAAATAACGTTAATGAGTACTTAACGTCAAAAAATGACAATTCAAAACTAGTCGCTATTCTTGCCGGGTCTATAGTCTAGATTTGAATGAAAATTTTTGACATTAAATACTCATTAAAGTTAATTGACGTCTCTGAGTGCGGCAGTTAGTCACGTCCTACGATACTAGCTGCGTGCGGTTCGATTATCAATTTCAATCCTGCAAGCGTGGCTAACTTACCCTTAAGTGTGTGAGAGTGCGTGCCTAATGCTCGACTTCATTAGGTACGAATCATGGATTGAATTGGGAAAAGAAATTTTCGTATCAATATTTAGGTTTACCGTATCCGCCGTCTGGTGACGGCAGAGTAGAATACAATTGTCACCACCCCAAATCTCTCCCGTGGGTGTCGTACAAGGCGACTAAGGATAAATCATTATGAGGAATGGGCAGCAGCGTTCCTCTTATACCACCTAACAATAGCAATGTACTGCGACTTTTGTGCCCGATAAATGGCAATAGGCTCGCCACCTATTACATGGGCCCTAACATAATTGGCGAAACGTGGGTGCCAGTTCACCTCTGCCTACCCCTTCGGGGATATAGGCGTGATTTATGTATGTATGTATGTATGTATTTAGGTTTACCCGTCTTACAAAGTCATTGGGCGTGATGATGGCTCCATGCGTAGAACGCACGTAATTAAGTTTTTGGTCAATATTTGCTATTACGCGCAGGCGTCACTTATTCACAGAAAAGCCTTGCCCCGTTTTATTTGCCAACCGCTTAGGCGTAGCAATAGCAGCCTCTACGGGCGAATTTTGAACAGTTTCGTAAGTCATGACAAGTTGTGACCGTCCATGTGTGGTCAAAGTGATCGTAATCTTCGTAAATGTAACTTGATTATTTGGTGACAAAAGACCAAATTATCCTGAGTAATTGTAGAATTCCCGTAGTCATTTTCTGTCATTTTGATAAATAATAGGACAGGACTTTGGGAGTAACTCTATAACTGCCGCACTCAGAGACGTCAATTAACTTTAATGAGTATTTAATGTCAAAATTTTTCATTCGAATCTTGACCATAGACCCGGCTAGAATAGCGACTAGTTTTAAAATGTAATTTTTTGACGATAAGTACTCATTAACGTTATTTGACGTCTCTGAGTGCGGCAATTAGATTAGGATTGGTATACTTAGCCAAAGAAGGACAAAAGAAAGAAGGAAAATAAAGGCCAAAACAGTACTGAAACTTAGTATTTTAGGTGAATTTATAGGCATCCTAATAACTCAATTGCTTATGCATCGGTTGCGAAGTTCAAGGAAAATGTCACGCCATAAGTTCATATTCATTTATGTCCATAGAAATATCCAAATTAAAAATGGTAGGCCCCGTGTTGGGGTCTCTTATCATTATTTTTGCTTCACATTTTTTCGGTCATTAGACAAAATATTAATTTTGCTAGCTTTTACCCGCGGCTTCGCTCGCGTTGATGTCTTTATAACTGTCAAAGTCATAATGCTCACTATAATAATTAACAACATAAAATCAGGTTCTAATAAATTATATGCACAAAGTGCACATAGCATATTTGGGTTTGACTACGGTTACTCAATTTACCTATATAAAAATGATAACAAATCTGTGCATACTAGTTTTTTAAGGATAAATTTGTTCTCCAGAGTTTGTTTGGTTGAACACGCTGATGTCAGGAACTACTGGCTCAAATTGAAACATTATTTTTGTGTTGGATAGTTAGATGGATGTTGGATAGATTTATCGAGGAAGGCTATAACGGGCGGCCACTAGTCGTACATAATGGAACACCATACCTCGTTTTTCTATTTGGTTCTTCCGTGTTCCTTGGGATTTCAGAACGTTTTCTCTTTAGAAGATGCTTTACATACGGAAGCTTTGTTTGTACAGATTGGCTCCCTGGAGACGTTAGCGAGAGTAAATAATTGCAGAAATGAATGGGCGAACACTAACCACGTATCCTAACGATGTTTCTCCAAGGACTGGAACGGATCTTTGCCCTTTAAGTAGAATGGCAACAGAACGTTTGTAAATAGTAGGTACACTATTTAATTCGTTTCGTAACAAATAAAATTTTACGAGTATGTATGTGGCTACTTCCAAAGAGAATACAGCTACTTCCTACGTCCGCACTCAGAGACGTCAAGTAACGTTTATGAGTACTTAACGTCAAAAAATGACAATTCAAAACTAGTCGCGTCTTGCCGGGTCTATGGTCTAGATTTGAATGAAAATTTTTGACATTAAATACTCATTAAAGTTAATTGACGTCTCTGAGTGCGGCAGATAGACATCTTTGTGTCGTTCAATTGACATATATTTCATAATATAACTGTCAAATTATCTCCGAAGTAAGCTACTTAGAACTTACTTGTCGATTGTGAAACAGGCCCTAACATTTGTAAAATATTCGCCACCGATTACATGGGACCTAACCTAATTAGCGAAACAAGGTTTACAGATTTCAACCTATATAAAAGGATATGATAATAGTTGGATAGCTTCACTTTGTTGACCTCAGAAACATAAGTACAACTTTTACAAAAAAGTTCCAACTAAATCTTCTATTTGACCTTTGCGAAACCAATAATAAAGAAAACATTAATCTGCGCTATTTCAAGGTGAACGCATAATATGTTATTTAAACTTTGCCATCTGATAGGTTTTGCAACAATTGATAACATAGCGTGCCGTTAGTATTAACAACAACAATATATATTAAAAATAATATTGTAGGTATACTTCAATTATTGATAGATATTAATTTACTAACACACACTAAGATACAAGAATATTATAACAGCAATCCTTTGTTGATAATATACTTATCTTTTTGTAGTAAAAGGTAGAGAGGAGTAGGTGGAAGAAGGTCAGTAGGAATAGGAACGTACACATTGTTCCTAGCAATGCAATGCGATTTACGTATCCATTAAATGGCAATAGGGTCGCCCCCCAATACATGGGACCTAACATAAGTGGCGACTTGGGTGTTAATTCACCTCTGCCTAGCCCCTTCGGGGATAAATTAATGGGCGTGGTAAGTATATTTTGTAATTTAATATGTAAAAGTTGTTTGAATACAAATGAAAGAGTTCATATAATAAAAGCTAACCTTTGATAAGACAACTGTTAAGTTAATTGTCAGTTATTTATTTCTATGGTCTCGGTATTTACTGATAGTGATACTCACTTAATAATTGCTCAACTTATCACAGAGTGATTGCCAAAGTATAATTCATATTTGTCTGTCAGAGCTCTTTTAGGCAAATTGACACCTCAATAATTCAGTCACTTAAGTATCGGTTGCGAAGTTCAAAGGAAATGTCACGCCATAAGATCACGCATAAAAATTTAAGGTAATTTCAAAAACCCTATCACCTACCAAATTTTCTTTAAATTTCCATATAATTAGGTCTTTCCCGACTGGAGAACAATGTGAAAATAGCGTTTCGCTATTTTCATGCTCAAACTTTTATAATGTTTAATGATAACCATTAGATACTTTGTGGCGTTTGGAATGGTTATGGGACAGTCCGCATCAAAGTTCAAATTATAATAGTGTTGAATATACGCCCGTCTAACATCTAACGTACGAAAGATTAACATTCAGAAAGCACATGAATTGTCACCGAAATGGTTGAATGAAGACAAATATTTGTACGAACAACCTACCGATTACATCACTTAGCAAATCAAAGTTTCATTAACCTGTGTCGTAGTAGTTCATTCATGAACTTGATTTTCTATTAAAAAACAATGACTGGCACACTCTTGCGCAATATTCGCGGGCCAGTGGTCGGCATACGGGTATCGTGGGTGCTTCCTTGTTGGATCGCAGTTTCGTGTGCGATGCTCATGTAATTTCTAATTACGTCAAATTGCGTGGCTCTAGTGACATAAGGCTTTTGCATTTTATTGCCTGACCAACGCAAACCTGCGAAGACTCCAAATGATTCCCAACCACCTCACGATGTACCTACTCATCGTGAACGCACTAAATTAAACACATGCAAATGATTGTCCCCATTCGTCAGTGGTGGTATTTTTGGAATACAAAATAGTGATGCTTTATATTTGCTGCAACTATACAATACGCGTATGCTTTTAATGCTCCAGTAAGTAATTAGAAGTTGTGAAATGGGCGCATGCCGTGGGGTTATAGCATACAATAATTTATATCAGCAACACAGTTGTTGCTTCTGAATTGATGAAAATCCAGGGACTACCTTCGAAATTACGAAACTAAACACGCGACTCGAGATAGAATATGAAGAATAGATATATTTTCATATTCTTCAATTAAATTTTGTATGTAACATCAAAATCAAACAAGCTTTATCATCTACACCAACAACAATACTTTAATACTTCTTTTTACTATAAAAAATTGCTTATGGATGTGCATGGACCTAGAATGAGGGGAAGACCGAAGAAGTGATGGATGGATTTTGTGAAAGATGATATGGGAAAGAGAGGAGTTCATGCTGAGCTCACTTCTAATAGAACCGACCGAATTGTGCCGACCCTACTTAGAGTAGGATAAGGGCAGGGAGAAGAAGGCTTTAAAAAATTGCCTATAAGCAATTATTTGATAAATAAGGGCAGAGAGAGAAGTCGGAGGTGGCGAAAGTGAGTGTTTACATGTTGAGAAGGAATCCCGTAAACCTACACTTGGTCACAAGTCCCAAGCCCTACCACTCACTTCCCATCTGACATACTATGGACCCGCGGAACCTGCACGGTAAATCCATCGAATGCTAAGGGCCGATTTCACCGTCTCTCATAGAAACTAAGTTTAATAAAACTTAGTTTTGATTAATGCAAACTTGGTAGCGGAACTCAGTTTAGAGCATAAACCGAGTTCAACTTCAACTGATCGCGTTGAATTCTGCGGTGAAATCGGCCCTAAGAGTTTTCGTCTCTACGTTTGATATTTTGTGTGACGTTTTTTTCTTTATACAGGCATACAAACATAAATCACGATCTTCTATCCCCAAAGGGGAAGTTAGAGTGTACAAATATCCACATTTTGCCAACTATTTTTGATCCCGTGTAATAAGGGGTGAGTCTTAGGATTCGCTATATATCTAGCACATAAATCGTAGTAGGTATATTGCCAGGTGATACTCATTACAATAAGAATGCCACTGCCCATTCCTCATCAATTTCTCTTATTCGCCTTGTACGACTCCTGCGGTATAGCTTGGACGTGGTGAAAAAGAGAATTTATTTCGGGTTTGACTCGGTTCAATCACAATGACTGAAAAATTAATATAATATTTTAACGAGCTAAATTTTATTGATGAATACACTAAATATACATACATACATACATAAATCACGCCTATATCCGCGAAGGGGTAGGCAGAAGTGAACTAGCACCCACGTTTCGCCAATTATGTTAGGTCCCATATAATAGGTGGCAAGCCTATTGCCATTTATCGGGCACAAAAGTCGCAGTACTATTGCTAGGTGGTATAAGAGGAACGCTGCTGCCCATTCCTCGTCACTGTTTATCCTTAGTCGCCTTGTACGACACCCACGGGAGAGATTTGGGGTGGTGACAATTGTATTCTACTCTGCCGTCACCACACGGCTTTACTTTATTTTCTTTCAAAAACTTTGAAACTACATAACCTGTTTCACAATCGGCGGGTAACACTAAATATGCAATCACAAAATGCGTGCATCACGTGAATTGCGTGCAGTGATTTGAGACCACCAGTATTTATAAATGTGTTGTGGGGAGAGTATTTTTGCTCAGTATGTGGACGTTACAGCAGTTGAGCAGTTCTAGGACTTCTAGGGTATATTATAGGGTATAATATATTGATCAGTGTTCCTTCATACATGAACACAGAAAATATTCCGACAAATATGCGGCAGAGAAAATGCACGCGTTTGCTATGTGACATTGAGAATTGAAGCTCACAACTTGATTTTTACCAAGTTTACTTTTGACATTCAACATCCAATACCTGACAGGTACAAATAATTATAATTGATTTACTTACATCCGTACTTCACGTTAACGATTACTTAATACAAAAAATGTTCACATAACAGCGAGTCTCAATATTCTATCAACAGTTGAAGATAGACGTGTGGACTACAGCTTAGTTGCTTCGCAATTTCTGTTATTTATCGTTATATAACAAAAAATGCCAGGCAACTAAACTTTAGTAAGCTTAATTTTAACTGTAGGTAGAATATTGGGATCCGCCGTAAAATATTGTATAGAATATTGGGACCTACCGTGTCTAAATCGTTGATGTAACAATAGCAGCGACTACTTTTGAATTAACCTTGCTAAGCTACATTTAAATAAGGTCTCTGACTATGGCCGTAAGTGGAATAAAAAGAAACATGCTTCACTCACTGGTCCCACTCATTCATCTCAATACAAATATCCGCTAGAACAAAGTGCTGTGCTAAGTTATTAGGGTATTAAAATTAGGGTAATTATTAAATATTATACACGACACCGCAAAGTGAAACACTTTCCCCTTATGCAGATTTAACATTAGCAGTGCAGCAATATAAATAGCAAGCAATAGGTACAATTATCATATCACTACTTCCGATCTCTCCGGCAGGTGTCGTACAAGGCGACTAGGGTTATTAATAATGATAAGGATCAACTAACTGCGATTAACGTACCCGATAGATGGCTATCAGATACAATTATCTAATGAAATATGATTCTATTACCGCAGACAGAATCTGAGGTAATCTCAACATATTTTTCAAGAAAGTTTTATCAATTTCTTACATATTGTTACCCACTAAAATACTCCGGTGTCCTTCCAGCTCTGTAGGAGGGGAGAGTCTGGGGTCTGCCGCAAGACAATTCACCATGTCTCTCCCCAGAACCTCCCGGCTTACGCCGGGGTCGGCTCTGAGGAGATAGGTAATGTAAGGAACACTGGACATCCCCACAGACAAGGCGGCCTGTGCAATGCACACACGAGGAGCTAGCTCATGTGCCCAGGCCATATTGGGGGCTTAGAGAGACCGAACGTGAACTCGTCTCCTTCGGTCCGCCCGCCTACGCCGCCGCCGGAGGGGAGCGGCTAGAGCACAGATATATCATGATATATCTGTGGGCTATGGGCATCTTCTTCCCGCTCCCTGTCCACTGCCTCCTTCTGCGACATGTCATGACAGACAGATCCTCTAGATCTCAACCATGAAAGTGCCCTATGGCCCTAGTTTTAGTTTTGTTAGTTTGCTAAAATAACAATACACATTATTGCATTCCATTATTTAATAAATATCTATTAACCTAATCCAATAGGGACCTAATGACCTAATTCACCCTAATAAACTTTCACATTTTACACATTCAAGGTGTTTACCATACTGGCCGCGATTGGGTCGAAAAGAAAATACACAAAATTGTAAATTGTTGTTTCTATTATCACATGGTTATAACGTAATAACAAGTAAAAACTACAAAATTATAAACTACATCAAAATCAACCCCTTTAACAAAAAGTGGGCCCCTCCGGGATTTGAACCCGGGACCTCCTGCACCCAAAGCAGGAATCATACCCCTAGACCAAGAGGCCACATGTTTAAACGGTTGAAATAGTGGTACAGTATCAATTTTAATCTTGACAAAACTTTTATAGAACTTTTATATATTTATATTACAAAAAAAAGCATCATAAAAAAAATTTATAACATCATAATATCAGCTACAGCAAGACTGACACTTCTAGTCCGGCAACCAACGTACCTTTTAATAGGTACTTCCCAGTGCAAATCATTGAGCAATGGACAAACTTAAATCAAAATACTGGATCAATGTTTTATTAAAATAAAATGGTGATAATTATGGTATCGATAGCTATAATCTCGAAATCAAGTTACCTACCTACTCGCACAAAAAACAAGTCTAACATGACCTCACACCGGGCCTGACTGATCATGCTAGCTAATATGAACGCAACAAACAATCGTATCTCAGTGTTCAACTGTTCAATAATAGCTATTCCTTTTTATCCCTATGATTTTTTCTATTTTTTCTATGGTTACGAAGTTATAATTATCAAGACATAGGATCATTATCCATCAAATTTTTCCATGCTGACCTGGGAGCGAAAAAATAACGTAGAATGTGCCATCCCCTACTCATCATATGGGTGTCGTAGAAGTCGACTAAGGGAGATTGCCCCGTATCTAGACCAATGCCTTGGGGTACCCGAATGGTAGTAGGAGGGCAAAACATCAACAAAGCATACCCAAAGAGTGGTGGTGTCAATGGTGTCAGGCAGGCGGCCGGCTATAAAAACTAAGCCAAAACCTTGAGCAGTATGGATTGGAATGTTGTCATTCCAATCCCTTTCTCCGTACATTGATCTAAGAAGATTTGTAAGTAATACTAATATTCAAAGTTTTGATTGATATGATCCTTCTTCTTCTCCCTGCACTGTTCCCATTCTATCTGGGGTCGACGTAGTATGTTCCCTCTTCCATTCTTATCGGTCAGACGTCATCAAGTCATTCACTCCCTTTTGATTCGTATTGAATCATTCATCACACAGTAAGGGTGTTAGTGATGAATGAATGTATAGAAAAGAGACGAAACGGACTATGTCGAGATACCGATGAACGGAGAGAGTGATTGGAATGATAACATTCCCACCATACTGCTAAAAGTTTTGGTTTAGGTTTTACAGGCGGCCGCCCCTGCCTGACACCAACCCTCTTTGGGTATGCTGTTGTTGGTAGTTTGCCATCCACCATTCGGGTGCCCCACGGTGCTTATTGGTCTACACCGGGCAATTTCCCTTAGTCGACTTTTACGACATCCATGGTCATTCTATGGATGTCGTAAAGTCGTGTCGGGGCTGGCCTATTCTACGTTAGGTATTTGTTCGCTCCCAGGCCAGCATAGTAGACGATTAGTATTACTTACACATATATTATTAATGTTGGTAGGTACCAGAGCACTCGTGACAGTATGAAAAGGAAAATCAATAATTGTAATAATCATTAATTAATAAAAATAGATACAAGTAAAATTAAATTATTAGGTAGTATTATCTTTTATTTAAAGCACCTAATAATCGTCGTGGATCACTATAGTACTGGATCGCCACTACTACTTTAACTAGGTAGGTAGTAGGTAGTTAAAGTACCTAAGCAATAAAATATTTGTTCTACTATTATGAATTTTAATATAATTTTTTTACATTATTGAAACTTTGTAGCATACAAAAATAATTATTTGCTGGGAATAAATTTCACGTTCAAGAAAATTTAAATTTTTGTAACAAAAATAAAATGTTGAACTTATTATTTTCGACCACGCTATCTACCTATAAAGTTAAGCATTAGTTACTTTACTACTAGATGTAAATAGTTCGTAAAAGTTTGGCTAGATGTCTCTTTCTACCTCAGTAACAACAACCAACCTTACCATCTATATTTTAACATTACAGACAACGAAAACCAAACGTTCCAATAGATGTCACTATTAGGTGGCTTACGGCAACGCCATCTATATTTAAACAAGTGATACTATTTAAATACGGGAAACTTGTTCGATAGATGTCACTAAATCTGTAAAACAGCTGTTTGATGACGATGTTTTGCTTTTCGTTCGTTGATAACTTCACGCCATTCATTCTATCCAGAAATCAGCCAGTCAGTCAGTATGATTTTTGCTTTTGCTATTGTGAGTTGTGCTACATCGTGAGTCATATTGAATTTTAGTATTTGTTGACAAATTGTATACCAGTGATTTATTTTCGTTAGTTCATGAAATCGTGTGCTTTTATATAAGAAGTTTTCTTGAAGTCTGCAGTGCCATAATCTTGTGTTTTCCTACTTCTTTCACAACACAAAGGATACGTACGACTGATACTATTCCTCAGCATTTAAAAAAAAATCACCGTAAAAGAGAACGTAAGTTCAAACTCATTTATTTAACTGTATAATTTACAAATAACTTTCTTTTATTCATAGAGTAAGGATATAAAATGACCTCTGAAAGTATTGATTCATTTTGTAAACCTATGAAAAATCAGTGCCAGGTAGACCACCATACTACCTGCTTTTAATGGGCATTTTCAATACATACTTAGTTGACATTTCTTATAATCACCATGATCTCATTTTGTTTGGAAATATTTATAAACATGTTTGTATAGTGCCTGAGTTAGAAATAGAAAACAATAGGACATTGACCACGCAATCTTAGTATAGGCATAACAATACATAGCTTATGAAAATTAATTATTATTAAAACTGACATATTATTTTGTTTACATACATACATACATAAATCACGCCTATATCCCCGAAGGGGTAGGCAGAGGTGAACTAGCACCCACGTTTCGCCAATTATGTTAGGTCCCATGTAATAGGTGGCGAACCTATTGCCATTTATCGGGCACAAAAGTCGCAGTAAATTGCTATTGCTAGGTGGTATAAGAGGAACGTTGCTGCCCATTCCTCATCATTGGTTTATCCTTAGTCGCCTTCTACAACACCCACGGGGGTTTTTCGGTTGGTGACAATTGTATTCTACTCTGCCGTCACCACACGGCCAATTATTTTATTTTGTTTAAATTTTGACTATTTCTTTTATCTGAATAACATATAATATTTTGATGGCTGGCATGAATGAATGGTCAATAATTGTTGGCCAATAGTGTTCAAATCATAGTTTAAGTCATGATTGTTATGTACAATCATGACTTAAACTATGATTTGATTATGTGGTTATAAAAATATTATTTGGCCATATCTATCCATAACACAAGTGCTAATAATAATATGCTATTTACTTTGGCCTAGGTAATAGGTGTAGAGTTTTAAATAAATATTCATTTATTATTATTATAATTTTTGGATGAAATGTGATTTTTGGATGAAGTGGGATCTATAGTCATTCATAAGTGAAAATTACGTACTTAAAACAGAGGAAGTTCTGTTTTTTGGTTGCCGGAACATAATCTCATGTATTTGTGTATGTCTATAATTGAGAACATGTATCTGTGAACTAAATTAGATTACTTTGTATATCATGCTGGCACATTGTTGTTATACACTGATAAACCAAATACTTACCATTGTTTATTGTGTAATATGCAACAAATAGATATAAAGTTACACAATGCATTTGACAGATGCAGTCGCTAGTGTAAATTCATACATACATACATAAATCACGCCTATATCCCCGGGTAGGCAGAGGTGACCCACGTTTCGCCAAATATGTTAGGTCCCATGTAATAGGTGGCGAGCCTATTGCCATTTATCGGGCACAAAAGCCGCAGTACATTGCTGGGTGGTATAAGAGGAACGCTGCTGCCCATTCCTCATCAATGATTTAAAATCCTACTTTAAAATTCTCCCTAATGCAAAAGTATGTTACTTAATATATTATTTATTAATAAGTGGTGGTCCAGTTTTATTTAAGTTCATTCTTAAAGCATAAATTGTGCCAATATAATATTAAAGCCAGAAATGTTGCCATCTGTGAATTGAGGACTTAGTTTTGTGTCACTTCATGCTTCCCAAAATATTTGTGAAATTTTTCAAGCTGAGTGCAGCATTTAAGTACACTTGCAGCAGTTTTACAATATGTCTTGATTGATTGATGTTGTGGATTGTCAGCAACAACCCTTCCGTCTACATAACTATTGCATTAGAGCAATTCAAATTATGTTCAAATTATATTACCTTATTGATACAGTTCGTAAGTAGTGGATGCTACGAATTATGATTATTGAAGATACTTTTAATTTCCATTACCTTAATGGCTTAAAATATACTTAATACAAATGCTGCATAAAGCTGTGGCACCAAGTAAAATGTATAACTTTTTAGATGCTTTGGCATCCTACTGTACCATATCAAGCACAAATTAGATATTCCTCTCAATATGTCATTAGTAACAAGTGGATAATAGAGCAATCAAAATATAATTTTCTTTTCTGAGTTCACATTGCTAATGAATAATGTGATTAGTAAAACAAACAAATACTCATTAAACATGAAAAATACTATCTGTACTTCCGGAAGAGCAACTTACAAGGAATACAATCACAATAATTTAGTTTAAAATGTTTTCACAGTCTCGTACTAACTACCATTTACTTGCCCTACTGGGAACAACAGGCTGTTCAATAGTACAAATTGTAAATAAATAGCTCAATGATCAAATTATAACTTTATGCAGCAATCAGTTTTTAATGCTTTAAGTTGTATTTTGTAGTTTGGAGCAATAATATAATTTTGCATTAGTTTATAAAATCAGTTTGTAGCTTGTGTGAGAATACAGTTAGCATAGTGTTATTAGCCCTAGAGAGATGATGCCACTCATTGGATTGACCTCTGTAGCAGAACAATTTTACAAGGCTTCAGAATGTACCTATAATCAATAGTTGCTATTTACTGCATCTATGAATCTTCAATAAAATTGCTTTTGGGCATTTTAAGATATCTATTACTTAATGTAAAGAAATTTATTACCAACATCGTCATCATCATCATCACCACCCCTTTAATGACCCCATTGCTAGGGCACAAGCCTTCTCTATTGATAGAAGAATATAGGGAGAATGGGCCATTACCCACCACGATGGCCCAGTGCGGATTGGGGAGTGTAACAACTGCAGATGCGGTCGCTACCAATGACTTAACATGCCTTTCGAAGGAACTCGAGATAAATGTATTTTGGTCACCCAACCAATAAACGGCCTTAGCTTTGCTTAGTTTATAGCAAGAGCATAGTACCTCTGGAACATGGATCCTCCTCCTTTTTCGAAGTCGGTTAAAAAATAAAACTAGGTAAAGACTTACAATTCAAAATTGTAAAATATCGGTTTTGTGTCGGTTTCCAGGTGCGATGCAAATAAATAACAACAACAGATGCTGTAGATTTTTAGTGACGGCGCCGCGGCGCGCATGTTTGTTCAACATTCACCTTAACACATTTCACACGCTTATTAGACGGGTGCGTGTTTAGTTTATTCTGTAACACCGATTCATAGCATTAACTCAGGTCTTCGCATTTACATCGGCCAGAAACAGATGAGCATTGTGGGTCAGTATGCGCTTCCGCGTCGCCGTCGACCGCGCTCTATAGACCAGTGCACTGTGCCAACTATTTCGTAGACAGGTACTCTTTATTTAGATAGATAGATCACACTTATTTAAATTCTAATAACAAAGAATTAATATTGATCTTGCGTCTTTAGCTTAGTTATGAGTGTTTCTAGTTCTATCTAAGTCATTCCAACTTTATGTCGAGGTATTCCATGATTCACTCTAGACTAGGCTAACACTACAATTTACGATGGATGCCAATAATTAATATTATGGCATAATATTATGTCTTACGTAAGTGGTAACATTGCTAATATAAAGGTGACCACATGACGCTACCAACGTGCAGATAGCAAAGATCGCTCCTTTGACAAATAGAAATCAAATAGGTACCTACCTATAGGAAATATGTAAAGAGATCAAACGATCAGATTCACACGTAATCGCTTCGATCGTTATTGTCAATCTATTTTTCTTTGCAGTTTTATTGCAATTTCGCATACAGCTGACTGCAGAATAGTGGGTAAAATTAGGTACCTATATCCTATTTAAAGTTCTTATAGGTACTAACTGTGTTTTTTACTGAGACAGTATGAAAAAACTCGAGTCCGAAACGATACAAAACAGACTATCGTAGGATCCATTAGATGTTGTTTTTATGAAAACAACTGGTATACCTACTTAATATTTATTTTTGATTTTAATTATGAGTTTTCCATAAGAATTTGCAAAATAGAAGGGGAAATGATGATTTTTTTTCCAGCCCAGCGGAAGTTAGTTTAATAAAAAGTTTCGTCATACAACAGGCCAGTGCAGCACTTACTGACTCCTCGTACCTACATTATTACATATATTAAATAACAAAGTAGTAAATGGCCAGCAACAGTAGTAGTAGGTAAATGATTCTTTTCTTATCCATCTTAAGCTTCATGACGTAGGTAAAGCTGCTGAAAAATATTGGTGCATAAATCTACTATAAGAATAGTATCGAATCGATGATGCACCGGTACAAATGTTACAAAGAAGGTCGACTTGTACAGGCATGCTGCGAGGTACAGACCGCAGATTAACATTTTGTTGTTGGTTTGTAGCACGGTGTGTTAGAAACATTGAGTTATAAAGTAATAGTAGTTCAATGGTTAGAGATAATTTTTTTTCCAAATCAGATTATTTAGACATGTAAATGTAATTTTTCTAATAACGGTACGTGACTGAATAAATAATCATAACTGGTACGTACAAATCCATTGTTAACAACCGTGATCCATATAACCAAGTCCGATTTTCGATTAATTGCGATATTAAATAAATAAAAACTGCTTAATAAGAGAAAAGTGTGGTTTGAAAGAAGATGTAATGATAAGAATTGAGAAAGGGATGCTCGCATGGTTTGGTCACGTCAAAAGAATGAAAAAAAGGATTTATATAGCGGAAGTGAATAGAGAAATGGGAAGAGGAAGGCTTAGGCGGATCTATCATAATCAAATTGAAAGTCTATTAGAGTACCCAAAACTGACGAGCATGCATGAAGCGATTGATGAGATTGGATTAAGCGAAAGAAGTAGGTAGGTATGTAAGGATCTTAGCAAGTGGAAAGAAGTGATCTCTGCCTACCCCAGTGGGAGAAAGGCGTGTAATATGTATGTAAAAACTGCTTGCTATTAAGATTTATCTTGGAAAGTAATAAAAAATATCAGGACGTATTAAATATGGTCGTTGGTCGCAGATTTAGTGCACGATATCATTTCCCTAAGCTAATTTGAATAACCAAAAGTTGGAACACCGCAACACAATAGTACAATAGAGATTATAAGGGTGCTGACAATTGTATTCTGGTCTGTCGTCACGGCTATCAATAGTACAGCGAGTAAACGGTTTGTAGTTTTTCCAGGCAGTTGGATAGCCCTGTTGATCGGCGACCCATCACGTTCGTTTGATATAATGAAATAATCCTCAGGCAAAACTGTGTCAATTCGCATTTAAAATTATTATGCCAAAGTTGCTGTTTTGCATAAAAAACATCTAATGGTTCCTAAGATAGTATTTCTGTATCTTTTACGAGCTTTCTCATACTGTCCCAGTTAATAAAACAATGTACGTACCTATACAGGTCAAAGCGATGATGCGGACGTAGACTAAAAGAGTTGTTTACTATCAACCTTCTCGCACGTCGCTCGTTAGCAATCGTGACATGTTTGAGTTATATATGTGACCCACATGATTAATTCGACTTAATTCACTTATCCACTTAGCAGGCGTGCTAATATTCTACGGCGTCACATTGTTTTGGTTCTCTAATGACGTTTAGGTATGTTTTGTGCACTTATCATAAAGATGCCACCTGATATATGAAATACTAGTGGTCGTCAGTTAGCGTGTTCATCCAACCAAACAAACAAACTCTTCAGCTTTATAATATTAGTATAGATATGATGCTTTTCTAAAACTGTCATAAAAACGACAATATGTAACTTATTAAATAGTTATTTTAATCAAATAGGTTTATTCATGTTGTCAATATTTCGTCACTTCCGTGCGATTTTATCCGGCTACAGATAGATTCGATAGAAAATAATCACTCGCGTACACAGCGCAGCAGTGTCGCTGCCGCGGAGAGACGGCCGGCCCTGACGCAAGTGCTGTTCGTTGCGCAAGCGCATGTCGGTCGCCCCGTTAAAAGGCGGCGGAGCACAGCCAACGCTGCGCTGCGAAACTCACTTTCATTGAGTCTAGATTTTCAGATCAGACATTAATGGTAGAAACACATTTTTAAAACACGACGCGACCCGATGTAACGCGACGCGTGTTGAGGCGAATCAAATGTTTGGATTTCTATGACCAGAATACTCTATGAACATCCGACACGACGCCGGATTCTTCGGTGTCTACACGTCGAGTCGCTTCGCGTTTTAATAATGTGTCGGGGTCATCATACTTTTTGAAAAGAATGCAAATTGTCTTGGTTTCGTGTGCAATTTTAATTAGAATTATTTTGCTATACACCCATAGAAACATAAACAGATTAACAAATATGAAAATTCTGAAAATATCCACCGATCCAATTATTAGGACCGTTAAATCATGAGTAGCAGAGGTACCTACCTAGATGAGTACTGAGTTTAAATTATACTACATCATTAAAACCTTTTTTAAATTTAAGCCTTGGTCACTATCACGACTCGTTTGAAAATAATAGACATGGCGGAAGCACATGGCCAATATTATACTTATAAAATCATTCAAATAAAGAGGAGATAACTACTATTATGCACACCCAAGGAGAAACATGCATAAGATTTAACAGATAAAATAGAAGTTATTATGGCATAGTAGAAACATAATCTCATATAAAAATCTAACCTGCAAATACCTACCATGTAAAAAAGGTAAACAATAACACATTATTCCGACGACAACAAATGAACAATGAGTTCTTAGTCATGCTGCAATTACTTTTACGTTATCACTATTTATCAACCTGTACTAGAACTGTTTTAAGTACTTACCTATTTCATAAACAATGCAAAATATTAACAGTTTCTTTTACGGAGACGGAGGCAGGTTAGATCGTAGAGATTTTCTCAACTACGATGATTATTCGCTTGTTGCGGTTAACTTCTTGTGCAATCATCGCTATTGGGAAGTTAACTACTATTGTTACGTCACTTAAGGCGTTAGGATTATGGAATTAGCAAAAATGTACCTATTAAACAACATTTATTATCGGCTTAGACTTATGCGATTAGTTAACACTCTTAGAACAAGGTTGTCTAGAAAACATACCAAGTCTCTTTTATTTAAAACTAAGTAGTCCAATGTTATTAAGTTACATCATCAAACCATCGTAAGAGGATTATAACAAATCTGTGATGGCCCTAATCGGAACTGATGCAATCGTTATATCGACTTCCAAGATAAATATTTTAGTCAATAACCCAGTCATAACAGCGCTGCCTGTATCTGTAATAATCTATTGTACCGTCCGTCGCGTCGCGTACGCGACGTTGGAGACGGAAAACATTTCAGACAGCCCCATTCATATTCGCTGTTTGTAACACAATGGCGAATTTACAAGGGCGAATCGACCACCGTGGCTACGTCGTCATTGCTTGTTTGTGTTATCTGCATATTTTTAATTATTAACCGACATAACAAACTGTTAGTGAGTCGCGTGAGGGTACATCCACACCAAGGTTGTTTTTAGTGGCGCAACATTTTGTGAAACGATAACATTAAGTACTTAATATTCTTCAATCACTTTTGCAGCATTTTATTGTTATACGCTGTCATCACTTGATGCTTAGAAATGCTATTGAACCAAATGTAACTTTGGTGTGTATGCATGCATCGTAATAATAACACTCATGACAATAACTTTATCACTAACAACTTTTTTTTTGTCAAATAGTCATTATTGATTTAAATAACAAAAGCTTCTGCTTCCAAAGATCACAGCCAGAAATATCTTCATCCAAACAAAACTCAGACAATGCAAATCCAAGATCAATAAACATGTTCTCCGCTCGTGTAAACCTCATAGCAATTCTATTCATGAAACTGTAGTTGCCATCTGGTACATCGGAAGCTATATTTTTTTATATCGGTAGCTAAAATAGTAATATTTTGTCAAAACGTAAATCTGGAAAGAAATCCACACATAACATAAATCACGTTTATTTATTCCCAAGGGGTAGGTGGAAATGTATTGACATTGACACCCGAATTTTGCCAATCATGCTAAGTCACATGTAATCACTGTAATAGAGGGCGAATAATAGCCTATTCCAATCTGGCAAGTAAATCGCAATATGCTAAGGATAGAAGGAAAACGCTGCTGGCCTGCTGCCCATTCCTCATCCTAAAGTCGCCTTGTGCGACACCTGCAGGAGAGATTGGGGGTTGGTGACAAATATTGTATTCTGCTTTTAGCGTTCAAGCAATACCACCGATATTTGATACTGATTGGTCGTTATTGAATGTAAACCATTTAAAAAACATTATTATTGAATGTCAAAATCAAAGGTAATGTTCTGTAAGCTCTCGATTTCGATTGGATCGTTAACGTATTCCATGAGTCAACCCTTTCCCAACGAGTGCTGGAAAATACGTCCCTGAAATTGAACAAACACGAATAATTTTTAAGTAACCCTTTATTACAAAGCTAACCTACCATTTATCTAGGTACTTTTTTTAGTTCTGTACTTTGAACTATGTACACTGACAACCCCAAAAATGAATAAGATTTAAAGTTTAATTAAGCAATGTTAAAAAGTAATTAATATAGCTAATTATTATTTAAGCAAAAATAAAAGTAATACCTAACTGAAATATATCTCCATGCTCAGATATTTTCTATTTCCATTGGACAGAATTGTCTAATATCTAATATTTTCAGTGTTGTTCTACTGCCCCGAAAACATGTTACTCGATACAAAGTTGATAAAAAAATAATTGAATGTTTCACTCCCTTGGAAACCAGGCAGTACACGTAATAACATTGTCCAAAAATAACCGCTATTGATTTCTTAACGCCTTGTTTGTCATAATATTCGTAGCCGGGTACGAAATCAAGGTGCATTATTATTCAGTGGCACGAAACATGGTCATAAATAAAAAAAATCACTATAGCGAATGTTTTAGGGACACCTCCACGACCTTGTGAGGTCGTTGCTGCTAAGTCAATCCATTTACAACTACCGTCATAGCGTAACTATAGACTACCTACTTGTTTCTTGAACAATTCAATCAGTTGTGTTGTGAACGTGGCTAAACAAAAGTGGAACGTGGCCTCCGCGAAGCAATGAAAATGAATTTTGTTGTTATAAACATTGACAGCATAATCGAGTAGATACTCCTAATACAGTATTCAAATAAAATAACAAATGCCGGCTAAAAAAATTAAAAATAGATTTTATGTAAAATCAATCCGTCTATTCAACAAAATAGCGGAATGAAGTAGGTTAGTGTACTTCATTAAATGTCATCGCGAAACTTTCACAAGCAACGGTGAATGTGACTCACAGATTTGCCATGTTGTCATAATATTTTAGGCACGTCAAATTTCCTTAATATACATAAATAATTTTAGGCTACACCATGTTAAAACGGGCGTGCCAAAATATATTGGCCTTGGTGTTAAGTAATTATCTTATTGATTCTAAGGGCCTGTTTCACAATCGACAAGTAAGTTCGAAGTAGCTTACTTTGCAGTTCAATTGACATATATTTCATATTACAACTGTCAAATGATCTGCGAAGTAAGCAACTAAGAACTTACTTGTCGATTGTGAAACAGGCCCTTACTCTACGAAAACATTGTTGTGAAGCACTCTGATAAATAGCCTAAAAAATATACTAATTGTCTTGGCTCTGTGAGTTCATATTATTTTATTGCTGCCCGAAGGGGAGGACAGCTATACAACAGCAGTTCCAAACCCAAACCCACACTCCATCAGTTTTTTTTTAAGAAGGACCTAGAATGTTGGCCGTTGGGTTTTTGGGGAATGCATTGATATCCGTCCGACTCCATATGAGCTCAGATTAGCCGTGTAGCATCGAGATTTATATTAAAACTTTGTTTTACTATTGGCCTTATATTTAAAGTGAATTCAGCTCAAATTTAAAACGGAGAGGAGTGGGGTGAAACGATGAAGAGTGGTGTGAAAATTGCGAAAATTTCCCCACTGCTGGGGCACAGACCTTCCCTATTGATCGAAAAAATATGGGGTGAATGGACTATAACAGACCACGATCGCCCAATGCGGATTGTTGAATGTTTACGCCTGCAGTTGCAGCCTGATCATACCTTCCGGAACATGAAGGAAGATAGTTCAATATATAGTTTGGTTACCCGTCCAATGTCTCTTGGCGAACATTGCTTAGCTTACAAAATCGCAAGCCAAGCATGCTAGCCAATCGAAAGCAAGCAATCGCGCTGAAATAAAGATAATTAAGTATCTTTGTCTACATTGCAAACCTTGAAGCTTTGGGGCTCTCCTCTTTTTATGTGTTAGCCTAAGGCAGCCTAACTAGACAACAGTATAAAAATGTTAAAAGAACTTACAACTTTATGAAGAAAATATAATCTGAAATGTATTCAAGTTAAGCACTTAGAAATGGTAATATGGCACCGTTAAATTTATAGCTAGGCCTATATTTTGACGTTGCTAAATTGTTCAGTAAGTTAACTCACTGCCGTCACTGCGCAATGCGGTGACAAGGCGAGGTCATCGGCTCACTGCTAAACTGATAACAGTTCTTCAATTGACCTCCAATTGGCGCGAAAAATATGAAGAATAATGTTTCCTGTTGGCATCTCATATCAATATTAACAATAGGGGTCGACAGGGGTTATTTCATTATGTAAAAATAGATTTACATGTGCTTAAAATACTTGTAAGTATTCCTTTACTCATAAAATATAGGTACAAGATGAAGTAAAAAAATAACAGGACATGCTTCAATGGCCGGCCTATCTCAATATTTACTCTTCATCCGGAGAACTGTACTTAATTGACTAATGGCCAGTTAAAAACTATTTAAAATAAAAAACACCTTTTTTATTACACTAGTTCAGTTTACATTAGGACCCAAGAACGCAGGCTTGAAAAATATGTGCTAATTAATATCACCAAAATTGCGTAAGCGCGTTAATTTTAATGACAACTGCAAACATAATTATCTTTCTCCAAGCAACGCAACGTGATGTCAAATGGTCGAAGTAGGTATCTTCAACATAGCGTTCGTTTTGGTCCTTCGTTCAATAGAAATTTTTGGTTATATACAAACACACCCAATATAGAAATTGCTGACGATTTCATTCTTCTTTTAGACTTTTTAGCCCAAAATACTCTGTTCTTTTCTCTGTAATCGTTGTATCTGTACGATAAAATGAATCGTTCCACGAGTTAACTATAGACGATCGAGACTTGATACACCAATTGCAAAAAATACGGAAATTAGTTGTTCAAGTGCAAGATTTTTTTTCTATCGTTACAATATATCTATAGTTGTCCATATTTTTTGTAATAAATATACAATTACCTCACCTCTATTGACATTATTGAATCAAGATTTAAAAGACCTGTCTCTTTTTTGTTCGAAAGCACGCTCAACTAAAATATCACCTTATTCCCTATACATTGAGGCTAATATGCAGCTGTCAGTGTTTCCTTCATTGTTCACTGTAGAAAGTGCAGCCTGTCAGTATACAAGGCAGATCGCGACGTGCATTCTAATCGCGCTGATTCTACGAAAGGACTTCGGGTCTCAAAACCCATTTTACTGTACATATTTACCAGTATCATACTAAAGCGTTTCCATAGAAACTATTCTTCTTGATATTTCATTCAACATGACTGTAATAACATTAAAGGAAATTTAACGACGAGATAAAACTATTAACCCCGGGAAAATATAATAAAAATGTTAATAAAATATTTTTGTGAACTATATTTTTACCAAATATGAAATTCGGTTCAGTTGTGTCTAATCCAAGGGTTAGGCACAGACAGAGAGAGCCCCCTTCTACCATCTAGAACGATTGTGACTATTCTTCGTGTTTGGAAGATAAAAGTACTATATTCACTTTCATAACATAGGTATATTTTAATTCAAATTCGGCCGTCTGACCGAATTTGAATTAAATAAAAAAATTACGTCTGACCTATATGAATGGCAGAGGAAGCAATGCGCCAACCCCAGACAAATTGGGAACAGGGCAGGAAGATAATGATATTTTAATTCAATCAAAGAGTAATTCGGAGTAGTTCCGCTGAGCTTGACATTCCTTAATTTTAGTGACCTTTCCCGGAACAAATATTGAATATTGTGTACCAACCTAAATTGTAAGCTTCAGTTGTTGAACTAAGGCAATATTTACAAAACCTCTTAAACCTATATAGAATAATCGAACAATCACACTCTGAAGACCCTGATTGCGCAATCTTCTTACTTTTGCTTCGGAATAAAAGCGTGGTTTAACATATTCAATCAATTTTAATGCCTTTGTTCCACTTTATGGTGTTATGTAATTGAGCCTGAAGTGATATTCACACGCGCCCTGAGAGTTCCGTGTATGCCTTGATTGTATTCAAGTCGAATTGTGGAAAATAGGAACTGGATTTTGGATGTTCCACTGAATTAGTTATTGTAAAAAGCTGTGAACGGTAATAGATTATTAATAGTTACTTGTTACCTACGTGTCGGTCCTTTGATCAAACTGTAGAAATATTCAGAGGCAATGTTTTATATTACCCGCAGTGATTAACAAATGCTTAAATTTGATGTTGCAAGAGCGTTAGTGCTCGTGTACTGTTCAGATTCAGATGTTACTGTTCGGTTCAGAATACACAATTTCATTGCTTCCTTTTAATCCTGTAGTATCTTAGTAAAAAAATAATATTCTTTGTTATTAGTTAAGTACTTACTTAATTGATATTAAATTTTCTTTGTGATTTTGTATAAGTCAAAAACTAAACATAAAATCAACATCCAAGTTATTTAATACAAAACTCATTTCATTCAAGAGAAGCACAAAACTGGTTGACAATTTGATATTATGTACCGTCATAACTGGTCATGCTGTTAGAGTACCTACTCATGCAGACTGCCGGCCATTCCAATAACCTTACTGTTTGACAACATACTAGATATGCATGATTTAGAATGTAGTTTTCACTTCCTATATCCTTTATTATTTCAGTACCTCGCAAGTAATAGTGATTCTTGATAAGAAAATAATTAACACAATAACGATCTACATTAGATAGATTGATATTTCAGTGACGATAAAAAGTTTAATAAGTACATACATAGAATTTTTAAAATGACCCGCTGTGGACGTTGTTTTATATAGGAGTCGTCTATTCCTTATTCTTTAGGATACTTTAGGAGCCTGAAGTCATTGTCTTCAGTTTTATTTGAGAACATAAATATTGTTTCAAATGTATCCAACAGTACCTATTAATAATAATACAATTGAAATGGTGATTGAATTACAATAATGGTTTTATTATTTGCGTTAAAATTCAACACAAAATCGTTTCCGATGAAAATAGTCAAGTACGTAGACAATACGTCGCATCACGCTTAGTGGTTGGTTGCACAACGGGAGATGAATCAGTGGCAAGAAGTGCGCGCCGTTGACCCGCTTGCGCTCGGTCGCTCACCTCGCTCCTGCGGCCTGCGCGAGCGCACTCATCACCGTCCGCATCGTCGGCGTCTTCGTTTCTACCCGTTTTTTATTAGCCTTCGTCGTTATCTATCGTGTTTTTATGCTTTTCAGTATTTGTCTATCTGATGTCTTTTTAACATTCAAATTTTATCCTTTACAACAATAAAGCGCATTATCTGAATGTTTTCTGGGTTATTCGCTAAACGTTACGTATACTTCGTGCTAACTTAAAGCTTTCCTTTTTTATTTTTACATTTGGCTCATTCCTATAAATCTGATGTTTCTCTACGCGAGTAAAACGCTTAAAATTTCAACTAACGCAGAATCTCCTGCTGTGGACCAAATATCTACATCAGGATATTGGAAATATTTGGCACATTGCCACAGAATAGTTTTACGTGTTACGCGACCACAAGTAATTTTTTGTGGTTTGCTCTCGCCTTCTAATTACGATACAGTTACTTACGTCATTCCGGTACCTGCCAAAAAGTTGCAGATCACTGCATTCAGTTTTAGTTTTTTAAACCATAAATCCTTGCTCTACCACTATATACATATACATACACTATATACATAAATCGTTAGACGGGTTAATGGTCACAACAGCACGCTGACTTTACAAAATTGTCATTCAGTTAACAGTCTTTCCCCCGAATACAGAAACGCTACTCGAAGTTTGAGTCCTGCTTAACTTTTAATTATTGTGAAAATTGGCGTTTTTCTATACAAATTCTGACAGGTATTGTCCACATAACTTTAAAGCAGTCCTTAAAATTTGAAGCGCTACGCTTCTGTATTCGGGGATTTATGTGCTAAGTCAAAACAGAACATTTTACGTTTTATGGTAAACTTGGCTGCTGGCTGTCGCCTGTTCGGAATACTCATTTTAAGTTTTATAGATAACTTGATACAAGAGACTGATACAAGAAACTTGATAACATTTGTATTATTGTAACCTAGTTCAAGCCTATCAAACAGTTTCCTTTGTGGGATGTACATACTCGCCTCAAAAACTCCTCTACTTTTATCATAATTTGAAAGCATCAGAAACTACATTACTATATCATTTTTGAAGAGTTAAACTTTGCAAATTACTACATGTTACGTAGCTATCCAGGCCAACTTTTTACCTTCCGTTCGCAAAAATATTTTAGTGTTACAACATGTCTGTAATCAGAACGACATTAAAGTCAACTTTGAATTGTGCACTCACAATATTCAAGTTTTTAGGATTAATTGTATGATTTGAAACAATTCGATGTACTTCTGTACTTCATCTACTAAGTAAATAATAGCAAGAATGTACTTTGAGTTTTGTGTACCTAATATTATATTAATTACATCACCATCTTCCTGTCCTGTTCCCAGTTTATCTGAGGTCGGCCAGTATGTTATGTATTATATTACTATGTTATTAGTTTGTTATATTTCCTCAATCTACCATTCATATCTGTCCGACGTCATAAAAACCGTCCACTCTCCTTTAATTCATATTATTACATAGGGAAGGTGCTATGTGATTAATTAATATATTGAACAGTGATTCAAAGTACCACTTTGAAGACCAGTAAACGGAGAGTTTGATTTGTAAGACTGTTGTTGAAGTATTTTGACTTCATTGCCTTGAATACCCATTAAATGAACTTACAATAGAGCCATTGTTATTATTTAAAGTTGGTATTGTAATTATTAAAGCCATAATAATATAGTATATCCGTTTGTTGACTGGATTTTATGCCATGATTTATTAAACGTAAACGGATAGACAGAATGTAAATTCGGAAAGGTCACGGTCAGCTCAGCCAACTCTATTTCATTCGAGAATTTGGTACGTAAATCGTAAGAGATACTAGTAGGTAAACACAATGTGATGAATCTTTTATAACTATGGTTTTAAGCGTGACGCTTGATGGATACATACGATGGGGAGAGATGACGAAGAAAATATGGATTTAATGCATTGGCATAGTAATCGATATAGAATAGTGTACAGCTCATAATTTATCGAAATTTTAATATAGATTTTTTGCCCTCTTTATAGGAGAAAGTTTATATGTGTATGTTATTGCTATCTCGTCATCGTCTACTCGCACGGTTTTGTACATACATTATTGCAGTATTGTTTTTACTTCTACATTAAATAAACGATACCCTGTTGTGCTCACGCTGTGTCTTGAAGGCCCGAGCGTAGTCTCAGTATAACTAGGTATATCACTATGGAACAAATATTACGACCTCTGATACGCTAGAACTAGAATGAACAAATGTAGTGCGTGCGTACTAGTTTTGGATATCTATCTAGTAGTGTTCATCGTTAGTTTCTTTGTTATTGACTGATAGTAAGACAGATGGCTAGTTAGGTCACGTAAGTCGTAATGCGGATATGGACTTATTGATTGCTAGTGCGTGTCCCATATTTGGGTCTAGCTCTATTTTGTTGCTCGTTATATTTGTATAAGTAGCAGTTGATTGTCTATTGTGATAAAATACACAGCGCTTGAACTTGTTTGAAGAACCCTCGAGTATAATATTAAATGTTTGTTTCTTTTTATTTTACAGATTCGGGAATGATAAAGTGGCGGATCTTTGAACAAACGTAGTTAAGGTACGTGTGAGGCTGATTGTTTACATATTCTTGATATATTTATATAGTATAAGATAGTACAACGAAGTACAGTATTTACTACAAATAAGGTTTACAACTGTATCTTTACTTTATCATTTATTAGACAAATAATTCTGTCAGTAAACGTACGATTTTAATGGTATTATATTATGTTTTATTTCCGCCATTAGACAGCAATTAATGATTAAACGAACTTACCTGTATGTGAAGTTCTATCATAATTATACGAGGTGATTGGTCCGAAGATATTAGTATAAATACACATGTAGTAACACCTAATGTGTCGCCAGTAAACACACAAGTTGAGATTTAAAATAATCTATTCCTTTGCTTTTAAATTTTTTTTTTTTCTTTTCTTCCGTATAGTCTATGCATTTCCGTTGCTAGATCATTTAGTTGAAAGTATTATTTTTTGATATTTCACGGTCGGGTTATGTAAGGGGTGGGTGGGATACTAATATCTTCGGACCAATCACCTCGTATAATTATGATAGAACTTCACATACAGGTAAGTTCGTTTAATCATTAATTATACTCGAGATTGGTCCTCGATATTAGTATAAATACACATGTAGAATTTGAGAGTCTTAATATAATTAATTCATGTATATGTATACATATACTATGTGAAATATCTAATTATTAAAAAATAATTGAGTCAAACAATTTTTAATTGTGTTTTATTTATCAATCACATAGAAATATTTAACTCCTATTAATTCTTACTCAGGTAATTATAAACTTAACCTTAATAATCTTATAAATTATCTAACATCAGTGTTCTAGCGAAAGAACACTGTTGATTATTGTCAGTAATTATTCTATTATAATAACGGCCAAAAGTATTAGAGTTATCACTCCAACCGGCGGTTTTTCTGATAAGATCAATCGTTACTCCTAATTTAAGTCCTTTGGACGTAGCAGCATGTCTAGTGCTATGTGCAGTAAAGACTGTTACGTCTACGCCACATTCCGCAAGTGTGCATTTCACCCAGCGACTTAATGTTTGTGAAGTGACTTTGGAATGCGGTCTTTTAAGAGTAATAAATAGATTTGAATGTTTATTAGTACGTAACGGAATTGTCATCTCTAAATAAGCGTTTAAGGTTTGAACAGGACATATCGAAATGTTTTCTCTAAAACAAGGTAAAACTAAAACCGGTTGGAATGATCCAATACGTGAGGTCTTTATAAGATCAGGGATCTTGATTATAACCTGATCTGGATGTTGTTCAATGTTATTAATATTAATTAGAGCAAATGTTTGCATTCGGTGAGCGGTGATAAGAGCTAAGGTAGTAATCAATTTCCTTGAAATTATGTCTAAGCTTAATGATTCATTTGGGTACCATTTTTCTAACTGAGATAATACTAGCGAAGTATCCCATGTATAATTATACTTAGGTAATGCAGGGCGCAATCTAAATATGCCCTTTAACAATCGTTTTATTCTATCATCGCTCCCTATTTCTGATCCTAAAATTAATGACAATGCGGATCGACAAGAGTTCAATGTTCCATATTGAGCCCCGGCTTCAAACATTTCAGTTAGAAATTTCAATACATTACTAACAGATAATTCAAACATGTCTAAACTATTGACTTTACAAAAAAAATACCATTTTTTCAGATAAGTATCATATTGCTTCAGTGAAGATTCCGATAAAGAAGACAAAATAATGTGAATCGATGCTAACGGGACCTGTTTATTCAACATTGCTGTGGTGATAAGATCCCGGCAACCAGGGTAACTTGGTGATGAATTTTGCGATTGCTGGAATGAGATGAAATAAGGTCTTGGCTAGGTTTAAAAATGAGTGGTTTTGAAACTAGGAGTTTATTAAAGAGTGGGAACCAAGGTTGTGACGGCCACCAAGGAACAACCAGTATACCCCTGGCCTTATCTTTTATGATTTTTCGAATTGCCTTGAGTATAATAGCGAAAGGCGGAAAACCATAAAAAAATAAATTTGACCAAGATACAGTAAAAGCGTCAGTAGCTAATGCATCTGGATCTCGTTGCCAGGAAAAATACCTACTACATTTCTTATTGATTCTACTTGCAAAAATATCTATCTGTGGATTACCAAATGTATTAACAATTGTTTGGAACGCATGATCTGCAAGTTCCCATTCCACGTCAGGGTGAGATCGACGGGATTCGAAATCTGCTACTGCATTATCCGCAGAGCTTATATATGAAGCAAATACTACAATACTCCTGGCTTCGCACCACTGCCACAAATCTCGTGTTATCTGCGTTAGAGGAGGAAACTGCACGCCTCCCATACGATTTATGTATGAGATGGCTGTAGTGTTGTCGATTCTAAGAAGAATTTGACAATTTGTTAAATTTTTGGCAAAGATCTTAAGACCAAAAAATGCTGCAGCAATTTCTAAGTAATTAATATGTCTTCCTTGTTCTTCCTCGGTCCATACACCACTAGCAGTTTCCTCGTCACACGCTGCCCCCCACCCAGAATTTGAAGCATCACTGAAAATTTCTAAACAATATTCGTCAAATTTTATTTTATTTATCGGATTTTCCAGTGCCCTGTACCACCATTTGAATTCAGACTGCAATGATAAGGGTAAAACCATATAATTGTCAAAATTATTATTATTATTTTTTAAACTTAGAAATTTACACCTTTCAAATTCTTTTGTGTAAAGCCATCCATACTCTACTGCAGCGCAAGCCGAGGTAAGCAAGCCCACTAATTGAGCAAAATCTCTGATTTTACAGCGGCTTAATTGGCTAAAATGTCTTAATTTAGTTTTTATCTTAATTGCTTTCTCACTAGGGAGCCTGACATGTAATTTTTCAGTGTCTATTATAAACCCTAAAAATTTACATGACTTGCTAGGCACTAAATGACTTTTTTCATAATTAATGATAAACCCAAGAGAACACAATAAACTCTCCGTGCATTTTAAATTATCTAAGCAAGCTTGATAATTAGTACCTATAAGTAATTGATCATCTAAGTAACTGGTGGATACATAATTGCATGATCTTAGTAGGCTTATCACCGGTTTCATCATTTTTGTGAACACAAATGGGGCAGTGTTGAGACCAAACGGTAAAACATTAAATTCATAGAGTTCCTTATTATTTTGACCAAACTGGAAACGTAAATATTTTCTGTATTCTTTATGAATGCGGATAAGAAAATAGGCATCTTTTAGATCCAAAGTACATAAATAACAATTTTTACATATAAGTTTAATTGCTGTGCGTAAATCCTCAAGCTTAAAATGTTCAGTGTCAATAAAATTATTTAATTTTTTAAGATTGAGTATAAATCTGTTTTTACCGTTTGACTTTGGCACTAGAAAATACTTCGATATAAATTGGCCCTCACAGGGTTGACAATGAGATATAGCACCAATGGATAATAGATCCTTAATGCATTCATTAATTTGTAAATATTCGCGAGTGGAATGATATTGGATATTAGGTGGCTGTGTTTGAACAACAGGCCGTGCGAAGGGTATTTTATATCCTGCAATCCACGAAAGTATTGTTTTATTGTGTGTCAACATGGACCACTGCTTATAATATAAAGAAAGTCTACCAGCATAGCTCACCCCTGCAGCTTCTATCTGCGACTGCGACTCGGCCCCGGCTGCGGTGGCGGCGGCGGCGCTCGATATGATGGTCTCGAGAAGCTGGCGTGCTGGCCTCTCTGAGCAGGCTCCTTCATCCTCTGGGTCCCCTTTGGCCTGCGACTCGGGGGAGGAGCCTTCCAGTTTAAATTCCGTAAAGGAATATGAGTTGGCTTAGGTTTTTCAATAGAACCCTTTGAAGTTGGTGTTAATTTTAAGTCAGCTCCGGATTTTGAAATCAATTTAGCCGTCCTTAGTGTTTCACACAATTCTTTTCCAAATAACAATTCATCAATTTTTGTCTTTGATACTTGGTCTCTCATGTCTTTTTTCAAACTAAACAATACAAAATTCCTCCTTCTGATTGAGTCTGCATACTGACAATCACATAATATGCGACTAGCATCCATCAAGAGCTTGATTATAGTTTTATTTTTATTCTCTTCTTGAAGAAGAATTGTGGTCGCTTCTGCTATACATGTGATAGCGGAGCTTAGCTGTCTCTGTTTCGCCTCAAAGCCAGCGTCTCTCTTTAATATTGCATCAGAGACAGCTGCCTTAATTTCAGGGTTTAAGGTTGGAGCATTTGTTAGTGGACAGTTAGACGGCTGTAGATACTTCTCCTGCAAGTCCTTGCGAACATCCTTAGATAACCCTTCTGTTGCAATATATTGTAATCTTATTGCGAGGTCTGCATTAACCTCTTTACCCTTCTTTTTGTTAATTGACGGATCTTCACCTAAAAGTTCTAATAAACTTTCCATCTGAGGTGTGGGTATGTCCTCTCCGACAGGTTCTACCAACTGAATGCCTGACGGACCTGGTACAGGGTCTAACTCTACAGCTTCATTCTGATCTTGTTGTAAATTTTTTGGTGGTGATTCAACTGCATGTAATGTTGTGACTGTTTCTTCTTCATCAATATTTAGGTCATCATTTTCATAATATCCACCTCCTGGAATCCGGGGTTAAGGTTAGCTTAGTTTAAATACTCGTATACAGAGCGTTGAAATTGTTCATCGCATTTATAAACAATCTTTGTCTATGAAGTGACAACCCTATTGGTTGACCGCAACAAGACATTGATTTAATATTGTTACAATATTATTCATCACCAATCATAGAAAATAGTTATAATTACGGTAAAGTGACCGCCCAAAACGGAGGCCCGCAATACCCGTATTTTTTTTATGAGTTGTTTACCAAAGTGGCAATCCCACAAATTGCCCGCAGCGGTAAACCTTTCCTCATGTAGGCAGAAATTTTTCACATCGATATATTAACAATAGAGTGATAATCCAATCGATTATCCGCAATATTGAATTAATATTTATAACTAACCTTCGGTAACCGGCGAACTAGCGTCCGATTTCATGGAAATTGATGAAGAAGTAGAATGGCGTCGTGGTTTCTTCTTACTGCGTTTTAATTTCTTTTCCAATTTCTTGAGCTTCTTATAAATATAATTGTAATTCTCGTCAGTTTCTTCATTTCGTTTTCTTTTTGGAGACATTTCTTCACAATTTAAACTAATTACGAAATATAATATGCGTACCGGCGGTGCACAAAAAAGTGAATGATCTAGCAACGGAAATGCATAGACTATACGGAAGAAAAGAAAAAAAAAAATTTAAAAGCAAAGGAATAGATTATTTTAAATCTCAACTTGTGTGTTTACTGGCGACACATTAGGTGTTACTACATGTGTATTTATACTAATATCGAGGACCAATCTCGAGTATAATTGACTTTTAAATATCATGCAAACCAGTTTTTTTCTGCTTTCTTGAATTCTGATTTTGCTACGAGAATAAAATTTCCTCTTAGATCCTCTCTGTTCTAAAATTTTGCAGAGTATTTTAATATTAACGACATCAAAGAGCTTATCATTAATAAGACGAACAAGGGATGTGTAATAGATCGTTATGGCCATTATAAAATACTAACTTCACTACTATTGTTATTGTGTATTCGTAAACTTGGTTCTAAACATTGAGTCTTATCTTCACTGTCTTTATTATATTAATCTTTGACACTTGCATGTGGTGTGATACAATTCAAACATGTTATTTATCTATTCTACCCAGAAGCTAAAGCTTGTAATTACTGTTTTTTTTTAAATAAGGCTTTACACACTATCGGTATTAATAAAGTTACTCATAAATTCGCATAAATTCTCGTCGTGTTAGAAATAAACTTTCAGTTGAGTTTTTCAATATCCAGAACGCGTTTGGCAATATATGTATTTATTAAAAAACTTTTTTTCCACGGTTATAAATTCAAAACACTGAAAAATATACAATTGAGACTCGTATACCCAAAAATGGTTACGAAAAAGTCTTTGGTTTGTTCCACGGTAAAATAAAATTCCTGGTTGAGTCACTGTATTTTGATCGTTGCCAAGCTGATGCATGAATCACAATAGAAGTCTCACCTCCCCTCTCCCTGTATTACCCCTGTCCCCGGTGATATTAACACGAAGAGGTAAGTAAACAACGGAGGCTTAATCGAAAGGCTCTATGCACCAGCAGGTAATAACTCTCTGTGCTACTGTGCAATATCTAAGGGTCGGTTCTTTGAGGCATAGTTAACTCATCCAATTGTTACTAATGGTTGTATATCAGTCTGATATTTTAAAACTAAGTTTAATGCAACAAAAATTGTGATGATTATTAAATCAAAATTAATTTGGTAGTAATTTATATTTAAAATTTTATATAAAGATAAACCAGTATAAAATCAATATGGATGTATGAAATAAGGCTTGAGTTCACCAACACGTAAAACAAGCGATTAAAAGATAAACGTCAGTTTTTGACAGTTGTTCCATACGATAAAATGTCAAAAACGATGGTTAAGTCGCCAGTTTAAGCGATGGTGAATTCCAGCCATAGTGGTAAACCTCATTTACTGCTGTCTTGCGTTAATAATACATTTTAATTTGTAACCTCACACGAATCAGATCAAAGAACAGACAGCAGGGTTTATTTCACGTTTATATGAAAATTACGTTGAATCAAATTTATGTTATACAAAGTTTAAACATCGTTTGAAGTTTCGTTTTTAAAGTGATTGTTTACTTTAGGCTCTAAGCAGGTACTACTACAAATTAACATTGTTTCCATACTATAATTAATAAGAAACATAATTTAATTATACTTGCTGTTGCTGCTTATAAATTTAATTTATTCTCTAAATTATAAAAAAACAAACAATAGGTAGGTTACTAAGACACTCGCTAGCGCAGTGGCATAGTAGAGCGCTCGGCCTGTGATTGCGTAAACTAAGCAATGTTCGCTAAGGCCGGTCATTGGATGGGTGACCAAAAATGTATTATCTCGAGTTAATTCTTAAAATTAGATATAATATTATCTTTTTCATTGTGATCAGTATTTAAATTTTTATGCTTATCATCACCAACATGGCCTTCTGTATTGATACAACAATAGGTGGGTGGTATTAACGACTAAAGATGCACCCTGGACGACCAGTTTAAATTGCCTTCAGAAGCACGTAAGAATTCAAGATATATTTTTGGTCACCCAACCTATTACCGGCTTAAAGTGCCTTCAGAAGCACGTACTAACTCGAGATATAACTTTGGCCACCAATCCTATGAACAGCCTTAGCGCCAGTTGCTTGGTTTTCGAATTCGCAGGTCTAGTGCGCTAGCCGCTGCTCCTCATAATCAGTAATAGTGTGACATAACTTATGCAGATAACATTACTTATTTCTTACGCCGGTAATATCCTACGATTGTTAATATATAGCGACAACCACTAACGACTTGTGTTGTTGTCCTTGCTTTATCCGCTTGGGTGTTGTATGGTCTTTTTTATTTAAATATTACGGTGCACGGTTACTGAGTTTGGTTAATGTCAAATGTAAATGACGTGTGGTGACGGTCAGGCAGAATACAATTGTCACCAGCACCAATGTCTCCCTCGGGTGTCGTACAAGGGGACTAAGGTTTAAGACAGCGACGAGTAATGAGCAGAAGCGTCCCTCTTATACTACCTAACAATATACTGCGATTTAGGTGCCCAATATATGGCAATAGGCTCGCAAAATAAAGTTACAATAGAACACCATTTAGGTTAAATTCCTCTTGTATCATTAAAGTATAGGTACTTACTACACGTCAGTTTCTCCTAGGTTTTGTTCGTAACCGCCTTACTATCGAATGTAATGCATTACTTATATATACTATAGTTTTGGAGGACTAAACTATATGAGCGAAGAATAGACAGAAAATGACTTAGCAACAAAACCTGTTGAATGCATTATTAATATTGGTCGCTAATTATACATTAATATCGTGTCATAATGTTTAACTTGGAATAGTTAGAATATAGAAACGTTTTACTTTAAGCTAAAAATGCTTTAGAGTAAATCTTAAATCGTAACTTTCTGCTTTGTTTCCTTAACAGTTTCTCTTTATTATAATTATATCAAGTAACTCGTGTTGTGTTAAATTCAAATTAAACCGTCACAAACATACGTTTGTTATTTGATAAAGTAGATAATATGACGTTGCCGTAGATAATGTCTCTACTATCATCCTATAAACTCATACACGTTAGAAGCTCCTTATTAAACCTATTTACGTCTCTACACAACACGTGCTATTGATAATTAGCTGTAGCTACCTACTAATCTACTTATTGCACAAGTGGTTATGTAGATACGCAGCTTAACAACAGCTTTAATGACACTGATGTCGAGATGCACGTTATGTCACTTGTTACCTACTGGCGCGCGTTACGTGTTGGCCGTAGTCTACGCGGAGTATGATAATATGATTCCGGCCGCTATTGCATATTTATTTATTGTGCATGGCCGGACATCGGAAGCGGTCTTATTGTACAGTCGTCAGCACGTTAGGTAATACGAAACTATCAGTTTGCGGTTACGTGATTCCTACAAAAATAAAAAAATATGACAATGAAAAATAGGGGCAGGAAATTTTCGATAAATTATTGTCCTAAACGAGAACCTGTTTGCTAATAGAGTGGTTTACGCAGGCGCCTGGATTGCGAAGGACACGGGCTCGGTCTTATGTGATTCCTTGTCTTTTTTTAGAATGTTAGATCCCACTGCTTGGTAAAGGCCTCCCCGCAACCCTCCATCTCGAGCAATGCAGTTACGCGTCCCCTCGCGGCGGCGGGAACTCCGCCACAAGGGGTATACATACTCCACTAAACATCCCTTGGGTGACTCTCCTCAACGCGTTGACGGGGGCCTAGGACATGACAATAGCCTTCCATCCATCGCTCCCTCATCGCGTTGCCCACCTATGGCAAGCTCTCCTCCTAAAGGCCGCAGCAGTCACGGGGCGCCGTGGCTCACCACAGAAGTTCCTTCGTGGGGCTTATTGTGGGGCGGTTCGGCGGCCAACTCCGTCCATGTCGTGCGATAACTAGTCCAATCCATGTTTTTATTTTAAATCATGATTTTAGTTTATCTTTACCTTCTACTGACCGTAACTTATTAGGCAGTTAGGATAGTGCATTATGGTTGGTGGTGACAATTGTTACTTTATATTATTTTTAATTAGAACAATCAGTAAACACGTAAATTAATACTATACTGTCAAACGAGTTTTAATTGATTAGTTCATTCATTAATAAGTAACATAGCTAGGTACATTGACATTAGTATATTTTACTATATCATCCGAAGAATTCGAACTTACGTTTGGTATAAGTAACCAAATAGGTACGCTACGCATAATTGTGTTGTGGTGTCATTTGCCCAGTTTCATACTGCCACTGAGCCACTGACCCTCATTTGGTAACTGTATTCTAGTAACCAACATTCACAAGAATGACCCAATCCGTTTAAATCGAATCGATGGTATTAATCCCTCACCTTCTGTAGACTCAGCACTGTCTGTTGGATTTGTTAATTTAAAACCAAAGAGACTAGATACTATTTTATAATAATCATCAAACCCATATTGATGCTAATGATGTGCAAAGTAAACATTAACTCAAAAATATACCTACCCGGATTTTCGACAGTCCAACAATAAGTGGATACATTTCTGAATGTGAAATTCTCAGCATTGTTTTTAAATTGCGAATATCATTGTTTCGTTTCAAGGAACAATAGGAAAGGTATAATACAACAGCACTGTTCCAATAAATGTGGCAAGTCCGTTTGGCTGGCAACCTCCATGGCTGTGGCGACGTCACGAGGGAAAGGCTCCGAGGCCGAACTGTGGGCGACCGGCCACGATCGATCCAAATGTCACACACGCTCGGCTCCTGCGACCGCTCGCTGGTCAATTCCTTGCTGTTTTTGTTCACACGTCCTTATCTACTAAACTATATTGAAGCAGCGATGTAATAAGTCAATGAATCATCTGGCTACCTATCTACCAAGTATCTACCAACACATAATAATGCATAAGAGGTAGGTAGGTAGGTGCCCTATTCAATATCGACCGAAAACACAAACGACCGCGACATTAACCTTGAATACACGCCCCGATTCACATTAAACACCCCTTACATTTCGCATTACACGATTAGGTCTTCGAAAATGCGGTGCTTTTGTTTAATCTAATTTGTTCCTTTATTTTCATATGTTATGCAAAGTACCCTTGCAAAGTGCCCAAAGCAGAAATCACTCCCATACTTTCAACGCTTTCATAAATATCAATCGCATCAATAGTTGTCAGTAAATTAACACTTTCTGCTTTGTTTTCTTAGTCAAGTTTCCAAAGGTAATTTGAGTATTATTTAAATTTTCTCTAGAATAAAAGGTGTGGTGGTCCCGGGCGCTCTGCCTTCCTTTATGAACCTTTATAAATTCACTAGAGTTTAGACTCGTTGGTTACCTAACCTATGTCGGATTCTACGCCTTGTGTAATCGATAAATTATTATCATCATACCCTTTCCATTTAATATGACAAAGAAACACATCATATTTAGAAACATTTTGTAAAGAGAACCTCATTCCAAAATTTTTTTCAGACCACTGGCTGGACATGGTAATTATGTCGATATTAATAAATATGTAATTACCAATTTAAATCCTTACTAAACTATGAACTTCCTGCTTTCATAGATTAGTAAGTATCCCGCAGCAACGTGACGTTGGCGAGAGTGATATTTTGGCATTAGTTCAGGCTCTGCAAGGGTGTTGCGTAATAATGCAGGTTTGCGCCCACGCTACCTAGTAGGTACAATTCAGGGTGTTTTGTCGATTTTAGCAGTAACCAAGTCATGTTTATTTAACGGATCTCTCTAAATATATTTACCCAAGCGTTTGATATTGCCGTCACTTCAATGTGCAAAGTAACATTACGCCAGCCACATGTTCCGTGTCGAATTGGCACAGTGTACGGACGACTTCTCGTTTCATGCCACCTGTCAAACGCACTGTCATTATGAAGGTTACAATGGCATTGAAACATTGTAGAACTCTGTGTTCTGATGCCGTTAAAAAAACTAAGGTTCAATTGCGGTCATGTCGAGAACTTTCCGTGACACCGAGACGCTCCGTAGCTGTAGTTTACAACGGCAAACCGCGGTGTTAACTGTTTAGCCTGAGTCGTTAATTGTTCTTGTAAAGGTACACGGAAACAAGAAATATCAAGAAAAGACGAATTCTGATAAGAAGACTACACGAAGTACTTTAACATTATTGTTTTATCAAAAATCACCATAATTATGTATATTGCGTTGCGGTAGCACTCCTTCGAAACTCAACGTACCGAACAGTGTAAAAAACTTTTTCCAAAACAGCCAGCTTAAGCGGCTTTAGACAGAATGTGACGCATCTGACAGGAAATTACCCGTAGATAACCGGTTTTTTCTATATGCTCCTTCAATGTTGAAATGCTTACTCTAAAACGCGCATATAGGTAGTTCATTACTTACTAAAAATGCATTCTACTACGCTAGATTGTATTCTTGCAGTTTGTTGAGGAAATTTAAAATAAATATGGTTTAAGAGACGACCATTGGTCGCTGATCGCTGGCTATAATACTAACCGAGGTCACGTATTAGAATCAGAACATTTTTCTGTTATGCCCGGTAAAAAATATTGAACGCTTATTAGGAAGGTCGTAAATTTTTAATTAACCTGCATATTACCTCTGCAGTAGCTTAATCAAATTCTCACATTTCTTCTAATAACTGTTTACACTTTAATAATGATATATGTAAAATGCAGCTGTGGTTATTGGTTGAATAAGAATACTCTACTATGCTTTATTATGCTTAAGATTTAAATTTGAATGGTCTGAATCCCATCGTCGCCAGCATTCGTTTAGTATTTCTACCTTGGCTGTCTGTAGTAAAAGGCCATCAAAAGAGGTTGTTCTTCATTGGCTACGTATATCTGGTCCTTACAGCTTTCTTGAAGGGTTCGACTTACATACCGAAGGGAATTAAAAGGTGAATTAATTTCGCCAATTTTGTTAGGTCCCTTGTAATAGGGGGCGAGCATTGCCATCTATCGGGCGCGTAAAACGCAGTATATTACCTGAATGATTATACAACAGGAACAGGGGGAGAGATTTGGGGTGGTGACAATTTGTACTCGATGGGAGGTCGAATTCCCACAACGGTGCCCAACTGTGTGTAGGTAAGGTCCAATTATGGAGGTCCAATGGGCACCGAACCAATTATATTATGATCTGCCGGCACCACACGGGACGGGTTTTTAAGGACCTAAGCTATTTTACAGCGGTTTTCTGACACACGGGACGGCATGTCAAGGGCTCTACTTGATCATTATTATGGTGCTATCTGGAAAGTAGCAACTTTAAAGATTATAAGATTTATTTCGCTGCTACAGAAGGAAAATCTTGGAATAATTGAGTTCCGTAACCTTGTTTTTAGTGTTTTCCTCTCAGCTTATCAATGTCGTTCTCCCTGAACTATTGTGGTTGGTGCGGTGTCTAATTGGTTTGATAATACAATTAGAAATAAGTATCAATTACTATGTTTATACTCGTATTTATGCGGCTGTCGTTCCTGTGTTACAGAAATAAATAAAATTTGCCAAATTGAAATTTTGAGTCTTCCGTGTAACGAAGCTTGTTGCCTGACATATTTTTCACATTTCTGCATCTTGCTTATTTTAGAAGTGTTATGTAAATATTACACACTATTACTTACAATCAACTATTAAACCGTGTGGTAACTGCGGAGTAAAATACAATTATTATAGTTACCAACCCAATCTCTCCCGCGGGTTTTTAATTATAAGGCATGGGCAGGAACGTCCTTGGACCTACCACCAATATACTGCGACTTACGTTCCTGATACATAGAAGTATCGCCCCCTATTACATAAAATAGGCGCGATTTATGTAAGTAGGTATGTGTGTATTACTAACTATACTGAAGTCAATATAAACCCCCAAATGTTTTTGTAATTTTCACATTATAATTTTTTTATTGTTGTCAAGCAAATTGACCGAGTGAGTTCAGCCCGTTATGCTATTAAGACGTAAGGTACCTATTTGGTATGTGTATTGGCAGAGAATGAGTCATGTTTCACTTGCACGTTGGACATTCGGTTGAGGTTAAATGCTGGGTATTTACTTTAATATTTCATAAAATTATGCAATATTTTACGATTGCTTAGTTATGTTATGTTTAAGTAGTACTTGGCGACTTATATGCATTATAAGTTCTCCATATAATGTAAAATAAAAATAAATAAAATAAATACTTAGGACCTGTTTCACAATCGACAAGTAAGTTCTGAGTAGCTTACTTCGCAGATCATTTGACAGTTGTAATATGAAATATATGTCAATTGAACTGCAAAGTAAGCTACTTCGAACTTACTTGTCGATTGTGAAACGGGCCCTTAGAGAAATATTATATCTTTGTTCTAAAATTGGTTTCCTTTCAAGGTACATATTGTTGTTAAATACACAACATGTATTGCATTGCATATTAGGTGCGCAATTATACGTGATTTTGAAATGTCGGATAGTGGCTGTTGTTAAATGTGATATTTGTAATAGGATTTTAATGACCGATGAGTATACAATACAGTAGATTAACGGATACAGAGTATGTAACATAAGTAATTTCGATAGTTCACTTTTTACATAATAACACTGAAGTCATGAATTATCTCTTGCTATTTTTGATTAGCTACGCAGGGGACCTTCTCAGCCAGACAGATAAGTCTAATGTAATCCCTTAGCTAATAATAAATGTGCCGCAAATCCCTGCGGGAGACCTGTATGAACTATTCATAATCATAACCTTTAAATTAAAATGTTTAATTTTAGAACATAATTTGGTCTAAATATTTAATTTGCTATAAGATTAACCCAGCTGCCTCGTGCAGACAATTCCTATAATTAATGCTTGTTTCTCTAAAATTACGTCTTAAACTCGTGGTGACTCATTCAGTGATTGTGTTTGCCATAGTTAATTGTGTTAAATGTTATGTCAACATAATGGCAGCTAATGCAAAGCTGTCAAATTGCACCAATTTATTTTCTGTTTTAGTAGGTATATTTGATGTAAAGGACAATTGAATTAGAAAAAAAACCTTCTGATAAATAAACTGGCGTGTTAACTCACTATTTGGATTATATTAACCATTGTATAAAAAAAGCATGTACACCAAACATAAAGACATTATTATCATCAGTTCACTTTTAATATTGATGATAGATAATACATGGATATTTTTATTATATTCATGCTTACCTAATTATATTAGGTACAAAATTTTAAATTTAATACAAAATTGTTTCAATTCTAGTTTATGTCACGGAGTTCGATCTAACCCCTACATTTTTACTCTATAAAGCTAACATTTCTTTCATTGTCTTTGTTTAAATATTTCAGTATTTTTTATTGAAAATGTATTTCTGTTTGTTGTATTCAGGTGGAGCAGTTTGGTGGGAGGTGGTACGGGCATGCGGTGAGAGGCAGCTATCTTTACAGCCATGACGGAGGGCGAGCGACAAAATGCGGGCGGCACCAATGCCGCCCCTCAACACAGAAAAGGCCACAGGTTAGAATAATAATAAACCAATACTTTTACATGCGGTATCCATAGGTCCACTGAGGCTTGTTGGGAGATTAACCTCCGAATACAGATACAGAAACACTACTCAAAATTTGAGCACTGCTTATAAAGTTAAGTCGACAATACCTGTCAGAATTTGTATGGAGAAACAATGGAAAATCAATTATGATAATACTTAAATGATAAGCAGGTCCTAAACTTTGAGTAGCGTTTCTAGGTATTCGGGTTAGGGCCGGCTTTTTGATACATAGTTAACCGATTGTTAAAAATTGATACTTATGGTTGTATACCAGTCTGCTATTTAACCGTTAGTGACAATTAGTTGTGTCAATTATCCATCAAAAAACCGGTCCTAGGGCTCGAGTTCACCTACACTTAAACAGGCGATTATTATTGAACCGTTGACTTTTAACATTTTGCCGTATGGAAGAACTGTAAAAAATTGACGGATATCTTTTAATCGCTTGTTTTACGTTGAGCCGTAGTCAACTTAACCATTGCAATTTGTTAAAAATCGTAACCAAAGGCAATGTGTCCACAGCTTTGAGTAAATTATGGTATTCTACATTGGACATTATAATACATGGTAAATCACTGGCAATAATTCATGCCCCCGTCCATGAAACAAGCGAGCGAGCGAGCATTCTTATTTATGAACGTAGTGCGCCACCCGTAAAATGATTATGACCCACTTACAGCGAACTGATTGCGTACGTCCAAAGATTCATCTTGATTCATTTACGCAATTTAACTGCTGGTTTCCATTTTCTTATTTTTGGTTATCAATAATTTAATGTTGGTACTTAATCAATAGTATTTAAATTTTAGGGCTCGAGTTCACCAACACTTAAACAGGTGATTACTATTTAACCGCCGATTTTAGACATATTACCTTATAGAAGAACTGTCAAACACTGATGGTTATCTTTTAATTGCTTGTTTTAGGTTTTGGTGAACTCAAGCCTTAATAATTATTCTTTGAAGAAGTAGTTCGAATATAATAATATGTCTGTAGTGCAGCTATAAAATTTATATTTTTATGCAGCGTGTTACAATTTCTTATTGGTGCTTCTGTTTATTCAGTAAATCCAGAATTTATGAGATTAATGGGGAATCATTTCCAGGAGCTGTAAAAATGTTGGTCTGGTTTTATTGATAGTTAGAACCAGGATGTTAGCAACTCCCTAAATTGATTTCTGGCTTTCGATATTCCATATTATTTACTAAGATGAAGACCACCGTTTGGTCGACCTGTTGAATAATTAATAAGGTTATCTTGTAATATAGGTATATCCCTGCATTTAAACGTTCTAATCAATGCTTGAGAAATCGCCTGTCTCGCAATAGTGGTAAACGCTTTACAGTACGTACCTGCTAGCAGATTAATTGGAGTTTCAACATAACAGATTGTACGTATATCGTATCACGAAGGCGCCAGTTCCTTTTCATTGTTTCTATGTTGCGTTGAAGAATTTCGAAAACTTGATAGATACATTCGGATGTTAAATGTTTTTGCTGGTGGTTAGTCGTAACTGCCTATACCTTCGGCTGTGGGTTAACGGTTATACGGTACCAACTGCATTGTGTAAATTTAAAGTAATATTATTGTGGGCTTTTTCTTAGTGTGAATAAGTACATTATTTAAAAGACTAAAGTACATAATAAACGTTATGCATTATGTCTTTGGTTGCTGTTGTCATTGTATTGATTGAAATAGATAGTAAATTATATTTGCGTGTCTGAAAGCTCAATAGCAGTTTTTCTCTCACGATTTCATGTGCACTTTCCCTTCGCCACACTTTGAATTGTATCGTTTTTTGTTACAATAACCTTTGCGTAATTGAATCGAATAAGTACATTATCACGTTAATCACTGTTTATGTTGTAGCGAGATTCCTTAAAGACTTTGTAACCGTAAGTTTTGCATTAGCTGTTAGCATGACAGCGTTGCCCAATATACTAAACAATCTATTTAGCTTCGCTGGTACACCAATGTCAATTCTTTCTCGCTACCTTCCGCCGAGTGTTTTGTCCGCCGTCCCTAGGGAGCATTATTAGAAAACAATGACACGACTTCCTTTGTTTTAACACTCACACATTTGGGTTGAAGCCTTTACAAAAGATTTTTGTTTTAGGAGACAAGAATCAATGTATGCGATGACAGGCCTATATGCGGAGTCCGGTTGTGCGGAAAGTGGGGGACTCGACGCACCTGGGCCCAGCACGCCCCCTCCGCCCTCCCATCCGCCCCGGGAACCCGGGAAGTGTCACAGCCGAAATCCCTCGGCTGGCATTTGCGACAGGTAGGCATGACATGACACTTTGAAACCAATAACATTGCCAGCTGGAATTCTGCATTCAATTATCTGCCTTTAGCATTTCATGAAGTGTCGGCATTTTGTGATACGCTCACTATTTTTTTACGGTAATCTGCAATTTGGTTGTTACAATTTCAACAGTTATGACTCGCTCTGATGTCACAACACAAGCTTATTGAACGAGATAACTAAACTAACCTACCGATGGGTTTAAAGCGTAGATGGATTGATTACTTAGATCACGAAATATCGACTTTTCATGAAGCACTGAATTTGACTTGCTTGCGACTAGACATATAAAAAATAACCTTGGCGTCAAATTAATTAGATTGTTTATTTTGTGAATTTACTTTTGCAATTCCAGTAGATACATATCCAAAATAGAGTTTCTACGACGTACATACATACAAAATAGAAAGGTCGAATGTGCTGTTAACTATACAGTCGACATAGTACAGTTGTTTATTAGGTTGTTTGTATAAAGAGTAGTTTAAAATTGAGTGAATAGGCACCTTCGGGCTTGCTCTATCCTCGGACGCTAAGGGTGATGATAAAGAAGAAAATCAAACAGAATGCCGACCAATCTAATTTACTATTTCTTACAGAGAGCGCGACCGAGACAAAGAGAAACCTCGTCAAATGTTCCCAGAAATATTAGACATTCCTCATGACGCAAGAGACTGCGGTATCCTGTCGTGGAGACCGCTCTTTATTCAGAGATTTTCTAGTATTAAAGTAAGTGACGTTCGATAACCTTCTCTATTTATAGAAAGTTTTATTCAGCATTGATCGTTAACAGTAATATTTACATAATGTGTTTTAGGTATTTGTATTTTTCCTATCGTTCCTGGTAACGCTACAACAGGCGTTGAGCTCGGGATACATAAATTCTGTGATCACAACAATCGAGAAACGCTTCGAAATACCGTCGAGTCTCTCGGGGCTGATTGCGAGCAGTTACGAGATCGGGAATGTCATCACTGTAATCTTCGTCTCGTATCTCGGCAGTAGAAGACACATTCCAGTTTGGATCGCAGTTGGTACGTGCACCCCGGTACAAAATGTTTTTATAATTGACAACATTTCAAAAAACAACTTACACACAATTACGAAACCATTTGGGGCTTCGGTAATCTAGTATACTAATACCTTTGCCATCCATATTTTTTTTAAACATCTCAAAAATTTGACTTAACTTCAAAGATTTGACAGTGGTAATGTCATTTTTTTTAATTTGCAGAGGGCTTATGACTTACTGCTGCACTCAGAGACGTCAAATTACGTTAATGAGTACTTAACGTCAAAAAATGACAATTCAAAACTAGTCGCTATTCTTGCCGTGTCTATGGTCTAGATTTGAATGAAATTTTTTGACATTAAATACTCATTAATGTTAATTAAAGTCTCTGAGTGCGGCAGTACAACCCATAAAAATCCTACAGTTGCACTTACGTCGTTTTAGATTGAGTAATTTTTGAAATTTAAAATAAAATCGAAATTAAAGAAAATTAGAAAAATACGTATCGAGTCTTTTTAAGTCTATTTTCCATACATAATTAATAAAAAAATACCTTACAAAAAATCTAATGTTGTCAATTAGGTATGTCTTTTCCTTCGACACACTAATGCACCCTAACCCTTGTTGTTTTAGGTGCTGTTATAATGGGCATTGGCTCTTTAGTGTTTCTGGTTCCACATTTCATTGCGGAGCCCAACAGCGAAATGATGGCGAACAATAAATCTGATGACAACATCTGCCGGTTGCCCAGAGCTCTGGAACAGGACATGGGCGGCTTGGGGCGCCTGTCTCAAGGTCTGCCGCCTAGCAACCTGAGGCCCGACAACTGTATAAAAGTACGTGTGGTCGCTGTTATTATTTGAACATTATAATATAATAGAAAAATTGTGTTGTAAAAATTATTACAAAGAAAATGTCCTGGTTGACCGTGTGCAGTGGTATAGGACGCGGGTTCCATTCCTGTAAAGTATCAGGACAATAATTTTTTTAAATTTTTCTGACTTCTTTTTCTTTATAATCAAGTGATATATTTGGTAAACCAATCGAGGGACAGAATAAAATCAAAAAAATTCTAAAATATTTTTTTGTTTTTTACTTAAATAATGTGCTATACTGCACTCATAATCATAAAGAGGGTCTCAAAAACACAGTCTATTTCTGTTATATCGGATAGCTTATTCAATTATCTATCGGGTGGGGCTAAGGCGGCTATGTGACTTAGCCCACCTACATCTTTAATGAAGAATAGAAAATTCACTAAACATATTGCGTATCTCAATTCTATCTGAAATAACTAAAGTAGGTACTCTATCGTACTTTAATTTGTATTAATTTATTGACAAAGACAATACAGATATTCTCGGAAATTACTTTCGTTAAAATAACCTATGAGGGCAGTACCTATATTGTGTATTATTTTGATTTTTATTTCAACAGGATATATTATGTTAGAAATGCAGATGGCTATATGCGGGTTCGATTCCCGCATCAAGACTAAGTATAATTTTTCTAACCACAAATTTCTTTGTGATATTGTGTCTTTTTCAAAGTTTATGAGGACACAACATGTGACGAAATAAATCTGTGTACTATGATTCGCGACATAGTTTTAGTTTTGCTAAAAAAAAAGACATAATTCAACAAAGTTACTGAAATCGAACGTGTTCCTCGCAGAGTTCACCGAGCACGTTCATGCCGGTCATGGTGTTCATAGTGGCACAACTGCTCCTCGGTTGCGGGGGGTCGCCCCTGCTGACACTCGGCACGACATATGTCGACGATCACGTACGCCCCGAGTCGTCCAGCATGTATATCGGTGAGTCGTGTATTTAGTTTAAAAAAGCGCCAGCACGGCTAGTATGGCCACTGATACACGATATGATTATATTATAGCGATTTATCGCGTTGAACTGTCGAATATCTATGAAGTTTTGACAGTTTAAAGCGATAATTAGCTATTATCTTTAAGATATAGCCTTAAAGGCTTATTCAATTCAGGCTTATTCTAGTGTTAAAATCCAATGATTTTTGACACAATAAATGGCTAAAATCATATCGTGTTTAGGTAGTCAACCTAGCAGGTGAAAAGTACCCGAAACCGACGGGCATGCATGAGCACATTAATGAGATTGGATGAATCGAAAGGAGGAGCTCCTAGCGCAGTGTCATAGCCATTGAACTACTATTACTAGCGTACTTTATAACTCAATGGTCATAGCGCGCTTTGCTGCGATTGCCTAAACTAAGCCATTCTGCTGAGGTCGGTCATTGGATGGGTGGTGTGCAGGATAGCTATGTTTTTATACTTTTTTATTACTGGCTGTCTACCTTGACACATGTCACTAGATCTATATATTATATCGTCACACTAAACCACCGCATTTTCTTTTCGCTCTTTTTTCCTAGATTCCTCCAATTCACAGTCCCATCCCTTACAGGTGGGTTTATTATCTCGAGTTCCTCCGTGCTCAGAAACCGTTGGTCCTGATTGCATCTGCAATCGTCTGGCTGCATCTGCCACCACAATCTGCACTGGGCCAGCTTGATGGGTATAATGACCCATTCTCTGTAAATTCTTTGTCCTGTGCCCCAGCAGTGGAGACATTAAAGGGCTGGTGATTATTATGATGATGAAAGAAATGTCTAAAGATCGTAGCAAGTGAAAAAATATGAAAAAGTGATCTCTGCCTACTCTATCCGTGAGAAAGGTGTGACGTGACGTAGTGTGTATTTAATCTTGAACGTTAAACTTTATGTTCACTCTCTGTCCTCCGGCGACCTTTGGAGGGATGAATATTACATGTCTTTATTGACTGTTGTGCCGGCCGTAACTCGCAATATACAGCTCATGCACTGCTAATAATATGAACTGAGGGGTCAATGAACGGTAATAAGCTGATGCCAAACTGTGTGTTTTAGAATTTATTATTTTCGATTCATCTATTCGGGTCAAACCAATAAAACTGCATTAGCTCTCGAGGTTCGGTATAGTTAATTGAATTCGAGTGCGCTAATAAATGTTAATTTACTGCGAGATTGAGTTACCTATTAAAATATATGGAGATGGCTGCTTGGCTGCAGTAGTGCATCAATGGACGGGAATCCGAGCCAAGCCATAATTGCGTAGTGTTCCTTAGAACAAAATTTATACCCGTTTGTTATTTGTACGCTATTTTGTTCTATCTGGGTGTCGGTACTTGTCTGTATTTGCACAAGGTGTATCTAATAAGATAGGTATTAAAACGATTGTACACAGACACGTACCCATAAAGTAAAACTAGGAAACAAAGATAACGAGAAGTAATTAATAAATACATACCTACATAAAATATGTCACTTTCTCCATCTGCAACAGGGGTAGGCACAGGCAGAGTAGATCGCTACTCGCTACTATCCTACCACTTTCTAGGATCCTCAAATACTTCTCTCGCTTTCATCCAATTACTGTACAGTACAATCATCCAAATACAGTACTCATGCCCTTCGTGTTCGGGTTCTCTTTACCCCGGCTCTTTTTATATATACTTTCAATTTGATTAAGAAAGATCCGCCTAGGCCTTCCCCTGCTGTTATATCTATTCGCTTCCCAGTTATAAATCCTTTTTGTCACTCCTTTGATCCTTTAACTCATCTTTTCTACGTGACCATACCATGCGATTAACCGGTTAAAAAATTAATTATGTAAAAAATATAATTTTGCATGTTGCTGTACCTTAAAATAATTAAATAAAAATTAATGTCGCTTACTGCACCTACTAGTCAGGGGTCATGCCACGCGGTACTCTCACCTGGGAATTAGTGAATAATTATAAATTACGGCACGTCAAATGTACACGCCTCGTCTGATTCAGGCAATATGGTGGCCCGGCTATAAAACTGCAGGATCCATTTAATAAATGAATCCATCGCGACGGTTGTTGAACTCGCACGTGCTATAATTCTTTGCGTGTTGTTTGTACATTGCCACTCTTATCTGTTTATTCCTACAATCGCTATTCACAGTAGAGCAATAATATACAAATTCCTCCTCTAGTTAAACATTATTACAAACAAAGAAACAAACGTACCTACTACGTAGCTATTTAGTCTGTAAACTGCATCGTGTTTTGTTATTAGAAGCTCAGTAGCGTGGTTGGTATTCTAAGATATGTTCTCGTATCGATTCTGAAACTGTGTAATGGTTGAATTTTAAGATAGGTAGCCAAATTTTAATACGTAAATTAAAGTTGCGCCATTCTATGACGGTGTGTGTTAAATAAAGATGAGCAATATGCGATTACGGAAAACCTACATTAATCACGTTATTTAAAAGGCCCAATATAATATACATAATAAGTTTGGCGTAAAAATGATAGAGGGGGTACTGACAAAACTGCTTTATAAAATGTTGGTCATGTTATACCTAGCTCATTTAATACAAAAAAAACTCAAAAATATTTAGAGAATTTTTCAAATATAGGAAGACTTAATGTTGCAGGAATGCGTTTTTAAGTTGTATCTCTCTTTTGTCTTAAACACTTATCACATACCAACCAGCAATCCACTAGGTATATCGTGATTCTAAGATAAAATATACATTAATGAGCAACACGTTACACCGAATGCCAGTCGAGTCGTGGCCCTGATTACTACACAATAGAAACAAACATTGCCAGTAATGCGGAACGTTACGCTTTTATGAATGAAATTTAAAATAATCTTCCATTTATACCTAACTACTTATATTGTGACTTCACCACGTGTGTCGAAACTGAATTGCTAAATAAATTAACAATTTTTTTGTGAAATTTTGTTATAAACTGCTTCCGCGGCGTTTAAAAGCGTTAACTGCATTGCATAACTGTGTTGTAAATATCCGTTTATTTTTCCATTCGTATTTGTAAATGTCCTTTATATTATAGTCATTACTGTCGGCAATTCTTTTATTTTTTGTTGTTTTATTTTCTATAAAATATTCACTTTTAGTAGTTTTATTATCATATAATTAAATCACAAGTAACGTAGTAATTCTTGAAAATTGTAAACGTCATAGAGTGCAGTGAACAGCACGGCAGACTATATAATTGTTAATATTTCTAATTGTTGGTCACTCATCTTGTTTGACGTGAATCACATAGCCAAGTATGAAAATTTTATATACATTGTACTGCGACTTTTGTGTCCGATAAATGGTAATAGGCTCGCCACCTATTACATGGGACTTTACATATTTGGCAAAACGTGGGTGCTAGTTCACCTCTGCTTACCCCTTCGGGGATATAGGCGTGATTTATGTATGTATGTATGTACAACGATGTATCCATTTAATTTGTGAAAAAATACTTTTAGTTTTTTGATTGTAGGTACAACGTGGGTATTCACCTATGTTTAATCCTTCGGGGATATAGGCGTGATTTATGTATGTAGGTAGGTACAAGTGTACAGCCCAGCACGGAGCTAGCGACTCCTGGACTAGCTGTGACCATGACCCGTTCTCTACCAATCTATAGAATCTATAGGTTGGTAGAGAACTGTAGTATAGATGGCTCGAAAGAACTATTTTCTGAGCACGCTATCTTATCGATTTGAACTTGTTACAAAGTAGTGACACGTGCAACTGTCGATGTGTCATACTGGTCCTCTTTTGTGATTTCTCATTTATTTGCGTATTACTCTTACTACAGCTACCGCCAAACAATGCTCGCAAAAGACAATATTAATAGGTTGGGGGAAAAGTTTCTTCGTATTTTTTAAGAAAATTCAAAACATTTTTTAATATAGTTTATTTACATTTAACTAAAGTATGACATGACATGATCCCATTGCTATAGAAATTTTGGGACTTCTGGTCAAAATACCGCGACAAGTGGTTTTGGCAGTCCTCTCGTGATATTAACCTGACACTACCTAAAGAATTCTGAAGAGACCGAAACAGGTGGAAATCTGAAGGTGCAAGGTCAGGACTATACGGCGGATGCATTAACACCTCCCAGCCAAACTCTCTTAATTTTTGCTGAGTGGCTAAAGATGTGTGAGGTCTAGCGTTATCATGATGAAAAACCACACCCATTCTGTTGATTAATTCCGGCCGCTTTCTCTCAACTTCTTGCTTTAATCTCATCAGTTGTTCGCAGTAGAGTTCAGAATCGATGGTCCTGCCTGGTGGTAACAGCTCATAATGAATAATGCCCTTCCAATCCCACCACACACACAGCATCACCTTGTTGCGAGTTAACCCGGGTTTCGCCACAGTCTGTGAAGCCTGACCGGCCTTTGACCACGACCTTTTTCGCACGTTCTTGTCGTACGTGATCCACTTTTCATCACCAGTTATCAGCTTCTTCAAAAATGGTTCGGTTTCATTACGTCGTAACAAAGAATCACAAATGAGTACACGGTTCATTAGGTTTCTTTCAGTGAGCTCGTGAGGTACCCAAATGTCGAGCTTTTTTGTGTACCCAGTTTTTCTCAAATGCGCCAAAACTGTTTTGTGGTCAATTCCCAGTTCTTCAGCTACGTCGTAACTACTGACATGCCGATCTTGCTCCACTTTTTCAAAAATGGCATCCATTTTATCTGTAATAGGGCGACCAGAGCGACGTGCATCTTTGACATCAAAATTTCCGGATTGAAAACGCTTAAACCAAATTTGTGCTACTCTCACAGACACTGCACTAGGTCCATAAACATCGCAAATTTTTTTCGCGGCTTGCGTTGCATTTTTACCTTTTTGTAGTAAAATTTTAAAATGTATCGAATTTCTTCATTAGATTCACACATCTTGGCGGTACGAAAAACAAATGAAAATCACAGATTTTCCTAATTTGAATTTGGAATTATGTTCTTTAAAATTTAAACTTTCAATGATACCAAAACCAGCCAGATACAAATAGTATAGCCAAAGAGATTTTATTACAAGTTTATACATACTATAATGCGAAAAGACTTTTTCCCCAACCTAATATTAACCTCGTGCGTGCAAGTATAATTATAATGTATTCTTAAACCAAAATAGAAATAATCATGTATTTGTATTCAACAGCAACTTCTAGAAGTTTGCCAATAATAAGGTTTTAGTATTTAGTAGAAAAAGAGGCACTTAATATCTATTTAAGAAATAATTCGATAAAAAATATACTTATTATTGAAACTCGAATTAATCCGCTAATTAACGTGTGTGGTCACATCGGATCAACGGAATCCATTATCCGACCAATGGCCGTAACTATTGTCGTCGCTAAGAAAACATTTAACTGTTCATTATGACTAGATACGTCTTAAAACGCTTTCAGAGATCGTCACCGTATACAGTATCGGAATTAAAAATAGACATTTTTAACGTCCAGTATAATTAAGTCCATTGACAAATGCACGAGAATACGTTTTCCACGTATGTAATTATAGCCTAAACAGGAAACAGATGTCTCAGAGCCACAGTGAGACTGATTGAAAGTGCTACGTAAATATTTCTTCAGGTTACTGTCGCGTAGGTATCTTGCTACATATACATAAATAAAAGTATATTGGATATCTTGGTGTATACTTTCTTGGATATGTGTTTAGAAATAAGATTGTCATATTAAAGAAACACTGCTCCCATGAACAATCGCTGTTTTAACCCATAGTAACCTTGTTCGACACCCATGGAAGAGATGGGGGTGGTGACAATTGTATACTTCTCTGCCGTCGCCACACGGAGTATTTTCTAATTAGCTATAAATAAATAACCAATCCAGTGATAATATTTTGGCATAATTATAAAGTCTTGAAATTAATGAAAACAAATCTGCCGTCATAATTATTAAGATACATTGTTCCTTTTGTGTTGCCAAATTCTTTTGTGATCCATAAGATAGGTACTATTCGATACATACAGTGATATTTTCTGAACAATGACAAACGGTAGGTAGACGACAGAATTACAAAATATTTTACATAATTCTATAATGAGTAATGTCATGTAGTAATTTTTTTATATTTATAAAACTTGATTTTAGGTTTACTGCATCGCTAACTTTCAGTAGATAATCAAAAATGTATAGGTACTGAGTATGTCTATTATACAATTAGCTCGGCTTTATGCCGGCTGCATATTAAACTCTGGAAGCAAACACATATTTCGCATTAAGGTTTATTTATGCTTCGCTCGATTCGATTTGCGCGGAGACTGCTAGGGATTTTAATAGGGTTCTCGCAGCCCTTGAGGTGCGCCAGGTCGAGAGCTCTCGACGGATTTTAAGCCAGGTCTCCTCGGCGCTTCATTTTAAATGTCAAGGACGATACAATCTATTGCGATAGATACTTTCTAACATTAATAATTTGGGCGCACACTTCGTGCCATAATGAATCGTGAAAAAGTGTATCGAAATATGACATCAAAGCCGACCTTCATATTTTGTTCACGGTTTCGATACTATTCAAAGTGCATTATCCGAGTATACATAAAAATAGGTACTTTTGAGTGTTTATATTCTTCGGTTAATGTACTAAGGTATACGTTTAATAACTGCTCATCTTCACTCTTAGGTATTGTCAATTAATTACATAAGATATATTTTTAATTAGCCTGTAAGATCCCACTTCTGTGCAAAGGCCTCCCCTGCTAGTCCTGCTACCCTCCATCTCGAGCGACCATCACGAGCCAATACCGTCAGTGTTTTGCTGAATGCGCCCAGTGGCCCTAGCCAAGTGGCTTTTCTATTCGAATTCATAGAATACAAAAGTATGAAACTGACGTTTTGTTTTCTCTGTAATACGTCAGTTTCATACATTTGTTTTCTATGCGTTCGAATAGATTGGCCACTCGGCTAGGGCCACAGATCTTCTCTTTTAACTTATGATAATTATATTCATTTAATTAATAATAATAATAAAATATCCTCATTTAAATAAAAGAAGCAGAAAAATACAAAGAGGCGGCCTTATGGCTAAAAATCAATCTCTTCTAGGTACAAGAGTAAGGAGAAATAAAAAAAATCTGAAAAGAAAATATAATTTAGATAAGACAAGGAAAGAACTGCACAAATCGTAGTCAAAGTAATACTTTAACTTTAACCATCATGTTTCAAGGTCTGTGTATAATAGTTCAAGGTCAGCCATGAATTAAATTATGGTATGGCCATCACGCGACCCCTGAAGTTTGGCAGGCCATTAGTCAGTGTTATTTTGATGCGGAATCCGCTCCGTTTGCAAGCACACAAAACAAGAGTGACCTACTTTCGGGCCGCAATGTCTGCAAGCGAGTTACAGTTACCGCATGCAGCCTTTCCTCCCTGCGACGCCGTATCATGCCTCGTGATTCTGTTAAATAACCGCGTTCGTTAACTTTGTTCCTTGAAACTCCTTGTAACCTGGTACCTTTCATTGAGCCTATTATTGCCTATGGCACGTTATTCGCAGGATATTGCTAGCAGATAAAATAGGAACGCTGTTACCAATTCCTTATCGTTGCTATATATAACCCTTAGTCGCCTGGAGAGATTGGAGGTCGGAGGACTTTTTTTTCTGTGGAATAATAAACCTTAACCGTTATTATGGTTTTTGATTGTTTTTCACTATTATTTTCTCTCACAAAACCGTATATCCGGTATATTTCTTACAAAAGAATATTTCAACATATTAAGAGTTATCTCAAGATAATATTTTAAAAATTAATAAAATTTAACCAGTGTCAATCCCGGATTTGACGCCGAATATTGATAAATAATGAAATAATTATGGAATGACGCAACGTGAATTGGATTACAGTGTCTGTTTTCATTTCAAGTTGTTTTTAGTTGTCTTGACGTCATGCTATAAATTGACCAATTGGCCCTCATCTGGTCTACCTATGGCATAATGGGTCGTTTCGTTTTTTTACCTATGAAGTTTCTCTTACGACATAATATAATAACATAGCGCAAAGAAAAGTTAATGAATGATTATCCCAGTTACAATCTACTCGGTCATAGTTTAGTTAGTTTAATTGTATTGAGTGCGGAAACTCGATGTTTTTCTTTCTATTTCACAACAGACAATAAAATTTGATTACGGCTGTGAAAAATTAATTTTAGGGCACTAAGGGGATCTCTGGATCTGTGCATGCTTAAGGTTCCTTGTAAACCATCCAGAACACCGTTCCCATATAAACAAAGGTCCGTATCAAGCAGGCGGCTTACCAAAAATGTCTAGACAAATCTAGAAACAAATTTCGGGGCAGAGTAGAAAGAATAATATTGAACAATAAAGGTATCCATAGGATCCTTTATCCTTAAACGTAGAATACAAGAATACACTTTATTGTCCACCAAAATACAATACATAATACATGGAGTAACATGAACAACATAAGTACTGTGCGACAAAGTTCTTTTGACATTTAAAGGTTAACTTGACAGTAAATGATATCAAGGAAAGCAACTAGGCTTAGGTACTATTATGCGGACTACACGTTATCTCAAAATTTGTTCACTTGGTAAACGATTATTCTTCTTGATTGAGTTCATTTGTTACTTGGTTCAAGTCGGGCCAGGAGATTGTTTCTTAATAAATAATGTATGCCTGCAGGTTGCATGTACAGCATGGCGGCATTCGGACCAGTCCTTGGCTTCCTACTCGGGGCATATCTTCTGTCGTTCCACATGGACTCTTTCTCGGGTGCCATCATATCCATAGGTAAGACACAACATAGTCTAAAGGAGAGTCTCAATATTCTATTTTTAGTTAAAATTAAGCTTACTAAAGTTTGGTTGCCTGGCTTTTTTTATATTACTATAAATAACAGAAGTTTCTAAGCAACTAAGCTGTAGTATCGTCTATTATCTTCAACTGTTGATAGAATATCGGAACCTGCCGTAAATGTTTGAGATTTTTTAAATCAATAACCTTATAAATTTCAGACCCGGGTGATCATCGGTGGGTGGGAATGTGGTGGGGTGGATTTTTGCTATGTGGCCTTCTGCTGATTTTGGTCGCGATACCATTCTTCTCGTTCCCCAAAGTGCTGGTGCGAGAGAAAGAGAAGATTAGGCTCGTGGAGAAGGCAGCTGCTGCCAGCGGCTCCTCCACGGCGAAACCTAAACCGCAGACCGATATTAAAGACACTGGCTATGGGAAAGATATCAAAGGTAAAAAATATATATAATATAAAAATAATTATTTTGCATTTTGTAATTTTAATATTATTGTTCTTAGTAGAAAACTCCCAACTTTCATTTCAGTAGAACTCCATAAATGTATTGTATACAGGAATGCTGTTTAGTCCTGTACCTATATCTTCATCAAAGTGAGAAAAGAAGTGTATGATGTCAAAAAATAAGACATAGTAGATACTTACTAATAAGTTGTTGTACACAGTAACACAGACATAAATAATTCCCAAAAAATATATACTCCTTTCGTTTAAACTCGTACGATCATGCTTTAGACTCTGAGCCAGAGTCTAAAATAAATAGCAGATACCTTTTCGTAGGAAGTCAAATTTGACCTCACGGTCAAATGATTATTGTAGCTTTCAACCTGCTGTTCTATTTTTCTGTTAATTCTTTTTTTTTTCATTTCAGATATACCCGTGTCGATGTGGCGCTTGCTCAAAAACCCGGTGTACGTGGTGACATGCCTGGGGGCGTGCATGGAACTGATGATAGTCTCTGGCTTCGTTGTGTTCCTGCCAAAGTACCTTGAGACCCAGTTCAGTCTCGGAAAAAGTCAAGCCAGCGTCTTTACCGGTAAGGCCGCGTGAAAGTCGTAAGACACTTTTGACCTTATTTATCTATGCCCACATACAGAGACAAAAATTGCTGTTGAAATTCTGACATTTTAAAGCCTATATACTCGAAGAAATAAGCTCCAACCGTATATTCTGACAGTAGGTAAAAAGCCCATTGCCTCAGGTTTTATATATTATCTAAGTAGGTATGTACCATATTTTTTAAAGTGAATTTATTAATGTTCATATTTTTACATTTAATAGACAACAAAAAACCATTGCTTCTGCAATTTTGACGTGCTGCTGTCTGTATCAACAGGCCTAGCATGGGACGTGGACAAAATCTCTCTCCGCCACTTGATGTTTTGTTTCGGGATTTAGTGGGAGTTGAAGCGGGAAAAAAAGATTTTCTCCTCGTCCCGTGCTACGGGGTCATGAGTAACCTAAGCTAAGCGAGCGGCCTCTACTGGGTAACCTACACGTACACTTTTTAATTATGTCTTGAATTCAGGTTCCATAGCGATCCCGGGCGCCTGCATCGGTATCTTCATGGGCGGGTGCCTGTTGAAGCGACTGGAGTTGCGTCCCAAGGGCGCAGTGCAGTTCGTGCTGATCTCCAACATAATTTGCCTCTCCTGCTACGCGTTACTCTTCTTCCTCGGGTGTGACAATATCAAGATGGCAGGCACCACTACTCCGTATACGAATAATAGGTAAATATCCTCAGTATCTTTCTAATTTTCTTTCAACTTTTCGTTCTAATCAGAGAGTGAAGGGCAACAAAACGAGGGATGGAAAAAAATTGTTTAAGAGGAAATGAAAATGTAGAAATGCTAGGAAACATAGGATTAGAAATAAGTAGATATGTCAGGGGAAGTTTGAAAGTACCATCGATGGTACAAAGATTGAGGAGCATCAGGTTAGCGTCGTACGGGAAAGTGATACCGAGGGACGATTGTCTTAAAATAAAATAAGAAATAAGTATGTTAAGTTAATGGACCCAGAATGAGAGGAAGACCGAAGAAACGATGGATAGTGTGTGAAAGATGATATGAGGAAGAAAAGATTTCATTCTGATCTCACTTCTGATAGAATAGAATGGAAGAGGAAGACATGTTGTGGCCGCCCCACTTAGAGTAGGGATAAGTGCATCAGGGATAAGAAGAAGATAATGGTAAACATATCTCCTGTTCCGTAGCAACCTGGAGCCGTTCAAGGTGAATCTCACCGCCGCGTGCAACTTCAACTGCCTGTGCACCGAGACCGACATGGAGCCGGTGTGCGGGAACAACGGGCTCACGTACTTCTCGCCGTGCCACGCGGGCTGCGCCGCGTTCTCTTCGCGGTACAACTTTACCAACTGCGCATGTGAGTTATGACATTTTTACTGATATTATTTTCAAGGGAAACAGCTAGACATTGATTTTTCTGTTGTAAATAATTTACACATCACAATTAAGTAATAAAGAAATACAAGTGACTAAGAAGCCTGGAAAAGTGGATGGATTGCGTGACGAAATGACATTAATGTGAATGAAGTGAAATGCATCACTCATGGATGACTTGGAACAGGGGCGGAAGAAGAAGAAGAAACTGTCAGCCGCCGAACGTGAGCGAGCGATTTGCAGTTTATTGTATTTCCATACATATTAAATTTTTCGTTTACCCACACCTAACCTATAATAAGTTATTACGCTATGCGTAGACTCTGACGCGGCCGGCTGATTGGCTACGTAGTTTAACATCAGCGTATTGGATCGCTCGGCCGGCGGACTGTAATCAGTCAAGAATTTTGACCGTTTTGCGACCGTTTTATTCACACCATTGGCGTATTGTAAGCTACAGCGTATTGTCAGCATACTGTGAAAGGAAAATACCGTTTATTTTCACATTTACACCGGGACTCACTGTGATCCTGATCACATTCGGCGGCTGATTATATGATTATATTATTATGATTATTGGTTTGAACACGGCCCAACTGCCGCACTCAGAGACGTCAAATAACTTTAATGAGTACCTTAAGTAAAAAAATTTTAATTAAATCTAGACCATAGAGACCCGGCAAGAACAGCGACTAGTTTTGAATTGTCATTTTTTGACATAAAGTACTCATGATCGTTATTTGACGTCTCCGAGTGCGGTAGTAAATGTCAGTTCCCTTGCAATAGGCGTGCACGAGAACATAGGCGTGGGCAGCACGGCGGCGGTGGTGAGCGGCGCGTCGGCGGCCGCCCTACGGGCCGGCGCCCGCGAGTACAGCGGCGAGGTGACCGTGGTGCCGGTCGCCACTGCGGGCGCGTGCAACCCGCCTTGCACGACCATCTTCCCGTTCCTGGTGCTGCTGTTCTTCATGACCTTCGTGGTCGCCGTCACGCAGATGCCGCTGCTCATGATCGTGTTGAGGTGAGTGTTGACACGCCTATATCCCCAAAGGGGTAGGCTGAGGGGAATAGTATAGCGGCGAGGTGACCGTGGTGCCGGCGCCTGCAACCCGCCTTGCACGACCATCTTCCCGTTCCTGCTGTTCTTCATGACCTTCGTGGTCGCCGTCACGCAGATGCCGCTGCTCATGATCGTGTTGAGGTAATCATTGTTCTTCTGCTTCGTGTTCTTCATTGCTGAAGGTCGTGCTTGTCCTGAAATAGCTTCGCTGACCGCTCGACAATATTCCTCCACGCTACTCTGTCCTCAGCTTGTCTCAGGGAATATGATTATATTGACAAGAGGAATACTAATTCATAATAGGTAATCATTATGCATACATAAATCACGCCTATATTCCCGAAGGGATCGGTAGAGGTGAATATCCACGTTCGACTATGAGGTCAGGTCCCATGTAATAGGTGGCAAGCCTATTGCCATATATCGGGCACGGAAATCGCAGTACATTGCTAGGTGGTGTAAGAGGAACGCTGCTGCCCTGAACCTATTCAAACCCTTAGTCGCCTTGTACGACACCCATGGAAGAAAAGTGGGTGGTAACAATTGTATTCTGCTCTGCGGTTACTTATGAATATTATTAAAAAAGCGAATCTAATGTTAGATGTTAGCTTAGGTAGACTTATTATTATTTCATAACATTTTTTAAGGATTTTTTTCTCCTACGTCCTGATTTTAGACGAGGAATACAATTATGTACCTATACCTATAATATAACCAAATAGATACCAAGTTTTGAGATAGGACTCATTTTTAACCGACGAAAAACCGGAGGAGGTTACTCAATTCGTACCCGTATGTTTTTTTTTATGTTTGACCACGCAAAACTCCGTCGTTTATGGACCGATTTTGATAATTCGTTTTTATTTAATCGTTTATTGATATTTTATATTAATTTCAGATCTGTGAGCGAGGAAGAGCGATCGTTTGCTCTGGGCATGCAGTTCGTCATATTCCGATTGTTCGGCTACATCCCCGCGCCCATAGTTTTCGGCAACCTAATCGACTCCACCTGTCTGCTTTGGAAGCAATCCTGCAGTGGGGAGAAAGGGGGTCGGTGTCTGCTCTACGATATAGAACAATTCAGATATAGGTAAACTTTTAACTATTTAGTTTTTCATAAATATTATTATTATCTTCCTGCCTTGTACAGACGGCTGCTCATAAATAAATATAATCCTGGCAATGGCATTGTTAATCTGAACTAGTACAGTTAACAACTAGTTGTCGTATAAATACGACTGGGTCTTTCAAAAGGTTATAAACTGACGATTTATATTCTGCATCTCTGCTGTTCTCTGCGAATGCACTTGTAAATCTTATTTTTACTTTCTCATCACATCCAATTCTAGTTTGGCTCTGAATTGTTAGTGTATATTGTTGTATTTATAATAATTACAGATACGTAGGACTATGTGGTGGCATAAAAATCGTCGCTCTGGGTATATTCCTGGCTGACTGGTGGCTCGTTCGTCGCAGAAGAAATCTCGAAACTGTTCCGCCGTTGGATCCCACCAAGGACATAGCTGGCTCAATAATCAGTCTTGATAGACGTAAGTAAACATTGAAAATAAGTGAAAATAGCAGTAAATGTGGGTTATGGCCCATCAACCGTGGGGACGATAAAGGTATAATTTGCGTACTACTCCGTACCGTACCATGACCGTAACCGTACCCGCCAATGCAAGAAAATATTATTTCATACAATTTTTATGAACAAACAAAGCCCACTAGACCGTTCCGTCACCTGCCATGCAGGTACGCTACCTAAATTCGAATATTTTGAGAGAGTAAATGAACAGAACAGACAGAGTGACAGCTTGTCCACTGGCCGCTAGGCGACACTGGAAAATACATACAGCCAATGGAGAAGCTGTCACCCTGTTCCGTTTATTTACTCATGTGGTTAAAGCCGTGTCATGTGGTTAACGCCGTGTGGTGACGGCAGAGCAGAATACAATTTTCACCAACCCCATCTCTCTCTAGTGGGTGTCGTACAAGGCGACTAAGGGTAAAGACAGCAATGAGTAATGGGCAGCAGCATTTCTCTCATACCACCTAGCAATATAAATTTGTACTGCGATTTTTGTGCCCGATATATGGCAACAGGCTCGCCACCTGTTACATGGGACCGAACATAATTAAGGAGTTATTTCACCTCTGCCTGCCCCTTCGGGGATATAGGCGTGATTTATGTATGTATGTATGTTAAAGGGCTGGTGGTGATAATGCTGTTGTTTGTTCACAGTGTTCGAAGAGCTGCCGTCGGCGGAGAACACGAGCGGATTCCGGTCGGGGCTCGCGTCGGGCGGCAGCTCCGCGGGCGGCACGCCGCTCGACGGGGCCGCGTTACACCGCACCGAGTCGCAGTACTCGCACGAGTCGCACGCGCACCCCGCGCACAACTCGCGCGTCCTCGTCGCCTCGCGGCACCTGCGCAACGACTCGAAGACGATACAGCTGGAGCCGCGAGCGAGGCAGCACTCGCTGGACGACGCGCGGCGGGAGTTCCCCCGGTCCGCGTCGCACTCGCACTCGCGCAGCGGCTCGAGGGATTTCAAGGTACCTACCTAATCCAGTCTTTTTAAATTGATAAAAAAAAAAGTGACGGCCCTTGTGAAGTTTTAAAGTAGCACCATGGACAGATAAGGTACTTGGAATAACAACATTCCAATGCGCACTGCTCAAGGTTTTGGCTTAAGTTTACAGCTGGCTGCCTGCCTGACACCAACCCACTCTGGGTATTCTGTTTTTAGTAGCTTTATTAATAAATCTCAATGGATGTTCTAATCGGTAATCTCAACAAACTATATTATTATGTGATGCATTTCCTTGAAGGTCCACTCGCGGTCCAACTCCCGCGACCTCAGCCTCGAGCAGCTGAAGCAGCTCGCTTTGAAAAGCATGGAGAGCCTCGACCTGACCGTCCTACCTATCGCCCGGTGCGACGAGAGCAAGCGGCTCATCGAACGAGGCGTGCTGAGACACAGGCGGACCGGATCCAGGGACCTACCCCAGTCGAGGCACAAGCGCACCTCGTCGCATCACCTCACCCTGGAGCCGGACCTGAGTCTGACCCTGCAGAAGGGCCGCAGCGTGGACCAGCTGCCGGCCGCGCCGCTCGACCCCTGCATCTGAACTTAGTCCAATTGAAATTATTATTCTTTAATCAATGTTGTGGTGACTAGATAAGCTAAACTGCTCTACGGTGGTATTACAAGAAAGTATTGCGGAAGTGTATTGTTCTATCTATTTTTTTTTAAATCTGACAATTCCGCCAATGTCATGTGGAAGAGTTTAAATCAGATGCTGTCACAATCGATTAACAAAAGAGGGACAATGTCAGATTTAATTAAAAAAACACTTCTCAAACAAAATACGTCTAAACACTTTTTTGTAATAGCACCGCTAATATTTTGAGGATATCATCGCTTAAAAGTATTAACAGTTTATCTTATATGGTATTTGATTTTTTCAGTGTCTTTACATTCATTTCACATGAGCAGAACGTTTAGTTTTAAGTCTAGTTAAATTAATGTTCTTTATATATTACGAGTATGCCTAATTTGAGGGCTCAAATGTGAAATGATATTAATGAATCGCTGCACTTTACATAGTTATGGAGGAACGAATTCGCCCATTGTACATTAGACAGAATGATCGTTCTCAATCTAGCTAATAAATGAATGAGTGATTTTAAATCATATCTTAACGTAGTGCTTACTTATAATTATTATTGAAGTTTAGATCTTTGGCTTCTTGTTAGAAAAGGGTGGCAAATAGTAGATTCTTGATTTCCCTACCCAAAAATTTAATTGTAAACCTTGTGTTGTAATAGTGTTCTCTCTCATAATATCGGTCATCATAGTGTTTTACTTCCGGTGGCAGAGGTGCGTAATCTGATAGTGGCTTAATAGATGCTATGCATGTATACTTCATAGTAAACTAATTAGATTTAAATTCCCAACAATAATACTTGTTTTTCAAATTATTATGAGTAATAATTTCCTAGTGTACTTAATGCTGGGGCTATTGAATACCAAAAAAAATTGTTTACTGTGGTTATACAATGTTTCATAGGAATAAAAAACTATGCCATCTACTTTAAAATTATATCCTTGGTTCCAATTTTGCTGTAGTACCTAGTGTGTAATTTTCATGACGAAAATACGTTTGAAGAAGTAAAATTTGACTAAGGCCTACACTTAAATTATTGACCACCAATCAGTAGTTAGTTAAAGTAAATTGACAAATTATATTATAGCAATTGCAAATATGTCTTGCCCTATTACAAACGATCACACGCACCCTTTCATATTATGTGATTATATACTAATTTATGTATAGCATTATTTTATAAAGATGCCCTTTACCTAATATTAACATTCCTTTAGATGTTACCATTGATTTATTTTTCGGATAAATCATGGATTAGCACAACACTACAAAAAATTGCCATACACGCTAATGTGTATACTTACTTATGTTTATTTAATGTGATCTCAACAAAATGGTGAATAATTACTTCAATTGCCAGCATGATGGAAGATTGTTTAGTTTCGATATATAAAAGTTTTGTAAATATGATTTTACTACATTTTGTGTTCTATTTAACCAAGATTATATGAGGAGAAACTTAAATTGTGTCAAACAAAAACAAACAAGACTTTAAAGTGACTTCATTTTAAGGACAGAAAAATTTTAAATCATAAAGGTTTATTACCTTTTTGTTTTGTATATACATATATATTCTGGCAGCTGTTTGCAGATTGTTGTTTTCATAAATTGTTTCAGTGCGCTTTGGCGATATTCGTACGATAAATAAAACATGTCAATTCCATGGCTGCTCTTAACATAAATAAGCACGTGATTATAATTATTAGGAATTCAAGAATATTAAGATATTTCAGAAAATCAAGTTTTAAAAGACATCGAGAAATGTTAATAGCAATGCACACAATGTATTCATAAATCAGTCCCTTTCGCTAGTTGCTGAACTCTTAATTAAAATTATTTATTCAAAAGTAGTGCTGACAAAATGGATTCATTTTATTCCTATCATGATTTTAGATCAGGAATCATACATATTCTGTAATTGACAAATTCATTATCTTAGATGTAGATATACTTTGTTGAAACCATAATGTATAAATTCTTCATACATTATTTTGTTTGCATAATTTTGAAGATCTGTAACAACCAACTTGCGAAAGAGATCTGGATCAGGTCATTAGATCGGCATCATTCTCTTAATATAGTAAAGGAAGCAATATATTTGTCTCAGATTTTAAGCATAAAAGACATGTAAATTTTTGTCATATATATTATATTAAGAAAGATAAATAGTTTGATATGGAAGAGAATGAAAAAAGATAAATCTTTAACAAAATGCCTTACTATATAGTTCTTAAGACTTGATACTGACTTAGCTATAATAAGTTGTTACATCAGTCATAGAGGAACTGTTTGATGATAGCAACTCCCTAAACTAATTTGTTGCATTTAGTGATTAATAAAAATTGCATACTTATTTTAAAATGTTTTTTATTTAATTTGGTGACAAGAGATAAATGTTTATGACAGACTTTGCATGTAATAATAAAAGTATATATAAACTCAACCCCTTTTATTATAAAAATTATTAAAGGGGACTGGGGGCATCATTAAGAGTGATTATGACTTGTACTATTATTCTTTTGTCCTCTCTCAAATGGTCATAATTTTCCAATAAGTACAATAATAATTGTTTATAATAAACTGCTGTCCAGCTAATTGTTATTTTCTTCATACTCTTGTTCCAAATATCCTACAACATACATTATGCACCAAATTACTAAATATTTGTTTGCTTTCCAAATGTCAATATATTTCGCCGTGTGGTGACGGCAGAGTAGAATACAATTGTCACCACCCCAAATCTCTTCCGTGGGTGTCGTACAAGGCGACTAAGGGTGTTGAGGAATGGGCAGCAGCGTTCCTCTTATACCACCTAGCAATGTACCTACTGCGACTTTTGTGCCCGATAAATGGCAGGCTCGCCACCTATTACATGGGACCTAACATAATTGGCGAAACGCGGATGCTAGTTCACCTCTGCCTACCCCTTCGGGGATATAGGCGTGATTTATGTATGTATGTAATATATTTCCAATATTGTTAACATTACTGGTTTTAAAATACACCATGTAAGTACTACACCTACTATTGTAAAACGTCAATGTTGTACAGGTCCTAATATACTACACATATATGTTAAACATCTGGAATAATAAACTTTTTTTGGAAGTCAAAATAAATATAATTGGATATTTAATAACACATGAAATAAATTAATTAGCTTTTCTGATAATCATTTTAACTAAACTAAATACTTAAACTAAATATGACTCGGTACTGATGATATGTAACTAAAGTAAGGCCACTGAGACGTGATAATGAACGTAAACAATGTTGATGAGTCTTTTAATATAAAATACAAAAATAAAAATGTGTAATACCTTTTTCTGAAAGTAGCTAATCATTTTGATTTTCTAAAATGGATGATGTATGTTAAGATACATCTTTCTTATTTTTAAATGCATTTCGTCGATAAAGATACATATCAAAACTGTTTACATTTTGTATCTCGTTATAATGGCTAGAGTTTACCTAAGTACATAATAAAGAATATAATAGGTGAAATCAAACAATTTATATACAAAACAGTATATTTAATTATTATCTACAATTTAGGTACACTAGCAAACTTCTAAGTACTAAATAGAGCTACTAATTTTACTGATAGACAAGCTAATCCAACTCACCACACTCAGATATAACAACTTTCTTAGATGGTTTCCCATTTCTGGAGCCAAAACTTTCCATTTTTTTAATAACATCCATGCCTTCAGAAACTTCACCAAACACAACATGTTTTTTATCCAACCATGGAGTAGCTACAGTAGTGATAAAGAACTGTGAACCATTTGTATTTGGGCCCGCATTAGCCATAGACAGGATACCAGGGCCTGTGTGCTTAAGCTTGAAATTTTCATCTTGGAATGTGCGACCATAAATAGATTTACCACCAGTACCATTGTGGTTAGTGAAATCTCCACCTTGGCACATAAAATCAGGTATTATTCTGTGGAATGAAGACCCCTTATACCCAAAGCCTTTTTCACCTGTGCACAATGCCCTAAAGTTTTCAGCTGTTTTAGGCACCAGTTCAGTATTCAATTTTATGATAACACGGCCAATAGATTCCCCATCTGCAGAAATATCGAAGAATACCTTTTTGTCCGATTGAGTGGAAGAAAAGCGCAATGCTGTTGCTGAATATAGTGTTCCGTTTATTATTGTCCGGCGTATTATGGAGTTAAGAGCCATTGTAGACAATATCCTGCAATGAAATAAAATATTTACGGATATATTTTTTTTACTGACAAATTTTCTAATTTTTTTTTTGGGTTTTTTTCTATGTTCTAATCAGAAGCACCACACCAAACGTGCGTGACCAACACAACACCTATTTTTGTCCATGTCCATTAATTTATTGTCAACCGGCACAAGCAGCATGAGAATATATTATCAAAATTATGAAAAAGCACTGTTCAATGTCAGCTTCTGTTCAGTTTACAAGAAGTTACACTCCACATTGTGTTGTGACTGGAACGTGAAGAAAACTTACATCCAAGTTAGAAATAACTAATTGTTGCACAGAACACTATTACTCTAGGAGAATTATTGAGATAAAATTTAATAGTAACCTCTAAATCCAATCTCCAGCCAGACCTCCAGCATGCATTCACTCACTCACTGTCATCATGAATGACAATGCGATGTTTCTGTAATCTGTATATACATTGTATTGTACTCTTTGAGTCTCACCTCACAACACTAGAATCGGGATATCTCGACAAAAATTTAAATTTATGTACGTCCAATAGCCGTTTTAGAATAAAACATAAAAAGTAGGGATTCTATATTAAAGCAATAATCACTTGAATTCAAATTAAACTATACTTAGGTGCCGTTTCAGAATACCGACCTAAAACAGCTTATCATCCATTAGATTTGTGTTCGACGACGTTGAGTATGAGAATTTTACTGTTCAGTTATTGTTCGATTCACGCCAAGCACTCCCTACATGCGTTAAAATGTGTGAGACCCAATATTTTAATGTATAATTCATTTATTTCACTCACTCATTGAATTAAATATACTAAAGACATGGCTATGTGAGCTAGACCCTGCCATCCCTAAAATACAGTGAGAATTAAAAAAATTACATTGACAGAACACCAGACTCCAAAGAGGATATTTTTAAAAACTTGACAGTTGACACTGACAGTGGCACATCACTGGCACACAGACTCAGAGGTTATTTTGTAGTTACAAGAAGCCACTTTGTACTTTAATTAAATATTTTGTGCCCAATTATGGCGTTGGGTTTGTGCCTATAATTAATTGGAGTTAGCTCTGGTGTGATATTTGTTCAAGAAATATAATTTTTAAAAACTTACCATGTATTGCGTGAAGTCAATTTTTAATGTGATTCAAAAGTCTCAAAAGAAAGTTGCTCAAATTCAAAACCTCAATAGTACTTTTAATAACAGTTTTGTTTACCAATCTTTACGAAGTTTATCTACTCATGATGTTTCAGGTATCCAGTTGAAAGTGTTTTACTTAATTTACTTTAGGTGCCCACCCTGTTCAACATATTTTCATAATTATTCCAAATTATTGATAAAATCCTAATCATTATTATTTGTAACTTATCATAGTCTCTATTTAACAGATAATCACAACAATTTTTATACATACAGGCACTCTTTATAAACATACTTAAATAATTAGACATTTACATGAAGTATGTAAGGATAGTGGCAAGTGAGAAAAAAAAATATCTGCCTATTCCTGTAGGAGAACGGCGTAATGTATTATGTTTTTCTGTCCTCAAGTATAGGCAGAGATTGTAATTCCCTTTTCTTATGTGTCAACTCAGATCCACTGCCTAACCACTTTACTTGGCTAGAGTTCAGCAAAACGTAAAACAAGTGATTAAAAGATAACCATCAGTTTTTGATAGTTCAAAAGCCTATGGTTAAATAATAATCACCTGTTTTATTGTTGGTGAACTTTATGTATTTACATAAAGCTGTAAACACTTAACTGTTCCAGACAGAATTGATATTAACTTTATTTATTTTAGATGAATTGATTCAAACAATTTGTAAAGGGAATCATGAGCTAGAGAGAAAGTTAAGGATTCTTATGCTTGAAGTAGAAGTTTCTCGTCAAGATGGAAGATGTGCTCCAAACAATTTAAACAGTAATCACTGGGAGCATTTAATGTCACTCGGCAGCAGAAATCAAAGAAATAATTATCTTACATTTTTATGGAAAACAGAAAAAGCAAGGGAAAATGACAAGGTAGTTTTAAAAATGGTACCATAATATAAAGTGGGACAAGGGCATGTAGATAAGAGTTTAATTTCTATAGTGATACTTAAATGTTATTTTTTAGGCTAAAAAAGAATTAAAAAGGAAAGAAAGAGAGTCCATGAAACCTGAAGAATCAAAAGAATTTCCTGATGACATTCTCTATGGCTTACAACATCAGTCACTGTTTTTGAGAATTAGAGACCAGTCAATAAACAATTTTGATAATTACAGGTAATTATGTTTTAAATGGTTTGCAAATATTATTTTGTACTGCAATTTTTTAAATTATGTATACTACTTATGTGTGTGTATTGATTCAACACTGCAACTCTTATAATACACAACCGGTTATGTAAGAAAATTATAACAATTGATGGCCAGCATCAATTGTAATAATTTGTCAAATATAAATTGAATTTTTACTGATTTTCAGAGCTTTGCAGGCCATGTTACATGGACAGAAACTAATTATAGACTGCTCATATGAGGATTACATGGTCCACAGAGAAACTTTAAATGCTGCTAAACAGATGACTTATGTGTTTGGTGAAAATAGGTTGCATAAAGATCCCTTTGATATTCACATGTGTAATGTAAACATGAATGGTCAATTCATGAAACAGTTACGAAAGAATATACCATCATTAGACGAACCATGGTTTCCATTAAACTTCCACACAGAGAGCTACCTAAATGTTTTTCCCAAAGAAAAATTAGTTTATCTTACTCCACATTGCCGTGAAGAGTTGAGTAGATATGATCACGATGCCATATATATTGTTGGGTGTATGGTCGACAAGGTAAGTTGTACTACTTTTACATATCCTTACATTGTTGATGAAGGTAATGTTATATAATAATGTTATACAAGCAGTTAATTCTATATCTGTCTACAAAGTTACTGAAATGGTAAAAATACTGAGAAGTACTGTTATAGGAATACTTCACAATGTGAAATTCAAATTTTAGACCCGAGTTCACCAACACTTAAACTGGCAATTATTATTTAACCGTCAGTTTTTGACAGTTTTTCCATACCCTAAAATGTCAAAAAGAGATGGTTAAATAATAATCGCCAGTTTAAGTGTTGGTGAACTACAGCCTTAGAATGCTAAATTTCACAATAAGGCGCTGTCTCCACAAGCGAGAGAATCAAGACGAGTCCGCGCTTCTATCGTCGGATAATCTCCACGAACGAGCGATTAATCCGCCAGCGTATCGTCACGACTCGTGACGGAATCGCAGCGTGTCCACGGCGACTCGTAACGGAATCGCCGCATTTTCTTGTTGAAAGAGGTCCGCTCGCTGCGAGAGCACGTTTCGCGGCGAGCGCGCCACGAGTAGCGACGAACCGCGGCGATACGACAAGACGTTAGCGCGAACATTGCACTCTTCGCATCGTCGCGATAACATCGCCGTATGGAGACGCGCTCATAGAGTATATAGAAATACGTGACCCGACGATAATATCGCCGCGATTCTCTCGCTCGTGGAGACAGCGCCTAACAGAACTTACTGCCGCATCATCATCACCATCATCATCACCACCACCACCCCTTTAATGTCCCCACAGCTGGGGCACGGGCCTTCCCTATGGATGGAAGAATATAGGAAGAATGGGCCATAACCCACCACGGTGGCCCAGTGCGGGTTGGTGGGTATTAGCGACTGCAGATGCAGTCGGGGCCACCAGTTTAACGTGCCTTCCGAACCACGGAGGAACTCGAGATAATAAATTTTTGGTCACCCATCCAATGACCGGCCTAGCGAACATTGCTTTGTTTACGCAAGCGCGCTATGCCACTGCGCTAGCGAGCCGCGCTCAGAGTCAAATAACGTTAATGAGTACTTAACGTCAAAAAATGATAATTCAAAACTAGTCACTATTCTTGCCGGGTCTATGGTCTAGATTTGAATGAATTTTTTTGACATTAAATACTCATTAAAGTTAATTGACGTCTCTGAGTGCGGCAGTTAGTGAGAGATTTTCTAGGAGTGGATAAACCATTACCTGCAAAAGAAAACTTTATTCTTTTTGTTCATTACAGGTGAACAACGAGCCACTGTCATTAGCCAAAGCTAAAAGAGATGGTATAAAGATGGCCAAGCTTCCACTTGATAGGTTTTTAGAATGGGCCCCTGGAGCAAAAAAGAATCTCAATATTAATCACATGATTCCTATATTGTTAGATTTGATGTCAACTGGTGACTGGGAATATGCTCTTAGACACATACCAAGAAGAAAACTTATGTTAACGAAAATATTATCAATGCAAAAGAAGGTTAAAAATCCAACCTTGAGACGTACAATATTTGAAAATTTTAGTAAATCTGCAAGCTACTATAAAACACATAAAACAAATAGAGCCAATTCAAAAAGATCATTATATGATGATGATATATAAAGTAAAACAATTTTTATCGAACATTTTTTTTATTTCATTTAAAGTTAATTCCTTATGACAAAATAAGATAAAATAAATTTGTCTTATAATATATTAAGTAGGGTAAAACCACTACATTAATAGTAAATTTTATACACTACATACTTTAACAGGTTAAAATAATGTATGTTCCTACTTATTATATATACAATTCATGCCATAAAAGTGCACATTACTTTTTTTCAACATCAAGCATTCTCTTCTATTGCACATAGGTAATTTATACTCTACATGCACACATTTAATAAGGATCATATAGCCTAATATTTATATTATTATAATCTTAATAATTTAGATAAAACATTCACCATTTTGTTTGTACATAAGTAGGCACAACAATGTGTACGAATGTGCATCAGTTTTATACAAAGTTACTATAAAAATTAACCCAAAAAAAAGAGATCTCTATTAGCTATACCTACATCTGTCTTATGATGAAAATGCACGGTAAATAATTGGTATGTACACATATTTTAAGATGCTAGTATTTGTGCTTCCTTCATATGATTATTATTTTTAAATTATGAAGAAGGCAAAGTACGCATATCTACATCTGCTGACGCCGGCTCTGATCTTTGCTTTATAGTGGCGAGAATCTCTTGTAAATTTGAAGGAAGAGCAATGTCGGCCAAAGGAACTACTGCAGGAGGTGTCATAGGCCTTGAAGGGGAGTATGCTTCATCCTGTAATATAAAAAATATTATCTAGTTATTACAAATATGTATTAAATTTATGCATCATATAATGCCAATATAGGCGGTCTGACCTTTTATTTTACAGAAAATTAAAGACAGAACATGCAAAAGTGCTGTAATGTTTTTGCTACATCATAACAAGTAGGTATTGTGCAGACTATTCAAAAAGTGTAAATAGTATATTGTACAACAAGGCCATAAAATAAGTCATTTCATAGTGGATAGATAGTAAGTCGCGAGGGGTACAATGGCTTGTTTATGCCAGTGTTTTACACTCTGCTTTTCACTTCGATCGAAAATTAACCATTCAGAATATAAACGAAAATTTAACTAGTCAGTGGCCTGTATACTTTATTTTAAATTTTTATATGGCAATATGTAAGTATTTACGTTATTCTGCCAAGTAATAAAAATATTTTGATAACACATCAAAATATTTTTTATCTGGTTTCATGACTTTTGAGGTAGTAAACACAAACATTTTGTTTGTGTTTCTAAAGCAAATCAACAAATTATTGCAAATTATTGTGAAGTTTTATTAAGTATTGTATTGATCATTGGCTGTTGGGCCTAAGAATCTTTGTCTAAAAGAAAATTTTACTTTATGCTCTAGCTAAAGCATAAAAAGCCATTTAATGTAGCCTTTATGGGCCTCGGAGATGGTCAATCAGCATCAAGCTCTTTCATTTTCTGTGTTTTTCATTCGTTGTCACATGTTCGTCTCGTCACATGTTGCTAGGGTCAAACAGATCAAGAGAAAAAAATGATTGGACGGATTAGCACATAATAAATTATATCGAGATAAGACATCATCACTAACCTCGCCACCACCACCCGACGAGTCTGTTCTGGTCATTTTTAGTATCTGCTGCTTTTGTTCTTCAATTTGTCTATTAAGCTCTTCCATTTTTGACCGGAGAGTATTGGACGAGGGTTGCAGAGCTGTATTCGAAATACTACCGCTGCTGCTTGACGAACCCGGACTGTATGCTTCGTCGTCGCCGGCTGCAGCTGTATTACATTAAGAGATAAGACCTTTAGGAAGTAAGCAATATCGAGCGCATTCAGATGACGGTTACGTCATGGCAAGCCCATTCACGTTGATAGACGAAATAATCATACGCTTTTAACTCGTCTTCAGCGCATGTGCAGCCGAATGGATTGAGCCTGTCCAGGTAAAGCTAGTTATTTACTCACGAATACTTCTGCGCTTTCATATACAACGCCGCTACTGTGCTGTTTTACTAAACCCTGGGCCGAGTAAAATTGTTTAGCCTCCCAATCTACTCATAATTTTTTAGACATTAAATACTCAACTTTAATGAGTATTTAATGTCTAAAAAATTCAATTAAATCTAGACCATGGACCCGGCGAGAATAGAGACTAGTTTTGAATAGTAATTTTATCCTATTTGTCGTGCCAAGCATCGACGTGCCGGCAGTCAGAGGCGACCAGGCACTGACTTTGTTCAACACACCAAAGTTCATCCTCTGAATATGGTCAAAGATAATTTGATACGTACCCAAAGTGGCTGCAATCTTGTCTTTGACTGACGTGGAGAGCGCTGGCGAGGTATACGAAGGCAGTGGCAGTGCAGCGCGACGGCGCGGCGACGCTGGTGGTGTGTAAGAGCTCTTGCTTACTAGCGGAGGCGTGTACGACCGCTTGCGAGATTCGCGAACCACCTAATGTCACAAACTCTACTTAATAATCTACAAACTAATGTAAGAACAACAATTTTACATTTTCAATTTAAAATTTTAGAAACCATAACAATATATGACTGACCTTTGCTGGAACAACATCTTTGACAACATTTGGTGCTACACGCTTTTTTCTCTGGCGTATAACAATCGCAATCAATAGATGAGTCTTGACGTCGCCTAGGCCAGGGCCGTCTAGTGGTAATAAGACTGCAGGTAAGGTGGTATTTGCAGGAATAGGAACTATGTAGAAATCTTTCACTGAAGTTGTATTTGATACTTTTACAACTCCCAATCTAAAATGAAAATGTGTGTTATTACAGTGTGTACTATGAAAACAGAATCTTTAGTCAAAGACGAAACAAAAAAAATACAAAATGAACTAAATGTTCATGCATACCTATTACGACTGCTAAGGTAGCTGTAGAGAGCTATATACTGCATTTTTTCTTCATCATTGGCTGCTTGCAATTTTAAAATTATTATGTCTTTATTACTGGCTCTTTTCATTTTCCCTATATAATCCCACACAGTGTCGGGATTTATTCTCCCAACAATATCAAGTTCGGCACTTAAATCTTCTTCCAAATCTGATGACGATCCGGATACCTAGAAGTTTAAATAAAATTGAATAATTGTTACATTCGAGTATACATTGGTATATGAAAAAGTCATGCATGAGCATGGGCTACCAACATACCTCATGGGCAGCAACATAAAATCTTGCGACATCAACCATATTGACGCAACCATTCCATACAATAGCAGCAGCATTATCCATTGTACTACTAGGCTCTTGGTCACTTTCAGGTTCTGAAAATAATATCATTCCTTTTTTTAATAATAAATATATAACTTTGCATTGTGTTTGGTCTAGCTAGTTAGGATTAATAGGACCAAGTAAAATAAATAAAAAAAATATTTAAAGAAAACCTTGCAATTTCAAATTTACCTGAAGTCTTGTCTTGCTTTCCAGCATAGCCTGGTGAGTTTGGCATTATGCTAGAAGAATCAATAGCAAAAGACTTAGAAACATCAAAGTCACTGTTCCCATATTCTTCCACTTCATAACAATCTTCTCTTGATTTCCTCAAATCTTCCTCCGAAAATGCGGATGTTATCATTGGTTCATGTGGATCATACTCAGGATGCAATTCTTTCAGTGTAGCTGATTTCGGTCTTTCTATCGAGTCAGAATCAGTAGAGCTAAAAAAAAGTAATATTTAGATATTTTGACCCAATTAATTATAACAAAATCTTAAAAATAGTTCATTCACACTTTAGTTGTTTTTGTTAAGTGACTTACTCGTTTTTGCTTTTACTATAAACATGGTCTTGAGACCTAGAGCGATGCTTATGTTTGTCATATGAACTTGAACGATGTTTAGATCTTGACCTTCGTTTATGTTCAACTGATGGCGACCGTCTTCTAGACCGTTCCTTCGATCGCGACCGGTCACGACTGTGTGAATGTGACCTGGAATGTTCTCGAGATTTAGTAGAGTGCTTCGATTTTCCTTTCGATCGTGATCTATGCCTGGAATGAGAATGGTCGCGATGTTCCCTCGAATCCCCTCTAGATCTATCTCTTGATTCTGATTTTATTCTGCTCGATCGTTTATGGGACCTCCTAGTGGATCTTCTTTCATCTTTATAGTCTTTTTCTTTGATTTCTGATTTTCTTCTCGATGATCTTCTACTGTCTGTGTCTCGCTTAGAATCGCGTTTCTCTTTTTTAGCACTTTCAAAACTGCTGTCTTCTCTGCTTCTTTTTCGACTGTTGCTATGTTTCTTCCCGGGCGTGACACTTTTGCTTGTATTTCTGTCAAAATAATATTCAAAATCATTTCTTTTAAATTGATTATGAGTTATTTAGTTATTTATAACTTAATACACTTGTCATAAACTTACAACTCCTCTGAGATGTCATCCTTAGTTTCTTCCCCAACAGATGAAACATTTAAAGCAGTTACAAGATCTTCCACTGCTACGTTTGGATCTAACTCAGTAGAAACAGATTCCTTTGTTTCCATTACCTATTGAAAAAAAAACATCCAGTTAATTTTTAGACATTATTAATATTACAGTAAATTATTACTCAAAACAATTATTATTACCTCTTCTCCTTTGTGGGTTTTTAAAACATATGTTTTACTTGCAGCTAATAGATCTAATTCCGACTTCTTTATTAATTCCAGTTGATGCTTAGCTTCTTGATCGCGCCATTCAGCTAACTCTTGACTTGCCAATTCTTCTGGAGAGAGACGAACCTAGACATGATATGTATTAATGACGTTATTCATATTTTGGTATAATGATAAGTTGTATGAACTTTTTCTATTACTTACCAGTTGTTTAGCAGTAATGGTGCGGTCACAGATTTTTTGCCACAGTGAAAGATTTTTCCGGTCTTTTACATTAAACATCAATGATCTGTACTTTGCTTTATATTTCATGCCAACATCACGGAACAGCTCGTGCAGCTCAAACTCAGTGTCGTAACAAAATTGTCTAATTTCATCTTCAGTAAACTTGGGTCCACTACTTTCCGCCATTCTTTGTTTTAATTGTTCTTGAAGAGCTTTTCTAACATTTTCGCGAATTGAATCTGCAGGGTCCATTTTCTTATTAGAGTCTGGTGCCTCTTTCCGTCGGGATGTTGACGGCGATGGTGAAAGCTGCAATTTCCAAATAACATTAATTAAAAAATAGATATTAAAAGTGACCTAAAATAAATATATTCAAAAAATTAAATAACATTTTCAAAACTAGTTGAAGTTATTATTAAGTAATCTTAATCACTTCTTACTTTACCTTTTCATTAGCTTGTTGTGATCTGTTAGAAGTACGAACCAATTTTCTAGGTTCATTAATGGATTTAGCAAATGAGGTACTAGCTTTTGGAGTATCTGCATGTTGAAGGGGATGTGACCTGGTTGATATGGGAGTTTTTGGCGTGGGTGTGGGTGTGACCGTTTTAGGCGTTTTCACTTCCTCTTTTGGAGACTGAACCACTTTTGGTGAGTGTACCACTTTCGGAGACTTTTCTGGATGTTGAATTTTCAATTTTAATTCGGTCTGATGAGATTTAGTTTTAATTTCTTGTGCTTTAGGCTTAGCATCTAGTGTTGGTTTGCTTTTTAATTCAGATTGGAAAGATTTTGATCTAACTTCTGGCTGTGAAGGTGAAGCCTTACTTGTAGATGGTTGTTCCAAAGACTTTCGGGATAATCTTTGAAAATTGAGTGTAGTTTGGATTTTGTTAGGCCCACTTATTAGTTTTTTCTTTGTAGTGTTTGGTTTGATAGTGCTGAGAGTTCCAGGTCGAACTACCTCAAAAGTAGGATTTTTCTGTAACCATGCTTTTAAATTTTCTGCTGTAGGTGCATTTGGGCCAGCTAATAACCTTCCACTCTTTCTTTCATATACAATTACCTAAAATAACAAAAAATAATTTCAAACTTTTTATTTATTCCCAATTTTATTTTATTTTTGCCTCATAATATGTATATTAGAATTACCTACCCTAGAATCAGATTTTTGCTTTTCTTGAGATTTATCAGGTTCACTATCAGATTTAGTAGGAGTTGGGTTCACCAAGGAGTCCTGAGCATGTTTTAAAATACATGTATCACTGCAATATATACTGCTTGCACGGGCTGCTTTTTTGCATACTATACAATTTGTTTTAGATGCTGCCTCCTTTGTAACATTAGACGTACTTACTGTATCAGTTTCACTTTTCTTATGCACAGCTGCAGCCTGGAAATTACATGGACTCATTATAATAACCCAAACACTTTTTATTAACTCATAGGAAAAACTATAAATTTTACCTTAAATGGGGTCTTCATAGAATTCTTTGTCTTTTTAATACAATTAGGACAACGCCATTCTACTCCCTGCTCTTCCATTTGTTGTCCCATAGCTTTTGTAATGTTTACACATTTCCCATGAAACCAGTCTTCACATCCATCACAACATATCATGAAACGGTTGTTATGTGGCTGTTTACAAATACACCACAACCTATAAAAACATGATATTATTATAAATTATTTATTACAAATCAATCAAATCATCATTTGGTATTTCATCTATTAAAATAATTTATAAAACCTATTTTGCTTTACAAATAATGAGCATTACGTGACATTAATAAATCTATAACTTTTTAAATTATGACAATTACAGAATTTTCAAATGCATAGACAATGTATAAAAACTTATTGATTTCTTTATATTTAAATAATTAGAAGTTTCCTCCTACAAACTCCATGGAAATTCTACTTTACTTATTTTATTTTACCTGTAAGGATCATCTTCTGAATTCCAGCTCTCTTGTGATTCTGCAGATATTTTATCGACATTATCTGCTGCAATTGGTGGCTCCTGTTTCTTGCTTGTTAACTTTCTATTTACATACTGCTTTGAGACAGGTAGTAATTGTGGTTCAGGAATAGAGGGCACAGTTTGAACTGGAACTGGTTCCTCAATCGGTGCAACATCTGCAGTGCTGGTAGACTCCATTTGACTTTTTCTTTTAGAAGCTCTTGTTGCTGGTGCTTCAATGGGAGGTAAAGTTATAACACGGCCATCACGCCTAACTATTTCAATAGGATCTTTACGGACTGTAGCATTTTTAGATTTTATAAGTGCTTGATTGTACAGGTTGGTAGGGGTATGTTCGTAATGTGTTTGTACGAGAGGCTTAGGTGTAGTATCAACTTTCCCCAAAACTTGCTTATCAATAACTTCTTGCAAATTTTCTGAACTCTCTACTAGTTGTGCTACATGCATTAATAAATCTTCTGTTAAACCTTCTTCTTCGGGTTGCAAACCACCAAGTAGATCTAATGTTGGAGATAAAGGTCCTGCTAACCCGGGACTATTCATAGTACTAGAAGATGATATGGTAGGTTGAATTTTCACAGGATTTGTAGAGATGCCTGGTGTATCCTGTAATATTTGAGCCAAACTTGCTTCATCAAGTTGTGGGATTGTGGCAGTAAGTTCATAACCTTTTGGAATTTTATCAGAAACATTGGTCTTTTCTTTTTGTTTTATATACTTAGGTGATGCAGTGGGAATTGAAGTTTTTAGCTTTTCTAGACTTCCGTCAAGAAGTGGCTTAGAAGGATCAGATAATTTTCCTTCATTATAGGATTCTGTTAGTTTTGAAGAATTCAACAACTTTTTATCATTTAAAGATTCTTTTTCTGATTTTGTTTGTGGCTTATTTTCTGTTGATACTCTTCTAATGACATCAGGTACAGAAAACAATGATGTCATGTCTGATAACAATGCTGTGACATGAGATGGTGTTTTCTTTTCTTTTGTAACTGATTTTACAGTAGATTTTACAATGCCTTTATATTGTTCATTGATACTCACTGATATCTCTGAGGAAGGTATCAAAGTCTCAATATCTATATTAGTTTCTTTCTCTTCTTTTTTTAGAATATTCTTATTACTTGTCTTCTCTTTTACTTCTTTTTTTAATATATTTTTGTTGGTTTTCAACCTAGAGAATACTTTAGGCTCTAGTTTAGACTTATTGACAGATAATTTTTTTAGTATCCGGGGTTTTATTTTAGCTTTTCTTAATTTAATAAAGCCACTTCTATCTTTCGTATCTTTATAATCAGAATCTGAGTCTCTGTCTATAATACTGTCACCAGAGCTGACAGATGATGACTCGGTGGATTCCTCAGACTTTAATAAGCTGTCAGTCTTTTCCAAATCTCTGGTGTTTTTAGGTTTTGATACAATTGGTAATGGTTTATTTAGGACATCCACACCTTTCAAAATAACTGGCGCCTCAATCGGGTTTATAACTATTTTGTTTCCCTTAGTAATAATTTGCTCCTCTAAAATTGTTATTTTCTTTGAACTGGGAACGGGTTTAGGTGGTGGAGTATGTGTAATTTGAATAACAGGTTCATCATAACCTGAATAGTTATCACTAGTTTGTGATATAGACTGGCTCGGTGATGTGAATGGTGTATAGCAGTGATCATTTTGGAAGCCAACTAAACTGTTCTCCCTTGTTTCTATTCTTAATGATTGCAACATTTCAGCTCCACTATCTGGAAATAAGAAATCTCAATCATAGTGTAATAAATAAATAACAACTACTTAACATATTTTAAAAATTAAATAATCTTTACTAAATTATCTTTCTAGTATCTAATATTCATAAGGATTTTGCTAAAAAGGGATATTTAAAGTTTATTATTTATTATGTACTATTAATATAATAAGCATATTTAATGGACAGACTATACATTAGAATCTAATGTATTACCATTTGAGTAACCTCATTCAATTACTTAATAATATATAACATCAGAAAGTTTAAAAGAAGTGACAGTAAAGTAAGAAGTAATAAGAATGGATCAAAATCATGTAAGAAGAATATTACATTTGTATGACGATGACTTATTGTGGTAGCTGGATTTTGAGAAAGATAAATAGAAAGGAAGAAGTGAATGCTGATTTGGTCAGAATGTAATAAAGTGAAATGTTGAACCTAACTCTCATAGAGGAACTACTTGAGTTATAAGATCATCATTCAAATGCTAGCTAGGTCACAGATAAATAACGTATAAATATTGTAATTGAACCACACCAATCATAACTTAAAAATGATACTGTCTTTTAAAAACTCTTTATTGATAAATAAATCTACCAGGATTTGAAACGCTTGTTCCACTTGATCAACATTTCAACATTATATCATAATCTATTTATTAAACACTTATGAGAAGACTTGATAATATTATAGCCCAAAATGTGCAAATTATTATTACCATATTTTATAATGCTATTGGGTTCATCATAATAGCTATCAACAGACAGAGTTACATGAGGAACTTTGTCATCTTCTGAATCAGAGTCTGTAGCATCATCAGGTCTGCCTTCATGTCCCACTCTTACTACACTTATGCCAGCAGCTTGTGTGCCATCAGTGCCTGTAAATAATGTGTACTAATCGTGAGCCTATGAATGTCATAGAGATTAATATTAAAAGAAATATTATTTTGGCGCCAAAAATAATTAATAGCTTCAGAGTACTAACAACTTTGTTTCAGAGTAATTTACCACTTTAAATTGTTAGTTTCTTTCCATATTTATAATGAAGTCCATTGAATTTGTGCCTATATAATTATAGCTATATAATTTATTAAATTAGAATTTGAATGTCAATGAGCGTAAGTGTATACCCACATTGCAGATAGATTTTAGGACCAACGTAAATCTTTGTAAATTTTTAGATTATGTTTAATTAGAATATAATATAATAGGGAAGAATATAGCGTTACATATATATACATTTACTTACCCATCAAAGTACCAAGTAAATTCTGATCAACAGACAGAGATCCATCCTTGTTTACAATAACAACAACAGAACTGTCGGCCTTAGTGGAAGGTCCGTTGAGGTCAGTATAGTTGGTAATCACAGTATTTGACATTTTAAAAAAATCTAATGCACTTTAAGCACTGCACTGACTCTATTTATAGCCATTTTTAAGCCACATTCGCCGCTTCTATTTATGACGCATTCTATCAGAGAACGCTCGCCGCCATTTTAGAATCGTATTTGACCGCGCTATCTTTACACGGAGCCAAATTATTGTTCCTACTATCTATTTATTGACCCCCTAACCCTTAATAGTAGTCTATTTCCTTTATATTTATTGGAAACCTTTATTAAGGTGATACAGGCATTAAATAAATTAAACTTAGCAATAATCGAACCGTATTTTGAAAATCGACGCATGTACGACACGCACAGATTATATTTAAAAACGAAAACGAAGTGAGGTTATTTTTTTTATAGATTTAACGTTCCTGGAAACAAGTCTTTTTAGAACTTTCTTACTTTTTTGTAAACTACACTTAAGAGCCGTTTCAGAATACGGGCCTTAATGACTGACAATACTGTCAAATTGTAATGTAACTTTGTAATCAGTAAAGACGAGAGCTGTATGGATTACTCTCCCATGCCTTCTCATGGGAAAAACTGCATTGCATTCGTTTCTTTTTGACAAATGAAATGAGGAGTGGATGGAGAAGGACCTGTAGGCCTATTCCCTAACTTTTATTGACAGTTGAATGTGATGATCACCTAACTATTTACTAATACATTGCTGTTATCACAGGACAAGTGTCACAATAGCATTATAGAAAAGTAGTAATGGATAAGCAAATAGTTCGGTGATCATCACTTTCAACTGTCAAAAAAAGTTAGGGAATAGGCCTACAGTAGGCCTATTCGCTAACTTTTTTTGACAGTTGAAAGTGATGATCACCGAACTATTTACTTAATCATTACTGTTTTCATAGGACAAGCGACACAATACCGTTATAGTAAAGTAGTAATGGATAAGTAAATAGTTCGGTGATCATCACTTTCAACTGTCAAAAAAGTTAGCGAATAAGCCTACTGCTTGGCGGGCTTATAATGGTGGCAGTCATATTTTTGTTGCAATCATTCAGAAATTGTTTCAGAGTGGACTTTGTGCAGTAAAACCGGTGTTATTTTGATGCATAAGGATCCGTGTTGATGTTCAATTATGTGTAATCATAGAAATAAAAGTGTTGTGACGTGTTTGGCGTTGAGAATGTTATGGTGGTTCACCACCTCATCAATCGCCGTTATGAACTCTGTTACCATTTTATTCCCGCCAAGCACTAACTAGATGCGTTTAAATGTGTTTCACCCACATTTTAATGTAAAATTCATTTTTCAGGCATTAATTTCATTCGTTCATTTCATGCATCAATTTCATCAATTCACTTTGTCATTCATTTAAAATTAAGAAAAGTAAAAGAAAATATATTGAAGAAGGTTCCTAAAAGACTTGTTTCCAGGAACATTAAACACATATTAAAAAAAATTGACAAATGACATTTCCACTAATCCCATGATTTTGTGAGGTTAGAAATTGCGTTAGCAATACGTGAAAGTGTAAGCAAAATATTTCATCACGGGTGCGATTGAAAAAATACCAAGTGTTGAGAATGAGTTACTCCAAATTTGATTTGACTTTTAAAATAGGCCAGTATTTAGACCGGCATCTTGTGTTTCCATTACTGGAGTTTTTAGCAGCAAAAGAGGTAACCTTATTCGTCATCAAAATGTTTCCCTTCTAAATTATACCAAAGGTTTCAATTATTCATAGTTTTTGGTCGTTTTATTTCAGACCTATGATCAGTCAGAACTTTTGCAAGCTAAATTGGAAATACTGAGCAAAACTAATATGATTGATTACGTTATTGATATTCGGGGGATGCTGTATCCCGATGACGATACGCCAGAAGTAAGTATATGATATATTTTTCTTATAAATAATTATTCTCTTGCGCAAGAGAACTGTAAACTGTAATAAACTGAAACATAGCCTTCTGTTTTTCAGTACTTTTATTTGATTACAAATTTATATTGATGCTGTTTTGAAACTAGTTCATATATAATAATATTCTTCATTTCTTTTTAATGTTCCAATGCTTATGTCCAAGGTCATGGTCATTGTATACACATATAAATTTGTGCCTGCATAATAATTTGCTAGCGATTATTCTGCTTCCCATAAAACAATATGAAAGATAATATGGTAGAGAAGTGGAATGGATGTTGTTATAGGTACTACCAAATCACTGTGTCATTGTAATATTGAGAAATATATTTTTCTGGGTCCTTTTGTGGTCCATCCTTTATGTGATGTATTATATATTTGTTGTCCCTGAGTCATGGTTCTATCTATGTTGATTTAATAATAATTACTTTGTATATCTTTCCACCTTCTAAAATTCATAACACAAAGATTGTGGAATACTTTATTTTAAAAAACGTGTCTACAAATAAATATGAAACTATATGATATACTAACAGTTTTCAAATGTTGGTACTTAAAATAGACTGTTTACAGGAAATCAAAGTTCGTAGAGGTGTAGTTCTTTCTCAACTACAAATTTTGCAAGATGCTGTTGAACCAGTTTTAAGGCTCATGCAAAGAGATGATGTTATGAAGACAGTAGAAACAATGAGGGATCCTAAAACTCTTATAAATTATTTAACAACAACTAAAGAGTTTGAAGTAAGTAAAATGTGAAAATATAGCCATTACCCAGGCATCCAATCTACTAGTCCAACCAATTGGGTGGTCCAACAATAAAAACAGCCTATTTGCCTTTTTTTTATTAATATAAAGTTACAATTCCTTTATTTCAGTTTAAAATTGAAATGATAGACAGTATGTATCGCCTAGCCAAGTACAGATATGAGTGTGGAAACTATGTGGAATCAGCATCATACCTGTACTTCTGTCAACTTGTTATGTCTCCTACTGATAAGGTAACTAGTACAAATAATATAACTTTTATTATACTCTAGTTTGATATTTTCTGTGCATTTTATTTTCATTTTTAATAAAATATTACATAAATATACTTGTAATATACCTACCCAAAGAGAGTTAGTGTCAGGCAGGTGGCCGGCTGTAAAACCTAAGCCAAAACTTTGAGCAGTATGAATACTCTCTCCGTTCATCTGTCTCTCGACATGGTCCGTTCCGTCTCTTTTCTATACATTCATTCATCACTAGCACCTTTACGGTGTGATGATTAATCAAAAGGGAGTGGATGGCTTGATGATGTCTGACCGATGAATGGAAGAGGAAACATACTGCGCCAACCCCAGATAGACTGGGAACAGGGCAAGAAGAAGAAGAAATAAATATACTTGACATCAAACAAGATAATGCATTTTGCCAACCTATTCTTGGATTTTTAAACTTAAATGAATTAAAGAATATTTTGCTCAATTGTTAAACAATGGATTTTGAAAATTAAATTACAGACAATCTAAAAAAATATATTTATTATTACATAAGTATTAGTAATAGAGACAGAAAAATTATTAAAGCATTTTAATAATCATGTAATTTGTTACATTTTAATTGCAGGAATGAATAATAAATGTTCAATTGACACATTTCTAAACATTATTTCCCACATCATTATAAGAAATAGTATCAAGGCAAGAATTAAATTGCCTTTTATGCATTTGTAGTTGAGATATGGCTCCAAAGCTCTCACCACACAATTCACACTGATAAAGAGTTGTACTTAAGTGGTTGCCATTTATCTTAGCCATAAAATGACCAATTTTATATCTGAAATGTTAATATTCATTTACTAATTATGAAACCTAGTATTTGGACTAGCATCAATCTACGACTTACCTGTGGTTGTATAATTGGTCATAATTTCTAAATTTTCGATCACATGAATTACATAATAAAAGTTTTGGCAAAGAGAAATTGTAATATGTGCTGAGCCATTGACATTCAATCCAATGTTCTTCTGCCATTTTATATGAAATAAAAGTTAAACAGCATGAATTACATTCATAATTATTGTTTGTTGTATGCATTTTGGCATGCTTGAGCAATCTGGGTATATTACTATATACTTTTTCACAGAATTCACATTGCAAAATTGACGACGTTTTTATCTCCCTTACACTATCCATATTTTCAGTTTTGCAGCAGTATTTGCTATGATTTAAAGCAATATCATGTTGAGGCCAAACTTGAAAGCACTCTATACATGTCCAAACTACTTGCCATCTGGGTGGTGACTCCATCATAGAATGCCTCATTATTAGGTGCCTTTTTAGACCTGTTTCATATACAAAACATTTTCCACAAGTCTCACATGGAAAAGATCTTATTGACTTTGGGAAATGGCCATCCATCATTTCATTTTTCTTAGTGTAATTCAAAGTTCTATTAAGCATATGAATATTCTCCATTATACGAGCATTATTTTCTCTAACTCGTTCCAGGCTAAATTCCAAGGGGCTTAATAAAGTGTTCAAATTATTAATATGATTGTACATTGTCATATCATTTGATGTTGTGCTTATTAAGTGTTCATTGTTATAATTTTCAGTCACATGCTGCAAGTTGGTTCTACCACTTACAGTGTTTTCTTCCATGAGTACCCGATAATTACTGTCCACATTGTTTATTAACTGAGCACACGCATCTAAATTGAAATTGTTCAACTCGCTTCCAGAAACAATTTTTACTATAAGCCGTGACGATTTTTCATTATCCTTCTTTTTTTGTATATTTCTACCACTTAACCATTCACCAAATTTAGTTTCAGATAAATCTTCTTCTATAGTTATCTGTAATGATTTATAATCAAACCCTGCCTCGAATTTATGAACTATAATTTTTGCTGCCATTTTGATTATGTAATGTCTGAATTTGACAATTTATGAAAGATTTGTATTAAAACCTTTTTAGGTTTAAAAAGGTTTGAAAGTATTATTATTTTTTGTTCGCTAGCACATAATTGATTACTAACTAACATGATCTTCTTCCATCATGCTATGGAAACGACAGTCTCCGCAGTATTTCGATTGCTTAGTAGAGTTGTCATGGCCATATTCTTCAATTATCAACTAGATTTAATTTGCCATAGTGTATGAGTATAGCTTTGTAAGTTAAAGCTATGGGGGTTATTCTGTCTTGACATAGCATTTTTCCAAGTGAGTGAGAGTAAAGGTCGAGCTCATTAGAGCCACCCGACTCGTCGCCCGGCGTCCACTCGTTGTCGGCAGGTGTATCGCGTGGTAAATCAGTGAACCTAACGTACACGATAAATTTTATTTTCGAACTTCTTCGATAAGTGTTTCTTTATCAATTTCGACGACAAAAACCATACGTCCGATACGCTTGAAAAATGGCTAGAAATTACGGTGGGGCGCTTCGCTCGCATTGTCCTCGCGTGAACCACTCGGGCTGCGCGTGGACGACTTACGACCGAAGGGATCCGGTGACGCTACGGAGTTCATGTAGCCTCCTACATCCTACATAAAGAATACTAGAAGTGCGGGTCAGCTAAGTCCGCGCGTGGTCAAAATTGGAACTAAAAATTCGTCTGCTATTTTATTTGTCTACGAGTGTCAATGTTAGCGAGCAGCGCCACCCCTCGCGCGCAGACTTATCTGGCCCGCACTCTTAACTGCATGAGGCGAACCGGTGCGGGTCGCGTGCCAGTAGGTGACTCTAATTAGCTATGACCTTAAGGGGTTAGATTTGGATGGACGAAACTGCCTTATATAATAGAGTTTATGGTTATTTGAACCGAACCCCTGGGGTTTAGTTGTCTCCAAAAATTTTTCCTGTGTTTTCCGGTTTCTTATTTATTGCTATTTTAATTATTTTTCAGAACTACCTGTCTGTCTTGTGGGGTAAACTGGCCAGCGAGATTTTGGTGCAAAATTGGGATGGTGCCCTCGATGATCTTAATAAGTTAAGAGAATTCATTGACAACGGAGGTGCCGGTGCCACCGCGAGCAATATGCAAGCGCTTCAGCAGCGCACTTGGCTTATTCATTGGTCGCTTTTCGTGTTCTTCAACCATGTGAAAGGACGTGACCTGATCATCGAATGGTTTTTGTACAAACCTCTGTAAGTGGGAGAGAAATGAATTAATTTGTTCTTTATGTCATTGACCACCGTGTCTTATGATACAAAGGTTCCCAAGCACTCCAAGCACTTATTCAAATAACGATTTTTATTAAAGGAAGAATACATTTTTTAATTTTTGGACCGTTGGATTATGCGACTGGGTGGTTATGAGATGTCAACTAGTTGCAGCCATAATAGTTTTAAAATTTAATTTTTTACAGGTACTTAAATGCGATCCAGACAATGTGCCCCCATATCCTTCGTTATTTGGCCACCGCTGTTATCATAAACCGGTCAAGACGTAATGCACTAAAAGATCTGGTCAAAGTAATTCAGCAGGAAGCTTACACTTACAGGTTAGTTAAGTACACATGAAATATATTGATCAATTTAATTTTGAATACGATTATGCTTTTGGCACAGGAATCAACAAGATACTACCTACTGTAGGTAATATAGAAGTACTAAGTAGATACAGGTGTACTATCAGAAAGTTCTCATCATACCTACTCCATTTCTGGTTTTCTGTTTCTACAGGTACGAGATTATGTGAATGTAACTAACTTTGAGCTAGATCCTGTAAGAAATTTTTTTTTATGTATACATATTTATACCACGGCACCACGGCTATTTATCCTCGAAGGCGTATGCAGAGGCCCACATTTAGCACATTTTGTTAGGTGCCATGTAATAGGGGGCGAGTCCTATCGGCCACGTGAATCTATACTAATATTATAAAGCTGAAGAGTTTGTTTGTTTGTTGAGTTGGTTGAACGCGCTAATCTCAAGAACTACTGACTCAAATTGAAAAATTCTTTTAGTAAACTATTTGATTTTAATTTTAACATTATATAAATGTTAGAAAAATTAGCACAAAGATTTTAGTGGTTAGAAAAAGAATTTCGAAAAATTATGATCTTCCCGCCTCAAGATCATAATTTTTCGAAATTCTTTTTCTGACCACTAAAATCTTTGTAATTCTTTTAGTGTTGGATAACCGAGGAAGGCTATAATAATAGCCGACATTAACGCGGGCGAAGCCGCGGACGACCACTAGTCGCAGTATATTATTAGACGGTATAACATGTTGGATTGCATTGCAGCTTTTGTATAACACTATGGTGTCAATTACAGAGATCCCATCACAGAATTCATCGAGCACCTGTATGTGAACTTCGATTTCGACGCCGCCCGCAGGAAACTGAACCAGTGCCACGCAGTCCTTTCCACTGATTTCTTCTTGATTGCTTGTCTGGAAGAGTTCGTCGAAAACGCCCGCCTCATGATCTTCGAAACATTCTGTCGTATACATCAAGTTATCAGCATAGGGTGAGTACTTTTAATTGTGTGTATTGTGCACACTAAGTTTTCTGATCTACTGTTTATGTAACTGCATAATTAATGTTAACATTAGATGCCTTATATCCGAACTTTAACTGAATTAAACTGCACATACAATGCAAAAGTTTGTGTCGTATACAAAAATGCTTACATACCACTTTTTAGAGTTTCATAGCTCTGCTGGCATTATAGATAACAATACAGAGGTATTTTGTTTGCAGTATGTTGGCAGAAAACTTAAGTATGCAGCCTGACGAAGCGGAATGTTGGATTGTGAACCTTATCCGCAATGCGCGTCTCGATGCAAAGATCGACTCGAAGTTGGGCCACGTCGTGATGGGAGCCCAGCCGCTGTCTCCATATCAGCAGCTGGTCGAGAGAATCGACTCCTTAGCTGTACGATCGGAAGCACTCACGTCATTGGTTGAACGCAAACAGAAAACTAGAAATCAAGACGTAAGTTAACTAATGTACTTAATCAATTATAAAACAATTAATTTGTGAAAGCTATTAAGTTAAAGCCGTGTGGTGACGGCAGAGTAGAATACAATTGTCACCATCCCATCTCTCTCGTGGGTGTCGTACAAGGCGACTGAGGGTTAACTGCCGCACTCAGAGACGTCAAATAAAGTTAATGAGTACTCAACGTCAAAAAATGACAATTCTAAACTAGTCGCTATTCGTGCCGGGTCTATGGTCTAGATTTGAATGAAATTTTTTCACATTTAATACTCATTAAAGTTAATTGACGTCTCTGAGTCCTGCAGTAAGACGGCAATTAGTAATGGGCAGCAGCGTTCCTCTTATGCCACCTAGCAATATACCGCGATTTCCTTGCGCCTACCCCTTCGGGAATATAGGCGTGATTTATGTATCGCGCTCGGCCTCCGATTGCGTGAACTAAGTAATGTTCGCTAAGGCCGGTCATTGGGAACCAAAAATTTTTTATCTGGAGTTCCTCCGTGCTTCGGAAGGCATGTTAAGCCGTTGGTCCCGGCTGCATCTGCAGTCGTTTATATCCAACAACCCGCACTGGGCCAGAGTGGTCGGTTATGGCCCATTCTCCCTATATCCTTCCATCTATATGGAAGGTCAGTGCCGCAGCAGTGGGGACATTAAAAAGGCTGGTGATGATTTTTTAGATAGGCACTTTTCCATTAAAAAAGTTTACAAAGAAAATGCAAATTAAATCTTATTTGTTCCAGATTCGTTGGGGAGCGCAAGAATTCTGAATATAGTTTTACGAGTCGCAAAATAGTGTTCATACATGTACAATGATACAATTCGTACTAACCTTATGTATTAATACATTTAATTTTTTTTCCAGAATAACTTTTTTTATTTACCCATAAAATATCACTTATTCTCGCAACAGTCACGTCGTGTCACTACACCACTGCCCCAGTTCTGTCCAGCTAGCATGACCACCGATAAACGATATAATATAGCCATTTATCGCTTAGAACTATCAAAAATCTATGGAGTTTTGAAAGTTCAGAGCAAGCCAGGCTGGTGTGGTGGGTTGCTGTAATTCTAAGCCTAAACACTGTCGCCCTCATTAAACAGTCTAATTACATCAGATAACCCGAAGGTAGATTGCTGAAACATATAATGTTATTTTGTTCTTACTTAACTCACTTCCAAACATTTTAATAGGCTGAGAAACCAAACAATTTGTATTGGATTACGTCCCAGTACTGTCTCCTCATAAATAGTAAATTTTCCATCAAGTGCTAAAAGTCTCGGATAAAAATGGTTTTGTGGACGAGTTAGAAACTATTTTATAGTCGATTGCGATCGACGTGAAAAGCAGAGTTTCTAACTAAATAAAATAACGAAATAAAACAGTAGTTTAACATAACATTTCTTAAAATTCAAACTAAAATTAATTTAATAATCTACCGTTATTAAATTAATTTAAGTACCGTACCTACCGTACTTACTGAATTAAAATTTTAAATCTTTTTATGTCTTAAAAAACGCCAAATAAATTTAAGTAAATATTTTAAAAAACAAATTCTATCTCTGAATTTCTTATTGTGTTTGGTTGCATGGCTCATTTTCTTTGCCTTAATATAGATACATTTATGAATAGATACGTTAATGCTCTAGAGCACAAAATTCGATTTTGTGCAGGCAGCCTATATCCTGCACAAATAAGCACTTTCAAAGCTTAAGAAGTGAAAATACTATTTATACATATTATTACATTTTACTTAATCACATCTTCCTAGTTATTGAAAGGAATAGATATGTTACAACTGAACTGTTGCATTTAATGTGGAGGCGTTTATAATAATTATATCAAGAGACTATATATTGCGTAGTACATAGGATACTTTTTTTCAAAATGAAACACTTAAATTTTCTTATTATTTTTAATTTAACATAGCTTTATACACCTACAACTATTCTACAGGTTTAATTGTAATGAATTTAGATAACATGAAGGCAACAAATATTGTGGACAGAACAAATAAAATCACAAAAATATAAAATGTGTCTTCAGAAAAAATGTCTGTAAAAGCTGGTATTTGGTTGTAAATTTCTTCCACAACATGCAGATTGCCTTTTCGTGCCATTTTGTTTTTACTTCTTTTTACTTTTCTTTTTATCCAATTTAGTTTGAACACTAGATACTGGTTGATCAACAGGTGCTAATGAAGAGACATGCTTATTGAGTAGCTGTAAGATTTCTAAACATGTGAGATTTCCTGTTTTCAAAGTTATTTTGTTGATTTTTGCTGTTTCTGAAATCAAAAATAATGTTGAGTTTATCCATCACAAATGTTGAACATCTCCATTTTTAAAAGGCTATAGCCATGCTTGGCCACTTTAAGTTGGTACATGCCAGTGAATATGAATTTCAAATAATTTGTCTTTAAAATAACTATGAACTGCAGGTCTTTTCCACTTGGTACAATCCTACATACTTGTTTCAGTACATCGAATCTCATTAATATCTTTTCATGCATGTCCACTTTAAACTAATATATATATTGCTAATATAGATTGGAAAATTAGTGAGAACGATAGATTGGCAATTATTTGCAGGGTATAATTTTATATTTATCATATTAAGTCTTCTATCTTCTTCGTTTCATCCCATGGGTGTCGTAAAAGTCGACTAAGGGAGATTGCCCGGTGTAGACCAATAAGCACCTTGGGGCACCCGAATGGTGGAGGGCAAACCACCAAAAACAGCATACCCAAAGAGGGTTGGTGTCAGGCAGGCAGCCGGCTGTAAAACCTAAGCCAAAACCTTGAGCAGTATGGACTCTCTCCGTTCATCGGTCTCTTGACGTGGTCCGTTCCGTCTCTTTTCTATACATTCATTCATCACTAGCACCTTTACAGTGTGATGGATGATATGAATCAAAAGGGAGGGGATGGCTTGATAACGTCTGACCAATATGAATGGAAGAGGAAACATAATGCGCCAACCCCAGATAGACTGGAAATAGGGCAGGGAGAAGAATAATTTTATATTTATACTTACCAGCTAAATTGGGTAGTATTGAGACCTCTACTGTAGGTTCACTACGGTCACAGAGAATGTCTGTTTTAATTAAACAATTTGGATTCGTTACACATACCTTCGGTGCACTAAGAAAATGCAAAAAATTTCTGAAAGAAAAATCTGATATCAGCTACATTAAAATACAATACAATACTACAATGAAATACAATATTTATCATTCAATTATTTCTGACAATGTAGATCATTACTACACAGGAGATCGTTCCTCTTGTGTAGCTGGTTAATTAACTGCTCGAACAGGCAAGTAGGGAGAGGTGTATCATCATTCATCACCCAATTTTTGCCCAGTGCATGTTCACCTACCTTGTGTGGGTAACATTGGTGCCAAAAGGATCAAACTTCACTGTAATTCTTCTGGCAGCTTTTAAATTTATTATTTTCAGTTGTTTCCCGATAGCTGAAACAACACCTTTTGACCTCCGAAGTGTTCCACTGGCAGGGACAGACATAGTTTTCTTTTGGAAAATTCGGGAGAGTCGCTTCGAATTGCTTTAATACGACTATATTGAATTGTTATGAATTTCCAGTGAGTGGCGCCACTAGTGCTATAATTTTAGTTCGAACTCATGAAAATGAGGAAGATCAAGAAGATATTTTTATTCGGCTGTATAATAATTTTTCCTACCATAGAGAATCTGAAGAATATACGTAAAATGTAGAGCGTTTTCAGCCTCTAATGTCTAATAAATTTAAAAAATATATAGATAAAAGTTTAAATTTTGGTCAAATTTTGAAATATCTGTTTTTATTCCATTTAATTACAGAGTTTTTCTCCTGAGTAGAAACAATACGGATGACACAATGTTATGCGAGCAATTGAATGAAATCGATATAAGAGGTGGATATATGAACATAAATTCACATGCACATCCTTACATGTCATAATATGAATGAAGAACACCTATAGCCTCGGATGTATTTCACATTTTAGCAATTTCGACACGAGGAGTTTATATATTTCTTAATTTTAAGCTTTTTATTGAATAAATAACTGGGAAAATGTACCCCGTTGGTCAACGTAAGTAATCATTAAATATTTTTTTGATCCAGTCTTGATACGTGCATACTAGCATCATCATTTCTTTGTGCCCTAAATAATTTGTTTGTAACTAAATACTTCGCAATCAGTGGTTCATTGGCGAAATTGTATTGTTTAAACGATATATTATAGTTAATTCATGCTATACACGTGACAGTTTAAAAGTGTTTGCAATTTTAAAAAGGATTTGTAACAATTTTGTGGTCTATACGAGAGATGGGTATATTTAGCTTATAAAATTTCATTAAAGGAATAACATGTCTAGTTAAAACTATATTTAGCATTGTATTGTAGGATACAAACATAAAATTGTTCATTTAAAAGTAAAACATTTCATTACCATAACCTTAAATAAGCTTGTTACTTTTAATTTCATTTTGAACTCATTGTGTAGTGCTTTTAAAAAGAAATTAAACAGTTAAAATGTAATGTTATTCCCTAATTTGTTTGGTTTTAATATAATTACAATATTAAAAAAAACATTAAAATATTCACCAAGGTTCCAGTATTCATATTGCATATACTAGACAAATAAATGGCATTTTTAACAATATCAAATACTTATGGAAGTATGTATATGTAATTATATTACCTACCATAATTATAATTTCTGAATCTTTATAGCTCCAGCGGGGGAGACAAGTGGTGGTGCGGTGGGTGTTTCGGCTACAGTTAGTGTGGCGGCTGGCACAACTGGAGCCGCCACCGGTGCACCCAGTACCGCTCCCACCACAGCCCCACCACCAGGCACTCCAGCTGCAGCTGGCCCCATGTCATTGGTGTCACCGGCTGCAGCTCCACCACCAGATTTGCCTGTTCTCACATGTCCCAGACGTCCCAATCTTGGCCATGAAGGAAGACCAATTATGCTTAGGGCTAATCACTTTCAAATATCTATGCCAAGAGGATTTGTTCATCACTATGATGTTAATATACAACCTGACAAATGCCCTAGAAAGGTAATCATTAGTATGTTATTTAGTATTTTATGGACAATAACTCATAGACTAATTATAACAATTTGCTTTATATTTAATTTCAGGTTAATAGAGAAATTGTTGAAACTATGGTTCATTGTTATAACAAAATATTTGGTGCACTTAAACCAGTATTTGATGGTAGAAATAATTTATATACAAGGGATCCATTACCAATTGGTAATGATAGGGTGGAGCTGGAGGTGATATTACCCGGTGAGGGTAAGGATAGAGTCTTTCGTGTTACTATCAAATGGGTTGCACAGGTGAGACCTTTACAATAGTATCTAATAATAAATTGTTCCATTTATAATCTATTTCACAATTGCTGTCACTGATTTTTAATATTAAGATGATGATAAGCTTGATTGATTAACAATTTGTTAGTTTGGATGAAAAATGTAATAGTTCAATCTGGTTTCCCTGTAGGTTTCACTTTTTGCCCTTGAAGAAGCACTAGAAGGACGTACAAGACAAATTCCATATGATGCAATACTGGCTCTTGATGTTGTTATGAGACATTTACCCTCAATGATGTACACACCTGTAGGGCGGTCATTTTTCTCATCTCCCGAAGGGTATTATCATCCACTGGGTGGAGGAAGAGAAGTATGGTTTGGTTTCCATCAGTCAGTGAGACCAAGCCAGTGGAAAATGATGCTTAATATAGATGGTAAGAAATTGATTTTGTTTCTTGTATATGTTTATAGTATTCTATTACAACTAAACATGTCAGTTAAAGAAATTACTTAATCTTACAATCATTTACAGTGTCTGCTACCGCTTTCTATAAGGCTCAACCAGTGATAGAGTTTATGTGTGAAGTGCTAGATATTCGGGACATTAATGACCAGAGAAAGCCATTAACCGATTCTCAACGTGTCAAGTTTACTAAGGAAATAAAAGGTTTAAAAATAGAAATTACACATTGCGGCACCATGAAGAGAAAATACAGAGTGTGTAATGTTACTCGGAGACCGGCACAGATGCAATCGTAAGTTATTTTCGATCTGGTGTGGTGGGTTTAGCACTTTCGTGTTCTTCTAGCTTACTGATTAATAATTAATTAAATTAAATTAATAAAATTAATTAATTTACAGTTTCCCACTACAACTAGAAAATGGACAGACTGTGGAATGCACAGTATCCAAGTACTTTTTGGATAAATATAAAATGAAACTGAGATACCCTCACCTACCTTGTTTGCAAGTAGGACAAGAACATAAACATACATACCTTCCTTTGGAAGTATGTAATATAGTACCTGGGCAGAGATGTATAAAAAAATTGACAGACATGCAGACATCAACCATGATCAAAGCTACAGCACGCTCTGCACCTGATAGGTAAGTAGATCTGTGAAATAGCAAATTCTACTAATTTCCGTAATTATGATTGTACAGTCACTCATTAGAATTATATAGAAACTAGTAACTGGACAGAGCAGTTTTAAAGACTTACAAGTAACAGAAATCTTTTGCTGCAACATCTTTTCTCTGTTCCTTAAGTAAGCTAATCTATTATTTTCATGGGTATCATAAATTTAATCAGATTTCTTATTCTAATAATATTAATATTATTTTCTAACAGATTGATTTTCATATATAAAAATGAAAATTATCTACATACATACATACATAAATCACGGCAGAGGAGAACTAGCACCCACGCTTCGCCAATAATGCTAGGTCCCATGTAATAGTTGGCGAGCCTATTGCCATTTATCGGGCACAAAAGTCGCAGTACATTGCTAGGTGGTATAAGAGGAACGCTGCTGCCTCACTGATTTATCCTTAGTCGCCTTGTACGACACCCGCGGGAGAGATTTGGGGTAGTGACAGTTGTATTCTACTCTGCCGTCACCTCACGGCTTAAAATTATCTAGTTATCATTAATTGCCTTTCATACGATGCTTTGATATTGTATTAGCTGCAGTGAATTTTATCTTAATTACGTAACTAATAGATATAAATGTGGGTAAATGACTTCATGGTATAGCATTCCATAATATTTGCTTGGGCCGGTCATTGGATGGGTGACCAAAAATATACAGTATAATCATTCTGCTTCATCCATCAGAAGTTACTTATCCATTGGTCACGTCTTCGTTAGTTAGTACTCACCAATATGCCTTTCGCTCGCGTCGTATAGGTAGCCCATTCTCTGTATATTCCTCTATCCATAGAGGGCTTTGACCAAGTAATGTGGACATTAATAGGCTGACAGTAATGATAATAGTGTATATTACCCTAAGAGGTTTTGTGTCCGGCGAGCAGTCGGCTGTAAAACCTAAACCAAAGCCTTGAGCAGTATGGATTGGAATGTTGTCATCCTGATCGCTCCCTCCGTTCATTGATCTCTCGTAACCGTCCTTTCCGTCTCTTTACTATACATTCATTCATCACAACCTTTCCGGTGTGATGGATGATATGAATCAAATGGGAGTGGATGGCTTCATAACGTCTGACCGACATGAACGGAAGAGAAAACATACTGCGCCGACCCCAGATTAACTGGGAACAGTGGCCCTAGCCAAGGGGCCAATCTATTCGAGCGCATAGAAATCAATGGATAAAACTGACGTATTACGGAGAAAAAAAAAACGTCAGTTTCATACTTTTGTATTCTATGCGTTCGAATGGAAAAGCCACCACACTTGGCTAGGCCCTCTGTGCAGGTAGAAGAGTAATGATGACAGTGTATGGTAAGCGTCAGTATAACCACAGGGAACGCGAGATAAACAACTTGGTTCGGCGCGCCAACTTCAACACCGACCTTTACGTGAAGGAGTTCGGGTTAACGATCTCCAACAACATGATGGAGGTGCGTGGCCGCGTGCTGCCGCCGCCCAAGCTGCAGTACGGCGGCCGGGTCTCCTCCCTCGGGGGACAGGTAATAAGTTTTTTCTTGTCATTCTTTTTACTTGGACCGCTGGTTCGCGTCTGGGCTCTTGGGGTATCAACTTCATCAAAAAATGACAAAGCCAAGGGTTTCAATTTCAAAGATGGATCATTTTCAAATTTTTTTAAACATACATTTTATTTTTATTTTCTTTGGCTTGTCAGTAGGTTACGGCAGTTTGTAACTAACACCCGTACGGCAGATATGTCAATTACCGTTGATAAATACTTAATAATAATAAAAAGCCATTAAATTAGAGTTAGACCATTGAAGTGACAGCCTAGAGACTAGTTTTTAAATTAACGAAATTCACGATAGGCAACCCTTAACCAGACGATCTGGTAAAAGTCGCAGTAAGCCGCTGAATGTGGGTAGCGCAGAACCGATCGGTTTTGGAGATCCTTAGCCCTAAGCCTAAGTGGGCGTGTCTCAGAACTTAAATGGTTACGACGAACCCTTAACTTTAAAATGGTGTCTTAATTCGATCGTTGGGTATCTTATAATTTGTTATTGCTATCTTACTATTTAATCTAGTATTTTTTCGAGGGACTTTTCGTTTCGGTGGAAATCTAAAATTATTTACAGTACCTACCTATTATGTTACACACCTAATCGCGATGGAATGAATTATACATTTTTTTGTAAGTTGATGAGATACGAGATATTGACTTCGCGGGCAATTTTATGTTGACTGCCGATTATATCTCATGTTTTGAATAGATAAAGTTCCTTTTACCTTCTATTTTGGATCTGGTTTGTGTCAGTGTGATTTTACAATATCATTGTCAATGTTGTTACTCATTACTATCTGAATTTGGCAGGGCATTTATACTGCTGGGGATATTATTAAAATTGGAAAGCAGTATTGTTATAAATTTCATTATAAGGGCCATTAAATGTATGGTTGAATTGACTAACTAATAATCCTGTTAGCAATTGAAACACTACAAATATTTCGCCTGAAAGAATACTAACTAATTAAATAGTATTATATAATTTCTCATGGATACTATTGTTTTTTAAATGAGATAGTTTAGTATAGTGTGCTTGGAATCAACTCATCTAATTATTACTTTTTGTCACAAGGAAAATACCTTAGTATCAGTAAGCGGATACAGAAATAATTTATACATTTCCTCATTATGTTTGTAATAATAACATTGCGGGGGAAAAATTATAGAATGCATGATAATGTCAATGTGGTTTTGTAACTTTTAATTTTAGTCAATAAAGGACAATGCAACTTTCCTTTGACCACTGGCCAAAAAAAAATTAAACCTGTTACATAACTGAAACCTGTGACAAACGTTAGTACTAATCATCCATGACAACTTTTACTATGGGGCCAAATAAATCTATCCAGGTAAAAAAATATACAGGCTAACAATGTTTAAAAAAATTATATGACTTCAATCATTGGTTAAGGCTGTATTTTTTTTTCCTACGATTGATTTATTTGGCCCCATAGTAAAAGTTGCTATGGATGATTAGTACTAACGTTTGGCATAGGTTTCAATTATGTACATCGAGTTTCATATTTTTGGGCTAATCGGTTGCGTTGTTCTTTGTAAGTTATTTTATAATTATTTTACATTTATTTGTATTCATATTATTACAAGACATTTTGGCATCCAGTTCTTCTGTTTCCAGAATGTCTTCAATCTTTTGTTATTCAATCTGTTAAATGTGTTCTTCAATATTATTTTTAACTGTTTTATGTTGTTACAATACAACGAAATAAAATACATAGTTTAAAAACAGATTAGGGGAAGATGGCCCAACCAGTAACCCATACTACCTGAACGGAACTATCAAGTATTATTTCCATGTTTCAAAAAATTCAAATTAAATTTCCGCCCATCTATCTTCTAGCTAGGAAATAGCCGACTCCAAAAAGTTAATTGAATGATGAAACCGATTTGAAATGTTTTTATTCATCTGAGCACCAGTTTTAGGTGCCCAGAAGATCTCTGTATTGGACTGCCTTCCCCTTCATTGGTTATTAGACCCTTTTCAATGGCACACGTAAAAATACATGGGCTATGTTGTATAGTTTATTTTTATTGTTGATCATGCAAAAAACATTTGAAATGTTATCTCAATCCACTACAAGTGATGCATGTATGACAAATAATAAAATAAGCACTACAATATAATTTGTGTACTAATATCCGCTGCGATATTTTTTTATTTTGTTTTACCACAGCAGGCTCTGCCCAATCAAGGTGTGTGGGACATGCGAGGCAAGCAATTCTTCATGGGCGTCGAGATACGAGTATGGGCCATTGCCTGCTTTGCTCCACAGAGAACTGTCAGGGAAGACGCTTTGAAGTGAGTAATTAATATAGTCTATCCGCTAGATAATAGCCGTGTGGTGACGGCAGAGTAGAATACAATTGTCACCTCCACAAATCTCTCCCGTGGCTGTCGTACAAGGCGACTAAGGATAAATCAGTGATGAGGAATGGGCAGCAGCGTTCCTCTTATACCACCTAGGAATGTACCTGCGACTTGTGCCCGATAAATGGCAATAGGCTCGCCACCTATTACATGGAACCGAACATAATTGGCGAAACGTGGGTGTTAATTTACTTCTGCCTACCCCTTCGGGGATACGTAGGCGTAATTTATGAGGAGCTTGCTAGCGCAATGGCAAAGCGCGATTGGCCTGCGATTGCGTAAACTAAGCAATGTTCGCTAAGACCGGTCATTGGATGGGTGACCAAAAAAATTATTATCCTGAGTTCCTCCGTGCTTCGGAAGCCACGTTAAGCTGTTGGTCTCACCCACCAACCCGCACTTAGCCTGCTTGGTAGGTTATGGCCCAATCTCCCTATATTCCTCCATCCATAGGGAAGGCCCGTGCCCCAGCAGTGGGCACGTGATGATGGCTGGTGATGATGACGATGATGATGACTTACGTATTGTGTAACTTCTCACAGAAACTTCACGCAGCAGCTGCAAAAGATCTCAAACGACGCCGGCATGCCCATCATCGGGCAGCCGTGCTTCTGCAAGTACGCCACGGGGCCGGACCAAGTGGAGCCTATGTTCAAGTACCTCAAGTCCACCTTCGTGCAACTCCAGCTGGTTGTCGTCGTGTTGCCGGGCAAGACCCCTGTCTATGGTACGTTTGGTGCCCACCTTTTTTTTTTTACCCAGTGGTATGCGTTTAGAATGCGCGCCAAATAAGTCTGCGCGTGAAGGGTGGCGCTGCTCGCTAACATTGACACTCTTAGCCAAAAAAATTGCAGACGAAATTTTAGTTCCAATTTTGACCACGCGCAGACTTATCTGGCGCGCACTCTATCAGCCGCTAACTAGACGGATGACGTGTGTGGGAGTCGCCCGACGTCGGGAATACGCCGCGAGGCAATTCACCAGTCTACGTTTGGACCTCTCAAGCGTGAAGCAAATGGCGCACTCTTTTCTTTTGTACCCCATCATCATCATCACCAGCCCTTTAATGTCCCCACTGCTGGGGCACGGGCCTTCCCTATGGATGGAAGAATATAGGGAGATTGGGCCATAACCCATCACGCTGGCCCAGTGCGGGTTGGTATACTAACGACTGCAGATGCAGCCGGGACCAACGGCTTAACGTGCCTTCCGAAGCACGGAGGAACTCTAGATAATAAATTTTTGGTCATCCATCCAATGACCGGCCTTAGCGAAATTGCTTAGTTTACGCAATCGCAGACCAAGCGCTCTGTTCCACTGCGCTAGCGAGCTCCTCCTTTTGTACCTACATGATATTTATTTGAATAAGCAAGAAATTGGATTTTTATTTGAACATTAAGTATCAAAATGTTAGAAAATTTATTACAATGAATGGTTTGCTTGTAATATTTTTTGTAATGTTTATAATATTGTATCTAATGAAAATTGTGGTTAGAAAAAGTTCGAAAAAATATAGTTTTGATGCGGTATTTAAATCAGCGATGAGGAATGGGCAGCAGCGATCCTCTTATACCACCTAACAATAGCAATGTACTGCGACTTTTGTGCCCGATAAATGGCAATAGGCTCGCCACTTGTTTTAACCCTTAGTCGCCTTGCAGATTAGAGATTTGGGGTGCTGACAATTGTGCATTCAATTCATACCGATATTATTATGCTATGCCGTCACTACAAGGCATAATAATATCAGTATAAATTACTATAGTAAAAATTAGTGCACCGAAATCCCTTGGGTGTCGGAAATAGGTAGTATTGTTCCTCTAATACCACCTAACAGTATATTGCGATTTCGGTGCCCTGTGTGTGGCAATAGGCTCGTTCTTTATTACATGATACTTAAAATAGACGACATGGGTTTCATTTGTATATTATTTCACAGCTGAAGTAAAGCGGGTCGGCGACACAGTGCTCGGTATGGCGACACAGTGCGTACAAGCGAAGAACGTGAACAAGACCTCGCCGCAGACTCTCAGCAACTTGTGCCTTAAGATCAACGTTAAGCTTGGGGGCATCAACTCCATTTTAGTGCCATCGTTGCGCCCTAAAGTGAGTGTTCATTAATAAGTGTCAGTCAATCAGCGATCTTGCTTAAAAATTAACGTTTCCTTAGTAACAAGCAAGAATACATAAAATTCAAAGCACAGTAAAGATTTCTGTGCTATTGTGTATGTGTATGTGAAAGAGTTTGAAAATATTTTTTTTATTTATTTTTTTATTAACCTATAAGATCCCACTGCTGGGCAAAGGCCTCCCCCGCAGCCCTCCATCTCGAGCGATCCCGAGCCAATCCCGTCCATGTCTTGCAGTACGCCTCCAGATCGTCTCTCCACCTCTTTCTAGGTCGACCTCGATGCCTTTGACCATCCTGAGGTGACCACTCTGTGGTGACTTTTGCCCAGCGATCTGGATGCATGCGGCATACATGTCCTGCCCAGTCCCATTTGAGCTTCGCGGTTTTAGCTCCTACGTCTGTAATGCACGTTTTTGAGCGCAGCGTGGTATTTCTGACGCGATCCGTCCTCTTAACGCCCAATATGCTGCGCTCCATTGCTCTTTGGCAAACCTTGAGTTTGGACTTTTGATTCTCAGTTAATGACCATGTTTGAGCACCGTAGGTTAGGACGGGCAGGATACACATGTCGATGAGTTTGCGTTTTATTACATATATAAAAATAGGATGAATAACAGTACATAGAGCAAAATGATGTTGGTAATTGTACTATTTTTAACTTTTTATAAAAAGATAAAAGATTTTTACCTTATCTTCTCACAGTTAATTTTTTTAATGTCCGTAATTTTTTTCAGTTTCCCGGTGAAAACATTACTAATCCGCGAACATTCCAGTAAACTTACTATTCTTAGCTCATTGGTTATGTTCTCAAAACGTATTGCACGAAAGATTGACTTTAGCTGTGGTTTTTATAGAGCATAAGGCAAAGGGGCACACTGTGCACGTTTTATGCAATATTCAATCATTTACGAACTATTCATCACAGTGTCACGTTTCACTTGCTTTTAGGTTTTCAACGAGCCTGTAATATTCTTGGGTGTGGACGTGACTCACCCGCCCGCTGGGGACAACAAGAAACCGTCTATTGCAGCCGTCGTAGGCTCCATGGACGCCCACCCATCCCGTTACGCCGCGACGGTGCGAGTGCAGCAGCACAGGTACTTGTCCGCTATATTTTTTTTTATTCAAAGTTAGTTTTATTAATGTTACCCCCGAATACAGAAACTCTTCTCAAAGTTTGAGTCCCGCTTAACATTTAAGTATTGTCAAAATTGACGTTTCTCCATACAACTTCGGGCAGGTATTAGGGTCGATTCTGATGACGTTTCTCTAAACTTAAGATTAATTTGACAACAGTGTTTCTCTTTCATTCTCAATACAGAATGAAGAGGAGAGAACGATATTAAATTTAGTTTTAAGTTTAGAGAATCATGTCAGAATTGACCCTATTGTCCACTTAACTGTATAAGCAGTGCTCAAAATTGGAGTAGCGTTTCTGTATTCGGGAGTTAATTAACCAGATAATTTCATGTATATAATGGAGACATGATAGTGCCGATTAGATGATAAATTTATGAAAAACAGGCTGATATGGACAGCATAACAAAATACTGCTGCTTAAGAAGCCGTGTGGTGACGGCAGAGCAAAATAAAACCGTCACCACTCCCCAATCTTTCCTGTGGTTGTCGTACAAGGCGACTAATGGTTAAAACATTGATGAGGAATGGGCAGCAGTGTTCTTGTTATACCACCAAGCAATAATATACTGTGATAGTCGGCTCTAGGCCCTTACATGGGACCTTATATATTGGTTGAAATGTAGGTATTAATCCTCACACAACACCTCAGCCCCTACCCCTTCTGGGAAAAATGGCGTGATTTATATTATTGTATTTTGCACCTATAAACAATGAGTGATATTTAATAGATGGCGAAATGTGGGTATGTATGTATGTATACACCTCAGCCTACCTTCCCTTTCTGGGGTTGGCGTGATGTATGTATATACTACAGTTTATCTGGTGGAACAGTGAGGCTTTGTTATTCATATACATTAACAACACCAGATATCTTAAATGGAAACGGTATCAATTGCCAAACTCAAGTAACAAGTAGAGACCTCACTATACGCGAAGCTTGAACCGTATGCCTGTTGCAGTCTTGGCCGTCAAGACGAGATGAGTGGACGGGTGAGTTCCACATAGCGGAACGGTCCCAGTTGCAGACGCAAGTGAACATTAGTTGATTGTGACCCCTTTTCCACTAGTATATCTTCTAACTGCGTGAACATCAACAGGCAAGAGATAGTTCACGAGATGAGCAGCATGGTGCAGGAGCTGCTAATAATGTTCTACAAGAGCACGGGCGGGTTCAAGCCGCACCGCATCATCATGTACCGCGATGGCATCTCCGAGGGCCAGTTCATACATGTGCTGCAGCACGAGCTGACCGCTGTCAGGGAGGCGTGCATCAAGGTAAATGGACGACGGCATCGCCACCGGTTGGGTCGTCCTCGTCGCTCTATGTTGTGCCCGTTTCTGGGCACATTTAACAGCGTTTTATCTGTTCGATATCGCTATTGGTTCGGTAACTTTGAAAATGCGTTTCTGAACGTCGCAAGCTCCTTAAATTAACTGGCTAAAAGTGCACCGTTTATTGATTTGAAAAATATTTAACGTTATATCTGTTAACATTATTTAATTTATTTTCATTTTAAAATGACAATTCTAAATGACATTTTTGACATATCATTTGTCTTTGTCATGGTTGTTTTTTTTATCAATGATATTATTCATACAGCCGTTGCGATAGCTATAAAACCTTTATATTATTATTATTGTATAAAGTATGTAAAAAATGTGCACAGTAGTTTATTTTTCTGAAGCGTTAATATTATTTTAAATAAAACTAAGAATAATGGCGAATTAAGCTGATATTGTTGTTACTATGTACGTTCTTCTGGACAGACCCATCTAGCGGCAGTTTGCAGCATTACTTATCGGTCCCGGAACCCGCGTCCGCTGCTATCCGGGCAGGTGCCTGACCGCTCGGCCACCCAAGACACTGTGTCTGTGTGAAATTCTTTTTCTAACCACCAGAATCTTTGTACTAATTTTTCTGATATTTATATAATGTTAAAAATTAAAATCGAATAGTTTATTTGAGTATTCAGAAACGCACTGATAGATAAACGTAGTTTATCATAACTTTAACTCGTCAATAGCTAACATGAGTTTAACAAGTGACTTCAGAAACCGGGCATTAGTGATGTGTCGGGTCGTTATAAATGCGTATGATCCGAATACAGGTGGCAAGATCCGCGGGCACAGATGTGGATCTTAACTCTCTTACAGCCATTCTCAGAGACCAAACCAGGTGACCAAAAATATATATGGAGTTCCTACGTGCTTGGGAAGACACATTAAACCTGCATGCAACGGCTGCATCTGCAGTCGTTAAAATCCTTGGATCAATGGCACATTCTTCCATTTATAGAGAAGACGTGTTAAATACTTGGACAGGTTTAGGTACAAGATAATTTAGATAGGGCAAAGACTAACTGCCGCACTCAGAGACGTCAAATAACGTTAATGAGTACGTAATGTCAAATATGACAGTTTAAAACTAGTCGCTATTCTTGCCGGGTCTATGGTCCAGATTTAAATGAAATTTTTTGAGATTAAGTACTAATTAAAATTGATTGACTTCTCTGAGTGCGGCAGTTAGAGATTAATAACCATTGGCAGCTTGATATGGTGGCAAGTGTGACGCCTGAGGCCGGTTTTTTGATGCACAGTTAACAACTAAACCAATTGTTAAAAATTGTTACCAATGGTTTTAAGTGAATCAGTTTGATATTTAACCATTATTAACAATTTTTAACAATTGGTTGAGTTAACTATGCATCAAAAACCGGCCCTTAGGTTGTATTAGTTAGCACTTTCCCAAATTTTATATTATGGTCACGCAAATAGGTAGAAGACTACCTATTTGCGTGCTCGACGGGGTCCACAATGCTCTAGTAATCTAGTCTATTATATTATGTATTTCCTTAACACTTTCTTGTAGGTACATTATGGATTTGCATTAATAATATATTGAGAATACAATTATACTCAATAATAATTATGTATTAGCCGTGTGGTGACGGCAGAGCAGAATACAATTGTTACCACCCTCAGTCTCTCGCCGGTGACATACAAGACGAATTTAGGTTTAGACAGGGATGAGTGATAGGCAGCAGAGATTCTCTTGATCGACGTGTCCGATGGATAGCAAATGGCTCGTTTCCTTTTACATGGGACCTGTTGTAACGTAGATATTGATTCACCTCTACGTCTACGTTTCAACAGGATAACTACACCTTCAACGATAAATAGTCATGATAAATGTGTTTGTATATAAATTTTATCACAATTATTACAAAGAAATATAGGACTTTTTATAAAAAATATGTACGGATGCATGACATTCTTCGTAATGCATCGGTCCATATTTTTTGAAAAAAAATCTGACATTCTATTTTTCTTTGTAATGTTCTCAAAGTACGGTTATTGGATGAGTGAACAAAAAAATTGATATACTGCACATCACTACTGCTATTCGACGGCCACGGCCAGTCAGATGCGCTGGCTATCGGCCAAGAGGTACCGGATGCTAAACAAAGGTAGGGGCAAGCAAATGTTTGTAGTGTTTTGTTTGTGCCACTAACATGGAGATTTATTCTGGAGCCATGTCATAGTTGTTGACATGTTTTTGTAGCTGTCCAGTTTTATCTATAAATATTCAATTTGAACAAACACGATGCCACAAACAAACAATATTTATTACAATAACTGTAACTCAAAAAAATATTGCAGAAATGTAAAAATATCTTCTGTGCAATTTTCTTAATTTTTCTTACTTCATTATTAGAAAACAAAAAAAAAAGATGAATGAAATAATGATAAAGTTATATAGATCGCGTATTTTTGAACGACATCTACTTTCCTTGCCGCAAGGGGCCTCCTTTTGGGCTAGCTAGATGATAGGTGTGAGTGGGAATATTTATAGCATGGGATATTAGACAGGTCGTGGTTGCGTATATAGTAGTTAATACACAATAAACCAGCGTCCACCCACATGTTCTACGTAGTTTATTGCATACTAGTGGTCTCCCGCGGCTTTGCTCGCGTTCATGTCGGTTGTTATATAGCATATAGCCTTGCTCAATAAATGGACTATCCAACACAAAAAAAGATTTTCAATTTGAACTGATAGTTTCTGAGATAAGCGGCATTAGCGCGTTTAACCAACCAACCAAACAAACAAACTTTTCAGCTTTATAATATTAGTATAGATTCTTATATACAGGTTCTCTCCATAGAGAAGGCATACCACAGTATGTAGTAGAGACAATAATAAGACGATGATTATGATAGCGACGCAAATAAATTTTATAATATTAGGTTATAATATAGGTAGGTACATATAGATGTAAGCCCCACATGCAAAAAGTATTAATTTCATCAATCGTTTATCATTACAGTATCACTTATCGTTATGACGTCACGGCTTTCAATGATTCGAATATATTTATCAAAAACCCAATAATGTTGCCATATTAAATAAGTAGATAAAATTCTCAATTGCTTAGATGTTGATGATGTTTGTTCCATTAGTTTTACCAATTACTCTTAACCTTTTAGATAAAAAAATAACCTTATAATTATTTTTATTTAGTTTGCTAAAATCACAACTGTTGCTATATGAAAATGAAGTGCTATTAACGTTTCTATCTCTAGCTAGCCTAAAAAGTGTGGTTTTTATCTACTATTTTATACAAAGATTTTGGGGTTAGAAAAAGAATTTCGAAAAATTATGATCTTGAGGCGCCTCAAGATCATAATTTTTCGAAATTCTTTTTCTAACCCCAAAATCTTTGTACTAATTTTTCTAACATTTATATAATGTTAAAATTTAAATCGAATAGTATACTATTTTATATTTAACTTCTCTTGAATCTTTATTTATTAATAGCTTCTAAAGGCTTTAGAAGTCCTTTTAGAACTGGGCTGGGGATCAATTGAATGGTTTTAAAATTATGTGAGGTATGTAGTATTAAAGCAAAACAGTAACATTTATGTTTTATTCCAGTTGGAAGCGGAGTATAAGCCAGGGATCACCTTCATCGTGGTTCAAAAGAGACACCACACTCGACTGTTCTGCGCGGACAAGAAAGAGCAGTCGGGCAAATCGGGGAACATCCCCGCTGGCACCACGGTCGACCTGGGCATCACCCACCCCACGGAGTTCGATTTCTATCTGTGCAGTCACCAGGGCATTCAGGTATTATTATGTGTAAATCTGTTTAGGTGTGTGGCACAGCCTAATCCAATTAGCTTCTTGAATATCAAGACCGCGCGTGTCGTACTAAGGGTTAAATAAAACCACTGTATAAAAACTTTAGTACGCACTTGCACGACACAAAATTTTTCCTGCTATACCATGGTAATATACTTGTGATTGAATATATAGCATATTATATTCAATCTGAGAACAAGTGATTTTTATCGAATCTCCGTAACCTAAATTACACAATATTTATGTGATTCTATGTTATAGTCTGACAAGACGGGGCGCTCTGGATGTTGGCGGTGGTGGGTGATGCGGGGAGGAGGGAAAACTCGCTCCTCTCCGCCTGGCCCGCCCCCGCTAGCATCTACTGTGCCTCTTCCCGCCACCGACTTGTACCGCTGGAGGGTCGCGCACGAACTTGTCGGACTATAGTGTATTGTACGCTTTCGCCAACAGGGCACGTCCCGCCCGTCGCACTACCACGTGCTCTGGGACGACAACCACTTCGGCTCGGACGAGCTCCAGTGCCTCACGTACCAGCTGTGCCACACGTACGTGCGGTGCACGCGCTCCGTGTCGATCCCGGCGCCCGCGTACTACGCTCACTTGGTCGCGTTCCGAGCCCGCTACCACCTCGTCGAGAAGGAGCACGACTCGGGCGAGGGCAGCCACCAGTCGGCCTGCAGCGAGGACCGCACCCCCGGCGCCATGGCCCGCGCGATCACCGTCCACGCGGTCACCAAAAAGGTCATGTACTTTGCGTAAAAAAAAAAAATATAACAACCACCATTCTCGAGTCAGCGTTCTGACGAAGCGGGCCGCCTGCACGGAGGACTGGACTTAGGAGCGAGCGAACATGGGCAGTTCGCACTGGCCGGTCGATTTCACTCGTTGACAGCAATACCCGTATGTTGTGTGGGCTTGTGTGACGTGCCGTATGATGGATGCGTCGTGGCGATGACAGATTGACTTTTTTTTATTGATTTCGACCATTGACTGGCACCTGGGTGAGTGGACAATCGATTGCGTAGAACGTTTAACGAAAATAATTAATGTATAAAACTGACGTATTACAGAGAAAACACCGTGGCGACAGTCGTGTCAAATGTAATAGTAGCAGTCAAAAATTTACATTATTTCGATATAAACGTATCGTTTGCCACATGGCTAGGCAACCTGATGTGTGCAACTCAAGGTTAGCAATACTGAGTTTGCAGATGTCAACAACATTTGTTGTTCAGGTATAATATTATTTAGATTGCGAATTGTTAGTGCGCCTTGCCATTGTAGTAATGTTATTTTGGCATTTGGCATGTTGATGAGTAATTTATTACAAAATAAAATAGAAGTCCTATTAATCCCAATTTATCATTTTAATCATTTTTCTAACATTTACCTATGTAATGTTCAAATAACAAACTATAATTTAAGACTAAAATGATTCACCACTTGTGACTTTTTTTATGTTATAAACTATACTAGATTAGAGATCATAAATTTTGTTTCCAAAATTTGATCCCAAGTTGGTTTATAATAACAGAGAATTTCTAACCTTAACTTAAAGCGGGAAGAAATGGACAAACCAAATTACACACCAGTGCATATTTTGTATTCATACAAGTATTTTTCACCGGCTCTATGTTTGACGTCAATCTGTCATGGCCCTTAACACCAACATGTAATGGTTCAATATACGCAATTTTAATCATACGACAGTGAGCTCTATATATTTTCAAAGAACGTTATGGATCTCACATTAAGCACATAGTGTGCATCTAAATCTTAACATTAGTACATTTCTTTGCATGTTATATCCCCTCGAGTAATTTAAATGATCAAACCCCAAAAATGTCTTAATATAATGTAGTATTCTATTTAAGGCCTACCCTATATACCCTACAATATTATAAGTTAGAAAGTTTTGATGTAAAAGGTTTTAAGGTACTCCGCTCTATATCCTTGTTCTGCTTTGCATGTCGTTTGTTTACAGTGTTTGATGTACAGACTAGTCTACGAAAGCATTAAAGCCGCCTATACTCGAATGACCTCGTATATACTTTGTGTACAGCATGTAAATAATGTTAACGATAATACTGGTGATATTATTCCATGAGTTTAATTATATAGGGCCAAAAATTGAATTTGCTTACTAAATAATATATTTTTTACAGCAATAAACTTACAAAATTAGCTATAAATCTACTGTTGGTCAGTTTGGAAATTTACGTAAAATATCCGTATCAGGACTAAGAGTGTTTACGAACATAATATTATTGTGAATTTTTAACATTCGTAAGTAAACTGCTAATATTATTATTTGTTTAGCGTTGAAGTCGTTCTGAAGAAATATTTTTTTATTTAATTCATATAAATAAAGCACGACACAATATTTTTAAATCATAGGTATTAAGGCCTTTGTCACCATGATATCTAGTTATTAAAAAATATTGAGATAATAAATAACCTCTATTCTGTAGGATGCGCAGCCTCCGATGTACAGTATGATTCCGCCTAACTGACATTCTAGCTACAAGTTTACAGTAAAGTCTTTAGCATTACGATCAAGAGAGCTTAATGTAAACCAATTGTAGGAATGTGACTATACGTCGTGACTTCTAAACATACCGCCGTAATGTGCTTATAGTGAGTACATACAACGTAATAGTATAGAACGTTGTCAATCGGAAACTAATTAAGAATTATATTCCACAAATTTGTTCTTTTATTAGACATCAGTTTGATAGCAATAATTGGATCATCGGAAGTTTGGTTATGGCGTTGAAATTTACTACATATATTAATTACAACTATATATGTATCTGTAAATAGATTACTACTCAACTTTCTCTGAAGTAAGGTTTCAGTGACGTAATATATCGGATAGCTTAGTTTTAGCCAGGAAACTGGCAGGGCACACTTGGTCATTAAAAATGTTATTGTTTTTAAGCAGGGTCTGTAGAAATAAAAAAAAAAGATAAGTATAAGATTCTCCTCCATAAAATGTATGCAATTGTCACCACGTCAGCCTCTCGCGGTTTATAATAGCCGACTGAAGGTCGCTATATTACATCAGGGAGCTGCCAGCAGCGTTCCCTATTAAAAATCTAGTAGGTATTAGTAGTACTGCTATAAACTTGAACGGTAAACGTATTATAACTTTAAACTACCTATATTTAAATATGAGCGTTGTGTACACTTCAATAATACTTAACTCTGATCTCATACGTGGGGTACTCATACACAACAGGGTGACAATGTTTTTGGGCATCATAAAAATTTTAACATTTGATTTTGCCTTAATAGTCGCACGCATTAAGTTTGCCATCTCACTTTCCTGGTAGAAAAACAATCATATTTATCCGTTATATTATTAGTATTTACTTCATTGACACCTATGACAATTTGGCACAAAGGGAGTTTTAGTGGGATAATGAGATGATGAGCGGGTTTTGGACTATCTACAACATGTTTAGAAGAATGTTCAGTAGAATGTTTGCCCTCCAAGTGTTTGATAAATATGAAAAAATAATTAGTCAATGTTGTCTTGTCCACGTATTATGGGTAATTATTATTGTAAACCATAATAATATCGTTTTCTATAACTATAATTATTTATAGGTAGTAAATAAGTCGCTTAGCTGACTATTGTTAGTCTCTTCCGCTTACATTAAGAGTTTATATTTAAAGGAAGAGACTTGCGGTGTCCTAGGATTCAATGTAGCTTACTCAGTTAATGTTTCATAGTTTTATAATCTTGATATAATTAACTACAAGCGAATGGTTTATTGTAACTTTGCTCGTGTCTTAGCTGATGACTCGGTTGACTAAAAAACATTTAGTAAACTCAAAAATGTTTACTAAATGTAATATAATCTATTATTTGAATGTACCTATGGGGTGCAATATTACAAATCGTTTATCGGGTGTAACATTTTGAGCCTTGCAATAATATCGAACAAGAACAATTGTTTTGGATGTGTACGGCAGCTGTTTGTAACACTTAGCAGCTGGTCGGTTGCCGCGAATTGACTAGTATGTTTAAAGCATCGTTCGTACTACCCACGTTCGTACGCAGTTTCGAAAACCGAACCGATGGTTGACATGGTCGCTCAAACAACTCATTCGCAATCGCATCTATCTATCTATTAGTTCGATCATAGTTTTGACTTTGACAAATTGTTTTAATCGATGTTACACTTTCAAATAACAAAACAAATATACGGGTACTTGTATCATTGGCAATACTACTTGAGAGAGTACTTATACAAGGTTTTACGCGTTTCATAATAATCCTTGATAAGAATATAATTAAAGCAATGAAAAAGCACATACGTCCTTAAATAGTTCTCATTTCTCAAATAATCATAATACATATTGTAGTACATATTTGTAATCATCCATTTGAATGGGATGGGATTTTTTTTATTTGTACATCAATAATTATAAATTGTGTGATTATCAATTGATTGCGTATCTACTTACACTGCCACTAAATTACGTGTATTAGCGTTATCTGATTGATTAAGAGAAATGATTTCTTTGTAGCGCTATGTTGATTGCGCGACCTAGTGACGTATTTATTAATTTGACTTCACCGTTCGTATTAACACTCAATTTAAAATTAGAAACTTTGTTCCCGAGGAATTTGCTTGAAAATTTGGTAATTTCATTACCTAATATTTTTCTTGACATAAGTTTTCGAAATTTTTCGGATCTGTTAATTAACGAATGTATAATTGGCTTTATATACTAAGTAAGATAAAAAGCTATAAATTTGGGGCATAAAAAGGTTATTAGTATTAAGTATTCTGATTCCGAAGCAGCAGTTAGTGCTGCCATTCGGGAGTCACTGTGTTGACATCGTATCGAGATAGAGAAATTTATCTTTAAGTGTTTAATTTTATTTTGTCAAACATTATTTACAAAGACAATTTTTATTATTATATTTATTTATTTCTTCACTATTTGGTTAGGTACCTACTGTTTTAACATTATGACGACCACTCAATGAACTTACCATTTTACTGTACTTACTTATGTAAAAAGACAATGAAGTGTAATATCTCGTTCATGAATGGGGCGGCTACTTTTGAATACTTTGTGTAATAAAAACAATTTTCCCACCATAGTTGGGCTACGACTGTACAATCCCTACAATTGCGGTGGCTTGCAAATAATCAATCACATTAGACAGTTTATTGTTTGCAGGATTTTTTAAATATTATTCATATTAAATGTGTCACAGCCAATGTCCCGGTTCCACACGTTGGCACTAACGTTGGGTTGGCCCTAATGCTCTATAAATACGTTCAGAGACAAAAGTATTGGATCTAATTTTGACGTGAACTTATTTCTACATCCACACATTGGACTCATATTGGGCCAGTGTTGGTGCCAATGTTTGGAGGCTCGGTAGCTCTCGTTATCGTCGTAGAAGCGTGCCCCTTCATGCCCGTGAACACGCCACCGACATGGCAAACTTTTAAAAATAGTATTTAAGGCATAGTTTGTAAGTAGGTTTTATTCTGTTGTGTATGGCAACTCACTATACGGCAAACGTTTGCAGCATTATATACAATATACAGTGTACCTAGTGCCTCAACAATGACAGTCTACAATAACAACTTAGTAGTGTTACTTCTTAGCGTTAGTTTTGGTTGCTGATTACGTGCTAACAATGTTGTTAATACCTGCCAAATATAATTTATGAGCATACTTGCACCGCCCCTTCTAGTTTAATCTGTTCACTCTATTAATAGGTATCAAATATATTAATTATTACGAAATAAGTTAAATTAACATGAATCTAAACAAGGTACATGGAAGTTTCATAGATGTAAGTTCACATAAAAAATGCACGTATTGTAAGTGTAATTTGAAAAGTGTTATAATAATGTAATTCAGGGTTGTCTTTGTGGAATCGCCGTTTCAACATTCTCTCTGACTACTTAACAGGACGAAGTTGATGTTGTCAGTCTGTGTGTCGTGCTATTGTGAGTAACATTTGAAAATTGCTTTAAAGCTTTCTCTCGAATTTCGACAATATAATCTATTTGACTTTCTCCAATATAAATGTCATACACAAATATGACCGGAAAGCACAAAACATATTTTAGTTTGGCATAATAACCATAAAATGTATATTATTGTAAGCTCTAATAATACACGCGGTCTTGTGTCTTTAATATCGGAGCTAATATTAAGTATATTTTCATGCTCTACCGCTAATAGCACCGGCTACTTTTCTTAGAATTAATTAGATATAATATCGTAGTTACATAGATTTTTGAAGATCATCTATCTGTAAAATGTAAGTTACGCAATAATTAGAATGTTCTAGACCCTTATTGTATTCCAAGTAAACCTTCTATTAAGATATTTCTGAACTACAGACCCCCTTGAGGCCAAAAATACGGTTTTAACCGCCTTTTAGTTGTAAGTTTTTATTGTTTGATTTGTTTGTCAATTGCTTACAAAATATGAATAAATATCATTTTAATAGAAGCTCGAACAAATATTTTAATTAATTTAGGTGTGGTTTTAGTACTGAATGTTATCTTAGCATCAAACATCCGATTTTTCTTAAAAGTTATTGTGTTTGAGCTTCTGTAAAATTAAATTGTAATTTAATGTTATTAAAATAGGTTTATATTAATGTATTCGCTTAATAGTGCATGTCATTAACATCGGACCACAAACATAATTATGCTTTGAATGTATCTATGTAGAAGTGTGTAATATCGTTTGTCTATTGCACTTGACTTGCTTTAATTGTTTAGAATCCACTTGTAAGATTTTGATAAAATAATATAGTATAAACTAACATAGATTCCAAATTTTACGTGCAGGGTAAAACGAAAATAAATCTTAATGTAGGTTATATCAATCATCATGATATAACACGCAATCACATATTATACACACAATGTTTTCAAGGTAGAGCTCAATTTGCGAGATCGATTTAATATATAACATTATTTAATAAAAATGTGTAAGGTGTTTTCCCAAAAATGTATCTAATTGATTTTATCTTTCCTCTACATATTGTACGGACTTATCTCTTTTTTATATATGTATATTGGCGTCTTACCAGTAACAATGTCAATAGTATTAATAACAGGCACCTTCTAGGTGAGCCTGTACCATCTTAGGTCTCATCATCGTTTTCTTTCAGGCATGTTTGTCTTGTCCTTGGTTTTAAGATGGAGTTAATCTATTCGAAAGATATGATTTGTAAAGTCGTTTGGGCGCCATAAATGTTTTTTTCACAACACTGTGATTACGCTGCCTGTAAATTTCGATGTGGATATGACCTTTATAAGAAATTATATTTCATTTATGACTTAATAAATATTGGCGTTTGGCTCTTATAGTTCATAATATAATGGTATATTTCAAAATAGTTATAGGTGGTCAGCTTCAGGGACTCAACGTATTTATATGATATATGCAATAGTTTTCAATCTTGTAACCTATTATTGTTTAGTATTGAACCAATTTCAGTACATATTATTATTTGTCAAATCATTCAATTATGATGAATTCGTGAATATATCGTTGCCGCGGACTATTTCTGTTTTTGTACCCCAATTCCCATATGTATTGATTACTACCTATTGCGAATAGATTCAATTGCAAAAAATAAGTGGCATAGGTAGGTATAAATGATCAATTAATTTGTTGAATGTGTTCATTTTATAATGTTTTCCCTATACATACTAGTCAAGCCTTTACTTTCTTGATCATTATACAATTTTATACTATCACAATATATAAGCCTTACTAATTATATATTTTTTTACTCAATACAGTGTTAATAAGCTATCATTAGCAGTCACAATATGGGGACCGTGTATGAAGTATATAGTCAACTCATCTTTATCTAACATAAAATATAGGAATATTTGTACATAACATTTTGATCTCGAAATATTTTTGTAGAAATATTGAGTTTCAATTTATGTATCGCAATTGTCATCTTTTTTAGCTATAAACTTTATTACAATAATTATAATATAAAAAACTCAGCAATGTTCCGAGCAAATCTTAAGAAACTTAGAAAAATGTAATATTTTTTAAGATTTAAGCATCATTAAATGTTCAAGTAACAGTTTCAACGTAAATATTACAAAATTAGAGAAAGATAAGATAGTTTAAACTGCGCAAATAATAATAATAATATAGTTCTTGCCGAGGCCATCACTTTGTTGATTCGTTGAAAATGTTTATACATAACGTAGCACTTTAGTTAGTGTTGTTAAAATGAAAACAAATGCCGATGCCGGGGTAATTTTTAAGAGTGTAGTGTGGTTTGGAAATGAGTTTAGGCATGGATGCTGACAGACTTATAATGCCATCGCAATGTCTATTCATTTAACACGTTCATTTAGTAGAGCAGCCATTGCGAAATATCGCGTAAAATTCACATTGGTTATTCGGCAAGAGGTCGTCCCTATTGTTCTTTATCTTTCCTACTGTTCGTGGCCGTTAGCTAATTATTAGTTTATAAACAAACTTATTTTCAGTGCAATAAAAAAATAACAAATTTAGCTATGGTCATAACAATATGGTCCTTACATTAAAATGACAATGGTTCTGGCTGCTCTTGTTTATTAATTACCAGATAAATGATAAACTGGCACACAATAACATTATGAAGTATGTCAGTTTGCCATTGGATCAATATGTCGGCAGCAATCGGGAATCAAACTAGTATCTATTTTATAAGCAGCACTTACTGTAATCATTATTGAAAGAATAATGGTAGAAGCATTCTTACCTACTTACAAATCAATACCCCTATGTGTACGATCAATTTAATCTAGTACTTCATAAATTGTGTATCTAAAATAAATTTTAGATAAAAATATTTTGGGAATTCACTTATCACAGTTAGTCGTTCAGTACTTATGTAATGAAGCAATCGGATTTTGAAAACCATAACCATTATAGAATTATGATTATTTTTATATAATTCATGCATTTGATATTGCAAACGGAGTAGTAATTCATAATGAAAGAATTAAGTATGTGTACTGGGTTTAATAAAATCTTGTTTATTTATAAGTTTTGTTTCATTTATTGTCACCTTACAGTGTTTATTCCCAGATCTCGTGTACATATTGTTTAATTAAAGCGATGAAAATAATCACGTCGAGATACCGATGCAACGAGAGAGAGTAATTTGAATTAGCTGGAAACATTCCAAATCGATCATACTGTTAAAGGCTTAAGCTTTCCAGCCGGGCGAGACCTCTTTAGGAATACTGTTAATAGTTGGCGCTACCATCGACAGCAAGCTCCAACATGCGGGTTACAACACCCAAGTAGCACATTGGGGGGCCCAATGTGCTTCTTGGTATATTTGTCACAGCCAACTAGCTTAATAGCCGTTTAATCAACAGCCTAGCCGCTTTACTAAACAGCGCCGTACAACTAGCGATCTGAATGATATGCATCAGCCAGCCAGGCAAATAATCTTACTATTTACCGACATGGGTTAGTAACTTGGTTAAGTTAGTATATGATGAACCAAGCGATTGCCATTTATTTGTGCTGTTATAGAATTAGTATAGAGGCTAGGGTGTTGATTGAACGGCTAATTAAGCTAGTTGGCTGCGACATATTATACACCGGGACCTTGTACTGCTTTTCTTTACGAATGGTTACGCTTGCCAGGCGTTTTTCATATGAGCAATAATGCCTCGTGGTCATAACCATTCCTTGTTAGATTATTTACGGGCACCGGGCATCATTTACGGCACTCCTAGGGTGAATTGGGGCTGGCACTTTTGAATGGAAGACTTAACGTCTCTGCGTTATATGAAACTTCATAGCAAATTTATAGCATTCGGGTGCGAAAATAGCATACCGAGTAATAAGCTCTGATTGATAAAAGAAATATCATTAGAAGCTCTCACCTCCCCACTGCTGGGGCACCTTCCCTATATATGGAATACTATGAAACAGAAATATCCTTCTCAGACACTTCAACAGTTCCGCCTGAAGTCCTTGGTCAGTTCTAAAAATAAAAAACCCGCTCACTACAATATTTTATTTAAAATATGACGATAATTATCGATTAGAAATATAGATTTTATTTTTAAATCCACCTAAGGACTTACACCGGCCATTATGTTCATATTCAAGTGCTCAACTACAATAATAAAAAATACACACAAATAAATACATAATTTATTTACCATTTTCAAAGGTAATTAATGTAAATAGTGAAAATATTTCATAAGTAAAGGAAAGCTAAGCATCTTATAAAAATATCATTCTTTCACATGGACCTAATAGGCGTCGGCAAATTACAGTGTTACGTACACATTAAAGTTACAACATGTGTAATAATATTACAAAAGTTAACTATATGGACCATATACATTTTACACAATGATATTTTTGAACTTGAATCAACATTGAAGATGATAAGCTCCTCGCACGACAGTGATAACATTAAAAAATACTGCAACAATAGTGTGTTTTTAATAACTTGGAATGCAATATTTAGACACAACGTGAATACAATTTAAGTAGGAATTTTAGTACACACCTCAAATTCTACTGAACCATTTTCAACGTATGATATAATATGAGAACCACACACGCCGCGATGCGTTTATCTTTTAAATGACAATGAGCATGAAGCGAAAATCTGACTTATAACATTGTAATGTCTCACTTAATAAATACTTGACGCTTAACAATACGCTACAGTCAACAGCACGGCAGTTTATACAAAGCGTCGATATTTTAGATAATGCTCGATTGCGAAGCTTGAGGACTCACTAGGCCACCTTTAACCTTTTAAAGGGCAATGCTTGCATTTGTTTACTCTGGAGTTTGAACCCTATTACAAATAACTAAGGTTCAAATTATGGTGGCAATTATTTTATCACTGTCCTATAAAGGCTTAAAAATACCGGTAAATGCTTCAAAGGCACCTTAGCTAGGCCATTAAAACTCTACAAGCCTGTCAAATTCATCCTATTTAGCATATTTATCTCATTTAAAATTTTGTAACTCGACTGACTCCTGCCGCTGTCGTCTGTACGTCCTGGCTCTAGATGTTTTAACGAAATAAATAAACATCTAGTTACAATAAAGTCTTTTAACTTAAACAATAAAACGAAAAATACAAAGTCATGGCTGCCGATAATACCATGGAGGAACTTTAAATTTTGAGGAAAATTCATGGATTATAATGTCAAATGAATTACCCCCGAACAATAAGTACAGCACAGGAGCATTGTGAAGCAATAATGTGTTAATATCAAAATTCTATACAAGGGTAAGTAACAAACAATCGATTTGCAGTAGGAAAATACATATTTTCTACAAAAATATACAGTGTTCTAGAATCAATTAAAAGGTAAAACGCGACGTTTTATCTTATAATTGTGTTGACCCAATTAACATTTATAACAGATAGTATAATAACACATTATAGCACAACACGGCTCTTAAAAACTAGAAGGGGTTTGTTCAGCCGTATATAGGTGAGTGAGAGTAAAGTACCTGCCAGCAACCACGCAGGACTATCTAGATAGGTAATATCATAAACAAGAACGTGTCCTGCGACTTTTGATAATTCGTTAGAAAATTAATTGTATACAAAAATAAATATTAATTCAATTGCTCGAATGTTAATAATTCTACGCGCATCACCGCAGATTAGTTAAACATACCCATGCCAAACCTCTTTTCGTTTATGAATGAAACATAGGAGTGACAAATGTCGCGGGTGTACAATAAAAACTTGAAAAACCATTTTTGTTCAATGTCTCGATTGAGTTATGTTATATTGCAAGAACAAAATTTATGTTGTGCCGGCCTACTTAGAGTAGGAAAGGGCAGAGAGAAGAAGAAGTATTCATTGAGTTACGTTAAAACTCGAATAACAAACGTTGTTATATTATATGATATTAACTACCTAGTGCAGCGAGGTTGTTACAAACAAGCCTGTATAATCATGTCGGTGTGTGATAGCGAGGTTGTTACAAACAACCCTGTACAATCATGTCGGTGTATGTGTGTGTGTGTGATAAGGCGGCGGTGTGGATGACGAGAGGGTGTTTAAGGCAAGGGTTTGTTCTCTGGGATGGTAGGCGAGGTGGCCCCGCTGGCCGCTCGGCTCGCGTCGCGGAGCGCCTCGTCGAAGCTCTGCGTCGAGTTGGACCGGGAGGCTACCTTGCCCTGTAACATTTAAATAAATAAATATTTTATTTTACACTCACACCAATCACCTAGCGCAAAGTAAGTAGCCTAAGCACTTGTGTTATGGATACTAGATGGACACATTTTTAATGTCATTATAATTATGTATATAAATGTACAAAATATACTACATAAACAATAACACAACCATGACCCAGTAACAAATATACAAATATTTGTATATTTGTTACTGGGTCATGGTTGTGTGTTCATCACAAAATTTGCCCCTACCAGGATTCGAACCGGGCACCTCTTGGCCAATACCCAGCGATCTGAGCATTCGAACAATACATTTACAGCGTTTATCATCACCTTGGCTTCATCGATATGTCGCAGCCAACTAGCTTAGTTAGCCGTTCAATCAACAGCCTAGCCTCTTTGCTCATTCTATACCTAATAGCACAAATTACTGGCACTCGCAAGTAGTTCATGACATTAAATTAGCTGAAGTAAGCTGGTGAATCGCGGGTATTCAGACACCTCTGTCTACCCCTTAGGGCAGAAATGTGTTATTAATATGTGTAAATGTCTGACCGATATTGATGGAAGAGGAAATACTTCCTTCCCTGACCCCAGATAAACTGGAAACAGGACAGGAAGAAGAAGCACACATAGCAATAGCACAAACTAAAAACATTTACACCATGTAAATGTTTAATGATTTTGTGCTAGCATCTGTTAGTCTGACCTTAACATTTTCGTAAGCGGTGCCGACGCGCTCCTCGATGGAGCGGAAGGACTCCGAGTTGCGCATCTGGCCGAGCTTGTGCGACACGCCCGCCGTGATGCCGCCCAGGATCGAGGTCGTCTTCTCAGCGGTTGTCTTTATCACAGATTCGGTTTTTTGGTATCTGCCGATAGAAAGAAACAAATATATATAAATAGGCGTGATTTGAATGTTTTACCTGTCGCTTTGATCGTGTTGATAAAAAGTGTCTTTAAAAAAAGTCATAATCTGCACAAAATTAAATAACAAAATAACAGCGCACCCACTGACCTCTATTAAACAAGTACGCTGGACTGAAGGTTGTCATCCAAAAAATGAAGCCAATTTAATTATCACCATCTTGGCGCTGATGGAACTGATGTACGAAGGTGAACGTCAAGGAACTGATATTAGAGATGCATTTGTAATGTCAAATGCAAGCAACAAACGTGAAATTTAGTACCCTTGTCGCTCGAGGGGCGCTTCAATCGGCACAAGAAACATTTGATATTTTAGTAGACGTATTCAGTCCAGTGTACCTACTTGTTTTATAGAGGTCAGTTCAGCGCACCTCAAAAAATGTTTTTTATTCCCCAATTTTTAATACCTTTTTGGGATACATTATTGTAATTTTCGTAGGCAAAAATACTTTTAATAATGTAGCTTTCTATGAAAGAAATTTTCAAATCGGTTTAGTGGTTTAGGCGTGAAAGCGTAACAAACAAACCGCCTTTCGCATTTATATTTGTAATATTAGTTAGTATATCAAAATCATAAAACACTTAAAAACCTATTACTACTTAGGTATCTACTTGGGCAGCCGATACTGACAGCAAAACCGACCATGTCGGCAAGGCTTATTAATATTCGATATAAAAAATATTTTTTGTAGAATGAAAATGCGTAACACTACAAAATATTATTTGTGTGTCAATCTAAGTCAATCATTTTTACATTTAGTCACATGTTCGTATGACTAAGACAAGGGTGACAGCCGTGAGGTTACAGCAGAACAGAGTATTAATGTTATCATCCCCTATCTCTAACTGCCGCATTCAGGCACGTCAATTAACGATAATGAGTACTGAATGTCAAGAAATGACAATTCAAATATAGTCTCTATTCTTGTCAGGTCTTTGGTCTAAATTTAAATGAAAATTTTTGACATTAAGTACTCATTAAAGTTATTGGACGTCTCTGAGTGCAGCAGTTAGAGTTATAAATATGACAAGGAACGGACAGTAGAGTTTATGCTTTAGCACCTAGTACTTTATACTGCCACTAGATATATGCTAAAAAGCAGTAGATATTTAAAAATAATTTCTTTTGATATACCTACTACTTTGTCTGTAAAATGCCCTTTAATGTCTTCCACAGCACAGGCCTACCCTATGGACGGAACAATATAGGGAGAATGGACCATAACCTACAACGCTTACCCAGTCCAGATTGGTGGGTAACATTTGCTGATGAAGATTTACCAACGGCTTAAGCTGCCTTCCGATCCCGTATTATGTAAGCCCATTTCAGGTACTTTGGTCTACTCGTCACTCTCACACTTTGCCATTATTCTCAATGAATGAGAGAGACGGGTAGACCAAAGCCACTGAAATCGGCTTACATAATACGGGGGTCGATGAATTGGCAATTTCATTATTAGGCTACTATAATATTGTCTCCAATATAAGATTGGATATAACGGTGATTATTAAATAGAGAGCATTTTCTATTAACTAACAACAATCGATACTTAACGCGATTACACATAAATAGTAGCGTAAAACCACTAAAGAGTACGCAACGCATTCAAAATAATGAATCATCCGTTTGTTTTTTGTTTTGAGATAACTAGCAATGGACGAGTGTATTTAGATACTTGTATTGGCTTGTACTCGACATCAGTGACAGTTATAATACCATTTATCAGTGCCGTGCATTGCGTAGTTGCGTACTGTTTGGTAATTCGCACTCTTTGGTACTTTAGCAAGCAAGCATTACCATACTTATATGATTATCGAAAATGCGCATGAATCGAGTCAAGGTTAAGAAATGAACAGCATGTTCTGATGCAAGTACTGAGTTAATGTTCTTATCTCACAAAATGGTATCATTATTAACTCGTACAGTGCTTTGTACCAATGCAATATTTGGTGCATAAGGCGTCGGGTATTTGGCAATAACAATACGTCTTATAATACAGCAACACTAGATCAAAGCATACATTAATCTTAACGGGTTACTGCATCTATCCGTTTTTACATTATTTTACATATCTAAAAATTGTTTAATTACACCAACATTTGTAAAGCAATCAGACATAATATTTCTAAATACCAATGCATCACTACAGATGTATGATAAACTGATAACAAAAGAAAAAATAATTTTTATTTAAAAAAAAAGCCATGCACGCAGTCTATACTTATACTAAGTATAGACACACAGTACCAACATTATCATTTTATTAGATCTTTATTTAATTTATAGTATACATTTTACTTAACTATTTTTCACGAGCACGAATCTTATGTAGGTATTGATGATCACTTTTAAACTGATTTATAATTTAGAGCGACATTAAAAAGCAATAAACAGAAAGACTTAAGGTCCAGGACATCTTTGTTGTTTTATTGTTTTGCTTTTAGTTTGTATTAACGCCATTACATTTATTTACTAGAGGTGTTGACCTTACCCTCTGGCATACATAACACAGGAATCAATATTCTGTATAAATATAAAAACTTTCCGAGTTTTCTAAATATTCTGATAATAATATGAATAATTTGTTTCTTCTATCATTAGCATAATTGAAATATAAAAGAAGCATAAAAACAAAAAGTTTATTTGAAAGTCACGGTGTTTTAGAATTTATATAAATATAGAACATTGATGGTTGCTTCGATAGCGCAAGTCGTAAGTCAATTACTTATTACATACTTATACTAATGACAAGAAAAAGCAAAGGACTTCTCAACGGGTTAGTGTCATCATCAGAGTTACCGATCTTTAATGTCTCGACACAGACATTCCGTATGGATGGAAGAATATTACCAAGATGGCCCAGTGCAGATTGGTAGGTATTAATGACCGTAGATACATAGATGCAGCCGGGACCAAGGGCTTACCGTGCGTTCCGACGGAGGAGCTCGAGACAACATATTTTTGGTCCGACATCCAATGACCGGCTTAGCGAACATTGCTTAGTTTGCGCAATCTCAGGTCAAGGGCGCTAAGCCACTGCGCTATCGACTTCCTCATATTTTATCTGTTCCGTTTAATAAGTATATATTTTATCTATGTGCAGTACATAAGTACTTACATGGGTGCTGAAGTCACAGCGTGCGTAAGCGCGGCCACGCGTGTTTCTATTGTTTGATAGCTGTCATAAACAACAACAAACCAAATGTGAAATCAAAAGAATCTAAATACAACACGCCACCATGTTCCATAACATTCTGGAATGCTAAAGCAAAATCAACAGATAAATAGATACATAAAAGCGAAGTCAGAATTGCCACTACGTGTAGGTGCGTCTAGAACTAAATATCTGACTAAGATGTAGATGTATTTGCGTGAAAAACTAAGGCTAGCCGAAACAGGTACTTACACTTGGCTTTCTTTCACATTTTTAAATCCCTGATTAACGTCTTCAGTGATTTCTTTCCACACGGTGATGCCAAGTTTTCTTTTTAGTTCGGAGCTTTGACGCATCTGAGGAAAACAAATTACCTTTTAAACTTAAATTGATTACCTAAGTACAATAAAATAAAATAGAAAGAAAGAAATAAATATTTATTGAGACACAACATACACACAAATATTAATACTTTTCTTGATAAAAACGGAGAGGAAGATTGGAATGACAACATTTTTCCACCCATACTACTCAAGGTGTTGTCTTAGGTTTTACAGCCGGTCGCTCGCGCCTGCCGGAGTATTGTAGTCGACTATTCGGGTGACAAAAGTCGAGCAAGTGTCATTGACTGAGTTCTTCTCTAGCTAGACTCTAAACACATAGCATCTTAGAAAGGATTGAAATTAGAACAATATATTTATTAAAACTTCGATGTAGTTTTGCGGAAATAGATCTGAAAAAATCTTGTAAAACGATCGAGGTTACCGGTGAGGTTTTCTGTACGTTTTTTTATCGTCAATAAAACGGTGAAGCCAAAATCACTTCTTTCTCTTGAGTGATTTTAATAATAATTATTTAGTCATCTGGTTTTTTTTTGTAAGCATACTGTTAAAACTGGCTTATTTACATGAGAACATTACTATTTTGATTTGAACATTATATCAATATTAGAAAAATGTTAGTGTCAGGCAGGCGGCCGGCTTTAAAACCTAAGCCAAAACTTTGAGCAGTTGGAATGTTGTCATTCCAATCACTCTTTCCGTTCATCGGTTTCTCGACATGGTCCGTTCCGTCTCTTTTCTATACATTCATTCATCTTTAGCACCTTTACGGTGTGATGGATGATATGAATCAAAAGGGAGTGTATGGCTTGATGACGTCTGACCGATATGAATGGAAGTGGAAACATACTGCGCCGAC